>CM030359.1:113516154-114211269 GCA_017893485.1 Hemerocallis citrina
CTGGACAAGAAGATCTGGCTTCGTGCATGAGATAGACGAGCACAATTTTGGAAGCAGTCATAAATTATCATCGAACTCAAAATCCGAAAGTGTGATATTTGTGGATACCCTTAAGTGTGATATTTGTGGATACCCTTATAACATTTCTCGTGAGTGACATTAAATTTGAAATAAAATTATACCAAAATTGTAATAAAAAACTAAAGATGTTTTTTTTTTGATGAATCGGATAGTCTTACGACCCCAGCCATCAAAACATAATATAAAAAACTAAAGATGTTAAACCAAACTATTAATATAACTAGTAATATGCACGGAGCGATTCTAATATTTTTTTTTAATATAATAAATAATAAGACATAATCGGATTTAGAATCTGAGACATCCCTTTACAGTTTTACTCATCACATACTCTTTACAAATTATCCATAGTGTCACAAACTTTTATTTTATATAAGTGGCCATTTTGAGTTGGAAATTGAGCAAAAGTTGTTGTTTTAGCTGGAGGGACTTGTCATTTATCATTGTCCACTGAGCTTATCATTGAGTTAGAGAACTGTTATTTTGAGTTTGCTATTAGTAGGAATATTATTTCTATTTCTTGTTTGGATAAGAAGGATTTTTCATTTATAATAAACAACAAAAGTAGTTTTATTTATTTGAATGATATCTATTATGATAGTGCACAATTGCGTAATGAACTTTATATTCTCAACCTCGAAATATCCGTCTATAATATAAATACTAAGAGATTCAAATCAAATTATACGAACCAATCTTTCCTCTGGCATTGTCGTTTTGACCACATAAATGAGAACCGCATATTCAAACTCAATAAAAATGGACACTCCATAATTAAGTCGTAAATAAATATGAACTTTGAAGATATTATGATAACTAACAACAATTGTGTTTAAGATTAGATGGCGGAATATCTACAAATTACAGATTGTCTACAAATGACAACCTCAACTCTCCCATTATAATATTAGAGATTAGAGAAAAGAGATATTTGAGGGTAAAATAATTCCCCTCCTCATATTCCCTGTAATGTTTCTAATATCAAATGCACCCTAAGGATGTTTAGATAATATGTAATAGCTTTTCATCCTCTTTACTCTAGCATTAGTTTATTAACCAAGAAATGCTGCTTGAATCCAAATTTCTAAAAATAACGAAAACTTGGAAGTAGGGGAAAACACCAGTAGAGCCACAAATTTTAATAAAATAGTAATGTTCACTTTATGATAATCGTTGTGGCAATCAAATCGAATGTTTCTCCAAATATTTACGATCAGAATTCGGAAGCATATTTATTTTCCATCAAAACTAGTCAAATCCCAAACATAAACTGAAAGTACATCAGTACTAGGACCAAATTACTATTTTTTGTTCAAGAGAGATTATCATGGAGACCACAGAGACACAGCTAAAACCATCAGAATGCACACGTTCATCATCCTGGAAATATTTATGGTTCAAATTGCCTAACAAAAAAGACCAAACTAAAAGGGGATCATGGTTACAATACCAAGCCTTTCTCCTCAAAAACAATATTCTTTCTTTCACTTTCGAATCCCAAAGGTAATGTTCGTAGGAGGAGGCTTCTCAGAATCTTCTAGAGGAATAAAAGAGTTTCTCACTTCTAAACTACAACTCATCCTTGCTTGAAGGTTCATCAGCATCTTCTTTGGTAGTGCCAGCGTCAGCATCCTTCTCAACCTCGACTTCCTCTTGTTCACCCTCCTCTTCAACTGCTGCATCTGGGCTAATGTTTAAACTAGATTTGATTGAGTTGTAGATGCTTGTGGCAAAATCCTTTGGATCGCTGAGTATAAAACCACTCTCCATAAGGGCAGTTTGGTACATCAGTCGGGCGGTTTGTTTTACAATTACATCCTGCAGAGTATGACAGCAAATTAGGGCTGAGACAACCGAAAGTTTCTTTTTATAGAACTGAATACTTTCTCTTTTTCTAATCTCAGCAAATCTAAAAGGAGCAAGGACTGGTGGATTCTCGCACGGGTATTTTAGATTTTTACTTATTAATATCAAATTTTAAATGAGGCACTTAATAGCTAAAATTATAAGCGAATACATGTGCATGTGCATACATGCTCATATATAGGTTAGGGTTAATTGAAAACATGGAACCAGATATAAGCTATATTCTAGGATGCATATTTCACTCCAAAACAGATAATGGTCAGTTCTGTGTATTGAATATATAAGCATTTTTTAATGCAATATTGGTGGCATTGAGGGAATAAATGACACAATTAGTGGCTGAACTATTTAGGAAAATGCATGCACTAAGAGTGCTTATAAATGCAAGTTGTTTTACTTAAAGTTAGTAACTGGATATAAGATCATCTTCTATGGTGTATAATTTTAGTACCTGAGGATCTGCTGCAACTCTCTCTCGAAGTTCCTTAATGATAGGATGCCTAGGGTTAATCTCCAGAACTCTCTTGCCTCGCATATATGCTTGCTTGCTGGCATCAGAAAGAGTCTGAGACTGCATAATCTTCTCCATGTTTGCACTCCATCCATACTTTGATGTGACCACAACACAGGGGGTGTTATCCAAGCGGTTGCTTATCTTCACGGAATCAACACTCTCACTGGAGAGAGCTTCTTTCCACCATTTGGTCAGCTGCTTGAATGCCTCCTTGATGTCCTTCATCTTCGAATCTTTCTCAATGTTAAGACCTTCTTTCGACACATTCTGGAACTTTTTGTCTTCATAGTCCATTAGGTATTGCATCAGGTATTCATCAACTGGGTCGGTGAAGAAAATAACCTTCAAAAAAATGGAATTTAAAAGAAGCATTAGAACTCCAGGTAAGAAAGGCAAAATACAGAGGTATCATTTAAGAGGACTAGGGGATGTGGATACGTAGCCGAGATCAAAAATTAAAAACAGCTTTTGTATTGTTGGCAAAGTAATCATTACTTGGGTAGGACAATGATAAATATCTTAAATGATTCAGATTATACTGTTTTAGAGAGTTCAGTTTCAATAGCAAAATTATCCTCAAGCCTTCAAGACTTAGCATATAGCAATATCTCTAATCTCTAATATTATAATGGGAGAGTTGGGGTTCAAACTAACAAACAATTTTTTATTATTCTTTTGTCACCAAACAAACCTGTGTGTCGCACAAACACCTCCATCTCCATTTATTAACACATGTATCACACGTGCAAATCAAACATTTTAAAAATATTTTTTCACCAATCAAACCCGTGCATCGTAGGCACACCTCCATCTCCATTTATCTTTATTTATTAACACGTACATTGCACGTGCAAATCAAAGTTTTCATAGTTTTTATACAAACTTTTTGGAATTACGTGTATCACCCGTTTAACTTCAACTTTTCAAATAAAAAACTACTTTCTCATCAAACAAACCCGGACACCACATGTACAATTCCAACTCTATTTATTAACACGTGCATCGCACTTGCAAATCAAATTTTTTTCTTCAAAATCGTTTAACACTTAAAAGAGTATCACCCGTTCAACTCCATTTTTTTTAAATTAAGACATTCATCGCACGTGCTAATTACTACTGACTTACGTATATTGCATGTTTAACTCCAAGTATTTATTAAAATGAGCATCGCACGTGAAACTTACTAGTAAATAGAATGCTTACCTTCAAATTTACAAAAATAATACTAAAAATAATGAAACAATTTTAAATGAAAAACCAAACAAGAAAAAAAAAATGAATTCAAAAGGCTTGTGTAAATAAAATTGTAAATTTTTTGTGAAAAGTAAAAAATAAAGTGCAGTACCTAGATCAACACTAAATGTTTTAACTAAAAGAAGATAGATGAATATATTAAAAGAGCTAGTAAATGGAGGCATATGTAATCTGGTGATTCTGTGTATATATATTCACATAAAGTGTAAATGTGTGAATAAGCATATCTGTTAATGCTCTCAAACATATAAGCATGTACCTCATAGTTCTTCTTTGTAAGCTTCTCAAGAAATGGAGAATTTTCCAACTGCTCTTTATTAGTTCCAGTAATGTAGAAAATGTCCTTTTGCTCAGCCTTCATTCTCGAGATGTACTGGTCCAGAGAGGTAAGCTTACCTTCAGATTTTGTACTGAAAAATAACAAGCAGTCTTATGTCAAAAAGCTTCTTTGCATTTACAGGTCATCCAGTTCAAAGACACTTGTGAGAAAAGTAATATTAGTAAGGCAGCTCACCTTTCAAATCTAAGAAGCTTAGCCAGACGATTTCTGTTTTGTGCATCCTCAATGATTCCAAGCTTAATGGACTTCCCGAACTCATTCCAAAATTTAGCATATGATCCCTTGTTCTCATCGTTCTCACTTGCTGCTTCTATATTTAATTATTCATCAGCAGCAGATAGACTATTAGAATTAGAAAGGAGAAAGACACTTTCAGTCAGAAAAACAGTTCAAAAGAAACACTAGTGACAAAAACCATTACCAGTCTTATCTTTGTTGCTGGACTCATCAGGATCCTCTTCAGCAATTTTTCTAATCATATCAAGGGCCTTGCGGATTAGTTTTTTCTTGATTGTCTTTAGACTGTTGTGTTGTTGAAGCATTTCTCGTGATACGTTAATGGGTAATGTGTCTGAGTCAACAAGACCCTGAGATTAGAAACAATTAAGAGAATGAGCAAACAAATATGAAACGCTCCCACAGGTAATGATAATGGGTATTAACCAGTACTCCGTTACCTTCAAAAAGTTTAGATACTTGGGAAGAAGGTCATCAAATTCATCCGAGACAAAGACCCGTCTGACATACAACTTCAAGTTGGACTTGTCAGAATTGTAGTAACTTTCATATAAATCTTGAGGAGCCTTTGGTGGCACAAAGAGCACTGCCTTAAATTCTACATCACCTTCAGCCATAAAGTGGCTCCAAGCTAAAGGTTTCTCATCACCAAAATCCTAAACATACAACATTTGGTAGATCTATTAATAGATGTAAAAGCAATCAACTAAGAATCAATGCAATGAATATGGAATTCCAATTAGTTTATTATTACTATGGTTACTAATGTTTTACCTTTGCGATGGAATGATAGAACTTGGTGTATTCTTCATCAGTAACTTCCTTCGGACTGCGGAGCCATATGGCCTTGACATCATTCAGGACCTCCCATTCAAAAGTTGTTTCCTTCTCTGTCTTTGTCTTGGGCTTCTTCTCACCATCTTCTTCTACCTCTTCCTCTTTTGACGCGGCAGATTCAGCTGTTGCAAGCAAAATATAGGGTAAAGTGACAATCATACATCGGATGCAGAAAATTCATTGTATATTCTATATCATCAGAGGCAAAGAGATAAAAGACTTGAAATCAAAGTGGATAAGGCTATACCTGGTTCTTCTTCCTCGCTGGATTCATCTTCTTCCGATGGAACTTCAACATCAACCTCTTTGCTTGCCCAGAGATATATGGGGAAGTTGATAAATTCAGAATACTTTTTCACCAATTCCTACAACACACAGATCAATTGAACTGTCAGAAGTAGTCCTACCCTTTGTTGCAAACAGTCAAAATTCAAAAACAGAAAATTCAACAGACCATATAAAAAGTAGCATGCCAGTAAATAACTTTCAGCATATACAATAGGTTCATAGCTTGCCATAGATTAAGATTGGTATACCTAATATTACTGTACAGAAAAGTTTAGGTGAATTTCACGGTTTAAAGGGATATAACAGTGTACATACAATGGAACATATGTATGGTCGCATCTAAATCTGCCAAAAAATAACTTTCAGAAATCTCCTGAGTGGGTAAGCGCTCGCAGTAGATTGACCACCAAACATTTAAATATAATAGATTCATTATAAAACAACAATCAATTACACTTCGATATCAGCAAGATCACCATCACATTAAACCGCTAAAACTCTATTTCATAAAGCCATCAAATATGTATGGCTGTTTTAGATGTTCTTGTCATACATCTGACTGTAATGATGTGACCGCATAGGAATGCAGAAGTTTTATAAATTGGTTAATGAAATATTGGCATCTATTGTTAGCCAACCTAGCAGCATACGGTATGCAGTTTACAAGAGAAGCAAACAAAAAGCACTTATCACAGAGATAACACTGGTGTCGAGGTCCTTTGGTAAAATCAACGAATTGATAAAATTATATACAACCTAATACAATTTGTTATGAAATTTCTAGGAAAATATGTGCCAAAATGTAGTAGAACTGAAGTATTAGCTTTTTTGTATTATATGCAAAAATGAACGAAATAAACGAGACACCTACATAAGACAAACTCTCTTTCATATGGCTTGGGAGCTCAAAAACACCTTTTGGACTCTAACAAGTACTTTTGCAAGATAATGAGATAAAAACAATTTTCTGCAACTGGATGCTTCTCCCTCTTTTACCGATGCTCCTCAAGGTTACTATTTGTTTTGAAGTGGTTTAGCCCTCAGCGTTACTATTTTCTGTAATTGGATTCTCCTCCTCTCAAATTCTCTAAGCATTTTTGTTCACAACAAAAGACTAAATGGAACCAAAGTGTTCGAATAACTCTTTAGATGACAAGGTCTTAAGTAACATCAATTATTACTGATTTTGCAATGACAAAGAAACCACATTGCCACTCAGTCTTTACGTACTTTCTTATCCAAAAAGACAAGTGTGCAAAACAATTAGATAAGAATTTTCGTGGGCAAAAAAGCTAACTACAGTGAACAGACAATGGCAATAACCAGAGATGGCGTTACTTTCTAAAATAAAATTTTGAACTGGATTAGAAATTATTAACCATATTATCATTCTTCTTACTGCTGTAGTGAACTATTATTAACAATTTGGAAAAGTTATTGCAAATTAATTTATTTCAATAATGCCAAATAATGCCACTATTTCAAATTTCGAATGCACTGTTTTTGTGACACATGCTCAGAAGTTCATCATTAAGACTATATTTAACTGCACATGTGGATGTGGTGCACGTGTTTTTTTAAAAATTGGAATTGCTCACCACCATTATCCAAGTATGGGGCACTAATCGATGTTCATGATGTCCCAATAAAATAGTTGAGAAGGAAAGAAGCACATGCAAATTGACTTCACAGAACCTCCATTGATTATAAACCTATAATATGATGGCTCAATCATCACCTAGGGCATTTAGGTGTTTCATGAAAGATCATTATTACAGGGTATTTGAAATGGATTAATCTTCTAAGCCAAACACAAGATTTTTTAAACTTGGGAAGTTACTTACAAAGTGGGTTATATTCACTTAAGGTTATTTATTAAACCAATTCAATAACAATTAACAAGTTAATGCAAAAAAAATTGTGGAAGAAGGATGCCATCTAGATTGGCTCACTGTCATCCCACCGGTTTGACATTCTGTCCGTGCCAATGCAAATCTATCTCGACTTTGGGAGGATAACAGGTATATAGTAAATAAATAGAATAGTAGACCTATATTCTCATATGAATATGTTAGTTATGGAGTGCATATATACAGGCTGGACATATGGTGTATATTATTAGTTGTATACATATTAGTTATTACATTAATAGACAAACATCAAAAGTTTACTTCATGAATATCAGTTTAGTCAATTACTCGTGAATAATTATTAGGAGATTTCATTGCAGCATTGTATTTAAAAAGATTACAGTGATATTGGTCGCACCGTAAGGATCAAACATTGTGCGGCATGTAATCAGAAAAGTAAATTGACCAAATAATAAGAACCAATGTCCCTCAAAGCCAACACCAAAAAACAAACACAAAAAATAGTGTCCCAGTGGGAAACTTGTGCCCCACGAGGTTAAAGAATATAATGGATCACTTGCTTGGAACTTATTCTAATTCTCCTAAACTCCTGAATGCCTAATTTTCTTACATATACGAACATCACGCTGAACGAAGATAGAGAGGGTGGACTGCGAAGATTATGAATCAAACAATTTTAATAAGAAATGTGTGGTGATTAATGTAGGCAAAGCATAAAGAGAATGATGAAATAATCAAACATATGCACCTTCAATTTGAATTCATCGGCATACTCCTTAGCTTCGTCACGGAGATGCAGACGGATCTCTGTTCCGCGTCCTAATGGTTCGTTCCATGTATCCTCAGAAATTGCAAAAGCCCCATCAGCCTTAGATTCCCAGACATATCTAAAATGCCACAAAAATGTCAAAATTTCAGACGAAATTTCAACCAGTAAAAACAACAAGGTACAAGAAAGAACCACACTGGACTCTTAGTAGCATAAAACAAAAATTCTTACTGTTTATCATCATTGTGTTTGCTGATAACTTCGACATAGTCAGCAACCAGATATACTGAGTAGAACCCAACACCAAACTGCCCAATGAGACTCAAGTCACCTCCTGTCTGCAATTTCTCCACAAAAGCTGCATGGGACAAAATTGTATAATAAGATTCTTAGTTTTGGTCAGGAGTAATTCACTGAAATTCCTTCAAGTTTAACTACCTATTTGAAGTAACAACAACAAATTAGGGGACTATCTTGAAATAAGCATTTTTTGAGGGACTAGTTGATATCACATGTTTCATAATAATAATAATAATAATAATAATAATAATAATAATAATAATAAATAAATAATACATGTCAATTGAGGGATTAACTTTTGGGGGAGGGGGGGGGGGGGGGGGGGGACTTGATTGTGGTTCGTATAACTAAGCCATAAACACGTAATTGAGATTCATAAGTTGAAGTTTTATACAAAATACACATGTAACAATCCCTAACTCTCTAGTAATAACTTAGCTCCCACAAACAGTAATGCATGTTTCCCTTTTTAGAAAAATAAGCAAATAAAATTTATTCCTTTAAAAAAATAGGCAATATATTCCATATTTTAAAATAAATTTGGCAACATTTAAAGAAAAAGGATATTTGGCAACTGATTTTTTTTTTGATTTAATTTTAAATTGGCAACAGTTTTTTTGGAAGGGATTTCTTAAGGTTTTATTAATAAGTCATAATGGCATTGTTGTCACCTTAGGTGTAGTGGATGTGTGGATAATGGGTAGGGTGCAACACACCTATTTGCTTACTTATATAGTAGATTGAAGAGATTTACATAGAATATTTTTAGTAATAAATTATTAGAAAATACCTGAAGTTCCAGACTTGGCGATGGTTCCCAAATTCTTGATCAAATCCTCCTTTGTCATCCCAATACCTCGGTCCCGGATTGAGAGGACATTATTCTCCTTGTCAAGCTTGATCTGCACAGAAATATAAAATTCAGATATTTATCAAGAAGCAATCTTCAAAAGAGCATAAAAGAATTTTCCAGCTGCACTTAGGATCTCAAGCTTATATGCACTACTAACCGTGATCTCAAGCTTTGTGTTTTCTCCTTCACCTAGGATCTCCTTATCGGTTAGCGAAAGGAACCTGATTTTATCCAGTGCCTAATACAAACAAATACAAAGATATTAAATTTAATATTGAAGAACAATACTAGAGTCCTGCTCTCCCAAGAATTTCAAAAGATATACTTACATCTGATGCATTGGAAATTAGCTCTCTTAAGAAAATATCTTTGTTGCTGTAAAGAGAGTTGATGAGTATATCCATCAGCCGAGAGACCTCAGCCTGGAATTCAAACTTCTCCGCGCTACTCCGCAGATTTTTCCTTGATATTGACTCCGCCTCTCTATACAATTAATCAATAAAGGGAGAAAAATAAACAATCATTTTAGCATCCTTATATTATAAACGAACATAAACATCTCAACAGTCAATACCAGTACTCAAAAGTCAAAACACACATCACTCTTAGAGCAACCACTATCATTTTCTAAAAATCCATAATATGCATATTTTTGAGGAAAAAATGGCCACTATCGTTCGCTAAATATGCATATATAGGAATAGAAATGAACAGTGATAGCTGTACTTAGTGATTGGCTTTAGCAACTGCTAAATATAGGGGACGGATGATGATCTTCCGTCTCATATTTTTTAACATTTTTTAATATGACGAACGGATTAAGATCAACCATCCACCAACTTTTTCAAAAATCATCCGTCTGATATTTTTTTATCATTTTTTAATATGACGAACGGATAAAGATCAACCATCCACCAACATTTTTCAAACAATTTCCCAAAAATTACGAAAATGCCATTGATTTGAATACGAAAATGCCATTTTTCAAATTTAAAAAAAATCGCAAAAAATCATCCGTCCGATAACGTCTTCGTTTTTCTCTCGTTCACATATTACAAAAATGCCATTGATTTAATTACAAAAATGCCATTTGCAAATTTTAAAAAAATTGCCAAAAATGTCGGACGGATGATGATGATCATCCGTTCGATAACTTCTGTTTTTTTCTCTTTCACATATTACGGAAATGTCATAGATTTAATTACGAAAATGCCATTTTGTTCAAATTTAGCAATTAACGATAGTGGCGCTCCCCTTCAGAGCATCTATAGTCATTGGAAGTTAAATTTTGGATATTTAGAAAATAGAAATAGGAAATTTGAGATTAAATTATAGTTGTCTAAACCAAAATTTGGCTTTTCTTCCTAAAAAATAGATGGACAAAAGATCATTTCCAATTGGAGCAGAATTTTTTTTAATAATTAAAAAAATGGACGAGATATCATATCTCGTCCGAGAGCACCCAAAATCTGAATTTAAGAGTGAATGGACCTATAATTTTGGACTATAGGCCTATAATGTATAGGGTTTTTAAAAAATGGAGAAGTGGAGTTGCTTGGACAGGATATGATCTTGTTTCTTTTTTTTAAAAAAAATTGATCGGATTTAATTAAAAAAAATATCCCAGCAGCCATCGGATGGGATGTGATATTCCAATTGCTGAATATTGGCTTTTGCCATTTCGTCTCTCAAATTTGGTCATCGACTGTTCACCTCATACCCAAAATATGGATAAATGGACAACGACTACAGCTGATTTTTGGCCAAAATTTTCAAACTATGAAAATTTGGCCAACGACTACAAATGCTCTCATTGCTATTTCCAAAAGCTAAATATGCATATTTTTTTTAGAAAACAATAGTGGATGCTCTTACCATGGAGCATTTAGAACCCCAGTTGTACTATAAAAGACTATCATAAAATATTCAACTATTTTAGTTACCAACCCAAATTTATTAGTTAAAGCATGCAAAATTTTAATCTTCTGTTGCAAATAACAAATTTTGCCAATAGTGTCATCATTAACCTCAACATCAGTTATTACTGATAACGACTTAAACCACTGTTAAGTTTCGCCCAATCTAACCCAAAACCATAACATTTTATAAAATGTCCAAAATACAGCAATTCATATAGTACCACACTAACAAAATCGAAATCAATGATGTTTCCACATCACATCATCAGAATCTTATACAATCAACACATTTCATCTTCAATCAGATTAAGTTTCATCGTCAACTACCAAAAATGATATCATCCACTGCTCCCCGAAAATCCTATTTACGTGCAATCTGACAAAGTATATTTACAGATAGATCTTGGCAACTAACACACTACCGCCAAAACTCCACCTAATCTCTCAAAACAACATTTCCGAAACCGAACCGACCAAAATCTGAACCTAATTTCATACCATTCGAAAAGAATTTGGAAAACTAGAGATCAAAAGAAATACCTCTTAACAACATCGGAATCAGTCGACAAACCATGCGGCACAGCTCCGATCTTCTCCTCCACCATCGGTGGATCCACCAGATCGTCGCCGCTGCCGCTTTCCGCCGCATTCGCGTGAATCTTCCGACCTAATCACCAATCAAGAATCGTCCATCAAAACCACAGATCTAAAACCCTACGAGGAAATCAAATCAAGAATTAGATCGGATCAGAAAGCCGTACCATGATCGGGAACAGTAGAGAGAAGGATGGCGAAGAGGAAAAGAGAAGGGATCGTCCACTTCCTCATTTTTGAATTTTTTTCGCAGCTGTGATAGTCGGAGAGTGTTGCGATCGAGATTGGGGTGGATTTAGGGTATTTAAAGAGTGGGGATGTTATAGGAAGGAATGGACGGTTGGGATTGAGAGGAGGGTGCCAAGTTGGAGATACGGAGGGTGGAGATGGATGGGTGACACGTGGCGCAATGTGAGTGGGCTGGGAGCAGGTTGTGACGTGGAGAAGAGGGGGTGGACTGACTTGCAGGGGGAATCAAGACTCAAAAGTCGTTAGTTGCTTGCTTTGATATAAGGCTGTAAATCGGACCGGACGGGATCGGATAATCATATGTTTAAGTTCGGACCAAAATTTTACTCGGATGGGCATATGTCCGGCTCGGTCTTGGTCTGATAAAATTTTTATAGTCCGGACTTGGTCCGATACTTAACCATATATTCAAGTTCGGACCAAAATTCTACTCGGACGGGCATATGTCCGGTTCGGTCTTGGTCTGATAAAATTTTTATAGTCCGGACTCGGTTCGATAAAATATCGGACCGCAATAATACTCGAACGGACTTATGTCCGGCTCGAGCTCGGTAAAGAATCGGACCTAATAATTTGTTCGAGTTCGGTTCGTATAACAGTTCGGACGGTCCACGGTCGGACCATTTCTCGAGCCGGACTCGAACGGACGACGGACCGTCCTGTTAATTTTACACCCCTACTTTGAGATTTGTTCAACTACTAATATACACATGCAATGCACGTATTAATTTTTTTAAAAAAATTTAAAGTGAAACTCTGAGTTACACATGCGATGCATGTCTTAATAAATATAATTATATATTTTTAAAATTAAATGTAATCTATTTATCTATCTTTACTATTTTAATGGGAGAGTGGGGTTTGTAACCAAACAAACCCTAACTTTGTAACTGAACAAACCCGTGCAATACACATCCAAACTAAATCTAACAATATATACGTGCACCGCATGTGTCACCAAAATCAAAACATTCAAATATAAACAATTTCTTTTTTTATTTGATATATATTCATTTAATTTAATGACTATACTTTTAGTATATGTGCAACGCACGTACATTATACTAGTTATTTTAATGGAAGAGTTTGTAACCAAACAAACTCTATTTTTAACAAAACAAACTTGTACAATGCACGTTAATATTAAAAACCCTTCATCTCCCCTCTATTCAAACAATCAAAAACCCTTCATCTCCCCTCTATTCATCTCCCTCCCTCTACCAACTTACGTGCATTGCACGTATAGCTCCAACTCTCCCATTATAGTCTTCACATTAACTTTTAAAAATATTTATTTATTAAGACGTGCATCGCACGTGTAAATAAAAAAAATTACTTTAATTTTTTTCTTAAATTAACACGTGCATCGCACGTGTATATTACTAGTAAAGATTATAATGGGAGAGTTGGAGTTGTACGTAAGTAGGTAGATTTACAACTCCAACTCTTCTATTATAATAGTTAGGGCGAAAGCCAAAGTACCCCCCCAATGTTTTGCCTGAGTACAAAATGCCCATACAACATTTGAAAAAATACATTATACCCATTCACCTGTTAACTTAACTCATTCCGTTAACTTTGAATTATTAAATTACATTTCTACCCTTACCATTTTATAACTCATTATCTTTTTCTTTTCTCCAATTTCTTCATTCTCAAACATTAAACAAAACCTGTAACCCCTGTTTTCCCAGAAAGGTATTTTTTCGATATTTTCTGTATTTAAAATTTTCGCAAATTATTTTTATTATTAAAATTAGATTATTTCATAAATTATATTTATTAATTATTGTATTAATTTTCTTATTGGATTATTTTCATTTTATATTATTTTTCTTGCATTTTTGACCTCCGTGTGTTGTTTGTACGCCGATCGTCCGTTTCCCGCCATTTTGAATTCTTTATCGCATTTTCTTGGTCTCATTCAAATTTGTTAATTATTTTTGGGTCATGGTGGATTTTTAGAAGTGTTTTGGCCAATTTGAGATTTTTGACCCTTAAGGAGATTTTTAGGAGCCATAGGATTCATTGTATTTTGTATCCCCATTTAAAATATACCCAATATCCATTACCCAATTGTATACCCATTTAATCCTATTGGTATCCACTACCCATTAACCCACATTTGATCCCCTATAAACACCCCCTCATCTAATTAATCCCTAACCCTAATCCTAATCTTTTTCTCCCCATATTTGCAAGCCAGCTCCCTCTCTCCTCCACCTTCTCCCTCCCGGCCTGCATCTCTCCTACCCCAGGCCGACACCCCCTCACAGCCCCCAAGCCCTAGCCGACCACATATCACCTCCTACATCCTCCAATATACAGCCCCGCTTCATATTACCTCGTCTCTCCTCTTTTCCTTGTGGCCGAAACCAACCAAAACAGCACCCACTACTTCAAAACAGCCCCTCCTTCATCTCTTCGCTGATTTGGTGAAGAGGGTATCATCCGTTCGAGTTCGTGCTTTAAGAAGACGATCGTAGGCAAGATTCGGTTCGTGGGTTCGTTGAAATCGCGCGTGGAAGGACTTTTGTTCTTGGGTTTTCTTTGAGGGCTTGGATTCGTCGCGTTCGTCATCACAAAAAGGCAAGTAACTTGTACTTAAATTTATTAGGTTGATACAAGTAGAAAGTTCACACATAGGATAGTTGAGACTAGAGACGGACAAAGATCATATTTTTAATTATGGATTTCGTCTCTATGGTTCAAAACAGGCCATAGACGACTTAGGACATGAATTTTCATAGGGTTATGCCTTAGGATTCACCCTAACGCGATTTTAATCGCGTATGTGCATATTGTGTAACCGATGTATGTTTGGACACCCATATGAGAAATATTGGATTTTGGCATGTTAGAAACCCTTAGATATGATATTTAGACAATGGGTAGACAGCGTTTTGAATTTGGAAGAGTTTGGATGATTTTTGAGGAAGTTATGACGTTTTGAAGATTGGTTGAGAAATCTGGAAGTTTGGATTTGAACTGAATTGATTATTGATTTTACCTGAATTGAAGTCCGAATCTCAACATGACTATTTCTGAGAAATTTGTAGAGAATTGAATCTAATTTCTAATCCCACTGATTTCACCCTGTTTGGAGTTCGTATGGAGTAGTTATGGTCATTTTAGTAACTGTGTGTTAGTAGTTTCCAGTTTCAGTTCGGGGTAGTTTTGTGGCCAATTTATTTTCAAGATGCATGTTAGACCTAATTTCATACCACAAGATTTTGTCCTGTGTTTCACCATGGTGTTAGGTAGTTCTCTGATTTTTGTAGTAATTAAAAGATGAGTTTTGAGTGATGCCTTACTTCCTTCGCTTTTGCTGTAAACTGCGTGTGATTGTATGTTGAATGCCGTGTTCACCTTATTTTTAATTACTGTATGAATATTTTGTGTGAGATATGAAAGTTGGGTAATTGTATCTACTTTCACCCTGTTTTGGCGGAAGTGGATTCTGATGCGCTGTTTGCAAGATGTGTTCCATTTTGTACAGCGGTGTTGAAGAATTCCAGATCCATCAAAACTGTGTTATGTGTTATTTCCTATTTTTGAAAACATATCTATACTTTCTGGAAAAATATGAAAATACATATTTTGATACTATACATATAGGGGATTACCCCAGAATTTTCGTGGATTTAATTAATGAATTTGTATGCTGTTTTCATGTGGTTTAAGTTATTTCCCTGTTTTCTGGCTGTACTTGAAAACTGTGTTGGAATGTGTTTTAAGCCGTGATGTTGTGAACTAGTGTATATCTTCATTATAACCGTTAGAAGCGTGTGGATGTCTAAATTCCAGATCATTCGACGGATCATGATTTGCATGCCTGTAGATCTTTGGATCACTGATTATGTACAGACTGGTTTTGCTGTCCTGTTTATAAACCTATACCATTTTGCTCGTATTTGTGAATGTTTGGTACCTATACTTGCTGATCTAATTCCCTGAGTCTAAACCTGATTATGACCTGTTAGTTTGACATTATTTAGCACACTCTCATGCATGTGGATGATCTTAATAATAAAGTAATTAAGCCGGGGTATATGGGACAGATCTAGTAGTGGATAGTGCAGAAACGTGTACTCGGGAGGAGACTTGTGTTTCCTTTATGACAAGTTACCGATCAAGTTTACCGATCAAGTTACCGATCAAGTTTACCGATCAAGTTTACCAATCAAGTTTACCGATCAAGTTACCGATCAAGTTTACCGATCAAGTTTACCGACCAAGTTCTGTGATTCTGTGAATACTGAGTATACTGCCCTGCATGGTCCCCTACGAAACCTAAAGCGAAACTGCATTGACTGTAGCAACCATGTGATATAATTTGGGGCACATGTTGTGCTACCTAGATAGTAATCACACAAGACTTACATTAATCTGAAATCTGAGATCTGATTATATTTCTGAAGTCTGAATCTGAATCTGATATATGGAAATCTGAATCTGAATCTGAATATCTATTATCTAAAACCTGTTATCTGATTTACCTGACATATCTGAATATCTGTTTACCTGACATTTCTGTTATATGACACTTGACACTTAATATCTAAGACATCTGCTAGGATACTATGTTAGTTGAGTTTACCATACCATATTAGGTCTGTTTCTGATGATTAGTTAGATCTGTCTGGTTTTTCCCAAGTGCTTGTATCCTATTCTATTTGTGACCCGGACTTGCCATTAACGGGTACTGTGTTTTCTCTTTTCCTTTTTCCTGCATTCGTTGTATTGCAGATTTTGGAGGACAGGTTCCCAAAGGTATTGGCAAGATGCGAGGCTAGAGGCTGAATTTTTCTAATGCTATTCCTGTTACTTATTTTGGACAATATTGTATTTTGAACTTGTATTACTTCTTGTATTTGGGCGATGTGACCCATGATTATTTGTGTTATTCAGATCATGAATATTTGAGATTAATGTGTTTTATTTCAAGTATTCTTGTTGGTATTTGGTTCATAAGTGTATGTGGTTGATCTTCCTGGCTTCCGACTCTGATATACTGCCTGAGATATGTTGTAAGATTTCTGAAACAACTTAAGGATGATTATATTCATTCGCTGGGCTTGTGTTACGTGCCCGTATTCTGTATTTTTTGGAAGCGGGGCGTGACAGGGTTTTCTGTGGTATCAGAGCATCAGGTTTGGCTAATGTATTAGTTGACTAATATATTAGACAAGCTTGGCTCGATCTGGAATCTGCACAACATTTCACCAACCATACATGCATAAGTGAATTATTACCAACATTGATCTGGATACTAGTCGTATTCCATTCATTTGATCCCTTCTTATTCAATTTCTTTGATTCCTTGTTTCTTCCGTTTGTTTTAGTCGTTCTCATTTGTTGATTCTTTATTGGGTATAGTTTCGTTCATTTCGTACCCATATTTCTTTGATTCTTTCATTCGTCTTCATTGTTGACTCATTTTGAGTATCATGCTAGTTATTTCTTTCCGGTCATATTCTCTTCAAATTCTGCTTGTACCTCTCGTTCCTCTTCTTTCATATTCAATTCTTTGATTCTTATTTTCCTTCATCCCTTGTAGTTGTCCCCCTTTGTTGACTCTTTATTGAGTATAAAATTCATTCTTCTCTTACCTATATTTTCTTTATATTATATTATATATATTTTTGAATATTTCATGTATTTCGATTATTAATTATTATATTTTGGATCTTCTATGAAATTGTTTCTAAAAATTTATTATTTCGAATAACTATGTATTTTAATATCACAAATTTTCAAAACGTATCTTCGTACTTAAATTGAGAAATCAATATCTAAGTACGGGTGGAAGATCGCATCATTTCGTTCATCGTTTTGTTGCAACTGGATGTCGAGATGGCAAACATGCAACTAGACATCAAAGGAGGCAAATTGCAACTGGATACCGGTGAGGCAAAATGTGCACCCGAATATCCAGATAGTAAGCTGCAACCTGTTGTCGGGATGGCAAACCTGCAACTTGATGTCGAGAATGCAAGACTACAGATGGATATAAATTAGGCGAACCCACATCAAAGGATTTCTACTATTATTATTATCGTTTTCCTTATTATTATTAGTATTATTATTATTTTCATTATTACTATTACTATTATTAGTGTTGTATTTTCTTACTATTTTAATTTTGATGTTGATGTTGAATTACTTTCACTAAATTGATGAGCCCCAAATTATTTTCTGGCTTGTATTATTATCCTTACCAGTATTGTTAATATTTTATTATTATTATTTTTACCAGTATATTTATGATGATTATTATTTTTATTATTTCTGTTATTATTATTTTATTATGTGTTGATTTTTGTATTTTTAATATTATTTTTGTTAATGCTCATTAGTTTTGACCTAATTATTTTAATTAAATCCCTCCTCTCCAGCCCAATTTTATTCTGGTGTCTCATTCTCTTCTTCCTGCTCGGATCGCCGCTTGTTGTCACGTGTTCTACAACGACTTGTCTGCAACTTGGAACGTCACTATCAGAGTAGCGCAGCGAAAGCGTGGTGGGCCCATAACCCACAGGTCCCAGGATTCTCTTGTTGCTTCTTTTCCTTGTATTGTTTACTTCCCCCTATCTTTTGCATTCGTTCTTACCCGTTGACTTATTGTTTGATTCAATTCTTTTCTGTCATTTTACCCAGTTTGTTTTTGCCTTGTCCTATGTACCGCCTACGCAAATTTCGAGGACGAAATTTTGTTGTAAGGTGGGTAGGATTGTAACCCCTGTTTTCCCAGAAAGGTATTTTTTCGATATTTTGTGTATTTAAATTTTTCGCAAATTATTTTTATTATTAAAATTAGATTATTTCATAAATTATATTTATTAATTATTGTATTAATTTTCTTATTGGATTATTTTCATTTTATATTATTTTTCTTGCATTTTTGACCTCCGTGTGTTGTTTGTACGCCGATCGTCCGTTTCCCGCCATTTTGAATTCTTTATCGCATTTTCTTGGTCTCATTCATATTTGTTAATTATTTTTGGGTCATGGTGGATTTTTAGAAGTGTTTTGGCCAATTTGAGATTTTTGACCCTTAAGGAGATTTTTAGGAGCCATAGGATTCATTGTATTTTGTATCCCCATTTAAAATATACCCAATATCCATTACCCAATTGTATACCCATTTAATCCTATTGGTATCCACTACCCATTAACCCACATTTGATCCCCTATAAACACCCCCTCATCTAATTAATCCCTAACCCTAATCCTAATCTTTTTCTCCCCATATTTGCAAGCCAGCTCCCTCTCTCCTCCACCTTCTCCCTCCCGGCCTGCATCTCTCCTACCCCAGGCCGACACCCCCTCACAGCCCCCAAGCCCTAGCCGACCACATATCACCTCCTACATCCTCCAATATACAGCCCCGCTTCATATTACCTCGTCTCTCCTCTTTTCCTTGTGGCCGAAACCAACCAAAACAGCACCCACTACTTCAAAACAGCCCCTCCTTCATCTCTTCGCTGATTTGGTGAAGAGGGTATCATCCGTTCGAGTTCGTGCTTTAAGAAGACGATCGTAGGCAAGATTCGGTTCGTGGGTTCGTTGAAATCGCGCGTGGAAGGACTTTTGTTCGTGGGTTTTCTTTGAGGGCTTGGATTCGTCGCATTCGTCATCACAAAAAGGCAAGTAACTTGTACTTAAATTTCTTAGGTTGATACAAGTAGAAAGTTCACACATAGGATAGTTGAGACTAGAGACGGACAAAGATCATATTTTTAATTATGGGTTTCGTCTCTATGGTTCAAAACAGGTCATAGACGACTTAGGACATGAATTTTCATAGGGTTATGCCTTAGGATTCACCCTAACGCGATTTTAATCGCGTATGTGCATATTGTGTAACCGATGTATGTTTGGACACCCATATGAGAAATATTGGATTTTGGCATGTTAGAAACCCTTAGATATGATATTTAGACAATGGGTAGACAGCGTTTTGAATTTGGAAGAGTTTGGATGATTTTTGAGGAAGTTATGACGTTTTGAAGATTGGTTGAGAAATCTGGAAGTTTGGATTTGAACTGAATTGATTGTTGATTTTACCTGAATTGAAGTCCGAATCTCAACATGACTATATCTGAGAAATTTGTAGATAATTGAATCTAATTTCTAATCCCACTGATTTCACCCTGTTTGGAGTTTGTATGGAGTAGTTATGGTCATTTTAGTAACTGTGTGTTAGTAGTTTCCAGTTTCAGTTCGGGGTAGTTTTGTGGCCAATTTATTTTCAAGATGCATGTTAGACCTAATTTCATACCACAAGATTTTGTCCTGTGTTTCACCATGATGTTAGGTAGTTCTCTGATTTTTGTAGTAATTAAAAGATGAGTTTTGAGTGATGCCTTACTTCCTTTTCTAGATGTCGCTTTTGCTGTAAACTGCGTGTGATTGTATGTTGAATGCCGTGTTCACCTTATTTTTAATTACTGTATGAATATTTTGTGTGAGATATGAAAGTTGGGTAATTGTATCTACTTTCACCCTGTTTTGGCAGAAGTGGATTCTGATGTGCTGTTTGCAAGATGTGTTCCATTTTGTACAGCGGTGTTGAAGAATTCCAGATCCATCAAAACTGTGTTATGTGTTATTTCCTATTTTTGAAAACATATCTATACTTTCTGGAAAAATATGAAAATACATATTTTGATACTATACATATAGGGGATTACCCCAGAATTTTCGTGGATTTAATTAATGAATTTGTATGCTGTTTTCATGTGGTTTAAGTTATTTCCCTGTTTTCTGGCTGTACTTGAAAACTGTGTTGGAATGTGTTTTATGCCGTGATGTTGTGAACTAGTGTATATCTTCATTATAACCGTTAGAAGCGTGTGGATGTCTAAATTCCAGATCATTCGACGGATCATGATTTGCATGCCTGTAGATCTTTGGATCACTGATTATGTACAGACTGGTTTTGCTGTCCTGTTTATAAACCTATACCATTTTGCTCGTATTTGTGAATGTTAGGTACCTATACTTGCTGATCTAATTCCCTGAGTCTAAACCTGATTATGACCTGTTAGTTTGACATTATTTAGCACACTCTCATGCATGTGGATGATCTTAATAATAAAGTAATTAAGCCGGGGTATATGGGACAGATCTAGTAGTGGATAGTGCAGAAACGTGTACTCGGGAGGAGACTTGTGTTTCCTTTATGACAAGTTACCGATCAAGTTTACCGATCAAGTTACCGATCAAGTTTACCGATCAAGTTTACCAATCAAGTTTACCGATCAAGTTACCGATCAAGTTTACCGATCAAGTTTACCGACCAAGTTCTGTGATTCTGTGAATACTGAGTATACTGCCCTGCATGGTCCCCTACGAAATCTAAAGCGAAACTGCATTGACTGTAGCAACCATGTGATATAATTTGGGGCACATGTTGTGCTACCTAGATAGTAATCACACAAGACTTACATTAATCTGAAATCTGAGATCTGATTATATTTCTGAAGTCTGAATCTGAATCTGATATATGGAAATCTGAATCTGAATCTGAATCTGAATATCTATTATCTAAAACCTGTTATCTGATTTACCTGACATATCTGAATATCTGTTTACCTGACATTTCTGTTATATGACACTTGACACTTAATATCTGAGACATCTGCTAGGATACTATGTTAGTTGAGTTTACCATACCATATTAGGTCTGTTTCTGATGATTAGTTAGATCTGTCTGGTTTTTCCCAAGTGCTTGTATCCTATTCTATTTGTGACCCGGACTTGCCATTAACGGGTACTGTGTTTTCTCTTTTTCTTTTTCCTGCATTCGTTGTATTGCAGATTTTGGAGGACAGGTTCCCAAAGGTATTGGCAAGATGCGAGGCTAGAGGCTGAATTTTTCTAATGCTATTCCTGTTACTTATTTTGGACAATATTGTATTTTGAACTTGTATTACTTCTTGTATTTGGGCGATGTGACCCATGATTATTTGTGTTATTCAGATCATGAATATTTGAGATTAATGTGTTTTATTTCAAGTATTCTTGTTGGTATTTGGTTCATAAGTGTATGTGGTTGATCTTCCTGGCTTCCGACTCTGATATACTGCCTGAGATATGTTGTAAGATTTCTGAAACAACTTAAGGATGATTATATTCATTCGCTGGGCTTGTGTTACGTGCCCGTATTCTGTATTTTTTGGAAGCGGGGCGTGACAAAACCAAATCTGAATCTCATTGGTAAACAAAACCAAATCTCAATTTCATTGAGAAGATGATGAGATTACTATTTTTCCCTTCTCGCTTGATATCCATTTTACCTCCTTTGGATCAACAAGCATGTTAATAATAGCAACATCAATCGCATCTTTATATAGAAAGTTAAGGAAACATTATCCAAATATCACAGCTGAACCTTTAAAAATGAAGAGGAGAAAAATGCAACTAATAAGTAAGTACATTTGTGAAATATTTGATACAACTTTCTTTGTTAAATTGAGTTGTAGAGCGGAACCTACAACTTTATTGTTTAATGCATCTAACAAAAAGGTCATTTTCTTTTCCTCTTACCATCAAATCGAAGGAGATGTATGTTAAATAGTTAAAGCGCAAATGGATAATAAGAGTGCATTCAAGGTCGAACCTTCCTACTTCATCCTTAATCGACACTTCTCTAAGAAAGGAATGATTGGAATCTTGTATAAAGAATAAACACTCATCCATATTGTTGGTCTTGATAAGTGTGGGATCCAATTACAGGGGACTATTTGTCAAGATTGGAGGTTGAAGTGTCCAACACGTTAAATTGGAGGTTGGCATCTTGGAAGAAGAATTTGATTTTGGTAGAGCATAAGACAAAATGCGCTCCGAAAGGAACATATTTCAACCCAAGTAGTAACTAAACGTACTTTAGTTCTTACAGGCAACTCAGAACAATTATATAATTTGAATCTCAACTATCTTTGCAAGACTAATTGAATCTCAACTATCGCTGCAAGAGTAAATGCAATGAGCAAGACCTCAAACTGTAACTGCAATTGCATAGCTGCCAAATTACAGATTATTCCAATCGTTGCCCTTGAATGTGATGATCCAAATGAAAGGATCACAATCTAATTCCAAAGTGATCAAAACTTCTCTATATATTGACATTTAAATAGACTCACTGAAACGATCACAATCTAATTCCATATTGAAGAAACGGAAGAAAGGAAAAAGAGATTGAGATATGAAAGGGTAAGGGTATAAATGTAATTTAATAGTTCAAAGTTAATGGAATGGGTTAAGTTAACGGATGAATGGGTATAGTGTATTTTTTCAAACGTTGTGTGGGCATTTTGTGTTGGAAACTGGTTCCATCGTATTCTACTCATCAACACGTATAAAATGATGTACTCACATGTCCAAAACGAATTTCAAATGAATGAAATATTCGCCTCCGAAGTTAGCTTGTTAAAATGAAGAATTAGACTTTTGTTTGATATGTGACATTGAAAGTTAGTTCCATATCAGAAAGGAGCAAAAAGCAAATGAAGTTATAAGTTAAAAACTGAGCCAAAGGGTTGTGCCCTTAGGGGTACGAATATTTTCTCAGAAGGGAGAATACACCCAACATGGACGTCGATGGCATGCACGTGCCCGCCCGGCTGGGCCGGGCCGAGCCGGGCCCGGGCTTGGGCTTAAAACAGTAAACTTATTTTTTTAAAAAACTAGTTCTGATTTTGTATACGGGCAAGATACGTATATGGGCTGTTGCAACTGTCATGACAGTTTTTGTCTGAATAGTTGCAAAACTGCCAAGGACTTAGGGTTATAAATAGGACTGGATTCTGATAAAATCTGAGTCCAATTTACATCTTCCCTACCACCCTGTATCGGTGCAGTACCACCCTATATCAGTGTAGATATCACAAAACCCGTTGTCACATCCTTTCTTGCTTGAGTCTCCATTATTCTAGTGTAAGTTAGTGGAGTTCTGACAATTGTATCTTGGGAGATGATTGCCGGACAACCTGTATACACCGTAGCAGTGGCAAAATAAACGTCATAAGAACATTGTTTTCAACAAGCCTCAGTCTGTCTATTTCTTTTCACCATATTCAAGGTCGGAATTGAAGACAATTTATCTTCTTTCTGTGCTTTGTGTACAGTGATTATGCTGTTTGCGAAACAGTCTCTTTAATTCACGATTATCAAGGTTCGAATTGAAGATACCAGATCTTCCTTTTGTTCTTTGCTGATAATGAATTATACTGTTTACGTAACAGTATAATTGTAATTAAATTCGAGTAGGAGTTTAATTAATTTCTTTTTTTTCAATATAAAATTAATTTGTCTACTTAAGGAATAACAGCTTAAGACGTTTATTTCATTTTTTTTTCTTTTGTAGACACAAATATGACTACCAAAACAGAACTCTCGAAAATGGTCAATAGTATGCACAACAAGCCCGAGAATTTCAAAGGAGCTGAATTCAAGACTTGGCAGAGCAAAATGCTCTTCTATCTCACAACCCTCGGGTTGGATAGGTTCCTCGAGGAGGAGGAGGAACCTAAGCCCGCTGAGGGGCAGACTCCAGAAACTCACAAGGAGACATTTGCAGCAGTGGATGCGTGGAGGCATTCGGACTTTCTTTACCGGAACTACATCCTTAACTGTTTGGATGAAGTTCTGCACAAGATATACAGTCCACTCACTACTGCAAAGACCTTGTGGACCACTCTGGCCTACAAATACAAGATTGAGAATGTCAGCTTGAAGAAATTTATTGTCGATAAATTTATGGACTACAAAATGGTGGCCTCTAAGTCCGTTACTGTCCAGATGCAGGAGCTTCAAATCATTATTCACGAGATTGAAGTCGAAGGCCATAAGGTTTGCGAACCCTTTCTAGTGGAAGCAATCATTGAAAAGTTGTCACCATCTTGGAAAGACTTCAGGTATTACCTCAAGCACAAAAAAAAGGAAATATCCTTAGAAAATCTTGTTGTCAGGTTGAAGATTGAAGCAGACAACCGAGGAACAATCAAATTCAAAAGTAAGGAGGCTAAAGTACATGTTGTGGAAAGTTCCAACAAGCGGAAGGGCAACTCCAACAACAAGAAGAAGAATTCCAAGAAGAGGAAAGCTTCAGATCAAGGATTCAAAGACAAGAAGCCCAACAAGAAGTTCAATGGAAATTGTTAGATTTGTGGGAAGCCTGGTCACTCTGCCAAAGACTGTCGTTTCAAGAAAACTGGCGGTGTTTCAGAAGCAAATGTCATTGAGACGATCACTTCAAGCATCGATGACCTAAACTTGTCTGCTATTGTTTCTGAATGTAACCTTCTCCAACATCCCGGACAATGGTGGGTAGGCACATGTGCTACTCGTCACATATGTTTCGATAAGTCACTGTTCTCGACTTATCAGAAACTGGACCACGAAGAAAAACTTTAAATGGGCAATTCTGCTGTGTCGATGATCGAAGGCTGTAGACAGGTCATCCTGAAGTTCATGTCTGGAAAGAACGTCACGCTGAATGACGTGCTTCACGTGCCAGACATCTGCAAGAACCTTATTTCTGGATCTGTGTTCTCCAAGAAAGGCTTTCGAATTGTGATTGAGTCAGAGAAGTTGGTGCTGACCAAGGTTGGGGTTTATGTTAGGAGGGGATATCTGTGTGATGGATTATTCAAAACTAATGTAGCCGTAATCGGCAATAACCCAATGTACTATAATTCTATGATTAATAAAAATTCAGTTTCTTATTTGCTTGAGTCTGAAACAATTTTATGGCATGATAGAGTAGGGCACATAAATTTTCGAAAGATGAAAAAACTTGCAAATTTAGGTTTGATTCCAAACTTTAAATTTGATAAAAATCACAAGTGTGAGACTTGTGTAGAAGGAAAAATGGTCAAGCAACCATTCAACACAGTGGATATGAGTACTGAGCCGTTATGCTTAATTCATGCTGATTTATGTGATTTCATATCCTTACCCACAAGAGGTGGGAAAAAGTATGTTATCACATTTATGAATGATTGCACTTCGTATTGCTATGTATATTTACTAAATAGTAAAGACGAAGCAATTACAGCATTCACAAAATACAAGGCTGAAGTAGAAAATCAGCTTAACAAAAAGATCAAAGTATTGAGGTCTGATCGAGGTGGAGAATATGAGTCTCCATCTGCACAATTGTGTGAAGAGTATGGAATTATCCACCAAACAACTGCCCCATACTCACTCCAGCAAAATGGAATTGCAGAAAGAAAGAGCAGAACGTTAAAAGATATGATTAATGTCTTGCTTATAACTTCTGGACTACCTACAAACTTGTGGGGAAAAGCCTTATATATGTCGAATCACATATTAAATAGAGTCCCACATAAGAAAGCTGATTCCATTCCATATGAGTTATGGAAAGGACATCTGCCTAATTACAAATACCTCAAAGTGTGGGGGTGTTTGGCTAAGGTCTCGGTTCCTCTTCCCAAGAGAACCAAACTTGGACCAGAAACTGTAGATTGCTATTTTCTAGGCCATGCCAAAAATAGCAGTGCATACAGATCTTAGTTTTCAAGTCTGAAGTATGTGACATCAGTGTAAACATAATCATTGAGTCAAGAGATGCCATATTCTTTAAAGATGTGTTTCCACACAAAAAAAATAATGGAAATTCTGTCTTAAAAGAACAAGAGAAGTGTCAACTGAGAAACAGGATGAAACTCATCATGAAAATGGTGAATCCGAACCAAGAAGAAGTGTAAGACCTAAAACCTCTTAAGTCTTTCGGTCTAGATTTCTAGCATACATGTTAGAGGCTGAACCTCCAACTTACAAAGAGGCAGTCTCATCCTCAGAGTCTCCTTATTGGAAAGAAGCTATCAATAGTGAGATTGAATCGATTCTAAGCAATCACACCTGGAAATTGGTTGACCTTCCACCAGGTCATAAACCAATTGGATGTAAATGGATCTTCAAACGGAAGATAAAACCAGATCGGTCCATTGACAAATATAAAGCTACATTAGTAGCTAAAGGGTATTGCCAGAAGGACTTAGACTTCTTTGATACCTATTCACTGGTTACACGGATAACCTCTATATGTGTTGATAGCAATAACATCTATCTATAATCTTGAAATTCATCAAATGGATGTCAAGACGGCATTTTTAAATGAGGATCTCGAAGAAGAGATCTACATGGAGTAACTGGAAGGGTTTGTTTCAAAGGGAGTTGAAAATAAAGTATGCAGACTTGTTAAATCCCTATATGGACTTAAACAAGCTCCGAAACAATGGCATGAAAAATTCGACAATGTCATGATGAAAAATGGTTTTCGAATTAATGAATGCGATAAATGTGTTTATTACAAACAAATGGGACAGTCATGCATGCTTGTTTGCTTGTATGTGGATGATATGTTAATTTTTTGTCCTAACATGGAAGTCATCATAACTGTAAAGAAAATGCTAATCAACCACTTTGATATAAAAGACTTAGGTGTGGTAGATGTTATTTTGGGTATCAAAATAATAAGAACACCTAGTGGCATTGAATTATCTCAATCACATTATGTGGAAAAAGTGCTTGACAGATTCAAGAAACATGGGATTAAAGGAGTATCAAACCCTTTTTCACCATTTGTAGTTTTGCACAAAAATACTGGTGAAAGTATAATGCAACTGGAATATTCTCGTGTAATAGGCAATTTAATGTACCTCATGAACTGCACGAGACCAGATATTGCTTATGCAGTGAGCAAACTAAGCAGATACACCAGTAATCCAGAGAGAGGTCACTGGACGTCACTGCTAAGAGTACTTGGGTATTTAAAGAACACCACAAACTTTTTACTGCATTATGGTAGATATCCTACCATTCTTGAAGGATACAGTGATGCAAATTGGATATCGGATTCGGAAGAATCAAAATCTACAAGTGGGTATGTCTTTACCCTAGTAGGAGCTGCTGTATCTTGGAAATCTTCTAACAAACGTGTATTGCCCAATCCACATGGAATCCGAGTTCATTGCTTTAGATAAAGCAGGTGAAGAAGCTGAATGGCTTCGCTACTTCTTAGAAGATATTCCATTTTGGCCAAACCAATGACGGCCATTTGTATCCATTGCGATAATCAAACAGCGCTAAGTAGAGCGCACAACTTTGTATATAATGGAAAATCACGACATATTCGTAGATGGCATAATACTGTTCGACAATTACTCTCCAATGGAATTATTTCCATTGACTTTGTGAGGTCACAGGATAACTTAGCGGATCCATTTACTAAGGGATTATCCAGAGAGAAAATTAATTGTGCATCGAGGGGAATGGGGTTAAAAGCCTAAAACAATACGAGTTACCTTATACGGAAACCTAACCTGGCGACTGGAGATCCCACGGACCAGGTTCAATAGGACAACCAGTTATGATTAACTCAAACAGTAATGCATTTGGACTCAGGTCCATCTCATTCCTCGGATGCAAAATAAATGCATGCCTACAGAAGTATTAAAAGGTTAAGCTATGCTTTTAATGACGCCCATATAATGAAAAATCACAAGTGGAGTATTGTAGGGTACTTTTTATGAATGCGGTCACCTATGTAAGTGTGAGCTGGGTCAGCTCTATGAGAACTTTGAAAGGCTAGAGTTCTTTAAAAACACTCGCAGAACTGAGATTTGTTTAGGGCCATAATGAACACAATCGAGAGATTGGATGTGAATAACACAATGTTGTGTAAAGTTTATTGTTTGGGCATACACTAACGGTCGACGGTTCATGTAGCGCCCCAAATTTCTAATATGAGAGCTTAGAAAATAAGTGGCGAAATCCCAGCAATCCACTTCAATAGAACAATAAACACCAACAACACCACTAAAATTTTCTTTCTTTTATTACAACAAAATTTTACAATTCCAGCGGAAGTCTAAACATCTCAACACAAATTAATCTTTTATTTACAACTCAATAATAACTCATTATGTCATTACAATTTTACAACAAACGCTAAATAATCCAACTATCTCAAAATGCCCGCTCAAGCATCCAACCTCCAATCTAAGCAATAACCTGCAGCATGTGAGGCTAGAGTTGAACCCTAACCCCCAAACTAAAGGGGTCAGCCATAAAAATGGTGTGAGTGGCGACTAATCAAAACAATAACATAAATGAACTTAGAACATAATATCCAACAAATAGTAATCAAACACTAAAGTATGAAGTAATAACCAAAAGAATATAGGGTGATACCAAAACCAAAAGCCAAGTGTGTAAAGTCAGGAAATCCAAATGCATAAAAGTGATTCGATAAAACATCATGACTACATGCTGACAACGATGACTACTAAGAGATGAAGATAAACTATGATAATTTGCCCATGCTTGATCATTCCGGAGATTGATCCCACATCACAGGTATTTACCCTGGATAATTCAGGAGATCATCCCACATCTAAACATAGACTCATCACCACAATAATACCCCAAAAGTGTCGCCTCGACTCCGATCATTCCGTAGTTCAATCCCACATCTCAAGATAATTACTTGGATAATTCCGGAGAAATACCTCACATCTCAGGTTAACTACCTGGATAATTCCGGAGATAAATCACACATCTCAAGTTAACTACTTGGATAATTCAGGAGATTAAATCCTACATCAAAAGCCATACTGAGGTGCATAACTCAAGTTCCCATTCGTCATGACACTACTAATGCCTGTCCTTATTAGTTTGGGTTACTGAACAAATCTTCTAGAGTAGCGTACCCTACCGGACTGAAAATCTGAATAACTAAAAATTTGCCTCAATGGGCCTCAACAAATAACTGAACAAACACCGGTATACTAGGGTCACCTACCTCTAGAGACTCAAAAACAAATATCTGAACAAATTCCACTTAACAAGTGGCTCAACAAAATATCTCAAAATCATGTTCTTAACTGAACATCTCAAAATCAAATACTGAACAAATATCTCAAAATCAAACACTAAACAAAATATCTCAATTCAAATACAAAGATCCTTCAGGACCGGTCGACTGCACATCAGATCAGTCGACTGTCCAGAGGGCATAATCCAACTTTTCTCAAAAATAAACTAAGGAAAGATCAGTCGACTGGATAAGTTATCAGTCGACCATCCCGAAGGAACTGAACAAAATCACAATCAGAGGACCAGTCGACTGACCACAGTCTAGGTCGACTGTCCCGAACAAACCTCAAAGACTAAAAATTCACAACAGGCTCGTGCCAGTCGACTGCTGTATGGTCCAGTCGACTGACGGCTACAGGTTCCCAACAATAGGTCTGAACACAAATCAACCAGGGGTTTTCTAAAGATTCACTGGTCATAAAAATTAATTGTATCCAGGCCAATAAACATCTCTCAAAAATCTCCATCATGGTTACATTACTCAAATACTCAAATTTCATATTCTCATGATCTCGATTCTCAATTCTCCCATTAGGGTTTTTCTCAGCAAAACTTCTTTCATAACTAATTAAAATCTGAACTATTTCCATCAGATCTAGATGTTTATCATCTGATCATAACATCATCAATTTTTAGTATATCTCCCAACAATACGATCTCAAAATCAACATATCCTCAACAAATCTTAATATTTCTCTCATCATGATCCAAATAACAATAAAAGTTTTCATCCTCCATATTAAGTAATAGATCCATGTCATACATACAATAAGACTAACAAATCAATAGTGTAACGATCACAAACAAGGCATAATAAAGATCTTACTTCATTCATCATTCAAATCAAACAAGGCAAACAAACAAAACAAACCAACTCACATTGTTTTGAAGAAAATCCACGAAATAGTTCTTCTCCTTGCTAGATCCAAAAGCCTCTTCTTTTGCTCCTCAAAATAATCTCAAAAATCCTGTGTATACTCAATGACGGCTGGGAATAGGAAAATCCCTTATATATGCCGAATTAAAATATTAGGGTTTTCACCCAATTTGCAAAATACTCCTTTTCAAAATACATCTTGCATATATAATTCCTTCCTTTGAAAAATAAACCAAATATCATTTAAATTAGGATCTAATAGAAAAGTATATTCTCAAACCTCAACAAGTACTGATCGGAAAGTCCAGAAAACACATTTTGCATTTTAAATCATCAAAATGTCACTTTTGCAAATAAGCCCTTCTTTTTCTCAAAATTGCAAATAGTACTAATTAGTTTCGGAAAATTCTGGAAAAATACTAAATAATTCTCAAATAATAAATAATGATTTTTCATAAGGAAAACTTAATTTTCCAAACTTCTAAAAAGTCATTTGCACGTGTTTTGCACGTGTACAAAAGATAAATCTTTTGGAAAATATTTATTAAATACTCAAAATCATTTAAAATTCATTTTCAAATAATTAAAATTATATTTGAAAATACGGGGTTCTACAGTTCAAGATGAAATATTTCACCGATTAGCCAAGTATGTCCGATAAACTTAAACTAGGGAAGGTTCAAAGTAAAATATCTACCTATCCACGATGCGACATTGTTTCAATTGCACTATGTGATATGTACCTGCTGTATGGTGGGAGACGAAAATTATCATTCATGTGGGGGATTTTTGGAAATCAGTTCCATCGTATTCTACTCATCAAGACGTATAAAATGATGTACTCACATATCCAAAACGGATTTCAAATGAATGAAATATTCGCCTCCGAAGTTAGCTTATTAAAATGAAGAAGTGGACTTTTGCTTGATATGTGACATTGAAAGTTAGTCCCATATCGAAAAGGAGCAAAAAGCAAATGAAGTTATAAGTTAAAAGCTGAGCCAAAGGGTTGTGCCCTTAGGGGTACGAATATTTTCTCCGGAAGGAGAACACACCAAACATGGGCATCGGTGGGAAACACACGCGCGCGCCCGACCGGACCGGACCGGATCGGACCGGACTCGGGCTTGGGATTAGGCTTAGGCTTAAAACAATAAACTTATTTTTTCAAAAAACCAGTTCTAATTTTGTATACGAGCTAGATACGGATACGGGCAGTTGCAACTGTCATGACAGTTTTTGTCTGAACAGTTGCAAAAACCACCAAGGACTTAGGGTTATAAATAGGACTGGATTCTGATAAAATCTGAGTCCAATTTACATCTTCACTACCACCCTGTATCAGTGCAGTACCACCCTGTATCAGTGCAGATATCCCAAAACCCACTGTCACATCCTTTCTTGCTCGAGTCTCCATTATTCTAGTGTAAGTTAGTGGAGTTCTGACTGTTGTATCTTGGGAAATGATTGCCAGACAACCTGTATACACCGTAGCAATGGCCAAATAAACGTCTTAAGGACATTGTTTTCAACAAGCCTCAATCTGTCTATTTCTCTTCACCATATTCAAGGTCGGAATTGAAGATAATTTATCTTCTTTCTGTGCTTTGTGTACAGTGATATACGCTGTTTGCTGATAGTGAATTATGCTGTTTACGTAACAGTATAATTGTAATTAAATTCGAGTAGGAATTTAATTAATTTCTTTTTTTTCAATATAAAATTAATTTGTCTACTTAAGGAATAACATTTTGTACTAAGGCCAACCATTAAGGGGGTACTTTGGTTTTTGCCCTAATAGTTATTATCTATTATATTATAAATAGATAGATAGATAGATAGATAGATAGCAATTTACACGTGTGATGCACATTTAATATATTAAAAAAATTAAAGTAAAAAATCTGACGTAGTGAGAACTCGAACCTGAGACCCCCTTCATATTGTTATGCACGTGCAATGCACGGGTTGACAGACTGACAAATGACACTAAGGTCTTCTCCCATTATAATATTAAGATTAAGATTAGAGATTAGAGATTAGAGATATTAGAGATAGAGATTAGAGATGAGGATTGGGTGTAAGGTACGGAAAGGGTTAAGCGAGAGGAATGTGTATATTGCATTGGTTTGCAAAGAGACCTTGGCCGCTTGAGATTCTAATAGTAAAGATAATTTAGATTTTTAATAAAGTCTTTGTTGTCATATTTAGAAATGTAAAATATATATGCCTCTTCTTAAGATTTTAAATAGAAAAACTAGTTATCTACACATGCGATGTACATTTTAATATTTTAAAATTTTTTATATAAAGACTACGACGTAGTCTGCCCTCGAATCTGATATCTCGCTTTACCCATCTCAATCTTTATCATACTCTTTACAAATTAACCTTAGTTGCACTATTTTTTATTTTATATAAGTGATACTTTTGTAAATAATTATGTCATAAATAAATTTGAACTTTGAGGGTATTATGGTATCTTGCAATATTTTGAGTAAATGGATGACTACTATAACTCTCACTTAGAAATGAGTGGTTGAGATTAGATAATTGATTGTCTATAAATTTTAATCTCTCTACAAATTATAAGATTCCAATTCTCGCATTATAATATTAGAGATTTGGTTGAAACATGTAGGTCTTATGTATGTGTGAATATGTAGCTCCAAAATACATGTAAATGGTCTAGTACTACTATTGTAAGTCTAAAGACGTGAATGTCCCTGGTGCATTAGAGCATCCATAGTCGTAAGCTAAATATGCATTTTATGCATAAATCCGCACCGTAGACGCCACACTCGTCAGCTATTCTGCCATTTTTTGATGTTTTCTACAAAAAAAAGGTAAACATAGCAGCCGATATAGCATTATGCATATTATGCTTGACGAAACATCATGTTTCGTCTGGATTATTTAAATAAATTTTAAATTATCGGACGTAATATTTTATTTAATTTTTTTCATCGGATGAAAGAAGAAAATCCTGAATTATAAAAAAAATAAAAAATCTTAAGCTCCTAATTTAGTTAATTAATTAGTGTAGTTAGTATTTTAATTACACTTTTAGTTAAATAATTAGTTAGTTAATTAGGTTTAGTTAATTAAAAATTTAATTAACTAAACCTTAATTCCAAAAAAACCCACTGGGACGACACATGACCATGTGGGTCCCAAACTTTTTGTTTTTTTTAAACCCTTTAAAAAATTTCCAGAAATCCAAAAAAATCCAAAAAAAATCAAAATTCACTTTGGACGACGTGAAATTTGAATTTTTTTTTTTGGAAATGTTTCGTCCCGTATATTTTATTATTAAATTTTTAGTTTCTGCCTATTTAAATTAATTTTTTCTCACAGTCTGTTTCATTTTGAACGAAATTATGCATTTTAAGCTTTTGAACGACTGCAGCATTCACTCGAATTGCTAAGGTAAAATATGCATATATGTGTATTTTACCTCAAACGACTGTGGATGCTCTTATTGAGTTTAGAAAGATTTAGTTCTACCAGAGTTCGTTTGGAAAGAATAAATAAATAAACAAATAAACAAATGGAAAGGGTGCCAATGTTTTTTTCTCTTTCTTGAGTCGTGCTTGGGCTTAGGTTGAGTGATTTATTTTTTTATTTATGTTGAGTTAGGTTTTTGTTATAAAGGGGTTTAATATCGATATACTATACTAGTCTAAGGTATTTAGTGAATAAATTTGCACTTTGATGCATGAATAGTAATAATAATAAGGTTTTTTTTTCCACATAGGTTACTAACAAATGTTTAAATTTCATATACTTCACTTTAATATAACTATTTCCATATAACTCACACAATTTGGGGGGTAATTCAAAAAAGTACTTTTGAATTAGCTGTCATTGAAACATTCGGAATATTCTACTAAATCTGACGAATTAATGGTAAAATGACACAATTACCTCCACTAAATCTTAGTCCTTCATTCCATCCGAACCCCATCTAAGATCTCCCATTCCTTCTAAAATAAAATCATAACCCTTCCTTTCATTTCTAAACTCAACGGTTCAATTCTCATATTATGTTCTTAGAAACATCCTTAATCCTTATAACATATCTGTCTAATGTCTACTCTCAAATCTCTTTCATCTCTCTTAATTCTTCTTGTACCTTTTTCAAATACCATTTTTTGCCTGTTGCTTTTCCCCTAAATCTCCTTCCTATTTTACTTAACTTATTATTTGCTGGTCGATTAGGGGGTAAAAAATGTCTCAAATGAGCTCTGGATTTGCATGCGAGTACAACATAAATGGCTGAAAAGAATAACAAAGGGTTTCTCAGTTCTATGGTTTTGGGAATTTTAAAGGACCATCAAGGAATGTGGTTATTTTAAGTGGGTTGATGATGTGAAGAATGTGTAGGTATTGTTAAGGGAAAAGGTAAAGAACTGTTTGTGTTTTGAAATTATCATTCTATTGGGAACATGATCGTGAAAAGAGTTCGAAAAAATTGGCTTCTTTGTTTAAAAATGATGATTTTAGTGATGAGTGGTGATTTTATGAAGCGATGAGATTAATTAATTGGGTCCAAACAAAATGTTATTTTAATAAGGTGTTGGACTTTTAACTAGGGGCAATTTGGTATTTTTACAACCTAGGTTAAGACTTAGCCCTAGGTACATCTAACATAAGTAGTTATTTGAGATTTGTTCATACTAGTATAATACACGTGCGATGCACACCTAAAAAGGGTATAGTCATCAAATTAAATGAATATATATCGAATAAAAAAAGAAATAGTTTATATTTGAAATGTTTTGATTTGGGCTACACGTGTAGTGCACGCTTATATTTGTTGAATATAGTTTGGACGTGTATTGCATGTGTTTGTTTGGTTATAAAGTTAGGGTTTGTTTGGTTACAAACTTCAACTCTCCCATTAAAATAGTAGAGATTATAAATGAGTGATATGGAATTAGCTTTTGAGAGTGAGGTATATGGAAATTAAACATTTGTTAGTGACTCATGTGGAAAAACCTTTTGGGGGTAAATTTCTTTTATGCTCCTAGCTAAAAAAATTCTATTTACTTATTACCTAAACCACTCTTTTAATCTTCAAAAATCAAATGCTGAAATTCATCTTCTCCGCGACCCCCCCTTTATTTCCACGCATGGGTATTTTCTCGCACTTGAAAATAGTAAATATTGTTTGAAAGTAGTTCAAATTAAAACAGAAACATTACATATTGTGAAGTATTTCAATTACATATTGCCCAAGCTGATCGTTGAGAATTGGCTGATTTATAGTCCTTTTTTTGTTATATATCTATATAATAAAACATAAAGAAAGCTATCAAGTGGCTCTCCTTCAATCCCCCCAAAAATCAAAGGCCTATATCTAACCTCACAAAACATATTTTCCCCCCCAAAAGTTTTCCCCCAAAACTCAAATTCAAATCCCCCACCCAAAACAACTCCTATATTTATTTATTTATTTTTTCTCTCTTTCCCTCCATCTTCTATTCAAAAAATTAAGAAAATAAAAATTTTAAAAATTTTAATAAAATAAAAAACTAAAAAAAATTAAAATTTTAAAAACTTTAAAAATAATTCAAAAAAAAAATCATATAATATGTTTTTTGCTGGACCCCAAAATATTTCTCATATAATATGTTTGCTACTTGAATTAATTTGCTGGACCTTCAAAACTATTTTATATGATCAAACAAGGTGCACCGTTCCGAAGACGTGCCGTAGGCACGTGTCAACGGGCAAACCTAGTATATATATATATATAATACCTACCCATTCCATACTATTTTCTTCACTAAAAAATATCCAAACAATTCTCTCAACTCTTCTCAATTCATTCCAAACAATTTTCTCAAGTTTCCAACACTTTCCTAATCAAATTTCAACTCTCTCAACTCTCATGTTATTCTTGCAATTTTTTTGAAGAAAAGAAGTGAAGAAACATTTAACAAGAAGAATTATCTTCTCAAGTTTCTTTTGCAATTCTTTAATTACAGTATCAATTTTATTGTTCAATATTTGTTAGTTCTAAAATTGTTTGCTTGTTAATTTCTTATATATATTTAATATTAATTCTATATTTTTCATATAATAAAATGACATCATCACATTCCTGCAGAAGTAGCCAAAAGAGTGCACAAGAATCTACATCCCACATCACTTATATTCCACAGTTAGATACCGATAGTATTAGAGAAGAAGATAGTGTTCCTGAGTTTTCCCAATCCGCTAATCCACAAACACAATTCGATGAAATTCTTGTTTAAGATACCGAAACCCAAAACACTGAAAACCATCCTTCTTCCCAAAACATAGAGAATCTACTTTCGATGTCTAGCATCATTATATATGGGAAGAAGATTCCCCCAATTCGAAAGAGGGAAAAAAGATATAAGTATTGTGCAACAATTTATAGATGGGTAAAGGTATCGGGACGGGTACACTTGCACTCCATTTAAACAATAGCCCCCCAGAAGAAAGAAAAAAAAAGCTTACCCAACAAAAGATCAACCCTAAGAATGGATGTGTAAATAGTTTTAGTTACGATCATGATCTCGTTCATAGTGAAATGGCAAAACTAGTGGCCTTTAACCAATCCACTCTAAACCCACATTTGAAGCGAAATCCTAAAAATACCATTAATTCGATTGTTATAAAGTTTATCAGAACCTTAAGGATTTGTATTTGCTACTTTGATTAGTTTAACTAGTAGGATTTTGTTAACCTCCGATTGTTGGAAATATTCAAACAAATTCAAATGATGTCCGTAACTTATCATTGAATTGATAATGATTGGATCATCCAAAAGAGGATCATATATTCTGGATATATTATGTACTCTCATAATGCACATGCTCTCGTATCACATGTCATACAAGCATGCACTAATTTTTCTATTACTGGTAAAAAAATTTCTATTGGTTTTGATAATGCCTCCAATAATACATAGGTAATTTTTGCATTATAGGATGTGTTGCATCTTATAGAGCTTGAAATATTTCATATTAGATGTAACCCCCATTTCCGTAAATACATATTTCCTGAATATTTTCTGTATTTCGATATTTATAAATTCATTATTTGTTAAATTTGATTTGGATTTTATATTAAAGTGTTTTTCTAATCGACAATTATATTTATTTCGAATAATGGTATATTTGAACTCGTTTTCTATTCCTAATTGATTGACTATTTACATTTTAGCCCAAATCAAATTAATGTTTACTAGTTTGATTATTTTGATAAATGTATTAAACCCAATTCCTATTTTATATAATCTATAGTTGCTATTGCTATTACTATCATCAACATGTGTCATGCCACGCTTCCCAAAAAGAGAATACGGAATACGGATACATGAAAAAAGCCCAGCAAATGATTTTCATCATCCATAAGCTGTCAGGATTTTTACAACATTTCACAGGAATGATCAGAGTAGGAAGCAAGAGAAGTCAACCACGCATGCATATATGAATCAATATACCAACAGGAATTTACTTGAAACAAAATATATTAATCTCAAATAAACCAGATCTGAACAAGTCAATAATCCTGGATCACATTGCCCAATACAAAATAATCCAAGTAACAGATACAATTAGTCAAAATAAGCAACAAGAAATAATAATAATAGCAAGACTCCAGTAACTATAATCTCATATCACCTACTCCATCTGGCAACTGATCTCCAAAATCTGCAATTTAATAAATTGCAGGAAGAGAAAAAGAAAATAAAATGCCCGTTAATGCAAGTTACAGGCCCCTTGTAGTGCAGGCACAAGTACATGGGAAAGATAAATAAATAGCATGGAATAGACATGATAACAAAATAGAACAATTAGCATGAATCATGAACAGCATCAAGAAATATAATGTGCTAACAGGGTACAGGTAACATGTATTAGGTATCAAGTATCATGCAAGCAGGTAAACAGGTAAACAGGTAAACAGGTAACATGTACAGGTAAGCATGTAACAGGTGTCATGTTATGTTAAGTCTTGTATTTATTACTATCTAGGTAGCACTTCATGCGTCCCATCCATTTACCACATGGTTGCTACATTCAAACAAGTTACGTTTAGATTTCGTAGGGGATTCTATAGGTCATGTACTCGGCTATTCACAAGATTACAAAACTTGGTCGGTAAACATGATCGGTAATTTGGTTGGTAAACTTGATCGGTAACTTGGTCGGTAAACTTGATCGGTAATTTGGTCGGTAAACATGATCGGTAACTTGATCGGTAAATTGACCGTTAAACATGTCATACGGGAAATACGAGTCCCCTTCTGAGTACAGGCTCCTATATCCACTACTAGATCTTTCCCTTAACCCCGGCTTGGTTATTTGTTATTATTATCAAACAGGCATATACGTGCACAAAACAGGGCAAGAATGACATGGCATGAACAAGTAACAGGTTCAGATTGGAAGACAAACATGTACAGGTGATAGACAATACATAAAAGGATAGAACAACAAAAATTCTAGTTCAGGACAGCAAGACAGTACTGCACTAAATCTGGAATTTCCATTGCCACAAACATGCAAACCTGGATCCGTCAAAGAATCTGAAAATAGACTCCCGGCCAAATCCAGAAAATATATATAAGTCATATGGTATTTTACAAAAAACATAACTCAAAACAGATTTGTATCCAGAAAACATGTTCAGCCAGAATTCAGAAGTTTGTATTCATAAACAGGAAAACAGCTTAAAAACTTACTAATTAAATCCAAGAAAAATCTGGGGTATTTCCTAGTATGTTTAGTAACAAAAAATAAAGTTTCATAATTTTCCAACATAGATACAATAGCCAAGTAAAATCAAAAAGCAGCAAAATACAGTAGTTTTGTAAATCTGGAATCATAAACACTAAAGTACTAAAACAACAATATCTTGCAAAATATAAATCGAAATCCAGATCCATCAAAAGGGTAATAAAATAGATACAGTAGGCTACAATTCATATTCACAAAATTTTTATAGACAACAAATAGAATCAGGTCGAAATTATGTATCTTTACTGAACAGCAAGAAATTTATGCAAGTAAAGTAGTTGTTTGCAAGTATAGAATAGTGTATAAAAGTCATCAATTAAATTCACAAAAATTAGGAGTTAATCCCAATCAAGTGTAGTTGTAACCAGAAAAATATTGGATCAAAATATTATCTTTAACATCAGTAGAAAAATAAATTACCATACAGAATACGTATAAAACTAGATCTGGAATTTTAAACACAACTGTAGTAAAATAGTCATAACCTACTACTCATAAATCGAAACTGAGATCTGTCAGAAAATCTAGAAAGTAGATAGAATTCTCTATAATTCATATTCATAAATAATTTTAATATACTGACCTTAATAGGGTTTAAAATACTGACAAAAAAATGGAAAATCGACAAAACAGAAAATATTCTTCATGCACAAAATCAACCAGTTCATATGAAACTCGTCCCAAATATAACCAAACACGAAATATGGTGTGCTAGATGTCCAAGCAACATGGTATAGGGTATTTAGCAAGTCTACAACAAGTTATACTATTATCCACACATCAAGCATACGAGATCATCCAACAAGTTATGAACAATAAGCATGTATACAACAAGAAGTGGTCATCCCTAAGTCATTTCATGTCATGTGTGTAATGAGGCAAATACGGGCGAGTCAACACAATAGAGACAAGATACAATAGGGATTTCACACAAGAATTGTCTCTAGAACACAACTACACTATAGGCGGTATTTAGTTTTTGTATTACACAGAAAAAAATACAAGTTACTTGCCTAGAGACGACGACAGAAATGGAGCAAAGAGCAAGAATAACGGAAACGGGTTCCCGGGCACGAACACAACACCAACGATCATGAAAGATATGATCACGAATAAGATGAACAACTGATCGTGAATAAGATGAAGACGATCGAGAATATGAGCACACGAGTAATGAACACATGGACCCAAAAACGAGCACAACCCACGAACCAACACGAACACCCGAACAACGAAGAGACACACAAACCACGAATACCCAAGATTCAACACACGCACACCAACACACTCACACACAAGGGGGGAGCGAGAGAGAGGCCGGTGCACCGCAGGGGAGGGAAACGACGGCGGCCAGGAAGTGGCTGCCGCTGGCTGATGGCGCTGCTATCGCGTGGCACTCGGGAGGCAAGGCGCGCATAGGAGAACTGATGCTGCTGACTTCGTTGCAGGAGGAGGGCAGGGCAGCGCCGGAACTAGGGGTCGTGAGCAGGTCGGAGGCACAGCGGAGGTTGCGGCTGGGGCTGAGCGCTGAGGTCGCGGCTGTCGAGGCACTGTAGGTCGGGTCGAGCAGAGGTAGGGGGGATACAGGGCGTCGCTGATCGGGTGGAGCACCAGGGAGACAGGGCGGTGAAGAGGAGAGGAGGCTGGAGGATGGGTTTGCTCGAGAGAGAGAACGGGAGAGAAGGTGCACAGGGAGAGGGAGTTAGGGTTGAAGAGGAGGCGACTACAGGGATGTTTGGAAGATGAATAGGTATGGGTGCACATATATATAGGTGTATAGATGAAGATAGGGTTAGGGTTGAGGATGTGACGGCTGGTGAAGGTAAACGGGTTAGGAATAGTGCAAACGGGTTTGGGGTTTAATGGGTTATTTGGGTTATAAGATCCAATAGGGAAAAAATAGGGTTGGGTTTTAAAATCCAATAGATTTAAAAAAATAAATAGAATTTATAAAATACAAATTTCACAATTTCTCATAGGTTGCAAAATAATATTTTACAGAGTTCAATAAAAATTAATTTGAAAAATACAATTAGATTAATATTTAACTTTTCACATTAGAGTAGTCATATACAAATAATATACTTGGTTTGTACTTCAAAATAATAATAATAATAATGAAAATATTAATACTGATAATAATAATAATAACACAAATAATAGGATTTCTATTATAATATAAGAATTATTTGAAAATAACAATAAGTACAATTAATGAAAAGAACAGATTTTAACTAAAGATACAAAATATTTTTGAAATAAAATGAATTTAAGAAAACGAAATTTTTTATAAAGAACCCAAACCCAGATAACACATGGACGATACGTATTTGCGGAAATAGGGGTTACATCATGATTATTATTTTTATATTATAATTATAATTATTGTTTTTGTTATTATTATTATTATTATTATTATTATTATTATTATTTCTATTGCTATTATTATTGTTGTTGTTGTTACTATTATGATTATGATTATTTTATTTTATAAACCCTATAATGCTAATTATTTTCCTCCTATTTTTCTATTTTGGATTTTATTGTATTTTATTTTCTTTTTCTTGATTATTGTATTTGAATTTATCTTGAATAATAAATCTTACTTCTCTTTGGGCTCATTTACTCTCTTTTGATCATTTTGTACTCTTTTGGCTTGAATTCTACTATTTTTGGCTCACTACAAATTTTACTTTTTGTGTTTTGAGTTTAAATTAATCTGCTATATGTCTATCTCATTGTCTACTGTTTATTCTTCTCTTTACCTAAACCCGTACCCTAAACCCATTAACCCGCAACCCAAAATCCTATATCTTAATCTCCTATATAAATACCCCCATAAACCCTAATTAATTAATAACCCTAATATTTTAATCCCTCCCTTTCTTTTCTGCCGCTTACCCTCCCCCCTGTTTCGTTTTCCAAACCAACCCATCGTTGCTCGCCTTCCCGTTCTCCGACCGCCATCCCGACCACCCTCGTCATCACCCTAGCCCCATCCCACATTCGTCCTTGCTCCGCCCTCGCCACCACCATCCCGTCGCCCATCATCCTCACCCTGATCCTCATCTCCACTGAACCCATCCACCCTTCGCCATCCCGTTGCCTTTCGACCTTCACCCATCTCCGCCTACCTCAACCCTCTTTGCTGACCACTGGAGACCCCCTCGTTGTCAATTTCAATGTCCCGAAACCCCGCCTTCCCGTCCTCCTCTGTTTCGGTGCGAAACAGAGCACCGGTTCGTCCCCGCCGTCGATCGCCGCTATGTTGCTCCTCAACCGCGAGCATCGCCACCCCTCCTCGTTCCTCGACCGAGAGGAAGTGTCGTCTTTTGCTCCAAGATGTGCATGCAGAACCCCAAGATTTCAAGAAGTTTTCAGAATCTGAAGTCGCCAGGAGTTCGAACTTCATGCTAGAGGGATGCCATTTGGACACGTCAATGATATGGTGAGCCACGAAGTAGATTGCTGGAGCTGTTAGATGCTATTAGCAGAGTCTTCCCGATCAGAGTGGAGTAGCAGAAGCGTGATGGGCCCATAACCCACAGGTCCCAGGAATCTCTTGTTGCTTCTTCTTCTTTGTATTATTTGCTTCTTTCCATCCCTTGTACTCGTCTTTATCCGTTGACTCATTGGTTGGTTTAATTCTTCCCTATCCATTCTCTTTTCGATTCCAGCTCTACCTACTTCTTCATCTTTTTGCTCTGTTATCTTGCAAGTCGTGTGTTGTTCTTTCCTTCTGATATCGTTCACTTTCTTCATTTTGCACCAATTAATTTTTTGACATCATTCTTATCCACTTCTTTCTAATTCTGGTGTTGCCACCACTTTGTATCTCTTCCTCTAATTCTCTATTTTGTTACCCCTCAAGTTGCTTTTGCCTTGTCCTATGCACCGCCTAAGCAAAATTCGAGGATGAAATTTTGTTGTAAGGTGGGTAGGATTTGTAACCCCCGTTCCCGTAAATACATATTTTCTAAATATTTTCTGTATTTCGATTAATTATGAATTTATTTATGTTTTGAATTCGTTTTTGGATTTTCTATTAAAATCCTTTTTTTCGAACGATGGTATATTTTAACTTGGTTTTCTATCATAATTGATGAACTATTTATATTTTAGTCCAAATCAAATATATTATTATTATTGGATTATGTTAATCTTATTATTAATAATATTTTTGTTACTATTATTATGGTAATTATTAGTATTAATATTCTTATTGTCATTATTATTATTATTATTATTATTTTCGTAAAGCCCGAACATTCTCCATCTATATGTATCTTATTATTTGATTTAATGTATATGTATATGTATATTTTATAAACCCCTATAATGCTTATTATTTTTACCCTATTGAATTTAAACCTATCAATTGATTTATAACTCAAAACCCTATACCCATTCTCTTATTGGATCCAAACCCACTTCTCTTTAACCCAAACCGGAAACCCTATTCATATATAACCCTACTCTACCCCCTCGCTACTGTGCTAACCCTAACCCTAAGAAACCCTACCCTATCTTACTGTTGAAACCGCCGCCTCCCTGATCTCTCTCCCTCTCTGTTTCTTTGCAAACCCTACTCCCCTCCTCGTCGCCAGCCTCTTCCCACCACCTCGTCTCCCCTGATCATCGACAACCTCCTTCTCTAGTCGACCCCCTTCAACCCCTGCTCCGTCGTCAACCTAACTGTCTTCACCTCGTCGCCACACCCACTCGTCCCTGTCTCCATCTCCACAGTCTCCGCCCCGCAACCCATTTCACCATTGTCGTCATCCACTCATCCTCATCCCCCTGTTCATCATCCCCTATCATCTTCCCCGATCGACTTCACCATCCTCCCGCTTCACCCTCTTCATCGCCCTCTACCTCCATTGCCGGCCTGTGCTCCTTCTCCCTTCAACCTCGCCCTTGCCATCTTGCTGCGCTCGTTGACCACCGCAGTCTTGCCGACCTTACCATGCCATTACCCCGAGTTCAACCACTCAAAGAACCCATCTCCATCCCGTCGACCCTGCCTTTCGCCACATCTACCTCACAGTCACCGCCGCGGTCCACCTTACAAGCCCCTTCCTCTGATCACAGTCGCCGTCAGCCTCCTTCCCCCCTCCCCTCGCTGCCGTTAGCCTCCACCGGTGCAGCATCGTCACACAGGGTGCTTGATCATCTTGATCACCATCAGGGTGAACCCCAACTGTCGGATCTCCTCTGATCATCACCATCAAAATGATCATATCTTGATCATCATCAGCTCCATCAGATCCTGACCATTCGATCAGATCAGGATCACCATCACCTTGATCTGGACAGTTTGTTTGATCTGATCTTGATCATCACCTTGATCTTGAAATCTGAGCCGTCCGATCGATCGATCGTGATCGTGATTATCATCTTCATCATCATCGAGATCCATGCCTGATCATGATCATCTCATCAAGATTCGCTTTGTTTGTGTTCGTGCTCATTTGCCGGGATCCACTCCCGTTATTCTTACGTCGGATTCATAGTCTACACTCAAGGCAAGTAACTTGTATAATTTTTATTTGTATACAAGTACAAAATATCACATGCAGTCTTGCTTTATTTTTGTGTTCGTTCTCATGAAGATCTCTTGTTAAATATTGATCCATTCATTGACCCATTCATAGTCTTGATCCATCATATTTAGTTGTCACACACGAAAATAAACTAGATCTAGCTAGACTCTTGATGCATGTGTATATGTTCTTCGTGATCTATGATAGGTTGTGTATTTGTTGCATGCTTGGTGTATTAGTTGTGTTATCGTGTAGTAGACTTGTTAAATACCCATACCATGTTGTTTTAAATATCTAATATACCATGTTTTGCATTATATTCTCATTTGAATTTATTGCATATAATTTGTTTGATTAAATGCAAGAGAATTGTTTTCGTTTTGCTACTGTTGCCCTATTTTGGTTCAGTATTTTAGATCCTGTTAAGGTCAGTAAATCAAATTATTTTGTGAAAATGATTCGTAGGCCTCGTTGTCTATTTTTCAAAACTTTCGATAGATCTCAGTTTCGATTTGTGATGTGTGAGTTATTGCTGTTTTACTGTAGATGTGTTGAAATTTTTAGATTCTGTTTTATGTGATTTCTGTATAGTTATTTATTTTAAAAATGATGTTGAAGGTAAGATTTGGATCTAATGTTTTTCTGGATATGACTATACATGACTGAGATTAACCCCTAATTTTTGTAGATTTATTTAATGATTTTTATAAACTGCTCCGTGCTTGTGAACAAACCAATATATTTCCAAACTGCATGCTGTTCAGTAAAGAAACATAATATTTTCAACCTGATTACAATCGCTGTTGATTAAAACTTTGTAAATATGAAATGTAGCCTGCTGTATCTATTTTACAACCCTTTCGACAGATTTGGATTTCGAGTTATACTTTTTAATCTATCGCTATTTTAGTACTGCTATGTTGAAGGTTTTAGATTCATAAACTTGCTGTATCTTGCTGTTTTTCGAATTTACTTGACTATGCTATCTGTATTTGAATATTATGAAATTTTATTTTCTGATACTAGACATACTAGGGAATACCCTAGATTTTTCTTAGATTTAATCAGTAAGTTTTTATGCCATTTTCATGCTTATGAATACAACCTTGCATTTTCTGGCTGAACATGATTTCTGTATATAATGCTGTTTTGAGCCCTGTTTCTGCAATTATTATATGACTTATATATATGTGATGGATTCGGCCGGAAGTCTATTTTCTATATTTTCTGATAGATCCAGATTTGGATGTCTGTGGCAATGGGAATCTCAGATTTGGTGCAGTAATGTCTTGCAGTCCAGAACTGAAAGTTTCGTTGTCCTAGCCTTTCATGAGTTGTCTGTCACCTGTGCATGTTTATGTTCCGACCTGAACATGTCTCTTGTTCTTGCCATGTTATTCTTGCCCTATTTTGTCCACATATATGCCTGTTTGATAATAATAACAAGTAACCAAGCCGGGGTTAAGTGAATGATCTAGTATTGAAAAATATAGAAATGTGTACTTGGAAGGTGGCCCGTGTTTCCCACCTGTTACTTGATGCATGATTGCCTGTTACATGATACATGATCCTGATTACCTATTTACATGATTACCTGACTACATACTTTCCTATGAGAAGGTGCACTCAGAAGGAGGGCCGTGTTTCCCACCTGTTTACCTGACTACATACTTCCCTATAGGAGGGTGTACTTAGAGGGGACCGTAGGTCCTACCTGATGCATGATTACCTGTTACATGATACATGATCCTGATTACATGTTTACATGATACCTGAGTAGACGACCCTATACAATCCACTACGAAATCTAAATGCAACTTGTTTGAATGTAGCAACCATGTGGTAAAATTTGGGACGCATGAAGTGTTACCTAGTTAGGATTAAGTACAAGACCTATGAATATCTGAACACTTACACATTCCTGTTATATGTTTACTTGTACATACTACCTGACACCTGTTACTTGTTTACCTGCATGCATGCTACTTGATACCTGTTACATGTTACCTGTACCCTATTATCTACTCATGTCACTTGATTTTGTTCCTTAGTTCTAGAGTTAGTTGCTCTCATGCTTATTTCAGTACTTGCTTCTGTTGCTACTCTGTACCTTGTTTATCTGCTTTTCGTACTTGTTGCCTGAACTACATGTGGCCCGTAACTTGTACTGACGGGTGTGTTATTTCTTTTTTTCTTTTCCTGCAAATTGTCAAATTTGTAGATTTTGGTGACCAGCTGCCTGAAGGAGTAAGTGACCAAGTGTTCTAGGCTTGGCTAGCTTCTTGCTTGAGTTTATTTCCTGTTTTGAATAAATTGTATTTATTTCTACTTGGATCTTGTATTGGGCATTTTGTCCCAGAACTTATAACTTGTTGTTTCCAGATCTGATTTATTTGAGATTAAGTAATTTTGTTTCAAGTAATTTCTGTTGATTTAGAAATTTATTCATGCATGCGTGGTTGATTATTTCCTGTTTATCTCTTGTTTATTCCTGTGAAATGTTGAAAAGTTCCTTACAGCTTATGAATGGTGAAAATCATTCGCTGGACTTAGTCACGTATCCGTATTCCGTATTCCTTTTTGGGAAGCGGGGCGTGACACCTAATCTTTAATCATTCAAACAATTGTGTAAGCTTAAGGGAATGCATTTTAGAAAATTTCCTAAAGATGTTAAACACCATTGAAATTCTACCTACAATCTACTTATTTTTTATATTTAGAATACAAAGATGTTATAAATGAATGTAATTTTGTATTGCAAAAAATTTAGAAAATTTTCAAACGAGTGATTACACTGAAGCTTATGTCCAAAGTTTGTGTGCATTTTTTGAACCTTTTAAAATTACAACTATTGAATTTTCAAAATCTTACATGTCTACTTATAGCAGTATTTTAGTCACATTATTTAGGATGGTGAGTTCTTTTGAACAAATGTTGAATGATGCTTACATTTGCCTTACCGTTGTTTCCACTTATGATAAATTTATTAAATATTTTCATCATCTTCCTAAGTTCTATTGTTTTGCTAGTGTAATGATCATCGTGTCAAGTTAGATGGTACAGAGAATTTAATTAATATATTTTACAATATGGTAGAAGATAATGCTTTGGATTCTGATGAATTTGTAGTTAACTTTGTGTTAATATTGAATAATTTAAATATTAGTTATGATAAATAATTTGAATTTACTTCTCTACACAACACAACTAGTACCGCACCTTCTTCGAGAGGTAAGTGTGTTACAACTTACAACTGAAGATACTGATATATGGAGTCTTATCTATATTAAAAAAATATAGGACTAATAATGCACTTAATGAACGTTACTGGTATAATGCACAAACTCCATTGCCATTTGAACAAGATATTGATGTGATCATTTGGTGGAAAAACAACGTGGGATCATATTCTATTCTTTCTCATATGGCAAAAAATATACTAACCCCCTCGGTGTCTACCATCACATCGGAAAGTATTTTTTCTCTTGGTGGCATGTTATTGAATGAGAGAAGGAATTGCCTGACACCGAAAACTTTGGAGATACTAGTGTGCAGCGAAGATTAGATGAAAGTGGAGCAGAGGAATCAAGGAATAACAGAAGGCTCAAGCCGCAGCAATACTCCAGAAAATGAATCATGAAAACAAAACTCCCGAAGATTGAAGAAGACTGAAGATAACTCCCAAAGATTGAAGATTAAATATTGAAGATTTGTAGAGTAATAAGCTTACTAGGAAATTTGGAGCAATGAGATCTCATATTTAGGTTAAGTTGAGGTGCACAACAGTAGTCCTCTGCCATCTCTTCAAACTAACTCTAGGCTATCTCAAACTCTAGATCCCCCCTTATCATTTAATTTCCAAATTATGTAACTTGTATGTATTATAACAATTCTTTTTTTTTATTGTTGTAAAGCATTCCATAGTTAAAAAATTAAGAAAAATAATACATACTTTTTTTTAATATGATTGATGATTCATGTACATCCAAACTTCTTACAATATTCATATATTTTATTTGTTTAGAAAAACTGAAAAAATGTGTTAAAAATATTAAACAAGATACAAGTATAAAAAAATAAAAAATAAAAAAATCAAAAAAAAAAATGAAAAAAAAAAAATGAAAAAAAATATGAGTTGGCTCGACCAGGAACCGGGTGGTCGGGCTAGGGGCTAGTTTCGAGCAGACCTCCCCCCATTTTTAACCGGCCTGGCACGGACCCGGACCACTACATGGGCAGGCCCGCCGGGCCGCGGCCCGGACTGGTTGTCACCACTATACTTAAACAACAGTTCAACTTGAAAATAGTACATTTAATTTTTGCGTACCCATTGAAGGGGGTGCATTTTCTTTAGTTCCAAATTTGGGTTATTCTTTGTAGCTGATGATGCATGCAACCTCTAAGGCCACTATATAATTTATTCGCGCAAAATGTCACAATAACACGTTTTTGTTCGATCTTGAAAAATCCATACATAAACTTGTTCGCAATTGCATAACGTATGAGAAACATACAATGTTCCACAGCATAGTAAAACTGTTGGTCTTTATCCGTGACTCATGTATGCCACCAAGGGGGTATACATATTCGATCATTTCCTTAGTGTTGTGACTGCAATCCAGAAATAAATTGATTAAAAACTTGAGGTCTTTGATTGCAAGAAAAAAAGTATTTTTTTTTCTGTGCTGACATACACATTACCAAATATAATACATTCACCTAAGTTATGAATGAAAAAGTAGATTGTTATACACAGGAACAAAAGGTTTAAGTCTAAATTAGTTGATTAGAGAAAAAGCAGTACAACTCGAGGTAAACAATACGTCTAAGAAATAAATGGTTCATTATCTTAAGCATTGTATTAAAAGAAATCAATTTGATAAATAATATTTCTTAAACCGAAAGTATGTTTAATTACCTTAAGTTAGTTATAGGGTCTTCATGACCAGTAATTGGCAACATAATCAATATTTGCATGTTGATCATACTCTCGTTAATCATTATAAAGATATTGCAAATGTTCCTCAAGTCAAACATCCGACAAACACGGCTGAGATTTAATAGTGTGGAATAATGATACCATATTAGGGTCAATATTGAATCGTTTTGCAACTTCTCCAACTAAATGAGCGTAGTCGTAACTTAATGTGAAATTGATTGCGTGACTAGTCTCCTTTTTGTTTCCAACGATAACTATGAAGTCCCCCTCCATCCTACCAACTCTAATATGAATATTAAAAATTACTACACACCAACAGAATTGAATGATGTACAATAATTAAGGTAAATCTAAAAGGGAATAAGATGTTTTGAAAGGATACATACCATTTGGGTGGAAAAATCCTTTGTGAACAATTTGTTATTTTTTCAGTTTTAGTGGGACCAAAAAGAAGAATAGAAAAGTAAACAAAAGGGGTTAGATGAAAGTAAATAGAACTAAAGTGGTTGGTCAACTAAAGTAAAAGTAAACAAGTAGTGTATGTATGTTACGTTTGTGATTATATATTGAATCACATATTCATCCTTTTATGTATAAGTATGAATTACAAAATTCCTATTTGGTTCTATTATGGGGCAGAAATAATTTGATATCCAAATCTAGGGGCTTATTATAGAGGTGTTGAACCAAAAATAGTTTGGACTCATCGTAACATTACAAAGAAAGAACTAGTAAAGAAGGTATATGAGATTAATAACTGGGATAGAGGTGAATGAAGTGTTAAAATTATAGCTCGTTATGCAGCTGGAAAAGGGGAAGAACAATATTTCATGGTGGTGCATGTAGTTGATGATGATGCTCTTATTGATATGATTGCAAGGACAGTTGATCCAAACTCTAGTTGGACTGCATTGAAGTTATATGTTGAGCAAATCAAGATTCCTAATGGTTGGCTACATATTATTCGTTCAAGCGCCATACGTGAAGTGCCGACCCATGAGATGAGTCACAATCTAGCCTCTGAATCACATGCATGATTGACGCATCCACAAGAAGACATGTTCACAATTCCAACACACCAAATCCTACGGAATGTGAGTTACTATGTTCTTCTAGTTTGATACACGATCTTGTTGATAATGAAAATGTTATTCAATCATTCAAACAAGCTAGCATTAACAATGAGTTATTAGAAGATCAAGAAGATTAGGAAGGTGAGGAAGATGAGGAAGATGAAGAAGATGGGCATCCAGATGATAATGTTTGTAACCTTCGTTCTCGTTTATATGGATTTGTACATATTTTCTTCTTCATATTATTGAAATTCAATTTTCTAGATAAATCTTCCTTTTCCCCTGGAGCTAAATTGCTTTTATTTTGGATATCTGATTAATTTTTTTGAGCCCAGAAATTTCAATCCATACTATTATTTATTACTATTTAATTATTTGTTGATTCATTGTGTAAAATTTAGACCCTTGATCTATTCTTTGTTTATTTATTGTATGAAGCCCAAACAAGTATATTCTTATTATTTGGATTCATTATTATTATTATTATTATAAATTTTTTATAAAAGCCCAAAATTTCATTCTATTGATCTTTTAATTGGATTTAAGCCCAAGCTCTCAATCAATTCTATAATTTGTTAAATTATTTTGTAATCTCATATTCAAATTCTAAGCCCAGCCATAATTATTTTTTGATTGAAGCTCACTCACAAACTCAAGCCCACACTTTTAAATCCTACAAAAATCCTACTGGAGTCTAACCCAAACCCGTTAACTCATTAACCCATTAGAGCATCCATAGTCGTCACTGTTTAAATTATGCATATATGGATAAATGCATATAGCATTTGGCTATTTTGCTGTAGTCGTTGAATGGTATTTTTACCAATTTAATTTAAAATAATAAAAATCTCAGATCAGACGGAGCTCGAAGTTGCATCGGAGGGAAAAAAATAGTTTTTAATTGACAGACGGAAGTTTACGTTGCGTCGGAAGAGAAAAAAATGCCAGACGCGACATGAAGTTGCGTCCGGCTTTTCGAGAAGCCTAGGACGCAACTTGAAGTTGCGTCTGACAAGTTGTTTTTTTTATTTTGGATTTATTTACTTTTTCGTAAAGTTGGGCTTTATTAATTCAATAATTGACCAAATTACCCCTCCTTCATTCTATATATTGATGTTTTTATGGAACGAAGAAAACATGAATTTGCTCTCGGCCAACTCTCTATCTCAATTTGCTCTCGCTTAACTCTCTATCTCAATTCGCTCTCGGCCAATTATCTATCTCAATTTCATAAAGCCCAACTCTCTATATCAATTTCTTAATTAGTCGAGAAAAATGTCTTCGATATGAAGATTTATTGGTCGTTTGAAATCAAAGCAGGAACAAATGCTAGCTTAAGGCAACACAGGCAACGAAGGTGAAGAAGAGATTTCAAATGTCGACTTTGCCGATCAATCAAATTGGAATCATATAGTAGACGATTCCAAACATATAAGTCAATATATTACTATTACCCCTGAGGGCAGTTTCTGTAAGTTTAGGGGAAATTGGAAGGAACCAATCAAGATGTACAATCAGTACTGCTCACGGGTCCCACTTATTAAACAACTAGTGGAGCAGGCGAGATGACACCGTTTTATGAAAATCAATACAAACAAGTCGTCGATTCGGCTTGTCGAGGCACTCGTAGAGAGATGGTGGGACACTACCCACACTTTCCACCTACCGTGTGGTGAGTTGGGTTTCACTCCATTGGATTGGGTTATGCTAACGGGGATTCCTATCAGTATCGACGATTTGCCTTTATGCGACGATGAGGCCTATACTTTTCAAATTGTCCAGTCTCGTTTCTTTTCGGAATTAACAGTAGATGATTGGAAATCACAAGGTATACGGTATACATTTTTCAAAATTTATTTTACCAATACTATGAAGAAGCCGAAAATGATCTGGCACTAGTAGCGAGGATTGCACGAGCTTTCTTTATGTTCTTTCTCGGTGCATTTCTTTACCCTAATGGTACTGGTTTAGTAAGGTGTGGTTGGCTAGCCGCAGTTGCAGATTTGAATGTTGTTGTCAAATACGATTGGGGTAGTCATGCACTTGCTATGCTGTATTTGTCTTTGGACTTATGTAGCAGACTTAAAGTGAAGGAGTTTAATGGGCCGTGGCAAGTGTTGGAGGTAATACTTAATCTATTAGCTACTAATTTTAGTTAAATAATGTCATTATGTTATTTCAATTGTGATGTTCGTAATATATTTCATAATTATGTTTTACAGTATTGGACTTACGAATACACAAATTGTTGTATTCCAGTTAGAGATAGGAACATTTCTATGGAGACACACATGGCTAATTCTGATGTATGGCCGAAAATTATTCGATGGAATAAAGAATTCTTGGATTTAGGCTGATCTGATCCTATTAGGTACAATCAATGGATGGCTCGTGATCAGTTGGAGATGCACATTTCTTCCTCCATCATTTGGTAGCCATATAATGGGTCAACAATTATAGACGTATATGAAATTGAAGCTGCGAAATTCATTTCACGTTATCGACACGCTTTTACGTACTGCGGCCAGGTATATTAATTGTTTGTCATATTTATTTACATTAATTTGATTAAATATTTCGGTTATGCTAAAGTGAACATTTCATTCCAGGGTGTATGGTATCTTGGTGATCGTTGTATTCGACAACTTACTGGAGTAATTGCTATCCCAAAAGACCCACCTCCTTTCATGTGTTTCATGACATCCAGTAATACACTTCCTGAACCTATTGAAGCATCACCTTTCGTACGGATTGTAGAGCAGATCACTTATGATTAGTATTGGGCAAATGTTTCAATTGGTCCTATAATGCCGACACTCTCCCATGCAGCCAATGTCGATTTCATTGGGCCAGAATCTATTAGAGATACTTCCGCTCAGTTACCATATGCTGCACCTCCATTTTGGCTACCGGCCAAGTATCCAACTCAATCCACTACAGATAATTTATTATTGCTTGGCCAACCTTACGTTGAAGTGCCAATTTTTCAAGGCGGTACTCTTATCAAGAATTTGGACGGTAATATAAATGTTCCGTTTCATCAAAGTGGGAAACCATCATATGTGAGTTACCTAAATTGTGTACACATTTTCGGCCTTAATAATGTTATTATGTTACAATGCATTTTACTCACTCGCATCTTATACACTCGTTGTGAACAATTGAGCAACACCGAAGCACAGCTTCGACGAATAATACTTTCAGAAATGGTATTGAAGGAATCAATTCCTCGTGAATTAGCAAATTTTAGGCGATCTGTATCGATGAGCAGACCATATAATTTCCGACAAAGACCATTGAATCCGAATTTAGATGACACAGGAGCATCCACGTCCTCATTTGTACCTGAATCACAGTATAATTATGAAGAATAGGAAAAACATCATTTATTTTCTATTTACCTTGATGGTATTAATATGAACTTGTAGATGTTAATCAGAAAATGTCACATGAGGGTATTAATGTCATTTTGTACATTTTATTTTTCCTCATTTCTAATATTCCATAAAATTATTAACAAGGTATTGTATTAACTTAGGGATTGTAGACTTGAGGGCATTGTAGTCACAACATTAATGTCACATGGCTAGCACCTCCAAACTTGGATTGTAGTGAAGTAGGTTTTTGTATTTATTCAGTTCCGTACCCATTATTCATAAGTTACTTTCCTATCTACAAAGTGTAGGTTTTGACTTTTTTTACACCTATTGATTAACTTTTAGATTGGACAGTACATTGATGATTCGTTCTTCTTCAAGCGGCATGATCAGTATTTATATGCTGCCATTCTGTGTACATTTTTTTCTCGACAACACTTTGTAAACTTCAACTCCAAAAGAACCCACTGCAAATTTACCTTCTAATTAACCATGGCTAATTTACATGTACCTTCTTCCTTGAGTTCATCTTCTGATTCATCAGAGGAGGATAACAATATTGTTGCTAGGATTGTTCACAACCGTCTTGTAAAGATTGGCAAGGCAATCCAAGCTAGTGAACAAATCAATCGTTGCCGTTACATTCGTCGGGAAAGAGAAGAAGGTCATAGATGGATGTGGAAAGACTACTTTGCCAAAAATTCAGTTTACCCAGATTCAATTTTCCGTCGTCGATTCCGTATGCGCCGACAACTCTTCAACCGGGTATTGAATGCTATTGTGGGTTACGATCAGTATTTTCTCCAATCCCAGGATGCTTGTAAGCAACTTGGCTTAACTCCTCATCAAAAAATTACGGTGGCACTACGATGTTTGGCATACGGAGGTGCAGCTGATGCAGTTGACGAATATATACGCATAAGCGAAACATCGGTATTGAAAACTCTGCGTCGTTTTTGTTTCGCAATTGTAACTTTATTTAGTACTCGATATATGAGAAAACCAACACCAGCCGATGTGGAAAGACCACTCGAACAGAACAGTGCTCGGGGCTTCCATGGGATGTTGGGTAGTGTAGATTGTATGCATTGAAAGTGGAAAAATTGTCCAGCAGCATGGCAAGGCCAGTACACAGGATATATTCGGGAACCGACTATTATTCTCGAAGCAGTTGCTTCTTATGATCTTTTGTTCTGGCATTCATTCATAGGAATGCTAGGATGCAATAATGATCTAAATGTGCTGAACCAGTTAACTTTATTTAATCAGATTCTTGATGGTTGTGCACCTCCAGCTAATTTTGTCATCAACAACCACAATTACAATATGGGCTATTATTTAGCGGATGGTATATACCTACTTTTGACAACCATCGTCAAAACTTACACCGCACTAGATACACAAAAGAAAAAGAAATTCACAGAAATGCAAGAGGGTGCAAGGAAAGATGTGGAACGTGCTTTGGAGTTTTACATTCACGATTTGCAATAGTCAAAGATCCAGCATGTATGTGGGATGCAGATAGTCTGTCATATATTATGAAAACATGTATCATCTTACACAACATGATTGTTAAGGATGAACGTGATGAAGGAATTCTTGATTATGATTATGATCAAATTCCTAACTCGATTGGGATCGAACCCAGCACAGGTGGACCAATTGATGAAGAACGCTGAATCGTTCGCAATGTCATTCTACATGATCGGCAAAAACATCATGTACTTCGTCAAGATCTTGTGGAGTATATTTGGAATCAATATGGAGATGAGTAACTGCACTTACCATGTATTTTTACTATGTATTCCCAATTTCTTGCAACTTTTACTTTGATTAAATAACTATAAACGTAGTTAATGTACTACTTTGAACTATGATTTAATATTTGAAGCGTATAGTAAGCCGATAATTATGAGTATTAACTATCGTTACCTTATTATCAACACAGGATACAACGCAATTATAATTTAAAATAATAACGTAGGGACCATGTAATTAAAATTCAATTTAATCACATAGGATACTATGGAGCTATATTATGAAAACAGGATTCTTCTTCATTTTAAATTAAGAGCGTCATATATATTCTTCATTTCAAATTGCATGCTTACATTATTAAGATAAAATACAAAATTTTGGCCTAACGTTCTTTAGCCATCGTTGTAACCTCGTTTTAGAAGAATTTAGTTTTGCCTATGATGTGGCTAAAAATAGGGGTTTAATCGAGACCGTCCAAATTGGACACGAATCCTGAAGCCCAGGGGTAAAATAGTAATTTCACCTACAAATGGGTCTGAAGCAGGTACTGGGTCTCCTTCTCACAGATCCAATAACCCGCGAACGGATCCACCTCAACTGGGTGCGGGCTTCAACCCGCAACAAACCCGGTCCAGCAGGATAGAATTAGGGTTTCTGATTAACATTAATCAACGGCCCTGATTCATATCTATCCTTTCACTGGGGATTAGGGATTACATTCCTTATCTATACACAGGAATTACATGCCTAATCTGTTCCCTAAGACGCCTATAAATACCCCCCATCCATCTCCATTAAGAGGTAATCAATCTTTCTCCAGTTTTTGCGCTCTTTCATAATCTCTCTGATTACTGACTTGAGCGTCGGAGGGTGCGTCGCCGGGAACAACCCCGGTGTCTCGCACTTTTTGCAGGTGTACGGCGAGAACGACGATCAAACCCCGACGGAACAGGTATACAGGTTTACTATTCAGTTTCCCTAAGAATCCACAAATACTATCTGTTTGCCCCCACACCAAATTTAGCGGCAACAGATTGGCACCGTCTGTAGGAAACTAACGAATAGAAACCTCTCCTCTTCCCGGTGAACAGATCTTCTCCAGCCATGCCTCCTAGGAAAGTCAGATCGAGAGGGTCCAACAGAGGACCCAACCCTGAGCAGCAGCAAGAAGTTCCCATCCAGCCTACCCAACAGCAAGGACAACTTCCTCCTCCAGCGGAAGACCCGCTCCAACAGGATCTTCATCCTCTAAATCAGCCACCTCCAAAGGGTCCTAACCCTCAAAAACAGCCTCTTCACCAAGAACACGTCTCCATCCACAACGCCTCTACGGACTCTATGGCCTCCCATCATCCCCGAGCCTCGGGTCGCCATAATACAGCCCTCAACCGCCAGAAAGATGATGACCTCCGCCGCCATCTAGATGAAAAGCGGGCCCGAGAGGGAACCTCCCGCCAACACCGTCCGGACGAGCGGTCCCCTCGCCAGCGGGAATATAGAAGGTCACCTAACCGAAGGGGTCGGAAAGAATCCCCCGAGCACTACCAAAGAAGGCCGCACTCCCCTGCAGGTCGGCAACAGCCCAGGAACAATGAGGTACCCATCACGCGTGCCGAGTTCCAGCAGTTCCAAGCGACCGTCCTACAAGCTCTCAATCTCCGTCCCAACACCAACGCACCCAAGGTTCCATCTCCTCCCCCGGTCTGAAGCCCTCGCCGACGGTCTCCTTCTCCTCGTCCTGCTCCTAGCAACTCCCGGCGTACCCCAAGTCCTCGTCGCTCCCGAAGTTACCATCGCCGTAGCCCTTGCTCTCCCTCATACGAAGACGAGTCTAGAGGCTCGGCTGATTACCGTCGGAGGGATGACACCATGTACCGACGTCTTCATGAAGTAGAGAGGTGCCTGGGTCAGATAGACCGAGAAGAGGAGCTTAGGGGGAGGACCCTACGTCCTAGCCGCCCCCTTTCTCCCGAACCATTGTGGATGCACCTGTGCCGTTCGGCTTCAAACCTCCCCAGTTCGAGACTTACACCGGGGAGACCGACCCCGTTGATCACATCGAAAGCTTTAAGACCTTGATGCTCCTCCATCAAGCTTCCGATGCCCTCCTCTGCAAAACCTTCCCCGCAACTCTCAAGGGCCCAGCTCGAGAATGGTACTCTCGCCTTGCCCCCTCCTCAATATTCTCCTTCGAGCAGTTCGAGACCCTTTTCGTCACCCATTTCGTAAGCGGCCGTAGAGCTGAGAAGACCAGCAACTCCCTGTTGCACCTCCACCAGAACAAGGGGAGAAATTGAGAGACTATGTGAAGAGGTTCACAGTAGAAGCCAGGTCCATAGCATCCCTCGACCAGTCGGTCGCTGCGGCAGCATTTCAATCTAATGTCCTCAATTCTAACCTCCGCTCCTCCCTCGCCAAGAAGCCTCCACAGAACTTTTCCGACCTCCTCCTTCGCAGTGAAAAGTACATCCGGGCCGAAGAGGCCGAGCATCGACCCAACTGGGAGGGGTCTTCCTCCGGGTTGAAGAGAAAGGGAACAGAAGAGGAACGAGCTAAGAAGCTCCAGAAGGATAATGCTGGCCAGCGCCGACCTCCCCCCAGATTCGAGAAGTTCATTCCCCTCACCACAAATGTCTCAACCATTCTCATGGAAGTCGAAAAAGAAGGGATAATACCTCCTTCTCCGAGGATGAATACCCCTGCCAAGAGGAGAGACAGAGAAAAATGGTGCCGTTATCACCGGGACCACGGGCATGACACCAACGATTGTCGCGCCTTAAAGAACGAGATAGAAGCCCTTATCCAGAGGGGGCAGCTGACCAGGTTTGTAAGAAAGGACCGAGCCGAACTTCCTCCCCCGCCTCGGGGGGCTAACAAGCGTCCGGAACGAGAAGAGACGCCTGACTTTGAGGAAGAGCGAGTCCTCCACCTCATTCATGGGGGCCCAATGGGGGGCTCCTCGAACTCCTCTCGGAAAGCATTTATAAGAGAAGTCAACTCGGTCCGAACCACCCCTTCTCCCAAAGGCCTCGGAGTGCCTGTCACATTTTCAGACGAGGATCTTGAAGGAGTTCGCACCCCACATTGTGACGCACTCGTCATTAGCCTCCACATGGCGAATTTCAAAGTGGAGAGGATACTGGTGGATAATGGCAGCTCTGTAAACATCCTTTTCCTCGCCGCTTTCAAAGGCCTAAAGCTCTCCCGAGACAGACTCAAGCTCGCCGGCTACACGCTCCATGGGTTCACGGGAGTGCCAGTGACTATTGAAGGGGTAATTACCCTCGATGTAACCGCTGGCAAAACTCTTACTACCCGAACGGAGTCGATGGACTTCATGGTCGTAGATGTCCCAGCGGCCTACAATGTCATTTTGGGTCGGCCCGGCCTGGCCGCCCTTGAAGCCGTCCCTTCCGCCTATCATCTCAAAATGAAATTTTCCACTCGGGCCGGAGTAGGGGAAGTAAGGGGCAATCAGGAGCAGGCCCGCAAGTGCTATATGACCTCTACCCTCGGACCCATCCTCTCCTTAGAAACTCTGGAAATCCCCCAAGATGTTGCTCGACCAACGTCCGAGCCGGTGGACGAATTGGAGGAAGTGCTCTTCTCTGAGCAGGAGCCAGCCCGCAAGTTCTTTGTTAGCAAGACCCTCCCGTCCGCCCTATACTCAGACATTGTACAATGCATCCGAAGGAATCAAGACCTCTTCGCTTGGTCAGCTGCAGATATGCCCGGTATCTCCGAAGAGCTCTTAGTCCACCGCCTAAGCGTTGATCTGGGGTCCAAACCGGTTCAGCAGAAGAGGTGCAAGTTTGCCCCCGAGCGTCAGCTCGCTATTAAAGAGGAGGTAGACAAGCTCTTGAAGGCCCGGTTCATACAGGAGGTGAACTATCCTGAGTGGTTATCGAATGTAGTAATGGTGAAGAAGTCCAATGGGACTTGGAGGATTTGTATTGATTTCACCGACCTCAACAAAGCTTGCCCCAAGGACCCATTCCCTCTTCCGAGCATTGACACCCTGATCGATGCAACTTCGGGACATGAGCTCCTCAGCTTCATGGACGCCTTTTCAGGCTACAATCAGACCCGGATGTTCCCCCCGGATATCCCGAAGACGTCGTTTGTGACCGACCAAGGCCTCTATTGCTACAAGTCATGCCGTTCAGCCTCAAGAATACAGGTGCAACATACCAACGCCTCGTCAACAAGGTTTTCCAGGCCCAGATCGGCCAGAACATGGAAGTGTACGTTGACGACATGCTTGTGAAAAGCATCCGAGGCGTTGATCATGTGACCGACCTCCAAGAAGCATTTGACGTTTTGAGAAAGCACAATATGAGACTCAACCCGAACAAGTGTGCATTCGGCGTCTCATCAGGGAAGTTCCTCGGCTTCATGGTTAGCCAACGAGGAATTGAAGCAAACCCGGAGAAGATCAATGCCATATTGGACATGGCCCCTCCTAGAAATGTTAAAGAAGTTCAGAGATTAACAGGCCGCCTCGCCGCCATAGGGCGCTTTCTCTCAAAGTCCGGGGAAAAATGCCTCCCTTTCTTCAAGGCCCTCAGGGGAGCTAAAGGATTCGAATGGGGACAGCATCAACAGGAGTCCTTTGACCAGCTCAAGGCTTACCTTGTCAATCCCCCTCTCCTCAGCAAACCGATCCCTGGTGAACCCCTCTACCTCTACCTGGCAGCCTTCGAGCAGACCCTCAGTGCAGTTTTAGTGAGGGAAGAAGATCGGGCTCAGAAGCCCATCTACTATGTCAGCAAAGTGGTTCGGGACGCCGAGCTCCGATACCCGAAGATAGAAAAAATGGCTTATGCCCTGGTAATGGCCGCGAGAAAACTTCGCCCGTACTTTCAGTCCCATTTGGTGGTCGTTCTTACCGACCAATCGCTGAAGCAGGTCCTCCATAAGCTGGAGACTTCGGGTCGCCTTATGAAATGGTCGATCGAGTTGAGCCAACATGATATAACCTATCAGCCTCGGACCGCGATCAAGTCTCAGGCGCTAACTGAATTCATAGTTGAGAGTACTATCCTCGAGTCCAGCCAAACAGTGAAGGGACCACCCGTCTGGTCGGTTTATGTTGATGGATCCTCTTGCAATGAGGGAAGCGGGGCAGGGGTCATCCTGGCAGGCCCAGGCGACTTTATCCTCCAATACTCCCTCCGTATAAACTTCAAAGCCTTGAACAACGAAGCTGAATACGAGGCGCTCATAGCCGGCCTTGGAATGGCCCGAAATGCAGGGGCGCAACGCCTTCGAATCTTTAGCGACTCCCAGCTAGTGGTCAATCAGGTCCTCGGCGAATATGAAGCACGTGATGACAGGATGGTTAAATACTTGGCTAAAGTCAAAAACCTCATGGCACTGTTCGAAGAGGCCCTCATCCAAAGGATCCCCCGAGAAGAAAATGCTCAGGCCGATGCCCTATCCAAATTAGCCTCCTCTTCCCTTCAAGGCCTCGAACAGACTGTTTTGATAGAAGTCCTCCTGAAGCCGAGCATAGAGGACGATACACTTGACTCCGTTGAAACATTGCCAGTCCTCCTCGAAGACAATTGGATGAAACCCCTCGTCGAATTTTTAAGCGACGGACTCCTTCCCGAGGATCCGAAGGAAGCACGAAGAGTAAGAACCCGAGCCGAGCGTTATACACTAATCGGAGGCATCCTATATAAACACTCTTTCACCCAGGTGGACAGACGACCCTACCTGAGGTGCCTCTCCCCCGGGCAAGTCGACTACGCCCTGCAAGAACTTCATGAGGGCATCGGCGGGGCCCATTCTGGCTCCAGAGCCCTGGCGCGCAAAGTGTTGAACTACGGGTATTTCTAGCCCACTCTCCTACGGGATGCCGAACGACACGTCCGGCAATGCAGCTCCTGCCAGAAGCACTCCAACATCCGATGCCTTCCACAAGCACCACTCACTTCCCTATAAAGTCCGATCCCCTTCGCAATGTGGGGGATGGATTTACTAGGGCCGTTTCCGCCAGCCCCCGGACAGTTCAAGTTCCTCGTCGTGGCAGTCGACTATTTCTCAAAATGGATAGAGGCCGAGCCCCTGGCCACGATTACCGAAAAAAAGGTTGTTCGATTCTTCTGGAAGAGCGTGATCTGCCGATTCGGCGTCCCCAGGGTCCTAATTACGGACAACGGAATGCAATTCACGGGGGCTGCCTTCCGAGCTTTATGTGAAGACCTCGCCATACAACACCGGTTCTCCTCCGTCTCCCATCCTTAGTCGAATGGCCAGGCCGAGAATGCCAACCGACAGATCCTTTCAGGCATTAAGAAGAGGTTAGACAAGTGTTCCAAAGGCTTGTGGGTCGATCAGCTGCCCAACGTGCTCTGGAATTACCGCACCACGAAGCGGACCCCAACAGGCGAGAGCCCATTCAATCTCACCTACGGGTCCGAGGCCATCATCCCCCTTGAAGTCGGGTTACCCTCTCCTCGCCTGATAGCTTATGAAGAAGAACAGAACGCTAAGGAGTTCAGAGCAAGTCTAGATCTGATAGACGAAATCCGAGAGAGAGCTGCCATACGCCAGCAAACTTACCGAAGAAGGATCGAGCTAGCATACAATAAAAGAGTCCGCCCAACGAACCTCAAAGAAGGGGACCTGGTCTTCCGAAAGTTGGCCATCTCGTTCCCTAGTCAGAAAAGCAAATTGGCCCCGAACTGGGAGGGACCTTATAAGATTTCTAAAGAAATCTGCCCCGACACATACCGACTAGAAGATCTCGAAGGCAGGGAGATTCCCAGGACTTGGAATGCCGACCATCTCTTAAAATACCAAGAGAGAGCAACAACGCCTCTCTAAGTAATTTGAGATGTCGAACCGTTCCTTTCCTGTTACTTGTAGTAATTTTCTTTTATTTTTCATTGTAATAATGGCTAGCAACTTTAGAAGCAGCCGATCATTGGATATTAATAAATAAAGTTTTTTTCATATTTTTGCTACTGTTATATCTCTTTGCTTTTAACTCTTCAATCAAACGATGGTTCGGAGTCCAACACTCGGCTCGAATCTACTTCGCAAGTTCGCTCCTAGGCGAGCCAGAAGTAGATCGCCGTTCGGAATTGCTCCCACAGCCGTTGAATGGTTCAGAGTCCAACACTTGGCTCGATTCTACTTCGCAAGTTCGCTCCTAAGCGTGCTAGAAGTAGTTCGCCATTCGGAATTGCTCCCACAACCGATGAACTAATCTAGCAATGGTTGGGAGTCCAACACTCGGCTCGAATTTACTTTCCCGGCTCGCCTATAGGCGAGCCAGAAGTAGATCGCCGTTCGGAATTGCTCCCACAACCGTTGAATGGTTCGGAGTCCAACACTTGGCTCGATTCTACTTCCCAAGTTCGCTCCTAAGCGAGCTAGAAGTAGTTCGCCATTCGGAATTGCTCCCACAACCGTTGAACTAATCTAACGATGGTTCGGAGCCCAAAGCTCGGCTCAAATTTACTTCCCCGGCTCGCCCATAGGCGAGCCAGAAGTAGATCGCCGTTCGGAATTGCTCCCACAGCCGTTGAATGGTTCGGAGTCCAACACTTGGCTCGATTCTACTTCGCAAGTTCGCTCCTAAGCGAGCTAGAAGTAGTTCACCATTCGGAATTGCTCCTACAACCGTAGAACTAATCTAACGATGATTCGGAGTCCAACACTTGGCTCGATTCTACTTCGCAGGTTCGCTTCTAAGTGAACTAGAAGTAGTTCGCCAGTCGGAATTGCTCCCACAGCCATCAAACTAACCTAACGATGGTCGGGGTCCTATGTCTCGACTTTACTTCACCGGCTCGTCCTTAAGCGGGCCGGAGGTAGATGGCCATTCCGAACTGCCCCCACGACCACCGAGCTAAGCAGACGAGGTACCGACCCTCGTATATGGCGAAAAAAACCTTCCGAGGCGAAACCACTGTCAGATCATCTCAAAAAGTGTGCTAGAGTGTGATGAACTGATCTGATTCAGCCACGTGTCCACAAAACGACAAGATAACGTTTTCTTGAGAACTGGACCCGCCTCAAGATTCGTGCCACCATCCAACGGCTCTGATCACCTCACCTCGCTCGGCCCCGAATGCCGAGCGACAGGCAACCAGAACCAACCTTCGGCAAAAGTCACTCCGGTTACCAAGCTACGAAAGCGCAACCGACCTGTGCCGAACAAGTATCCAGCCGAGCCTCGAAAGAAAGTTTGAGTTAAGGTTTAGGGGACTTTCCCCTCGGTTCCGGACTTTGGTCATCACCTCATCCACCATGATCTCCCCTGACCCTGACACCCACATCGGAGCCGTCAGAGTCAGGAGAAGATCATGGTGGAAGAGCTACCACCCGTCCTCCCGAAGCGACCTCCCTTCAAGGTTCCGGACTTCGGTCACCACCTCTTCTACGGTGATCTCCCCCGATCCTGACCCCTACATCGGAGCCGTCAGAATCGGGAGAAGATCACGGTTGAAGAACGGTAACCCATCCTTCCGAAGAGCCTATCCCTCGGGTCCGGACTACGGTCGCCAACTCTTCTGCCTTGTCCTCCCGCCCCTGACACCCACATCGTTACCGTCAGGAACGGGAGAAGAACAAGGCAGAAGGGTGACCACCCCTCCGAACCTCTCGAGGTCAAAATTTTTCACAAGGTTGGCATCCGCCCAAGGGCAGACACCATCGATGCCACTAGAATTCAAAACTGCAGTGACTAAAACTACAAGGGGGGTGTGGTACTTATAGCCTTCCCCCAAGAGACTGTCATTATGACCCTCGTGAGTCCAACAGTCGCGCCTAGGGAGCTGAAGCGTCGCGCATTAATTATAGGGCACCACTCTCAACGCCGTTGGGAAGGTGGAACGCCCCCACGGATCCCGGAGCGCCATTAATGCGGTTAGGGAACTGGTCCCATCTTTTCAGAAGGGCCCGCACTCCTAATCAAGCCGCGTGGCCGCAGCTTCGAAACAACTGTACCTTAGCCGCCGCACCAAGCCGCACCAGAAGGCGCCGAGCAAGATTCAGAACCGCAGCAAAAGCGTTAGTTTCGAGGCCAAGATGCTCGACGAAGCAAACACTCGCCCCGCGGTTCGTTTCGAGCCTACCCTAGCTAGCGCAATTATAGCACAACAAGAAGCCAGCAAAGGACAGTTCGAATAAATCAACTCCAATTTTATTAATATAACTTGGATAAATTTACACAAAAAAGATTACAACAAAACACAGTTCGGAAGTCCGAAGACAAGATACGACCCATTTACTGCCTCCGAGGAAAGGGGACGCTCCGGTTCAGCGATACCTTGGGTCGGCGCTTCTTGACCTCCGAGCTCGTCTCTAGACCAACGAATCAAGACGCCCCCTCACCGCTGACCCTGACAGTCGCTCCAACCGAAGCACCACTGGAAGACACCGCTACCCCGCTTTGGGCGTCGGCCGCTGTCCTACCTATGAGGGGGGTTCGGCTCGCGGCTTGATAGAACGTAATCCCTCGCTCAATCTCTTCGTGAGTGCACGAGGTGCTCCGGACGTTAGCCCTCACCGGCTGAGGTTTGAGCCGAGCAACCTCTTCCTCCAGTTCAACGATCCGGTCCTTCAACGTGTCGTCCTTTACAATCACTTTGAATCGAGGAAGTTTCGCCGAACCGGGATACTCGGCGCTGTCGGATATAACGCGGCGCAAATGGGTCACCTCGATGCTCTTATCGACCATCACCCTTTGCAACTGTTCTACCTTCCTTGCGAAGTCATCTCGTTCGGCCGAAACCTGAACCAACTCTTCCTCCTTCGCAGATAGTTCGGCCTCGACTATCCGCAGATGGTGCAGCTCGACCAACAGCTCACTGTTCCTCTTCTCTACATTATAAAGTATTCTCCTCGTCAGATGAACCTCGCCCTCGAGACGATCCTCCCGGGACTGCTGAAATAGCTCAGCGCGGTGCCGAGCCGCCGCGGTAATAAGAGTATGCTCGGCAATCTGAAATGAAAAAGGGACAACATTGAAGTACTATATGGCCGAACCAAACACTTAGACAGAAGTCCAAATTCAAAACGCAATACTTTTCATTCATCAAAAAGCGGTGGCCAGTCCGCAAAAGGCATTACACTGTTTGAAAGAAAAAACAAAACAAGAAACTACAAAAAATTTGCGAGGGGATCAGGGGTCCACCTGCGTCGCCGCTTCGACCACGAACGCGTCGCCAGATGGCCCCTCGATCCTCCCATCGACCCGGGCGTTCGCCACAGGCAGGTCGGCCTCCTCCTCCTCGTCATCGCCTTCGACCTCTTCGCCATCGTCTCCCTCCTCCTCACCGCCTGAGGGCGACCCGGGCCACAGTCTGTAGCCGACCTGCTCGAAGCCGGGGACACGATCCTGAACATGGTCGAGTGCCCTCTGATAGGACCTCTCCATGTTCTCGGCCATGTGTTTCTTCGCCTCAGCCTCGACCTCGGCCCTAATCTTCACGGCCAGCGCCTCCTTCTCCGCCTTCAGGTCGGCCAGAGACTTCGCCGACGCGGCCAGCTCCTCGGTAGCCTTCGTGGCCTTGGCAGACTCCGCATCAAGTCGCCCTTTGACTCTCTCCAAGTTAGCCACAAGATCGGTGACCCGGACTTCCAGGGCCTCGACCCGCCTCTGCTCGGCCTCGAGTTGCCGAACCGCCTTGACCTTCTCCGCCCTGTCCTTGTCACTGGCGGCCTTCAGCTCCTTCTCCTGCGCGGCGAACGTCTCGAGGAGGTGGCCGAAGTGGCAGGTGGCCTGCAAAGACAACGATCAGAGCAATGTGCGAGCTGAGCAGCAAACTTGAAGAAATTCGCAAGAAGACACTTACCGACACGAGCGACCGAGCCACTTCATAGGTGTCGTCGCCGACCGTCCCAGCCTTCAGCGCGGCTCTGTCCTTCGGGGTCGCCAAGTGCTTGACGACCTGCACCGACATCTGCGAGTTGCTGAGGAATCCGTCATGATTCTTCACCCGCCAGTTTGGCACAAACAACTGCTTGTGCTGCTCCGTCAGGATTTCCTCGGCCGCTTTGGTCAACGACGGAGCCTCGAACGCCAGCGCCGCGTTAACATCAAAGGCCCCCTCAATCACGGTCGGGGCCACAGGGACCGAGGGCTCCTCGGCAACGACCACCTCCGGAGGTGCCTCAGTAGCCGGAGGAGGCGGGGTGGTAGTCGAGGCGACCGTGGGCTGCGGAGTCGACGAAGCAGCCGCGGTCGCCCTCTTCCTTTTCCTCCCCCCGGCCAACTTGGACCTATCGGCCATCATAGCGTTGAAATCAATCTTCATCGCCTCTGCATCAGACAACAAAAACGAGTCAGCAAGACGAACTAAAAACTTGAAAGAAAAACAAAAATAAATGAGATGTCAGGAGCATACTCGGGTCAATGGGGCTAAGGCCGGACCCGAACAGCACCTCCTCCGCCAACTCCCTCCAACTCAGCAAGGGAAGGGCCATGATCTTCCTTGCCACCTCCTCCTCGGCCTCAGACAGTACAGGATCGGCTCTCGCAAATTTCGGCACTTCCACTTTCCACCGGGTCAGAATGTGCCATATCGCCTCACCCCTTAGTATAAAATACTTCTCTTTCCAACCCTTAATTGAGTCCGGGTTCTCTATGATCCTAACACCCTTCCTCGGCCCCAAGTAGTACCGATGCTCCGTCTTGTGCATCCAGTTTATCCGATACAGGCCTCGGAAGACTGTTAGGTCCGGCTCTACTTCAGCTTTGTGGCACTAAAGCAAGAAAGCATTCACGTGACGCCATGTGTTCGGCATGAATTGGGTCGGCGCGAGACAGAACCAGCCGAGGATCTGGAGGATGAAAGGATGCATCGGAAAACGTAGTCCGGCATTCAAGGAGTCGAAGTCGAACATGCACATATCCGACGATGACAGCTTGGAATTCGCTCGCATCCCGGGGCCGGGGATCATCAGCTTGTACTCCGAAGGAATGACGAATCCCTTTCTGATCCGAAGGAGATCCCTCTCGGATAGCACCGAAGTGAGCTCGTCGGCTTCGGTGGGAAGGGCCGGGTTGGGTTATTCGAGGATTTTCGACTTTCCGTAGACCGCTTTCTCCAAAAGGACGCCCTCGTACTGCCTGACCCCCGAATGCCCAGACAGAACAGAGGGATATCGTCCCATCTCGGGAGCTTGCTTCGGGTTTTCCACAATCACCTCAACCACGGGAGATTGGGTCGCCACCCTCCTCTTCTTCTTCTCCTGCCTCACCTCGGTAGTCGACGGTTCGGCGACCTGCTTTCCTTTCCTTCGGACCTCCGCCCTTCTCCTCTCCTCGGCGCCATCATCGCCCGAAGACGAGGCCCCACTCCCCGAGTTCACTCTTGACATCTCTAGAAAAAAAGCTAAGGCTAAGTAGACTGACCTTTGAAGTGACGTTCACGGTCGGAATGTGCTCGCCAGAAATCGCCTGGCCCACGCGACAGCTAACATCACCACCTTGGAGCAAGAGTCGCCGCTAGCAGAGAACTTAGAGAACAAAAATGAACTTGGAGTGAAAAGTAAGAAATGAGCTTGGGGGTGGGGGAGTGAAAACTTATAACCCCAAGGGATAGTATGCCTCCTTGGGAACCTCAAAGGCCCACTAAGAAGCCAAAGCGCCAAGCGGAAAGTTGCGACGTTACAAAAAGCGAAAAACTCTTCAAATCACTCAAGTCAACGACTCGGCCACCGGTCTGCCAAGCCGAGATATCGAACAGCCCGGCTAAGCAACCGAGCTACTGAGTTCCTTCAAAATATCTAACTCAGCGCCTCGGCCAACAGCACTGAGGCTCCGAGCCGAGATGACGAGGAACCGACCCTTGTATATGGAGAAAAATCCTTCTGAGGCGAAGTCACCGTCGGATCTCTCCAAAATTCGCGTCAGAATTCAATGGACGGTTCAGATTGCGCCACGCCCACAAAACGACAAGATAACGTTTTCTCGTGATCTGAACCCCATCCTCGTGATTCGCGCCATGATGGACGGACCAGATCCGGCCACGTGTACCTTCCGAACTGCCTGCCATTGGCCTGCTCAACCGAGCTACCGAACAGCTTAGTCGAGCAGCCGAGCTACAGGGCTCGGAAAAATGGAACCATCAAGAGATGCTTCCTTCAAAATATCCAACTCAGCGCCTCAGCCAACAGCACTGAGGCTCCGAGCCGAGATGACGAGGAACCGACCCTCGTATATGGAGAAAAATCCTTCCGAGGCGAAGTCACCGTCGGATCTCTCCAAAATTCGCATCAGAATTCGATGGACGGTTCAGATTGCGCCACGCCCACAAAACGACAAGATAACGTTTTCTCGTGATCTAAACCCCGTCCTCGTGATTCGCGCCATGATGGACGGACCAGATCTGACCACGTGTACCTTCCGAACTGCCTGCCATCGGCCTGCTCAACCGAGCTACCGAACAGCTTAGTCGAGCAGCCGAGCTACAGGGCTCGGAAAAATGGAACCATCAAGAGACGCTTCCTTTAAAATATCCAACTCAGCACCTCGGCCAACAGCACTGAGGCTCCGAGCTGAGATGACGAGGAACCGACCCTCGTATATGGAGAAAAATCCTTCCGAGGCGAAGTCACCGTCGGATCTCTCCAAAATTCGCGTCAGAATTCGATGGACGGTTCAGATTGCGCCACGCCCACAAAACGACAAGATAACGTTTTCTCGTGATCTGAACCCCATCCTCGTGATTCGCGCCATGATGGACGGACCAGATCCGGCCATGTGTACCTTCCGAACTGCCTGCCATCGGCCTGCTCAACCGAGCTACCGAACAGCTTAGTCGAGCAGCCGAGCTACAGGGCTCGGAAAAATGGAACCATCAAGAGACGCTTCCTTCAAAATATCTAACTCAGCACCTTGGCGAACGCCACGTAGACTCCGAGCCGAGATGACGAGGAACCGACCCTCGTATATGGCGAAAAAACTCGCCGATCCATATTAGCCATTAGATCTTGTAAAAAAGCGCGCTCGTCATGATGGACGGCCCAGATCCTACCACGTCCACTAAACAACAAGATAGCGTTTTATGGGGATCCACGCTGAGATGGACGGCCCAGATGATGCCACGTACCTCGGATGGTTCGAGCCGAGGAGCCAATCTACCGAGCCGAGGGACCAATCCTCCGAACTGAGGAGACGAGGAACCGACCCTCGTACCTCGTAAAAGGTCAGGCCGAGCCGAGATGACGAGGAACCGACCCTCGTATATGGCAAAAAAACTCGCCAACCCATATCAGCCGTTGGATCTTGTAAAAAAGCGCGCTCGTCATGATGGACGGCCCAGATCTTGCCACACCCACAAAACGACAAGATAGCATTTTATGGGGATCCATGCTGAGATGGACGGCCCAGATGATGCCACGTATCTCGGATCCTCCGAGCCGAGGCACTGATCCTCCGAGCCGAGGCACTGACCCTCCGAGCCGAGGAGCCGACCCTCGTATACGGCAAAAAAGCCTGCCGAGGAATGGGGACCGTCTGATTACTCAGAAATTCGCGCTCCGTGTTGATCGAAGGTCCAGATTACGCCACGTCATAAATTAGTTTTTAAAAATCAATTTTCATTTATTTAAATCATTTTATTTATTTAAAAATTGCGAAAAATTGCTAAAAATTTGGAAAAATTAGCTAAAAATTCTAGACAATAATTAAAAATTTGGGGGGACATTTTTGAGCCCCTGAACGAACAATTATTGCCTAGAGTGTACTGTTAAGCTCCCCGAACGATTAGTTAGCACATCGCAAAATTAAATAAATAGCCCGAAAAAATAGATAAAAACTCGATACGGCCTCGGAACATCGTATGGCTTCAAAAAAAATGAAGAAGTTACCTTACCACCCACTTTAGGGTTCAAAATCACCCATTCGGACTCCGATACAACTCCACTAGCCACTAAAACAGTCAAACTACTCCTCAAAGACTGACCGCCCTCAGCCTTTAGGAGTGTGGGGCTCGTGATGTGGCTAAAAATAGGGGTTTAATCGAGACCGTCCAAATTGGACACGAATCCTGAAGCCCAGGGGTAAAATAGTAATTTCACCTACAAACAGGTCTGAAGCGGGTACTGGGTCTCCTTCTCACAGATCCAATAACCCGCGAACGGATCCACCTCAACTGGGTGCGGGCTTCAACCCGCAAAAAACCCAGTCCAACAGGATAGAATTAGGGTTTCTGATTAACATTAATCAACGGCCCTGATTCATATCTATCCTTTCACTGGGGATTAGGGATTACATTCCTTATCTATACACAGGAAATACATGCCTAATCTGTTCCCTAAGACGTCTATAAATACCCCCCATCCACCTCCATTAAGAGGTAATCAATCTTTCTCCAGTTTTTGCGCTCTTTCATAATCTCTCTGATTATTGACTTGAGCGTCGGAGGGTGCGTCCCCGGGAACAACCCCGGTGTCTCGCACTTTTTGTAGGTGTACGGCGGGAACGACGATCAAACCCCGACGGAACAGGTATACAGGTTTACTATTCAGTTTCCCTAAGAATCCACAAATACTATCTGTTTGCCCCCACACCAAATTTAGCAGCAACAGCCTACACATAAAATAATATCGTTGATTCATTGGTAACGTGTTCAGATCGATACCCATAATGCGATCTTCCTCCACCCATTCTTTAATATCGCATTCTCGGGCTTTTATCGCATTCCTCCTATCTTGCGATTCTTTGTATACAGATGTAAAAATGGCTGTTTCTTCGGCCATATCTTTGTATTCTGATGTTTCGACCACTCTTTTTCCTTTCCTCGTAGTAGCTTTGCGACCTGGTGGTCGAGTAAGGGGTGTACGTGAATCTGTATCAACGGGTATATTGAGTCTCAGTTGTATATTGTAGGAGAGTTTTGGCTACCACTCCCTTCACTGGATTGAGTATTTTGTACTCGATCAAACACTTGTGTACTACGCAATGAAAACTTCGGCCGATCTTTAAGAATCTTATAAAATTCATCAAATTTGAAAGCTTTCCCCGAAGTTGCCATATATTCTACTATGGCTTCGCGAATATGAGACAACATTCAAATTCCAAACGTTATTATGCACACAAATAATATGAATAATGACTTTAAATCATACTTTTTTTCTACATACCTTATCTGTCTCGGTTGTTCTGCTACCGGCCCCACTAGTTGCATTGCTCAATTTTTCTATGAATAGGGCTACTTCTTTCGAAATCAGTTGAAATTGACTACCCAGTGAGCTAACTGTTCTGTCGGTCGGAGTTCCTAATAATACCTTAAATGTAGGATAAATACGCTCCTAGAATTGTGCTGCGGATTGATCGTTACCGATCACTGGATCTTGAGTTATACTAATCCAACTCTGGCACAGAAGAACATCTTCCTGAGACGTATATGCTCTCCCCCTTGCACTTCGGCTCACCAATGATTTTCTTTCACAAATAACTCAATACGAGACAGAGAGGTAATAGAAACTTGAGATCTGAAAGTTTTTTTTGACAATTGTGGTGCTAATATTCGGTTCAGGATGGTACTATATATACAAAATTTTAGTGAGCTGTTCAGATAAAGAAAGAGCCGTTGGATTTATCTTGGAAAAGAAAAAATAGCCGCTGAATGAAGAGGGGCAAAATGGTAATTCAAATTTTTTTAAAAACCCAATGGACGCAACATGGAGTTGCGTCCGAGGATTGCGCGCGTGGAGGGACACACTTGAAGTTACATCCGAGGGGTTTTTATTTTCAGCCTTTTTTTATTTGTAAAAATTAATTTTTTGGGAGCGGCGGAACTCAAAGTTGCATCCGACGATTTTAAAATAATATTTTTTCGAGCGACGGAACTCGAAGTTGCGTCCTTTAAATTATGCATAATTCTCATATCCGCTCTTATTTATAGCAATCTACTGTAGCAAAATATGCAAAATATGCATATTTAGCAAACGACTGCAGCGATATTTTTGAGAAAATATGCATATTATGCATATTTAGCAAACGACTAGATGCTCTTAGTCATACTCTACCCCAAAGTCAAACCATCAGTTTACAATTCTCCCCAGATCTCTCCATAAATCCTTCTCACGTTCCCCACTCTCTCCGATAACTGCACAGCCTACACCCCCGCCTTAATCTTCTCCATTATTTCATTAACTACCCATTAATCCTTCACTCTCCTTAACTACTCCATTATTATATTATAATATTATTATATTAAAAACACTCCCCCACTCTCTCTCTCCCCGACTCTTTCTCTCCCCCTCTGTTTTCTTCCGAAACCCAACCCCGCAACCCACTGCGAGAACCTCTATCGAGCCCCCTTCATGGCCGCCACAGCAACACTTTTCACCCTGCAACACCCCCATTGCTGCTGAGCACCAGAACCGCCTGCGACCCTTGCTGCCTTCGTCCATTGCACCGCCCTGGCTCGACCCTGCACTGAAATCCACTCCCGACCTCCTTCCTCCATCATCATCGCTCGAGCCCTGCCTTCGCCACTCGCTGTCCCCCCTCCCCCTGCCGACTCCCACTACCTCCATCCTCGACCTCTAGTCCTCCATCACCACCCTTTGACACCCCATTCTTCCCCTGCTCTCATCGCCCAAGCCCTGCATCGCCTCCACCTTGCTGCCGTAAGCCCCGACGCCCTTGTGCAGGCCGACCATGCTGCTCTTCGTTAACAGCAACCTCCCAAGCTCCTCGATAGTCTCCGCTACGACCCTCCCGAACTCTACCACCCTCATCGCCAACCGTCATCGACCACTCCACCTCATCCTCTCACTGCACCATGCCAGTGACCACTGCAGCCATCTTCTCGTCCCCGCTCACCGAACGCCAGCCCCCCATCGACCACCAACAGTGACACTCTTTCACTGCCTGCATCCATCGACAGCCCCGTCCGCCACCATTGTTGCTGTGCTCGTCACCTCTCCCTCACCCTCGACAGTCGACCACCACTGCAGGCCGACCTCCCCCAACTGCACTGGCAGCCTCCTTCTACCGCCATTCAACCTAACTCGAAACCCGAAGCTCTTGCTACCGTATTGCTGCGTCACTATTGCACCACCATCTTGCTGTCACCATAGTTTGTGTTCATTGCCGTGTCTTGCACGTGCTTCCTTGGGTTAGTTGCACATGCTATTGTGTTTGCACGTGTGTTCGTCTACATTGTTTGCACATGTGTTCAACATGTCCATTGTTTGCACGCGTGTTGCTGTCAGGACTCTCGTCTGTTATTCTTTTATATTCGAAGTCATCATCTATAAGGAAAATACCTTTTACATCTTTATCGTTCCGTACAAGCATTTCATTTGAATCCCGACATTTAGTAATTTGATCATCGTGTTGAAATTCGTCATTCTTGTAGCAACCTTGCTTCATGATATTTCATATCTAGTTTAGTAGAATTAAGTTCTTTTGCCTTTATAATTTGATGTCGTCAAAAGCGTGGTTTTGTCGCTCCGCATTCATTACACAAACACAAAATTGAAACATATATGTACGAATGTCTACGTAGATAAATAGGTGATTGAATGAATTGAGAGTGGTATGTGATCGAATAGTTGTAGAAATATGAGCTTCATCATGTGAACAATAGAAACCCCTTACTGATTTTGATATATAAATGCTTGTTAAATTCTAGTTTTAAAACTATATGTTTGCAAGTAAGAATCGTTTTAAATGGAACCGGCAAGTTGCTGCCCTGCTGTCTATTGTAACTTATAGCCAGGTTTTGACCTAGTTGCATTTTAAATCGATTTAAACTTTGTAAATAAATGTCGTAGCTCTGTGAATCTAGTTTCCAGAACAATCAATGAATTCGGATTCGGAGTTATAGACAATGAGATATCATGTTCTTCGTACTTCTAGGTCTGCACATTCCAGATTGTCACTTATGGTACATCATCATGTTTCACAATTTAAAATGTCATGTTAATAAGTGAATTAAGACTTGATATTTATCAGCACACTACTATACTTGATTAGAAGCCATAGTATGATTTTATGAGATTTTTGAATAGATTTTTTAGACTGTTTTATAGATGTGAACTTGACTCCAGAATGCTGTCCGTATACTAGACCAGTAGAGAACCCATGTTTTGACCCAATATAAGTTAAAACTAGTTAGAGACATCTAAATAGAATTCATAGACCTCTATGTTAGGAATACAAAACATTTGACGGGTTTGGAATCCGGCTTACGGGTTCTAAGTTATCCTAATTTCACCACTGTACTATCATAACTCCATATTCACTGCTTGTTTATACATAGTCATGTTCTTATAATTAAATTAGTAGATTTATTAAAGAATTTGAACTTGGAAACTATAGACACTGTTGTTGAATGGTCTCAAGAGTTAAACTTAATTTTTGTGAGAATTTAATAAAGTTTATAGTTGAATTTCACGAAGTGTAATCTCGTGTTGAGTTGCTGCCCGCGTAACGTAGTAACCCCAATAAGAACTGTTTTGTTGACCTATCTATTTGGTTCACAATGTATCGTGTAAATATAGGCTGGAATCGGCAAGGATTCTAGTTTCCTGTGGCAGCAAAAAAGTTGATCTTTGTACAGTGAAATCTGACTGCCCAGACTTGTAACTTCGTGCTTGTTTATACATAAATATATTGTTCTTTGCATTTATGACTTGAAATACATTACATGCATTGCATAGCCCTTGATGTCTCCCTAATCATGTCCCTGTCACTGTTTCTGTTGTTGCATCATGTTTAATTATTGTAAAAGAATCACAAGCCGGGGTAATAAGAAAAATACCTAATAGTGGGATATATAGGAGATTGTACTCGGAAGGGGACCCATGTTTTTCCGTGATGAAGATACATGATTAAAAGTTATATGGAACTAAGTGCCACGTCATAGGTGACGGGGGCCCTCTAGACTCTACAGAGGCCTCATCTAGACTCGATTACATGATTACATTATTACATGTAGGGCTGCACATGAATCGAGCTATTCACAAGCTATTCGGCTCGAGCTAGGTCAAAGCTCGGTCAAAGCTTGACTCGAGACGAGCTCGAGCTCGAAAATCGAGCTTGATAGCTTAACGAGCCGAGCTCGAGCTTGGTTTTTTTTTTAAAAAAAAATTTAGGCTAAGCTTGCGAGCTATTCGGCTCGAATTCGGTCAAAGCTCGGTCAAAGCTCGGCTAAAACCGAGATCGAGCTCAAAACTGAGCTCGATTCCTTAACGAGCCGAGTTCGAGCCTAAAGATATTCGGCTCGGCTCGGCTCGATTGCAGCCCTAATTACATGGTTACACGTTCATAAGTTACATGGAACTAAGTGCCATGTAAAACTAAGTGCCACGTCATGGATGACGGGGGCCACCTCTAGACTCTACGGGGGCCACCTCCAGATTCCATTACATGAGTACATGATTCCTGTTTACATGATTCTCGTGTACTTGATCCTGTATAATTCTCCACTAGAGTCTAAATGTTAACATGCTTGTATGCACCCAAACCTGTGGTATGGAACGCAGGATTGCGTGCATTAGTCAGGATTTATAAAAGATTGCTAGACTTGAGATTAACACTGAACACGTGCATGATTCATGTCTACAAGCTATATGGTTCTTGTTTACAAGTTACATGTTACCTGTTACAATTTTACATGATTTCGGTTGACAAATTACATGATTCCTTTTTACAAGTCACATATTACATATTTATCAGTTACAAGATTTCTGTTTATACGATATGTTTCCTATTACATAATTCATTGTTCCCGATTGGTCAAATTTTGAGACTTGTTCCACTTGTCACTTGCATTACACTTGATTATGATTACATTGCTAGTTCTTATTTTCCCTTCTTGTTTGGTTCTTGTTTCTCCCTTGTTACATGTATTGTTTCTCGTTATCATAGTTGTTCCATATTTGAATTCCCAGTTTTATTGCTTTCCAGGTTATGACTTGTTTCCTGTCCCTATTTTGTTTGTACTACTTTCGGCCCGTAACTTACTCTAAGGGATACCATCTTTATTTCTTTTGAGATAATGTTATACAGGTACAACGATGGCATACGAACTACTTACTGGATTGGTTACTCGAACTTATTGTAAGTTCATGTATCACAGATATTAGGTTATTATATTGCAGTGGTCATTATTGTTTTGTTGAGCTTACTGGCGTTGTACAACTTATGGATGATATGAGTTGACATACTTATATCATTCGCTGGGCCTCACTTACGCGCATGTGTTTCCGAATAATGGGAAGCAGGGCGTGACCGGTTTTTTACTGGTATCAGAGTCAGGTTAGGCCTTAGCCAGGTTAGACTCTAACCATGTTGGAGTTTAGCCAGGTTAGCTCAACAATGTACACACCGCATTGATCACATGAACATGTAATAACCAACTTGAATCTGGATACTTACCCTATTCGATGCACTTTTGATCCTCCATATTTAATTCATTCATTCTTTGTTTCCTTCCATTTCTTACAGTCGTTCTCATTGATTGATTCCTCATTGAGTATAAATTCAGTCTTTTCATATCCATATTCTTTTGATTCCGGTGCTATCCATCCTTTTTATTTCTGCTTGCCTCGTCAATTCTTTCATATTTCAGTTCTTGCGTCATTCATTTCTTCTATTCCTTGCATTCATCTTCATTTATTGATTCATTATTGAGTATCACACTAGTTATTTCTTTCCTACCATTTTCTCCTCAAATTTCGGTGCTACCATTCTGTTATTCTTGCTCGGTTCGTCGATTGGCTATACATGATCTACAATGTGTTAGCGGCTTAGAACATCACCACGAGATGAAGTGCTGTCATTGCTCCATGGTATGCATGCAGAGTCCCGGAATCCCAGATAGTATTTAGAATCCTCAGTCGCCAAGAGTTCGAATTTCACGCTAGAGAGATGCCGTTTGGATGTGTTAAGGATTTGGTGAGCCAGGAGGCAGATTGCTGGAGCTAATGGACGCTGATGATGGAATCTTCCTGATCAGAGTTGCACAGCGGAAGCGTGGTGGGCCTATAACCCACAGGTCCCAGAATTATCATGTTACTTCTCCTTCTTTGCATTGGTTGCTTCCGTCCATTCCTTGCATCCATCCTTATCTATTGATTCATTGTTTGATTCAATTCTTCCCTATCCATTCTGTCACGCCCCGCTTCCCAAAAAGAAGATACGGAATACGGATATGTGACTAAGTTCAACGAATGACTTTCACCATTCATAAGCTGTCATGATCTTTACAACAAGTACAAGTATAAATAAGAGATATACAAGAGAAATAGTCAACCACGCATGCATAGCTGAATTAATATAGTCAACAAGATTACTTGAAACAAGAAGCAAGAATACTAAATTTCAAATAATCATGTCTGCAACAAAATACAAGTCTGGGACAAAACACCCAATACAAATATCCATGTAACAGATTGCAATTATTCAAAATAAGCAACAAGAAATAATAATAGCAAGAACTCCAGTAGCTAAAATCTCAGATCGCCCACTCCATCGGGCAGCTGATTACCATAATCTGTAATTTAATAAATTGTAGGAAAAGGAAAGAGAAACAAAATGTCCGTCAATGCAAGTTACGGGCAGCTTGTAATGCAGGCGACAAGTACAGGAAAGAAACAAATAGACAAGAATAGAGTAACAGCGGAAGCAAGTATAGCATGGAAAGATGTAACAGCAAAATAGAGCAACTAACTCTAAGTCAAGAAACAGAGACACTAGCATGGCAAGATGAACGGATGCAAGTGGCATGTAACAAGTGTCAAATATCAAGTAAACGAGTAACGAGTAATATGTGTCAAGTAATCAAGTATCATGTACGAGTAACAAGTAGCAAGTGTCAAGTGATCATGTTCAAGTCTTGTATCTAGTCCTATCTAGGTAGCACTTCATACGTCCCAAATTTGTACCACATGGTTGCTAAATTCAAACAAATTACGTTTTAGATTTCATAGTGGATCATAGAGGGCGGTGTACTCAGGGACAAGTATCAAGTATCAAGTATCAAGTATCAAGTATCAAGTATCAAGCTCCATGTAACAAGTATCAAGCTCCAAGTAACCAAGTATTATGTGTCAAGTGTCAAGTAATCACGTGTCAAGCTCCAAGTATCAAGTATCAAGTAATCACGTAGGATTTATAGATCCCCTTCGGAGTACATGTTTCTGTATTTTCCATTATTAGATCTTTTCTTTTAGACCCCGGCTTAGTTTCTTGTTATTATTATTATTATTCAAGCAAGTATAGACGTGCACAAACAAGTCAAGAAACATAGTACGATGACAAGAAACAAGTACAAGTTGAACAAAGGACACGAACGGGTGATGAAAGACTCAAAATAGACTAAGACAATGAAAATTCTAGTTCTGGACAACAAGACAGTACTGCACCAAATCTGGAATTCCCGTTGCCACAAATATGCAAACCTAGATGCGTCAGAAAATTTGGAAAATAGACTCTCGGCCGAATCCTAACGGAGAAATGAGTTTAATGTACTTTTTCAAACGTTATATGAACATATTGTATTTAGACCAAAGGTTGGGGGTACTTTGGTTTTTGCCCTAGAAACTAAATTAGAATTGGGCTTTTCGTTTTTCATTTCTTTTTTCAATTCTCGATTTTAATCTTTCATTCTTCGACATTTCCCACTTTCCAGGCTGTTTACTTGGAGTAAGTGTTGAGGGGAGGCTTTTCCCACCCTTCAGTCAATGGTATAATGCTATGGATTGCTCTCCATCCGTACGGTTGCTACCAGATGTGCCTCACCGACGAAAATTTTGTCAGCCTCCCTGCTGGTGTGTATAGTTTCAGTGGATTTTTAGGGGAGTACAAAATTTCTGTAAGTTTTGGGAATAGGTCAGTGGAAGCTACATTGTCGTTGAACTGAGGAGATGAGACTCGACATTTGAACATTCAACTTTGACAATTCAGCACATTTATTTATTGTTTTATTTGCTAAATCCTTAGCGTTCAGTTGAGTGGATAGTGAAATGGTTTGATTGCTCATTTTGAAAGATGGGAGTACTACAATTTTGAGTGTGAAATTTTAATCTATGTCTATTATTCTTCATACTAAGAATATGTTGGGTTTTGACGTGGATAATTTGGTTATCTTCATACTAAGAGCATCCACAGTCGTTGAAGCCAAATTTTGGGTAAATAGCAATTGAGAAATAGGAAAAAAGGAATGTTGCTGCAGTCGTTGAAAGCTAAAATATAGCCGGACGGAAGATTATTATCCGTCCATTAAGAATGACGGAGTATAATCGTCCGTTCCAAAATTTTTTTAAATTTTTTTTTTTTTTTTTTTTTATGCACTAGAAGACAAAAAATAATAATAATAATAAAAAAAAAAGCACATTAGAGCACACACGGAAGGTTATTATCCGTCATTTTCAAATGACGTGGACTGACTTTAATTTTTTTTTATTTTTTTAATGCACTAAAAGACAAAAAAATTAAAAATAAAAAATAAAAAAAAACTGAAAATTGGCCTGGGACGGTAGAGTATAGTCCGTCAATTTCAAATGACGGGGGATTATACACCGTCGGCCAATTGCATCGTTTTTTGATTTTTTTTTTTTTAAAAATTGGTTCGGACGGAAGATTATCAACCGTCAATCTCCTTGGACGGGGTATAATACGCCGTTGGTTGACTTTTTTTTTTTTTTTCCAAAAGCTTCTTAATCATTGTCTCAGTACTTTCTGTACGAGACGGACTATTATTTGCCGTTAATTAGATCGGACGGATTATAATCTTCCGTGAGCTATATTTTCCATTTGGCCAGATCGCCTGCTATATTTGGCACGCAACTGTTCATCGTATACCCAAATTTTGGGTATTTAGACAACGACTGCAGCTCGATTTTTTCTATATTTTCCAAATTTTGGGTATATAGCAAACGACTGTGGATGCTCTAATCGTCTCTATATATCACTCAACAATGATGTAAAGGTGTGATCACTGTATGCACATATTTACTATCATGTGTTGCACATCTAAATCAAGTGTTACACCAACTAGGTAATTAGCATGAACTTTTTCCCAAAATAAACTTGTTTTTGAAACAAAATAGGCTAAATTTGAAAAAACCGCTTGAACTATCCTCTTTATGTAGGAAATCTTACTGAACTTTTTTTTTTTCGAAGAAAACCACACTTAAGTATGGTTTCAAAAAACTTCCCTGAAGTATATTTTCAATAAACCACATCTAACTTTTCTTCTTGTATTAGATAACCTCATTCATCTTTACAAGTTGGTTCAGAAAACATCATGCATCTTTCTCATTATTTTTAAAAAGCCTCACTTAACTTTAGCAGAAAGCTCATGCCGTCAGAGTGAATTTTTTGCAACTATACTTGAGTGTAGTTTTCCATGCAAAAAAAAGGTTCAGTGAGGTTTTCTGCATAAAGGGAATAGTTTAAGGTTTTTTTTAAAAATTTAGCCAACAAAATATTATAAGGAGTTGCATGCAGTTGGAAACTGTGACAACTTTTATGATGAAGCCGCATTTCCTAACTGCGGCTTCTTCAAGAAAATTTTATTTATTGTCGTTATTGCCAATTGCAATAATAGTGTAAATAGAGGTCGCAGTTGGCAATAGCGATTGTCTTTCAAAGTTTTGAGACAGAGACAATACTTAGACCAGAGAGCAAGTGCTCTTTGTTGGAAAATGGGTGTTTTAACACCATTTTACAAACTTGTTTTGAGACAAATTTTTGAGTAAGATCCTCTATATATTAGTGAGAGATCTTTTTGGATTGTTGTTTTCTTTGATGAGTACATCAAAATCGTAGATTTACTTGCACAAAACTGTTATGGGGTGACTCTCTAAGTGAGCTACATGATGGGAGAAAATTGGTTGAGGAACTTTAGTCGCATATCGGAAAAATCCAAAGTACTAAAATGGTATATAGAATAAACTCTTTCCTGGCTTTGTAAGAAAGCAAGATAGAAGGCACTTTCTCGCGCATGCAAGGGGTGCAAATCTTAGACCGGATTATATGCGGCTTGTGTGTGCCCTCACGTCCTGCGGGCACTGATGAGTGAAATTGGTACATGAATTCATTACTATTTTTACACATAAAAATTGCAAGTTCTCGTTTATTTCTTTAAAATTTATCTTCTTTCAACTTAATTTTATTTATTTGTTTGATTTTGTGGGAATGAGATGGATAAGTGCAAAAGGTTGACGTTTTGCATGAAATCCATGAAGAGCACACGGATGAAGATTTCAAAAATTCAAATTGATTATATGTGAAGATTTTTAGAAGATTCAAGCACTCGAATGCGCGGTTTTACAAATTGGTCCATTGAAGAACCAATAGACAATATTATGGTCAACTAGGAGGGAAATGAAATTTTGTAATAAAAAACAAAGTTTTTGGATTTAAATTAGGGTTAGTTAATTGATTAGTTTAAAATTTTAATAGATTAATTTTAATCTATAGATTTTAAATTAATTAATTAATTTTCTAATAATAATAACTAATCCTAACTACCCAACATAATCCTTTATAAAGGTGGTCACAGAAGGTGGCGGCTCTGTGTGGTGGGCATGGAACTAGAGGCGTGAAGAAAAAAATAAAATAAATGAGTTGCGATTGGAACGAGGGAGAAGGAGAAAAGAGAAAAAAATATCTTGGAGGATAAAAGAATTGGAGGAGACAACTCATCACACTATTGGAGAGCAAGAGTCATAGCGTTCATCAAGATCGTCTAGAGTTCTTTCTTCTCTTCTACCTTTCATTATGCAATCAAATACAATGTTTGTTAGTTTCAAAGTTATCATGAAAATTTATTTTTCAAGGGCTTCGATGTAGCCTAGTTTTGAGAACACAATTTAATTCTATATTATTTAATTAAACTATTTTTCCATGGTTGTGTGTTTAATTTTTGTTCTTAATGCTTACAATTGTTTGACCAACTATTGTTTGATTTATTGAATCATGAAGAGACCGAAAGGTAAGTTATGATTTAGAATTATAGAATTAGACACCATTAGTTAAGCAAAATTGGAGATGATTTACCGTGATTAATGTGACTATAAAGAAATCCATTAAACTTAATGAGTCTTCAGTTAATTAAATTTGCATAGAGGTATGACGAATTGTTAGTTGAGAATATTTTTGGTGTTGTTCGAGAGGAAACACTGAATAATTAGGGGATTTTGGTTTACAATTTAGAAAAGTAGAATTTCTTATTACATGGAATTATGAATTGTGTGGGATTAACCAGGTGAAATCAAAAGTCCTAAAACTAGTTTTTTCTATTAACAAACAACAAAATTTCAGATTTTGTTCTTTTTAATTAGATTAGTTAGTTCTTTAGATTAATTTAATTTAGTTGCTTTCTTTATCAAATTTCAATTTTCCACATAGTATTTAATCTAGTAAATCTTGGTACTCAATAAAATAATTAGTTCTTGTAGGTTCGACACTCTTTTCACTTAAACTATACTACATATTGCGATTTTGTACACTTGCAAATAATCGCATCAAGTTTTTGGTGCCATTGCCGGGCACTAATTATTCTTTTATTGATATTGATAATTTCTAGATTGTTACTAATTCGGATTTTTCTATTTTTTTGTTGTTGTTATTTAATAGCTATATTTCAGAAAATAGAAGTGTATCACAATGGCAAACGATGAGAAAAACAAGGCTTTGAGAGACTATGTTATGCCCTTGTTTAATGGAGCAACATCAAGTGTTAAAAGGCATATTATTGAAGCTAACAATTTTGAAATTAAACCGGCGATCATTCTAATGATTTGACTGTCCAATTTGGAGGATCATTGCATGAGGATCAAATGTTCACATTGCAAACTTTCTAAAAATTTGTGACACTATCAAGCACAATGGAGTATCAAATGATGCAATTCGATTGAGACTCTTTCATTTTTCACTAAGCGATAAGGCTTGGCTTGGCTAAATTTTCTAGCACCCGATGGTATTACTACTTGGGAGGGACTTACACAAAAATTTTTAGCTAAGTATTTTTCGCCGAAAAAGACAACGAAAGTAAGGATGACATTACCACATTCTCTCAATTTGAGACTGTGTCTTTGTATGATGCATGTGAGAGGTATAAAGAGTAATTGAGAAAGTTTCCTTATTATGAACTAACAAAATGGCTACAAATTCAAATATTCTATAACGGTTTGGGAGTTACAAATCGGTCTATGGTAGATGCAGCAGCTGAAGAAGCTCTTATGAGAAAAACTCATGAAGCAGCCTATGAACTTTTAGAGGAGATGACATCCAACAATTACCAATGGTCTTTAGAGAGATCAATGTCAAGAAAAGCAGTTGAAATTTTTGTGCTTGATCCTATTATCACATGGACTGCACAAATTGCTACTTTATCAAAACAAATAGGTAATATTAATGTTAATACTATTCAAACTAATATTAGTTGTAATTTTTGTGCAGGAAACCATTCAAGTATTGATTGCCAAATGAGAAATTCTTTTGCTCAAACAAATTCCGAACAAGCAAATTATGTGTCAAACTTTCAACTTCAAAATAATCATTATTTGAACACATATAATTCAGGATGGAAAAATCACCCCAATTTTTTTCGAAACCACAATCAAGGAGCAATTAGACCACCTCAAAATTTTCCACAACAAGAAAAGAAGCCGACACTTGAGGAAATATTCATGCAATACATGCAAAAAATAGATTTGGCGATCCAAAATAATGCAGCTTCAACCGCGGTTTCAATTCCCAATCTTGAGGTTCAGATTGGTCAACTTTCAAATATTCTTACAGAGAGAATAGTAGGAACATTACCTAGTAACACAGTGATAAATCCTAAGGAGCATGTCAAAGAAATAACAACAATAAGCGGAAGAATAATTGAGCAGCCACAAGCACAAACTACGGACAATGCGGCTGAAAAGCAAGATGAGTTGAACCAATTTTTGAGGAACAAACGCAGCAGGTGGACAACAACCATATTGAGAATTCTAAGAAAAGTAAAGGAGCTTCAAACACCACGGTTTCTAGGGAGTTTAATTCTGAAACTTATCCTAATTCACCTTATGATCCACCTATTCCTTTTCCACAAAGACTAAAAAAGAATAATCTCGAAAATCAATTCTCTAAATTTTTAAGTATTTTTAAGAAATTGCATATTAATATTACTCTTATTGAAGCTTTGGAACAAATGTCTAAATATGCTAAAAATTTTAGGAAAATTTTATCAAATAAGCGAAAGTTTGAGGAGCATGAGATTGTTATGCTAACCGAAGAGAGTAGTGCAATATTACAAAAGAAGTTGGCTCCTAAACTAAAAAATCCAGTGAGTTTTACGATTCCTTGCACTATTGGAAATTCTTATTTTGATAAAGCTTTATGTGATTTAGGAGCAAGTATTGGAGAAGCAAAGCCCACTATAATTTCTTTGCAATTAGCGGACAGATCTATCAAGTACCCAAAAGGGTAATTGAAGATGTTTTGGTAAAGGAAGAAAAGTTCATATTTCTAGCTGATTTTATAATGCTTGACATGAAGGAAGATGAACAAATTTCATTGATTTTTGGGAGACCTTTTCTAGCTACGGGGAGAGCTTTGATTGATTTCCATCAAGGAAAACTTATTTTGAGGGTTGAGGATGAATAAGTAACGTGTGATGTTATTAAATCCATGGAGTTTCTTGCCGAAGTACAGTCGTGTTTTCAAGTTTGTGAAACTAATTTAATTGTGGGAAAGAAACATAAGGCTGAAGTTGAAAAGTTACAAATTAAAGTATGTCTAACATATTCAGCAACTCTTGAATCTGAAAAAGATGAGGTTTTGAAATATGTTATGTATTTGGATGCTGCGCCATTTATTCATTTTTCTTCTCAGTTGAAATTCAATGATGTAGGGATATCAAAGATGCCATCTTCAAGAAATAAACGACTCAAACTCAAGCTTGAACCTAATCCACACCTGAATAGAAGTGTTAGAAAAGATGTTCTTATGTTGTTGGATCTTGGCATCACATAATCATCTCAGCTACCATGTCTAGCTGAAGACTTAAAACAACGCTTCTTGGGAGGCAACCCATGTTTACTTTTACTACATTTAGAATTGTGTTTCCTTTTATGTTACTCTAATTTTAAATTTTTATTTTATTTTATAAAGTTGCATAAGTTTGGGGGTTTCCAATGAAGTTGTTTTTTCTAGACCTACTTTGATGGCTGTTTCTGGGTAGGATGGAGTCCGAATCTGGGGAAAAGTGTTTCAAAGAGCGATCGAAGTAAATTATTTTAGCTTTCCAACGCAAAAAGAGTAAGCAAATTTGGATATCTACAACTCTAGATATCACCAAAACAATGAACGTCACTCAACAAGAATTTTAATATGAATCAGGGAAGCAATTTTGAACTTTTCTCATTATTTTTGTTTTTCTTTTTCTTTACCCATTGAGGACAATGTGCTATTTAAGTTTGGGGCAAGGGGGTATAATTTTTTTAATATATTTGAAAAAAAAGGACTTCAATTAGGCTTACCATTATACTTTTGAGTTTTTTATTGTGCTAAAGCATTGAAATAATTTTTTTTAGGATAGAAATTATCTTATAAAGCAATATTAATCATACCTATTTTCTTTAGGATTAATGAAGTTCACAATTCCTTACAAAATTGTGAGTCATGTGATTATACATAACAGAAAAATGTGATGCTTTTTCTTGTGATTATCCTCTTTACATAATAGAAAAATGTGATGCTTTTTCTTGTGATTATCCCCTTTGGTCTAGTCCTGAACAGAATTTTAAGTAAATAAAGTGATAATGATTAAATAATTGAATGGATAAATTTCTATCTACTCCAATGTTTTGAGCTGCTTAGTAACTAGGGGTATTCATCATCAATGCTTACCTTTACGTCAAACAACAACTTGAAATATGAGTAAGCAAAAGCACTCGTGACTTGTTGAGTAACCGGGTGAATTCATCACAAATATTTGCATTCGCGTCAAAAGACAAGTGACAACTTAGAGAAAAAAAAAAGCTCTAGTCTGCTACTTGGTTTGTAGTAGTGAGAAAGGGTGATCACAGATGGAGTTGTTACATAATATAATAACATCAATTGCATGACAAATTTGATTGGGTTGAGAATTATGTATGAATAATTGCACTGGTGAAAGCGAGTATGCTTAGTTTTACTGTATTTCCTATTATTTATGTTTATGTTTTAAGTTAAATTTTGATGCTTACATGATAAGATCTTTTGGTGTGATGAGTTAAGTTTAATTATGATTTTTATTATTTGAATCATGGTTTTACTTTTTGCTTTAGGACAAGAAAAATCTTAAGTTTGGGGGTATTTGATATGTGAAATTTGTACATGAATTTATTACTCTTTTTATGCATAAAAATTACAAGTTCTCGTTTATTTCTTTAAAATTTATCTTCTTTCAACTTAATTTTATTTATTTGTTTGATTTTGTAGGAATGAGATGGATAAGTGCAAAAGATGGACGTTTTGCGTGAAATCCATGAAGAGCGCAAGTATAAAGATTTCAAAAATTTAAATTGATTATACATGAAGATTTATAGAAGATTCAAGCACTCGAATGCACGGTTTTACAAATTGGCCCATTGAAGAACCAATAGAAAACATTATGGTCAACTAGGAGGGGAATGGAATTTTGTAGTAAAAATCAAAGTTGAGTGGATTTAAATTAGGGTTAGTTAATTGATTAGTTTAAAATTTTAATAGGTTAATTATAATCTATAGATTTTTAAATTAATTAATTAATTATCTAATAATAATAACTAATCCTAACTACCCTAAACCTAATCCTATATAAAGGTGGTTATAGAAGGTGGTGGCTCTGTGTGGTGGATGCGGCACGAAACCCGAGGCATGAAGAAAAAATAAAAAAAGAAACGAGTTGCAGCTGGAACGAGGGAAAAGGAGAAAAGAAAGGAAAAAAATATCTTGGAGGCTAAAAGAATTGAAGGAGACGACTGATCACACCATTGGAGAGCAAGAGCCATAGCGTTCATCAAGATTGATGGGAATTATTTGCAAGTGTACAAAATCGCAACAAGTAGTATAGTTTAAGTGAAAAGAGTGTCGAACCCACTAAGAATAATTATTTTATTGAGTACCGAAATAACTAGATTAATTACTATTTGAAAAACCAAAATTTGATAAAGAAAATAACTAAATTAAATTAATCAAAAGAACTAACTAAACTAATTAAAAAGAACAAAATCTGAAATTTTGTTGTTTGTTAATAGCAAAACTAATTTTAGGGTTTTTTATTTTACCTAGTTAATCCCACACATTTCATAATTCCATGTCACAAGAAATTCTACTTTTCCAAGTTGAAGACCAAAATCCCCTGATTATTCAATGTTTTCTCTCGAACAACACAAAAAATATCCCAAATAACGGTTTGTCTTATCTTTATACAAATTTAATTAATTGAAGACTCATTAAGTTCTATGAATTTCTTTATGGTCACATTAATCGTGGTAAATCATATCTAATTCCGCTCAATCAAGGGTGTTTAATTATATAATTCTAAATCACCAATTACCACTTGGTCTCTCCATGATCCAGTAAATCATACAAAAGTTGGTCAATTTGAACCTCAAGGTTGCGAATTGAAGCCGTATTATTTTGTATTGCTAAATCTGTCTTCTGCATATATTGCATGAACATCTCTTTAAGTGTCGGCTTCTTTTCTTGCTGTGGAAAATTTTGGAGTTGTTTAATTGCTCCTTGATTGTTGTTCCAAGTAAAATTGGGGTGATTTCTCCATCCTAGATTATACGTGTTTGGATAAGGATTGTTTTGCTGTTGGAAATTGGACACGTATTTTGCTTGATAGGAATGTGATTGAGCAAATATATTTCCCACTTGACAATCCATCTGCACAATGATCAAAAATAATATTGGTTTGAATAATATTAACATTCATATTACCTGTTGATTAGATAAAGCAGCAATTTGTGCAGTCAATGTGATAATAAGATCAAGCTAAAAAATTCCAACTATTTTTCTAGACATTGCTCTTTCTGAAGACCATTGGTAATTGTTAGATGTCATCTCCTCTAAAAGTTCATAGGTTGCTTCATGAGTTTTGCTCATAAGAGCACCTCCAGCTGCTACATTTACCATAAACCGATTTGTAACTCCCAAACCATTATAGAATGTTTGCACTTGTAGCCATTTCAGAAGTTCATGATGAGGACACTTTCTCAATAACTCTTTATACCTCTCCCATGCATCATACAAAGACTTAGTCTCAAATTGAGTGAATGTGGTAATGTCATTTCTTAGTTTCGCTGTCTTTGCCGGCGAAAAATACTTAGCCAGAAATTTTTGTGCATATTCCTCTCAAGTAGTAATACCACTGGGTGGTAGAAAATTTAGTCAAGTCTTAACCTTATCTCTTAGTGAAGAAGGAAAGAGTCTTAATCGAATTGCATCATCTGATACTTCATTGTACTTGAAAGTATCACAAATTTCTAGAAAGTTTGCAATGTGAACATTAGGATCTTCGGGCGATAGTCCTCCAAATTGAATAGTCTATTGAATCATTCGAATGATTGCTGGTTTAATATCAAAATTGTTAGCTTGTATTGGTCTCTTTATGCTTGATGTTTCTTCATTAAGTGTGGGCATAACATAGTCTCTCAAAACCTTATTTTCTTCTCCATTACTCTCGTTCGCCATGATGATACATTTTTATGTCCTGAAATATAGTTATTAAATAACAGAAGAAAAAAAAAACTAAAAGATAAAAAAAATTAAAAAATAATAAGAAAAGTCCAAATTAGAAAAAATCTAGCAATTATCAATATCAATAAAAGAATAATTAGTCTCCGGCAACGGCGCCAAAAACTTGATGGGAATTAGTTGCAAGTGTACAAAATCGCAACAAGTAGTATAGTTTAAGTGAAAAGAGTGTTAAACCCACAAGAACTAATTATTTTATTGAGTACCGAAATAACTAGATTAACTACTATTTGGAAAATCAAAATTTGATAAAGCAAGCAACTAAATTAAATTAATCTAAAAAACTAACTAAACTAATTAAAAAGAACGAAATCGGAAATTTTGTTGTTTGTTAATAGCAAAACTAATTCTAGGGCTTTTGATTCCACCTAGTTAATCCCACACAATTCATAATTCCATGTCACAAGAAATTATGCTTTTCCAAGTTGTTGAACAAAATCCCCTGATTATCAAAGTTTTCTCTCGAACAACACCAAACATATCGCCAACTAACAATTTGTCATATCTTTATGCAAATTTAATTAATTGAAGACTCATTAAGTTCTATGGATTTCTTTATGGTCACATAATCGAGGTAAATCATCTCTAATTTTGCTCAATCAATAGTGTTTAATTATATAATTCTAAATCACCAATTACCTCTCGGTCTCTCCATGATCCAATAAATCATACAAAAGTTGGCCAAACAATTGTAAACATTAAGAACAAATATTAAACGCACAACCATGGAAAATAGTATAATAAAATAATGTGGAACTAGAATTGTGTTATCAAAACTAGGCTACATCGAAATCCTAGAAAAATAAATTTAGTTCATAACAAGTTTGCAAACACATATTTTTGGATTGCATAATAAAAATTAGAAGAGAAGAAAAAAAAACTCGTATTTGCCGAAAATCCAAGCCTAAGAATCCGTGTCACCTTCTTCTCTTTCTATCTCAGGTTTATCTTTCTTCATGCCCACTTCTTCACGCCGACACCTACTCCCCTGGCCCTGCTTCCATTCTTTTCTTTTCTTTGGTTTTTTTTTTCTTTTTTTTTCTTTTCTCTAGTTTTGCGTCGCACACTCGCACCCCCACTTACCTCCTTTATGCTCTATGATTTATTTCTTCTGTAGCCACATTTATATAGAGGATTAGGTTTAGGATAGTTAGGATTAGTGTTATTATTATTAGATAATTACATAATTAATTTAAAAATCTATAGATTAAAATTCTATTAAAATTTTAAACTAATCAATTAACTAACCCTAATTTAAATCCACTCAACTTTGATTTTCATTAAAAGATTTCATTCCACCCTCTAGTTGACCGATATATTTTCTATTGGTTCTTCCATGCGTCAATTCGTAAACACATGCAGTTGAGTGCTTAAATCTTCTAGAAATCTTCGCATAAAATCAGTTTGAAATTTTGAAATCTATCTTTATACTCTTCCTTAATTTCACCTAAAACGCTCACATTTTGTACTTATCCCTCTCATTCCTACAAAATCAAACAACTAAATAAAAATAAGTAGAAATAAGATAAATGTTAAAGAAATCAACGAGAACTCGCAATTTTAATGCATAAAAGAGTAATAAAAATTATATAAAAATTACACTCATCAAAGATCGTCTAGATTTCTTTCTTCTCTTCTACCTTTCATTATGCAATCAAATAAAATATTTGTTAGTTTCAAAGTTATCATAAACTAAATTTATTTTTCTAGGGCTTCAATGCAGCCTAGTTTTGAGAACACAATTTGAACTCTATATTATTTCATTAAACTATTTTTCCATGGTTGTGTATTTAATTATAGTTCTTAACGCTTATAATTGTTTGGCCAACTATTGTTTGATTTGTTGAATCATGAACAGACCAAGAGATAATTTGTGATTTAGAATTATAGAATTAAACACTATTGGTTGAGCAAAATCAGAGATGATTTACCGTGATTAATGTGATTATAGAAATCTATAGAACTTAATAAGTCTTCAATTAATTAAATTTGCATGGAGATATGACAAACTGTTAGTTGGAAATATTTTTTGTGTTGTTCAAGAGAAAACATTGAATAATCAGGGGATTTTAGTCTACAAGTTAGAAAAGTAGAATTTCTTATTACATGAAATTATGAATTGTGTGAGATTAACTAGGTGAAATCAAAAGCCCTAGAACTAGTTTTTTCTATTAACAACCAACAAAATTTCAGATTTCGTTCTTTTTAATTAGTTTAGTTAGTTCTTTAGATTAATTTAATTTAGTTGCTTTCTTTATCAAATTTCGATTTTCCAAATAGTAGTAAATTTCAGTACTTAATAAAATATTTAGTTCTTGTGGGTTCGACACTCTTTCACTTAAATTATACCACTTGTTGTGATTTTGTATACTTGGAAATAATCCCATCAGAAACGAATTGTGGCTTTGAATTTTCCGATCTGTAATGGCCGAATCATTCCAAAAACTGACGAAACATTTTTGTCTGCTGCATTGATTCACACATTTTAAAACCGAAAAACAATTTTGTCTGTCGTTACTTTCTGTGCATTCATTCACTTGTCTCCCCCGTCCCCTATAAATTGAGACCCCTCTCTTATCTTTTTACATACCAGATAAATTCCTCTCTGTTCTTTCTTCTCACTCCAGTTGTTCTAGTGTTTCTATTGAGTCAGTGATTGAATTCTACACTATTTCAGTTGGGGAGTGTGACGTGGTGCTACAGTCGACGCTTCTCAGTCGTTGCATCCTGAGAGATAGACGCCTCTGCGATCTCCAACACTCAGATGAGGTGAATCTGTTTTAAGGGTATAGTGTGATACACATGCCTCAGCTCAAATATGTTTGGTTTATTTTCTATAATTTCGTATGGTTTTCGACTCCGCTCTCTATTCTATATTTTCATCTGAATCTAGACTTGTTTTATTGCAAACTTTTCACAACACTCTCTAGTTGAAATTGTTTAAAGAGAGGCCGCAGTTTCTAACTGTTACCTATGCTATACTTCATCACTTTTTGAGTGAGAGAGTAAGGAAAAATTCATGCACGCTGAAGCCGCATTTGGGAACTGTGGCTTCACTTACACAGAAGTCGCAGTTCCTATTGAAACAGTGATATCTGATATCAGATATCAGATATCACTCTTTCCCTGTTTACAACTCAAAACATGCGTGCCAAATATCACTAACGTAAAACAGCGGCAGTAAGCTCAACAATTGAAATAAAAATGCAACAAGTGGTTGTCGCTAGCTCACACAAATAAATCAAACATGTTCAAACATATTCAAACGCATTCAAACATATCTATAATTCCAACACATATTCAAACACATATAAATTAAATCAAAATGAAAAAAGTCCAATCAGAAAGCAAGAAATATCACAAGTTGAACCACATTTAAACATCACAAGTTGCTAAAAATTATAACAAAAAAAATTCAAATCTGACTCGATGTGTAAAATTTGGTATTCCTCCTCTTTTGAACGGGTTTGGCGGACCAACGCATATTCAGGTTATCAACTTTCTCCTCTTCACGTGTTGGCTCCTCTTCACATGCTGGCTCCTCTTCTTGTTGTTCAGCTTGTGCTGGATCCTCTTCTTGTTTTTCAGCTTGTCACGCCCCGCTTCTGTTGTTGATTTCTAGCTACCTAAATAAAGAGATAAAACTAGACACAAATTAAAAACCTCGCAAGTGCACGAATCGTTTATAGAAGCGTAGCAATAGCAAGGGTCGATCCCACAGAGATTGTAGACTTTAACTTACTAATCAATAAAAAGAATAAGAATCATAAAGAGTTGTTTTAAAAGTCTAAAAGAAATAAAAAGATTAAAACTAAAGTAAGAAGTGCTGAATCACAAGTATTTATAAAGTAGTTGGGTTTAGATCTCCACCAATAGTTAATAATGCTAAGTTACCTTCTGAACTTCTTCTTATTACTCATGTTTGTTCCCTTCAAGGGCATGGTATCTACTCCTTAAAGTATTGTTTCCCTAAGCCAAGAATTAGGCATGGTATCTACTCTAATTCGTTTCTTTCATTAAGTGTTTAGCATGGTATCTACTAAGTTGTACTTAAAGAAAACATAAGATCAGTGGAAACGAACAAACACTCAAGGTTCTAGAAATTGGTATCAGATCTAGACTCCTTAAGTTGATTGAACCAAGAACCCCTAAAGATTCTCTTGTTACGACTTATGAACACGAGATACGAGTCGTCTCAATATGCTCATATAACAGATTCAGATAAATTGTAATGCAAACTTGATATTCTCAAGCTCTGTATGTCAGTCGACTGGCTCTCACCTCAGTCGACTGCTCTCAGAGCTTCGAGAACAAGTTTGATTATCATCAATCTATATCACTTCATTCAGATTCAATCAATAAGTAAAATAGAAGAATTCAGAAGAACATAGCACTACATAACTATGGTTTTAATCTACCCAACTATGAAATTAGTTCCACATAATAATATTTTTATTAATCAACAAGTTCGAATACATGACCAACATAAAAGAATAGAAGAAGAAGAAATAAACTAATGAAGTCTGGCAATGAGGTCGACTGGCTGTCACACAGTCGGCTGCCTTCGAATACTTGATCTCCTATCTCCTTCCTTGATGCCGATAAAAGTGCTTCTTGTTGATGGCTCTGGAACTTGTGATTCGGTGATTAGGAACGTGGAAGAAGAGAGAGAGCCCCTTTCATGCTTCTTGGTTGGTATTTATAGAACACGGCTGAGGAATTAGGGTTTCTCCTTTTTCAGGAAAGTCCCTCTCTTTTTATTATTTCTTTCCTTATTTGATCGGCGATTTATATCTTTCTCTTTTCTTCTTTTATTCCTTATCTGCTAACCACGTGCTTTTGCCAATCCCCTGTCTCTGGCTTTGATTCGTTGGAGAAGTTATTATTCGCATATAGCCTGGGTTTGGATAGATTTAGATTTAGATTTGGCTGCATCTTATCCTTTCACTCCGCCGCATACCAGTCGACTGCCTTGGATGTAAGTCGACTGGTACTGAGACATCTGTGGCTTCACGATTTCTCGGTCAAGTCGACTGGTGTTGAATATAAGTCGACTGTGTCGAGACTTCAGTGGTTTCATGATTCGTCAGCCCAGTCGACTGTTGTTGGAGGAGTCGACTGTGCCGAGCAGCTTCAGCTTCTCTGTTCAGTCGCCTGTGTATCATCCTTAAAATCCTGAATCGGCTTCGTTTCGCTGTTTTAGGCTGTTTCCTATGGAAAAAAGAAAATAAGAGTTAAATACCATATATAGAGCTTTTAAATGTCTAATTATATTAAGATTATTGCTCTAAAATGTGAATAATATTGTGTTCATCAAATACCCCCAAACTTAGATTTTTGCTTGTCCTCAAGCAAACTAGAATTATGAACAAGGGTATAATAATAATGACAGCCTTAACCACCAAGAGTTCTTATTATGTGGGCATCAACATAGAAAGGTATAAACAATTTCAGATAAAGTAAAATTAAACATACCCACTTTCTCTAGTGCAATTGTTTATTCATAACTCCAAACTCAACCATACTTGTCATGCAATTAATTATAGTTATAGTATGTAATTACTCAATCTGTGATTATCCCCTTTTCTCTACTACAAACCGAGTAGCAAACTAGAGTTTTTTTTTTTTTTTTTTTTTTTTTTTTTTGTGTTAAGTCGCTTCTCTAAAGTTGTCACTTGCCTTTTTACGCGAATGCAAAACATTTGTGATGAATCCACCCGGTTACTCAGCAAGTCACAAACTCTAAAGTGCTTTGCATACTCATATTTCAAGTTGCCGTTTGACGTAAAGGTAAACATTGGTGATGAATACCCCTAGTTACTAAGCACCCAAAACATTGGAGTAGATTGACTTTATTCAAATATATATATATATATATATATATATATATATATATATATATATATATATATATATATATATTTTATCACTCTATTTACTTAAACTCAATTTAGGACTAGATCTAAAGGGAATGATCACCAGAAAAAGCATCACCTTTGTTTATTATGTATAATTGCATGACTCATATAATTTTGTATGGAATTTATGAAACTCAACAATCCTAAAGTAAATAAGTATCCTTCTTCTTACTTTATAAGAAATTGTTTATCCTAAAAAAAAGAAATTCAAAAAGATGATAAATATAACTAACCCTAATACCCCCAAACTTAGATGGAACATTGTCCTCAATGTTCGAAAGAATTTAAAAATAATAGGCATGTGTTACCATCTAGTAAGGAGAGACTGAAAATAAAAGACGAAAAATAAAAAAAAAATGAATGAATGAAAGAAAATAGAGGGAAAGTGTAAATACTCCCCTGAAAGTTGGGTTGCCTCCCAATAAGCGCTGTGTTTTCTGTCTTCAGCTAGACATGATGAGTTCATGCGATGTATTGAATGGTTTGAAGATTCACATCTTCCTCTTGCGGTTCTAGACTCATCTCTATGTATGGCTTCGCTCTATGCCCGTTCACCTTAAATGTTTGATTCTTTTCTTGGCTATGAACCTCCAATGCACCATGTGGAAAGACTCTTGTGACAATGTATGGCCCATACTATCGTGACATAAGCTTGCCTGGAAAAAGTCTCAATCTTGAGTTGTATATCAATACCTTCTGTCCTTCATAAAACTCCTTCCGTGCTAGCTGTTTGTCATGGTACAACTTGGTCCTTTCCTTGTACAATTTTGCATTTTCGTATGCGTCGTGCCTCAACTCTTCAAGCTCATTCAGTTGCAACCTTCTTTTGTCACCTGCTTGTTTCATGTCAAAATTGAACCTTTTGATGGCCCAATATGCTTTGTGTTCCAACTCCACTGGTAGATGACAAGCTTTTCCAAAAACCAAACGGTATGGTGACATGCCGATGGGTGTTTTGTAAGCCGTTCGACAGGCCCATAATGCATCGTTCAAGCGCAGCGACCAATCCTTTCTCCTTGTGTTGACTGTCTTTTCTAAAATGCTCTTGATTTCTCTGTTGCTAATCTCCACCTGCCCACTAGTTTGAGGATGATATGGGGTACCCACTCTATGTGTAATACCATACTTCTTCATCAAAGAAGCAAATGGAAAGTTATTGAAGTGGCTCCCTCCATCACTAATTATTGCTCGTGGTGTACCAAACCTAGTGAAAATGTTCTCCTGCAAAAACTTGACAACAACTTTGTGATCATTAGTTTTTGAGGGGACAGCCTCGACCCATTTAGACACATAATCCACACCAACAAGTATATATAAATAACCAAATGAGTTAGGAAAGGGACCCATGAAGTCGATTCCCCAAACGTCAAAAAGCTCGATCACTTGGATGTTTTGCAGTGGCATTTGATTTCTAGAAGAGATGTTGCCTGTCCTTTGGCATTTGTCACAAGTCCTGCAAAAAGAAAAAGCATCTTTGAATACTTTAGGCCAATAAAATCCAGATTGCAATACCTTGAGTGCTGTTCTTTTTGGTCCAAAATGGCCTCCACATGCATATTGGTGGCAATGTTGTAAAATGCTCATTTGTTCCTCTTCTGCCACACATCTTCTTATAATTTGATCAGGGCAAAATTTGAGCAAATAAGGATCATCCCAATAATAGTGCTTGCACATAGCCACCAGTCTCTTTCTTTCCTGACTTGTCATACCTGGAGAGAAAACATGAGCGGTTAGATAATTTACAATATCTGCAAACCATGGAAAATTTAAACAGTGAGATACCAGTCGACTGGTCCTGATACCAGTCGACTGTCCCGAGGATAAGTTTATTTCAAAGAGATGTTCATCTGGGAAATTTTCATTAAGTGGGGGCACAATTCTCTCTCCCTCCTGCAGTAGCCTGGACATGTGATCTGCAACAACATTGTCGCTTCCTTTTTTATCTCTAATCTCAAGATCGAATTCTTGAAGCAACAGCACCCATCTGATCAACCTAGGCTTAGCATCTTTTTTCGCAAATAAATATCTCAAAGCAGCATGGTCAGTGAAAACAATAACTTTAGAACCAATCAAATATGATCTAAACTTCTCTACAGCAAAAATAACAGCTAACATTTCTTTTTCAGTAGTAGAATAATTTAGCTGTGCATCGTTTAAAGTTCGAGAAGCATAGTAAATAACATGGGGTTTCTTATTGATTCTTTGACCTAACACAGCCCCTAAAGCATAATCACTTGCATCACACATGAGCTCGAAAGGATGGCTCCAATCTGGTGCCATGACAATAGGTGCAGAAATGAGAAGATTTTTCAATGTATTAAAAGCTTTTGTGCACTCTTCTGTCCATGCAAACTCAACATCCTTAGCTAATAAATCACAAAGAGGTTTGGAGATTTTTGAGAAATCTTTTATAAATCTTCTATAGAACCCTGCATGTCCAAGAAAACTCCTAACACCCTTAATTGTAGTGGGAGGGGGTAGTTTTGATATTATATCGATTTTCGCTTTGTCTACCTCTATGCCTCTTTTGGATACCACATGTCCCAACACAATACCTTGTTGTACCATGAAATGGCACTTTTTCCAATTCAGCACTAAATTGCATTCTTCACATCTCTTAAGTACAAGCTGCAAATGGTTAAGGCATTCATCAAAACAAGATCCAAAAACACTAAAATCATCCATAAATACCTCAATGAACCTTTCCACCATGTCTGAGAATATACTCATCATGCATCTCAGAAATGTAGCTGGTGCGTTGCACAATCCAAAGGGCATCCTCCTGTATGCAAAAGTACCAAAAGGACATGTAAAAGTGGTTTTTTCTTGATCTTCTGGGGCAATAGCAATTTGATTATAGCCACTATAACCATATAAAAAACAATAATGACTATATCCTGCTAATCTTTCTAACATTTGATCAATAAAAGGAAGAGGGAAGTGATCTTTCCTGGTTTCGTTATTCAATTTTCTGTAATCAATGCAAACCCTCCATCCTGTGGTCACTCTTGTCGGGATGAGTTCATTTTCTTCATTTGTCACCACTGTGACTCCACTTTTCTTAGGCACTACATGTATAGGACTTACCCATTTGCTATCTGAGATAGGGTAGATGATGCCAACATTTAGTAGCTTCAGAATCTCTGCTCTTACCACTTCCTTCATGTTTGGGTTAAGTCTTCTCTGTGCCTCCCTGCTTGGTTTTGCATTGTTTTCAAGGAGTATTCTATGCATGCATTTGGATGGACTTATTCCCTTGATGTCTGCAATGGTCCATCCTATTGCACTCTTGTGTTCTCGTAATACCCTCAGCAACTTATCTTCTTCCTGGGCACTCAGGTTCGCAGCAATTATCACAGGTAGCATCTGGTTCTCACCCAAATATGCATGCTTCAAATGATCGGGCAACTGCTTAAGTTCTAAGTGTGGAGGTCTCAGTGCAGTCGACTGGTCCCTGGTAGCAGTCTGGGCAGTCGACTCATCCTCTCCAACAGTCGACTTGTCTAATGCACCAGTCGACTTGTCTGCAGAAACAAAAGTGTCATCAGTCACCAATGTTTCAAATACTGGTGCAAACTTACCTGAGTATGACTTTGGAGTTTCAAGGTGATGTATTGTCTCTGCAATCCCCCAGTCATCGTATTCCTGTTCAACATGAGATAAAGTTAGAGATTGTGTAATTGTGGCTTGTAGTGGTTCAACGCTATGTACCTGAAATGTTTGATCAACAATCTCCTGCACCACATCAACATTATAGCATTCATGATCATCATGTGGTAATTTCAGTGTATCAAACATTTTAAATTCAACCTTCTCTCCATTTATTTTCATGCTTATAGTACCCTTTTTAACACAAATTTTTATATCAGCCGTACTCATAAAGGGCCTACCTAAAATGATTGGTAGAGAAGATGGCATTGAAGATTCCTCCATGTCTAACACAACAAAATCAGCATGCAAGATGAAATCGTTTACCTGAACTAGGACATCTTCCAAAATACCTCTAGGTCGTTTGATACTGCGATCCGCCAACTGCAATGTGATGGATGTTGGTTGGAGTTCCCCCAATCCTAACTTTTCATAGACTGTGTATGGGAGAAGATTTATGCTTGCTCCCAAGTCTAATAATGCTTTCTCAAAGAAGTGCTCACCAATCCTGCAAGGAATGGTAAAACTACCTGGGTCTTTTAGTTTGGGGGGTAATTTCCTTAATAAGAAAGCACTCACTTCCTCTGTCAAGGCCACATCCTCCCTAACCTGAAATGTTCTTTTGTGAGTACAACATTCTTTCAAAAATTTAGCATAAGAGGGAATTTGTTTAATAGCATCAAGTAGAGGGATATTAATTTCTACCTTTCTGAGAGTTTCAAAGATGTCAAATAAATGTTGATCTTTCTTTTGTTTGACTAACCTTTGAGGGAATGGTGGCACAACTGTTCTTACTTTTTCACTTACCTTGTTGGAACCCAAAACTTTTGATGGTTGTTCTTCTGTTTCTTCGGTGTGTGTTCCAACCTTGTTGTCAATTATCTTACCACTTCTGAGAGTTGTTACTGATTTGAGCTGTTCTTGACCTCCAGGGTTTGGTATGGTTTGTGAAGGAAGTTCCCCTGCCTTTCGTTCGCTTAATTCTTTAGCAATTTGGCCAATCTGTGTTTCCAACTTCTGAATTGCTTGCCCTTGTTGGTTGCTTGTTTGATGTTGTTGTTGGAGCAATTGAAGGACGGTGGATTCAAAATCCAACTTCTTCTGTTCTTGAACTGGCCTATCAATCCCACTTCCTACTTGAAAGTTCCGTGCATGTCCTTGTGTGAATTGAGTCCCTTGATTATTCTGATTATTGCTCCAGGAGAAGTTTGGATGGTTCCTCCACCCTGGGTTGTATGTGTTTGAGAATGGATTGTTCTTTGGTGGAAACACTCCTCGACCAACGTAGTTTGCATGCTCCTGATCTGTGAAAGAAGACATGGGACATGTATCAGTGGTATGATCTACATGAGAACAAATTGCACAAATTTCATTTGTTTGATTTTTAACTCCACCCATCATAGACATTGCATTAACTAGCATATCAATTTTCTTATTCATGTTTACCATTTCCAATTGAATGTTATTGTTATTAGAGATTTCGTAAACTCCCTGTTTTTTCGAAGGGCCCCTCCTTGTTGAGAATTGTTGTGAATTCTCGCTGAGTTCTTCAAATAGTTCAATGGCCTCTTCACCGCTTTTCCTCATTAAGATCCCGTTGCAAGCTGAATCCACAATTGCCTTGTTAGTATCATTTAAACCTTCATAAAAAGCTTGTACCTGATCATCTTTAGGCATGTTGTGTGTAGGACACTTGAGAAGTTTGTTCTTGAAATCCTTCCATGCTTCGAAAAATAAGTCTCCATCCTTTTGTTGGAAGAGTTGAATCTCCCTTTTTAGCTGTTTGGTCTTTTGGGCTGGAAAGAATTCTTTTAAGAATTTTGTCGCCAATTGCTCCCATGAATTGATTGATCCTGGTTCCAAAGAATTATACCATAGTTTAGCATTAAGTTTTAAGGATAAAGGAAACAAAATTAACCTGATTTGTTCAGGGGTGAGCCCTTGGACGCTTTGTGTCCTGCAAAGATCAAAAAAGTCTTGTAAATGGAGATGAGGCTCTTCATCTGGTCTGCCACTAAAGTGGGGAACCATACTAAGTAACTGAGGAGATAGATGCATGTTCCCTGTGACATTAGGTTGATATGCAATGCAGGAAGGTTGCTCAATGTTCTTAGGCGTGAACTTGTCCTGCATTGGCACTCGATTTGGCATTTCCTCAGCCATTGCTGTATATGAACTGGGTCTCTGGACAGTCGACTGGTTCGTGTGGACAGTCGACTGGTGCGCTGCAAACAGTTTACCTAGTCTGTGCAAGGTGCGTTCTGTTTCTGCGTCAATAGGTAGTAGCTCTGGACGAAGTGATCTCCTTCCGTGCATCCACCAAAATCCTGTATCCTAAAAGAAAAATACTGATTAATAAAATTAAAAGAAAGAAAATAAAAACTTCCTACTGATCTGTAAGTTAAAATACTAGACAATCCCCGGCAACGACACCAAAAACTTGTTGTTGATTTCTAGCTACCTAAATAAAGAGATAAAACTAGATACAAATTAAAAACCTCGCAAGTGCACGAATCGTTTATAGAAGCGTAGCAATAGCAAGGGTCGATCCCACAGAGATTGTAGACTTTAACTTACTAATCAATAAAAAGAATAAGAATCATAAAGAGTTGTTTTAAAAGTCTAAAAGAAATAAAAAGATTAAAACTAAAGTAAGAAGTGCTGAATCACAAGTATTTATAAAGTAGTTGGGTTTAGATCTCCACCAATAGTTAATAATGCTAAGTTATCTTCTGAACTTCTTCTTATTACTCATGTTTGTTCCCTTCAAGGGCATGGTATCTACTCCTTAAAGTATTGTTTCCCTAAGCCAAGAATTAGGCATGGTATCTACTCTAATTCGTTTCTTTCATTAAGTGTTTAGCATGGTATCTACTAAGTTGTACTTAAAGAAAACATAAGATCAGTGGAAACGAACAAACACTCAAGGTTCTAGAAATTGGTATCAGATCTAGATCCCTTAAGTTGATTGAACCAAGAACCCCTAAAGATTCTCTTGTTACGACTTATGAACACGAGATACGGGTCGTCTCAATATGCTCATATAACAGATTCAGATAAATGGTAATGCAAACTTGATATTCTCAAGCTCTGTATGTCAGTCGACTGGCTCTCACCTCAGTCGACTGCTCTCAGAGCTTCGAGAACAAGTTTGATTATCATCAATCTATATCACTTCATTCAGATTCAATCAATAAGTAAAATAGAAGAATTCAGAAGAACATAGCACTACATAACTATGGTTTCAATCTACCCAACTATGAAATTAGTTCCACATAATAATATTTTTATTAATCAACAAGTTCGAATACATGACCAACATAAAAGAATAGAAGAAGAAGAAATAAACTAATGAAGTCCGGCAATGAGGTCGACTGGTTGTCACACAGTCGGCTGCCTTCGAATACTTGATCTCCTATCTCCTTCCTTGATGCCGATAAAAGTGCTTCTTGTTGATGGCTCTGGAACTTGTGATTCGGTGATTAGGAACGTGGAAGAAGAGAGAGAGCCCCTTTCATGCTTCTTGGTTGGTATTTATAGAACACGGCTGAGGAATTAGGGTTTCTCCTTTTTCAGGAAAGTCCCTCTCTTTTTATTATTTCTTTCCTTATTTGATCGGCGATTTATATCTTTCTCTTTTCTTCTTTTATTCCTTATCTGCTAACCACGTGCTTTTGCCAATCCCCTGTCTCTGGCTTTGATTCGTTGGAGAAGTTATTATTCGCATATAGCCTGGGTTTGGATAGATTTAGATTTAGATTTGGCTGCATCTTATCCTTTCACTCCGCCGCATACCAGTCGACTGCCTTGGATGTAAGTCGACTGGTACTGAGACATCTGTGGCTTCACGATTTCTCGGTCAAGTCGACTGGTGTTGAATATAAGTCGACTGTGTCGAGACTTCAGTGGTTTCATGATTCGTCAGCCCAGTCGACTGTTGTTGGAGGAGTCGACTGTGCCGAGCAGCTTCAGCTTCTCTGTTCAGTCGCCTGTGTATCATCCTTAAAATCCTGAATCTGCTTCGTTTCGCTGTTTTAGGCTGTTTCCTATGGAAAAGAGAAAATAAGAGTTAAATACCATATATAGAGCTTTTAAATGTCTAATTATATTAAGATTATTGCTCTAAAATGTGAATAATATTGTGTTCATCAGCTTCCCAAAAGAATACGGAATATGATACGTGACTAAGCCCAGTGGATAATTTTCACCATCCATAAGCTGTACGGACCTGCCTGACTCATCATAACAGTAAATATAATAATATACTCCAACCAGGCATACAAAAACAAACATAACTCAACGGTATTTATTGCAATAATAATTATATCCCAACAATACAAGATCCGAAATCAAACAATAATCCTGAGACAATAAGCCCAACTACAATTCTCAATACACAACCATGAAATAAATAGTTCAATGCAAAACAATAAGCAGAAATTTTCCATTAGCACCGCTCAAAACTTTTACTCACCAACTCCAGGAGGCAAATGGTCAGCAAAACCTGCTCATATGGTAATTACAAAAGAAAATAGGAAACAGGGAAAACATATCGCCCGTTAGATGCAAGTTCCGGGCCACAAGTAATACAAGTAGGAAAATGAAAGGGGAAAATAAAGGGAAAACTAAACTTAAACAGGTAATACTAACATGGAGAAGGTAGCAAATATAACAGTGTACAGATGATAGCGAACAGTGTAGTGACAACGGTGAGAGTATAACAGTAACAGTATGTCAACAGTAATAGTGTATCAACGGTAGCAGTAATCAATAATACATTAAACAACAGTAATAGTAACAGGATGCGATAGTGAAATAATTATTCTTATGTCTAATGTTCATTACTAACTAGCTAGCACTTCATGCTTCCCAGATTTTTACCACATGGTTGCTACAACAAACGGTTTTGCTTTAAGATTTTGTAGTGGAACTTCTATTGGGCAGTATATTCAGAAAAACAGTAACAGTAACAATAATAGTAAACGGTGTCATGGATCATGCCCTCATGCATCTAGAGATAAACAGTAGGTACCACGGTAAACTGTGGGGAAAACGAGTTCCCTCCAAATATGCATTTCTATATTGTCCACTACTCGATCTTGTCCCTTAGAAACCCCGGCTTGATTATTTTCATTATTAACAACAGGTGTGAACGAATATAAATAGTCTAAGAACATAGCATGAACAGGGAAAAGTCTAATATGAAGTAGGAATACAAATGGTTGATAAAAACAACTTATAACGGTCAAAACAACGAAACTTTCAGTTCTAGACAGTAAGACACTACTGTACCAAATCTGAGATTTCCGTTGCTATAGAATAGAAAATCTAGATCTGTCAGAAAATCTAGAAACTAGACTCTCTGCCAATTCTAGCATATATATATAAGTCACATATCAGCCACATAATCAGGGTCAAAAACAGCAATTAATACAGAAATTAGGTTCAACCAGAAAATGCAAAATCTTGTTTATAAGCATGAAAAGAGTCCAAAATTATCATAATTAAATCTGAGAAAAATCTGAAAGATTTACCAACATATCTAGTTTCAAAATATAAAATGTCATGAATTTATATTTCAAATAGTATAGTCAATAAAATTTAGAAAACAGAGTCATGCAACAAAATCTCGATTCTGAAAGTTCAGTACACAGCAGTACCAAAATAGAGATAATTCATGAAATATAAATCAAAATCTAGATCCGTCAAAAGGATGATAAAATAGACAGATAAGGCTATAGTTCATATTTACAAAGTTTTTATCAAAAACGAATAGAATCAGGTTGAAAACTTAGTTCTATACTAAACAGCATGTAGTTTGGAAAATATATCGATTGTTTCATCAGTATGAAAAGAGATATAAATATCAGTAAATAATTCCAAAAATATTAGGGACTAATCCCAATCATGTCTAAACATACTCAAAAAAATATAGGGTTCAAATTCTACTTTTAATATCAGTTTTAAAATAATATTTCAAACAAAATACATATAGTTCATAATCTGAAAAATACGATATGTCTGCAATACAACAGTAATAACTCATGCATCAAAAATCGAAATTCAGGTTTGTCGAAAGTTTTGGAAACTAGAAAACATAGGCTACAACTCATGTTCACAAACTTATTTATTTTACTGATGTTAACATGGTCGAAATTACTGTACAAAAATAGGGCAGCAATAAACAAAAGTTCTATTAGGCATTTTATCAAACAAGTTAACTACAAACAGTCCAATCTAAGATGTCATACAAAGCATGGTATATGTGGGTTACTCAAATCAGCATGGCATGTGAATAAACGGTCTATAATGAGATAATACATCCAACAAATATTTATATAACAGTCAACTATAACATATGGAGTGTCACAAACAACATACAATCAAGATGTCCATTAATCTAATTGTTCTCCTGCAACGGGTGTCAATTGTTGTAACTACTCATGATCAAGAGATGATGTCAATAGTTAAACTAATAATTTAGGATCATCATGAGAGTACAATTATTTTCATACAAGATTACTTACGGTATTTAACTTGTATGACAAAAAGAACACATACAAGCTACTTGCCTGATTATGAAGACGACGAAAGTGAAGAATAGAATAACGGGAATGGATCCCGAACAACGAACATACGAACATGAACAAGAAACGAGAGACGAGAACTCCAACGAACGAACACACGTGCACACAAAAGCGCGTGCACTCAACCAAGCACAAAGAGACAGCAACCACCGAAAGCAAGGGCAGACAGCAGCACCACCAGCAAAGGCGACGACAGCCCAGGGGGATGGCAGTGATGGTGACAGGGGGTCGCGTCGCAGCGCTCGACAGTAGTCGACGGACGAGCACAGGGAGCACGGCAGGGGTTGGCCTGGGGTGTTGGGTCGTGACACAAGGAGGAAGAAGGAGAGGATATGCAGTGGGGGTGTTCGGGGGGGGGGGGGGAGGGGTGTGTCGCCGGCGATTGGAAACGAAGACAGAGCGAGGGCAGTCAGGGTAGGGAGAGAGAGAGAGAAAGAAACGGCTAGAGAGAGAGAGAGAGAGGGATTGTATTAGGGTTTGGTAATTAGGGTTACGGTTCACTTAGGATGTATAAATAGGGACAAAATGGGTTTGGATGAACTGGGTAGTATCCAATAGGGTGAAAGGGATCCAATAAGAGACAATTAGGCCAAAAATAGGTTTAAACAATAGACAAGGTCAAGAACAAGTTTTAGATAAATCAAAAGAGAAAATAAAGGCTGAAACCAATGGAACTAATCTCAAGAAAACAACAACAACAAGCAATAAACACAATCCAAAAATAAAACAAATAATTCAGAATTTTATTAAAATATAATAAAAATACAAAAGTGAGTAATAGTGGTTACACATCTTGTGCTAGATCCTCTTCATGTTGTTGCTCCTTCCAATGTGGCTGCAACATGGGCCTCCTAATGACTTTCTGACATCTACCCGTCTGATGAGTCGGAGCAACATAGCATCTAGTGTGGCTCCCTCACCAACCTGTTCAAGTTGCGTCCTGCACGGTTTGAGTGTTTCTCGTGCAAACTCCTTGACGACATCGGTCACATTACTCAACAAGGCACGAACGCATTTTCATGAAATTTTCATGCGTCTTCAATCTGCAACAAATTATAATGTATCGTATATTGTAGTATGAAATAATGATTTTGATTCAAACAGGAAAAAATGACAGATAAATATAGGAAATGAACAACAAAAACTTGTTTCTTACAATAGATCGAGATGTCGACGCCTTCGATTGATACATGGGTTGTAAAGAGAAATACCTAAGAGCTAATTCAGTCTCTCTCCTTGGAACCAATAGCTAGACCCATGCTGGTATAGTAAAAGGATGAGCAATATACATCCATGTAATCCTCCGATATCATAACATGTACACACCGTGCAACGATCCATCATATGGAGGAATTCCTGTAATGATTGTCTCGAACTTGCACCATTCCATGCGTCAACATGAACTTGGTGATATTTTGTTCAGTCCCGATCAGGCAGTCGACCCATCCCTTTGATAACGTGCAGGGTAGTATCATATGATCGCGCAACCAGGATACTTTGCTGGAGTTCAAACTGTCGAAGCACAAAGTCCAAAAAATAAAACTTTACAACACTAAAGTTGATGAGTGGTGCTCTCGTCTACCATAGCTCTCTGCTCGTTGTGCAAGCAAATGGTAGTCTCTCCAATCTCTCGATCATATAAGCCTCCCATTTGAAGAAATCCTCTCGCAATTGCTCAAGATCATCTCTATAATATGTCAATAGCCCATGTTGGTTATCTTTCCACGTGTGTGCCCCAGCCAAGTACACACCAATGGGAGCCAATAATATTTCATCCTCTGCGTCTTCCATCCACCCAAGTGATTGCTTACTATTATGGGGTCCATCCACCTATGTAAACACTCCTAGATCCACACATGTAGTATTACTATCTACCCCGTCATCCGTACTGCATTCAAGGCTCCTCCACACAAATTTCTATACAAGGATGATAATGCCACACTAGCCCAACCGTACTAGCGAGCTTTCCTAATGTTTGCATTCAACGGTAGGTGCATCAGTGGCACGGTATCACCCAAGGAGGTCAGAAAGAGAATACCTCCAAACAGTATCAGTAGGTAAGCCTGGGTGTAGCACTCAACATAAAACATGTTCAAATCTTCATTCAAGAAGTTGTCAAACATTGTCTTAAGCCAGGAGAGTCTAATATATTGGCCAACAAAACTCATCTTACCTGGCTCAATACCGAGGAAATCTCTATCTAACTGCTCCCTATCAAACCCCGTACTGCCAATCACGATCAACCCATCAATAACAAGTCCTGAAATGACCGCAATATCATGAAGTGTTACAGTCATCTCTCTTACAGATATATAGAACGAATGTGTCTCACATCGCCATCTCTCAAGAAGCTGTATGTAGAGCATGATCCATCTTCATAGACTCCATCAATCCTACTCCATTGAAACCAGCTTCGACCAAAAAGTCGTGTGTATGTGGGTGCATTCTCAATGTCGTATGCGTACAGAAAGTACACTCCTTGGATGCACCGTTCCACACAGAGTGAGATCAGTGACTTTGTTGCAACGACAACAATGTTGGGTCTAGTGGCCTTTGACCTCCAAGTGTAACGGAAGATGAAAATGATTGGCTAACATCAGTAAACGAGGAAGGTGGATCTGCTAAAACCTACACCAACATGGAAGATTTGTTATATTAGCTACAATATTATATATAAAATTCAAATATAAAATATAAATAAATTACTCTTGCATGTGCAGGTGCGTTTCCTCGTCCTTGGCCACCGCTAGTAGAAGGCTCGCTAGTACTACTCAGGGCCCATCCACCGCGTATTCATGGTCCCCATCCTTGGCCATTTATACCAGCTCCTTCATTTGTATCGTTCTACATAAATAAATATTTATTGCTAAATGCATGAAAATAAACATATTCCTTAAACATCCAAAGGCATACTACTTTCCCACGGCCCGCTAATACTACTCGAGGATCCTGCATTACCGCGCGTTCGTGCCATTAGTGTGATGATGACCCTGCAAAGTAGTATTAAAAATATTAGTCGATTCATAAATAGACCAACAAGATGGTATATGGCATATAAAGATTGAAAATATTAGTCAATTAATAATGTAGTTTATTTAATCTATTTTTGAAAAAGTAAATGAACTAATGCAAAGTACTATATGACTATATAATCAACCTATGTCGTTGCCCCGACAACGATGCTTGTTACGCTTGTTGTGTCGTATTAGACCACATTTTGAACAAGTTTTCCCCGTGCCCGAGCCATCCCTGACATCTATGTCATTGTGAATACGCATAGTCATGGGCCAACCTTTCATACATCTTCTAAGACTCGCATCAGCTATTAGATTCGGACCACTTTGATATGCCAATATGCTTGGTCTTGCATAGGACGGAAGGTGGGTGCCCAAGTAAGTGCTAAGGAATTGAAAGAATAAAATTGATTAATTTAAGGTTGGTAATCAATAGCCCAAGCTGCACAAGCCGCCAAGACATAGGAACATAGAAGGCTGTAGAGCTGAAATTTCTGACAAGCACAAGTGCGCATTCCCAAGTCAATAGTCCACAATTTTCCACTCTTTTGATGCCCACCAACAACTCTAATACATATTTTTACTTGAAATATGTCATGATTATGATGAAACATTATAGCCTTATGCATATTAGCTCTCTCAAATCGTACATCGATAATTTCTTGAACTCTTGGAGCCCAAATTTGTCCTTCACTTATAAGCTTCTGTGCCGATTGACGACGTTCAATAACCACCTGTCCACTAAGCCAGCTCTCCCACCTCTCCATGCTCCATCCGGCCTAGCATTGTAGCCCATTGCATGTGCATGTGCAATGCATGTGCCACATCAACCACCCCTAGCTACTAGTTGTACAATTATTTGTTAGTAGATTTGTTACAAAAATGAGTCTACCCTACAAATAATGTAGGATACAAGTGCATGGAAAGGGGTAAATCTAAGTAACAAACCTAGCATGGTATAATCATGATGTCCAAAATAAACAACTAGCATGGCAAAGGTGAACAAGTGTGAATGACATAAATCAAGTGTCAAGAAATCAAGTATCATGTAAACATGCATCAATGTCCAGTGTCATATAATCATGTATCAAGTGTCATGTTTCAAGTGTCATGTAAACAAGTCTCATGTATCATGTAGTCAAGTATCAAGCAAGCATGCATCATGTTCAAGTATCATGTTCAATATAGCATGTATCAAGTCTTGTAGTGATTTACTATCGAGGTAGCACTTCAAGCATCCCGGTTTTTACTACATGGTTGCTACAACAAACAATTTCGCTTTAAATTTTGTAGGGGACCATACAGGGCAGTGTACTCAGAGACAAGCTCCAAGTACATGTAATTAAGCTCCAATAACCACTAGGTTTTTCCGAGTACACGTTTCTGCACTATCCACTACTAGATCTTTCCCTTAACCCCAGCTTGGTTATTTATTATTAAGTCAAACAGCATGTAGGTGTGCAAACCATATCAAGAATAACATAGCATGTTCATGTGACAAGTGCAAGTTGTAAGATAAACATGTACGTGTGCAAGATATCTCATAAAAGAATAAAAATGTCAAATCTCAAGTTAAGGACATCAAGACCCTACTGTAGTAAAATAGTGATTCCCAGTATTACAAACAAGCAAAACTAGATCCGTCGAAGGATCTGGAAAATAGACTTCCACACAAATCCAGCGAATATAAATAAGTCATATACTAATTCACAAAATCATAACTCAAAACTGGTTTTAATACAGAAACTAGGTTCAGCTAGAAATCAAGAAAAACGACTGCAAGAATAGAGAAACAGCATGAAAACACACCAAATAAATCCACGAAAAATTTGGGGTATTCCCCTATATGTCCACTATCAAAAAATAAAGTTTCAGAATTTTCCAGTAAAAATAGAACAGTCATCAAAAATAAGAAAGCATCAAGAAAACATAGTTTGGCAAATCTGGAATTCCCAACACTACTGTCCGAAAACTAAGATATCTCGCAACTAGTGAAACGAAATCCATTTCCGCCAAAGGGATATGAGAATAGATAAAATATACTAATTTTCACATTTCACAAATATTTTTCATACAGTAAAAGGAATCATAGTGAAAATAAGCTTCTTTAGAGAACAGCGAGCAAAATACAACATGCATAGATTTTAGAAACGAGCATGAAAAACCACATAAAGCTTATCAATAAAATTCACCAAAATTCTGCGTAATCCCTAACTTGATAAAGAAACACTGACCAAAGTTTTAGTTCAAAATAATATGTATAACATGGTTCTTGAAAATAGTTTGTTATCAAAATTAATGAAAAACAGAATCTGGAAAAGATCGACACCTCTGTACTAAAACAGTCATAACTCAGTCATACGAAATTAAAATCAAGAAAGGTCGGAGGGGTTGGAAAATAGACGAAATTATCTAAAACTCATGTTTTATACCGAAATTATGATACTGACTGTAGCACAGTCGAAAATAGCAAACAAAACAGAACATTAAGAAAATACAGATTTCACCCTTAAGAACAAAAACAGCATAGAGTCAAGAATATTGATCTAAACACTTCCTAACTTGAAATAAAACCTACCAAGTGTCTAAACATCATGAATTAGGGTTATTAACATGTCCACACCAAATATAACACATGGGTCTCAACCAAATCACGAAATCTCACAACTAGTCTCACATACATGATCAAAAATCAAGAACGGGTAATCCTAGGTTAATTCATGTCCATATTGTGTCGTGAGTCATCTATGGTCAAATTTTCATAATAGAGACAAAACCCATCAAGAAAATACAATCAAGAGTTGTCTCTAGACCCAACTACACTATAGGTGAACTTTGAGACTTGTATCAAACAAATGAATTGGAGTACAAGTTACTTGCCTTAAATCAGGATAAAGAACGATGAACTCAAAATTAGGAGCAAAACCCACGAACGAAAATCCACGAACTCACGAACGATCCACACGCGCACTCGAGCACGCGCAAGAAAAACCCCAAAAGCAAGAGAGTGCGAGATGGCGGATGGAGAGACACGGGTGAGAGAGAGAGCACGGAAGAGGGTGCAATGGTTAGGAAAAATATAGGCAGCATGCGGATTTGTAAAATTATAATATATATATATATATATATATATATATATATATATATATATATATAGGAAAATGCTAATATGAGATGGTGAGATAGGTGAGATGAAGATGTATTTTGTGAGTTGAGCGATTTAAATCATCGAAATCTCGATCACACCGTTGAAATCATTCTACATATCATCTAGATAGTTTGTACAAAATTTCAAGCGATTTGGAGACCTCTAACTTATGCATCAAAGCGTTCAAATAAATGCATATATATGTATTTCGCATCATCTTCGTGATGTGTTGAACGCTTTGATGCAAAGGCTAGAAGTCTCCAAATTGTTTAAAATTTTGTACACACCATCTAGATGAGATGTAGAATGATGTGAACGGTGTGATGGAGATTTGGATGATTCAAATCGCCCATTTCACAAAAAAATACTCCATCTCACCATCTCATAATAGCATGACTCTATATATATATATACACACACACTAGGGTTTTGAATAAAGGGAGATGCACACCTGGTGGGTGGCGGCTACAGGAGGAAAAGGAATTGGGTCGGGTGCTTCTAGGTGAAATCTGGGTGTGTCGGGGTGTAGTTCACGGTTTTGATTCAAGTAAGGATTTGGTAGGATTTTTATAGTATTAGGAAAGTAATGGTGGTAGGATTAGTAGTAGGTAGTTAATAATTGGGTTTGGATATGTAATGCCAGGTAAGTATTAAGGTAATAGGATTATATGGTTAATGAAAGATATATATGGGATAGTAGTTAGGTGGTGAATGGTTAGTAATGGTGTATAAGGCTTAATAAGGATTCAGGGAAATAAATAATATGGTATGGTAAATCAATCGGATCTATAGGATTGGTATTAGGGTTAAAATAAATGGGTATGTGAGTGAGTTTGGGTATGAAAATCCAAAATGTGATAGAGCACAAATGAATGAATTAAAATAACAGAATGGAAATTAAAAAAAAAAAAATTTAATAGTGAGAGTAAAAAATAATGGCACGAGCAAAAAGAGACGAATCAAAAGACGGACAATGAATCAAGAACTCAAATAAAAGAAGACAAAATAATAAAATGAAAATATATTAAAATAAAAAATCCAATATACGGTTCAGAAAAATACAAGAGAGAAAAGAATACATCAAAACGAAAAAATACACTCCAAAATACACAAAATGAAAAACAGGGGTTACAATCCTACACACCTTACAACAAAATTTCGTTCCCGAAATTTGCTTAGGCGGTACATAGGACAGGGCAAAAACAAACAAATTTGGGAAGGATAACAAAGCAGAGGGCTAATGGGGAAATAATAAAGCAGGGGCAAAACCAGAAAAAGAAGGAAGTGGATAGCAATGGTCAGATGGAATGCAAGAAAGAGAATAAGCAGTATCAAAAGGAATGAAACAACACTAGACAACAAGGCAAAAAAAAAAAGCGTAGATAGAACTGGAATCAAAGAGAGAATGAACAGGGGAGAATTGAATCAATCAATAAGTCAACGGATGAGAACAATTGCAAGAGATAGGAGAAACCAAAACAATGCAAGGAAGGAGAAGCAAAATATGATCCTGGGACCTGTGGATTATGCGCCCACCGCGCTTCCGCAGCACCACTGTGATGGTGACGTTCCAAGCTGCAGACAAGTCATTGTAGACTACGCGACAACAAGCGACAATCCGAGCAGGAAGAAAAGAATGAGACACCATATTAAAATTGGGATTTAGAGAAGGGCTTTAATTTAAATAATTAGATCAAAACTAATGGGCGTTAACAAAAATAATATTAATAATACAAAAATCAACACATATTAATAATAAAATAATAATAACAATAATAATAAAAATAATAATAACAATAACAATCATCATAATCATACTGGTAATAATAATAATAATAATAATAATAATAATAATAATAATAATAATAATAATAATAAAATATTAACAATACTGGTAAGGATAATAATACAAGACAGAAAATAATTTGGGGTTCATCATTTTGGTGAAAGTAATTCAATATCACCATCAAAAATAAAATAGTAAGAAAAATACAATAATAATAATAGTAATAGTAATAACAATAAAAATAATAATACTAATAATAATAAGGAAAACAATAATAATAGTAGTAGTAGAAATTCTTTAATGTGGGTTCGCCTCATTTATATCCATCTGTAGTCTTGCCTTCTCGACATCAAGTTACAGGTTTGCCTCCACGACAACAGGTTGCAGATTACCATCTGGATATTCGGTTGCACATTTTGCCTTACCGATATCCAGTTGCAATTTGCCTCCATTGACGTCTAGTTGCAAGGTTGCCATCTATACATCCAGTTGCAACAAAACGATGAACAAGATGATGCAATCTTCTACACGTACTTAGATATTGATCGCTCAATTTAAGTACGAAGTTACGTTTTGAAATTTGTGATATTAAAATACACAGTTCTTCGAAATACAAATTTTTTGTTTTTAGAAAACAATTTTATAGAAGATCCAAAATATAAAAAATAATAATCGAAATACGCAAAATATTCAAATATATATATATATATATATATATATATATATATATATATATATATAAAGAATATATAGGCAGGAGAAAAATGAATTTTATATTCAATGAAGAGTCAACAAAGAAGAACGACTACAAGGGACGAAAGAAAATAAGAAATCAAATAATTGAATATGAAGGAAGAGGAACGAGGAGGCACAAGCAGAATTTGAAGAGGATATGCAGGAAAATGATAACTAGCATGATACTCAAAATGAATCAACAAATGAGAACGATTAAATGGGACGGAAGAAACAATGAATCAAGGAATTGAATAAGAAGGGATCAAATGAATGGAATAAAACTAGTTTCCAGATCAATGTTGATTATGATTCATTTATGCATGCATGGTTGATGAAATGTTGAGCAGATTCCAGTTCGAGCTAAGCTTGTCTAACATATTAGGCAACTAATACATTAGCCAAACCTGGTGCTCTGATTCCACTAAAAACCTTGTCACGTCCCCGCTTCTCAAAAAGAATACGGAATACAGATACGTAATAAAAGCCCAGCGAATGATTTTCATTATCCATAAGCTGTTCAAGAATCTTTACAATATTTCACGAGATAATGCAGAGTCGGAAGCAAAAGATACAACTAGGCACGCATAATTGAAACAAGATAGCAACAGAAATTATTTGAAACCAAATACAATAATCTCAAATAATCAAATTCTGAACAAGTCAAATATTCTGGATCACATCGCCTAAATACAAGATAAATATCCAAATAGTCAAGTACATCTTATTCAAGTTCAAGCAACAAATAATAATAATAATAAAGCAGAAAATCCAGCACTAGTACATCATCTCTCCAATACCATCTGGCAGCCGTCCATCCTGATCTGCAATTAGTAAATTTGCAGGAGAAGGAAAGAGAAAAATAAGTACCCGTCAATTGCAAGTTACGGGTCACAAATAATGTAGGATACAAGTGCATGGAAAGGGGTAAATCTAAGTAACAAACCTAGTATGATATAATCATGATGTCCAAAATAAACAACTGGCATGGCAAAGGTGAATAAGTGTAAATTGCATAAATCAAGTGTCAAGAAATCAAGTATCATGTAAACATGCATCAATGTCCAGTGTCATGTAATCATGTATCAAGCATCATATTTCAAGTGTCATGTAAACAAGTCTCATGTATCATGTAGTCAAGTATCAAGCAAGCATGCATCATGTTCAAGTATCATGTTCAATATAGCATGTATCAAGTCTTGTAGTGATTTACTATCTAGGTAGCACTTCATGCATTCCGGTTTTTACTACATGGTTGCTACAATAAACAATTTCCCTTTAGATTTTGTAGGGGACCGTACAGGGCAGTGTACTCAAGGACAAGCACCAAGTATAATGTAATCATGTATCATGTAAACAAGCTCCAAAACCTAAACAAGCTCCAGTGTCATGTGTGTACGTGTCATGTATATCGTGTCAAGCTCTACATGTAAACAAGCTCCAATAACCACTAGGTTCTTCCGAGTACACGTTTCTGCATTATCCACTACTAGATTTTTCTCTTAACTCCGGCTTGGTTATTTATTATTAAGTCAAACAAGCATGTAGGTGTGCAAACCATATCAAGAATAACATGGCATGTTCATGTGACAAGTGCAAGTTGTAAGATAAACATGTACGCGTGGAAGATATCTCATAAAAGAATAAAAATGTCAAATCTCAAGTTCAGGACAGCAAGACCCTACTGTAGTAAAATAGTGATTTCCAGTATTATAAACAAGCAAAATTGGATCTGTCAAAGGATCTGAAAAATAGACTTCCACACGAATCCAGCGAATATAAATAAGTCATATACTAATTCACAAAATCATAACTCAAAACTGGTTTTAATACAGAAACTAGGTTCAGCCAGAAATCAGGAAAAATGACTTCATAAATAGAGAAACAGCATGAAAATACACCAAATAATTTCACAAAAAATCTGGGGTATTTCCCTATATGTCCAGTATCAAAATATAATGTTTCAGAATTTTCTAGTAAAAATAGATCAGTCATCAAAAATAAGAAAGTATTAAGAAAATATAGTTTGACAAATCTGGAATTCCCAACACTGTTGTACGAAAACTAAGATATCTCGCAACCAGTGAAACAAAATCCAATTCCGCCAAAGAGATATGAAAATAGATAAAATATACTAACTTTCACATTTCACAAATATTTTTCATACAGTAAAAGGAATCATAGTAAAAATAAGCTTCTTTACAGAACAACGAGCAAAATACAGCATGTATAGATTTTAGAAATGAGCATGAAACACCACATAAAACTTATCAATAAAATTCACCATAATTCTGGGAAATCCCTAACTTGATAAAGAAGCACTGACCAAAGTTTTGGGTCGAAATAATATGTATAAGATGGTTCTTGAAAATAGTTTGTTATCAAAATTATTGAAAAACAGAATATGGAAAAGATCGACACCTCTGTACTAAAACAGTCATAACTCAGTCATACGAAATTAAAATCAAGAAAGGTCGGAGGGGTTGGAAAATAGACGAAATTATCTAAAACTCATGTTTTATACCGAAGTTATGATACTGACTGTAGCACAGTCGAAAATAGCAAACAAAACAGAATATCAAGAAAATACAGATTTCACCCTTAAGAACAAAATCAACATAGATTCAAGAATATTGATCCAAACACATCCAAACTTGAAATAAAACCTACCAAGTGTCTAAACATCATGAATTAGGGTTATTAACATGTCCACACCAAATATAACACATGGGTCTCAACCAAATCAGGAAATCTCACAACTAGTCTCACATCCATGATCAAAAATCAAGAACGGGTAATCCTAGGTTAATTCATGTCCATATTGTGTCGTGAGTCATCTATGGCGAAATTTTCACAATAGAGACAAAACCCATCAAGGAAAACACAATTAAGAGTTGTCTCTAGACCCAATTACACTATAGGTGAACTTTGAGACTTGTATCAAACAAATAAATTGGAGTACAAGTTACTTGCCTTAAATCGGGATAAAGAACGATGAACTCAAAAGTAGGAGCAAAATCCACGAACGAAAATCCATGAAATCACGAACGATCCACACATGCACTTGAGCACGCGCAAGAAAAACCTCAAAAGCAAGAGAGCGCGAGACGGCGGATGGAGAGACACGGGAGAGAGACGGGAGAGAGAGAAAGCATGGAAGAGGGTGCAATGGTTAGGAAAAATATAGGCAGCATGCGGATTTGTAAAATTTTGTAAAATTATATAATATATATATATATATATATACACACACCACACATTACACACTCTAGGGTTTTGAATACAGGGAGATGCACACCTGGTGGGTGGCGGCTACAGGAGGAAAAGGAATTGGGTCGGGTGCTTCTAGGTGAAATCCGGGTGTGTAGGGGTGTAGTTCATTGTTTTGATTCAAGTAAGGATTTGGTAGGATTTTTATAGTATTAGGAAAGTAATGGTGGTAGGATTAGTAGTAGGTAGTTAATAATTGGGTTTGGATAGGTAATGCCAGCTAAGTATTAAGGTAATAGGATTATATCGTTAATGAAAGATATATATGGGATAGTAGTTAGGTGGTGAATGGTTAGTAATGGTGTATAAGGCTTAATAAGGATTCAGGGAAATAAATAATATGGTATGGTAAATCAATCGGATCTATAGGATTGGTATTAGGGTTAAAATAAATGGGTATGTGAGTGAGTTTGGGTATGAAGATCCAAAATGTGATAGGGCACAAATGAATTAATTAAAATAACAGAATGGAAAAAAAAAAAATAAATAAATTTAACAGTGATAGTCAAAAATAATGGCACGAGCAAAAAGAGACGAATCAAAAGACGGACAATGAATCAAGAACTCAAATAAAAGAAGACAAAATAATAAAATGAAAATATATTAAAACAAAAAATCCAATATACGGTTCAGAAAAATACAAGAGAGAAAAAAATACACCAAAACGAAAAAATACACTCCAAAATACACAAAATGAAAAACAGGGGTTACATATTGAAATGGGGACGTCAGTACATATACTGACGTTTTAAGGCTGATGACTAGCAGCGATTCTCCACTTAAGCAAACAGATTGATGAAAAGAGAAACATGTATATATAATTGATGTGTCGGTGTATGAAATGACTTAGAATCTAATGCAGGATTAACTGACGCCATGATGCTCTTATCTAATGAAAGCAAGACTCTGAGACAGTATGGAGCCTATACTACATACGCCCATATCAAGCCGTTTCTTCATATATAGGGATTTGAACCTGCGTCATAAATTCTACTCTTGTACTCGACTTGTTTATGAAGATACGACATGACTGATGAGGTTTCCCTGTAACGGTCTAATCCTGCCAGGCGCACCGGACCTCACTCAAATATCTGACAAATCCTTGGAGTTAACTACAACACAGGTTAGCTCAAAGCATCTCATGTGCCCCCTAGCCAGACCGTAGTCTGTGGCTTCTCGCCCTTAGATATAAGACAAGACGGAGTTCTGGGGGTCCATCCCCCTAGCTTCGACAGGAATCGTTCCTGCCTTATCAAGGCACTTCAGAAATTAACAGTCGAGATACAGATCCCCTGCTCTCAACTCGTGAGAAGGCACAGAACGTATCCCTTTAACAAGAAGGGTACAACCCAATAACACCGCCTAGTGTCGGCCGATAGGACAGGTCGGATCATAAGGTATCACCCTTAACACCAACTCTTTCCCTTTGGCAAAAATGATAATCAGTAAAGGTTATGTAGTAATAGCCATAAGTTACTACCCTACGATGTCACTAAACCCAAAAAATTCTCACGGGGTTTCCAATAAGAACTTTCTTAAGATTATCCAGATCCAACTCATGGCCTATCGATCTAAGACACCGGTGATGGGATCTTCCTCATTCATCACTACCCCTAACTCGGATCTCGTCAATACTCTCGGTCCGCGATCAACCCACATCAGTTAAGATCCGTCGGTGCTCGAGGTGTGATTTATCCATAGTTTCCAAGGTGGTAAGATGCGAGTTTTGATAATCAATGACCCCTAGGGTAACTATAAGACCCTAGACGAGCTTTTATCGAGCTAACAATACTAGTGACTTTCTCAACCATTATTACCCATATATTGAAGATGAAGTATGTTCACATCATATGGTCCAATTTCAATTAGAACCGCATACAACTAGAATTCATGGGTTCTTTTTCTCAAATTTGAACTAGGACAACATGCGACTAGATTCGTGGGTTCTTTCTCAAGATTGAGTTAGAACCACCTAGAACCTAAATGCATGGGTTCCTCACCAATTCGAGTTAGAACCATCATGGAGCTAGTTCATGGGTTTCTTCTTAAAAATCGAACTAGAACAACTATGGAACATGGGTTCATTTCAATAATTCAATTGGATTAGTATGCAAGCTAAACTTAGAATTTAACTAAAACCACTACAACATATAACTTAACATGCATGGATTCTTTTGAATCTAAAACAACCATACGACTCAAGCATAGGTTCTTTTAAATCTAGAACAACTACACATCTCAAGCATGAGTCCTTTACTAGAACTACTACAATAACTCAAGCATGAGTTCTTTACTAGAACTACACATACTCAAGCATGGTTCATGGATTCTTTTTGAAACTAGAATATTTATACACCACAAGCATGAATACACAACTCAAGCATAGATTTCTTTATTACAATAATTGGCAACTCAAGCATGGTTTATTTACTAGCAACTCAAGCATGGCCTCTTTACTACCATAATTAACAACTCAAGCATGGTTTATTTATTAGCAACTCAAGCATGGTTTTTTTACTACAATAATTAGCAACTCAAGCATGGATTCTTTACTACAACTTAAGCATGATTCTTTTACTACTACCTAAGCATGGATCTTTACTACTACTTAACCATGATTCCTTTACTACTACTTAAGGATGGATCTTTACTACTACTTAAGCATGATTCTTTTACTACTACTTAAGCATGGATCTTTACCTTTACTACTACTTAAGCATGGATCTTTACTACTACTTAAGCATGATTCTTTTACTACTACTTAAGCATGGATCTTTACTACTACTTAAGCATAATTCCTTTACTACTACTTAAGCATGATTCTTTTACTACTACTTAAGCATGGATCTTTATTACTACTTAAGCATGATTCCTTTACTACTACTTAAATATGATTCTTTTACTACTACTTAAGCATGGATCTTTACTACTACTTAAGCATGATTCCTTCACTACTATTTAAGTATGGTTCTTTACTACTACTTAAGCATGATTCTTTTACTACTACTTAAGCATGGATCTTTACTACTACTTAAGCATGATTCCTTTACTACTACTTAAGCATGGATCTTTACTACTACTTAAGCATGATTCTTTTACTACTACTTAAGCATGATTCCTTTACTACTACTTCAGTATGATTCTTTTACTACTACTTAAGCATGGATCTTTACTACTACTTAAGCATGATTCCTTTACTACTACTTAAGCATGGATCTTTACTACTACTTAAGCATGATTCTTTTACTACTACTTAAGCATGGATCTTTACTACTACTTAGGCATGATTCTTTTACTACTACTTAAGTATGATTCTTTTACTACTACTTAAGCATGAATCTTTACTACTACTTAAGCATGGATCTTTACTACTACTTAAGCATGATTCCTTTACCACTACTTAAGCATGGATCTTTACTACTACTTAAGCATGATTCTTTTACTACTACTTAAGCATGGATCTTTACTAATACTTAAGCATGGATCTTTACTAGCTATTACAAAGACTACTTTCTCTTTATGAATTTACAAGTCTTAAAATATTACAAAAATTTAACTTTATGAACTACAAAAATCTATTTTTTTATTAAATTACAAGTCCTACATACAATAAAATCCACTTTCTTATAAATTACAAGTCCTACATATTACAAACTTCTTTTTTTTAACCACTTAGTTCCTATATACAACAAAGTCTACCTTTTTATGAACTAAGAGTTAGCAAAATTTGATATTTAACAAAGTAGAGAGCAATAAACAAATAAAAGACTTATTTTTAATAGTTGTTGAGTTCTACAACCCAAAAATGGGTATGTAAATATTCTTACTTTATGTACTCATAGTTATAGTCCAAGTTGTAGTTTTGTGTTCAACAAAACAACAATAATAACAACAATAGTCATAACAAGGTTAAAGATTCAACCTTTATGTGTTTTATTCAAGTTCTTCATTCAAAACTCTTCATGTGGTCCTTTTGGACTCACACCACTTATATGCACATACAATTTAGTCCAAGTTGTTATTTTAGCAAAATAACCACAACAAGTCTTAAAGACTCAATCTTTATGTTATTTATTTAAGTTCTACCATCCATACTTCCATAGGATCATTTTGATCCCCTACAACCTTGTTTATGCTTAGAAATTTAGTCCAAGTTATTTTAACAACATACAACATCCACCCTTCATAAATAAGAGTTCTTCTTAGCCTACAATAACAACCATCAAAAGATGGGTTCTTTCTTACATACAACTATTAATTAACCCTAAAGATGGGTTCTTTACTACATACAACAAAATAAAAAGGAAAACAAACCATAAAAGAGAAAAATACAACAAGAGAAGTAGAGAACCCCACCTTATTTTCTTTGAAGGAATAACTAGCTAGAACCTTTTCCTTCCTCTTAGCTCCTTAGAAAAAGACCTACAAATGAAAAACTCTATAATTAGGATTTTTGTTCTCTCTCTCTCTTTTTTTTCCTTTGTAAAATGAGACAAGATGTTGGGGGGGGGGGGGGGGGTATTTATAGGGTGGAAGAGAAGGGGGAGAGTACAAAAGCACTAGGGATTTAATCAAAAACCCCCCTTGGGATAGGTTTAGCTGGCCATGCTTAGGGATGGGGGAGGTGAGGTGGAGGTAAGGTGAAGGGGTGAGGTGGAGGGGTGAGGTGGAGGAGAGAGACTTCTAGAAGAAACACCCTAACTCTTATGTATCTAATTAATGCTAGGTTTAATCTTTCAAACAAAACCTAGCCATCCAAATTTGATTTATTATGACAAAAGAGAAATTTTTGTCCAAAACACATACTACATGATTTATACAGACGTACGAAATCGGTACAATACTCATATGTATACCGATATTTTTCGTTTGTTACACCGCATAATCCATATAAAAATAAATTAATTCCGAAAATAATAATAAAATAAAATTTATTATCAGCTCGGGAGATTACGGTACCAATTTGATACAATACAGATGTATACACACTGGTATATATGGACAGATAATGTTTATTAACAAAACCGGGTGAAACCCACCAAAAAATTTTCGATTATGAAAATAAAAATAAAATAATAATTTTAAATATCTGTCCGGGATTTTACAGACATTTTCTCATAACGCATTTTACAGAATTTTGTACAAGTGCACAAAACCGATACAACATATGTATATACTTACTAGTATATATTTACATGTAAGGTTTTTTATTTAGAAAACCCAAGAAATTTCCAAAAATATTTTAATTTAAAAAATAATAAAAATAAAAATATAATATCCGACCGGGATATTACAGTCCATCAGTCTGAGGATGAAAAGCAGTGCTGAAATCCGTCTTGGTACCCAAATGCTGTCTGAAGACTCTTCCAGAAATGCGAAGTAAATCGCACATCTCGATCAGACACAATGGTTAACGGAACACCATGAAGCCTGACGATCTCTCCAGCATACAGCTCAGCCAACTTGTCCATAGTCAAAGTGAGTTTTATTGCCAAGAAGTGAGCTGATTTGGTTAGTCGATCGATTATGACCCAAATTGCATCATTACCCTTCGAACTCTTGGGCAAACCCGTGATGAAATCCACACTGATGTTATCCCGACATCCACCCCGGAATAGGTAACGGTTGCAATAATCCTCTGGGCTTATGATTCTCGGCTTTCACATGCTGGCAAATCTCGCACCTCGCCACAAACTCAGCCACATCCCGCTTCAAACATGACCTCCAGAAATGTTGCTTTATGTCCTTATACATCTTGGTACTCCCAAGATGTATAGACAAAAGAGTAGCATGTGCCTCCTGAAGAATACTCTCCCTCAATTCTGCTTGATCCGGAACAGACAGCCTCTCTCCAAACCACAACACTTCATCCCTGATCTGAAACTTTGACAACCTGCCAGCACCAACTGGCTCCTTCACCTTCTGAATCTCTGCAACTTCCTTCTGACTTTCTATAATCCTCTCATCCAGCATAGGCTGAAGCCTCAACTGAGCTAAAGATGATCACAAGCCTTGCACAACAGCTTCAATACCAGCTCGATCCAACTCTTCTGCAAGATGCTTCTGAGTTGTAATCAAACTAGCCAGACTGCTCTTATGGCTAAGTGCATCAACAACAACATTAGCCTTCCCAGGATGGTACTCAATCTCAGGACGAATGTCCTCAAGTACTTCCAGCCATCTCCGTTGCCTCAGATTCAGGTCCTTCTGCTGATAGATGTACTTCAAGCTTTTATGGTTTGTGTACATGTTCAATTTCTCACCAAACAGGTAGTGTCTCCATTACTTCAAGACGAAGATAATCGCAGCCAACTCTAGATCGTGAGTCAGATAATTCTTCTCATGCGGTCTTTGTCACGCCCCACTTCTCAAAAATACGGAATACGAGCACGTAATGAAAGCCCAGCAAATGATTTCCATCATCCATAAGCTGTTCAGGAATTCTTTACAACATATCACAATATAATCATAGTCGGAAGCCAGAAAAGTCAACCACATGCACATATGAACCAAATACCAACAAGAATACTTGAAATGAAATATATTAATATCAAATAGTCATGATTTGAAATACACAAATAATCCTGGGTAACATCGTCCAAATACAAGAATAAATACAAGTCTCAAAATACAAGAATAATCTAAGTCTCACGAATACAAATATTGTTCAAGCAAGAAAACAAGGAATAATGATAACAAGATCCAGCACTAAAACTTCATGTCACCGATACCATCTGGAACCTGTTCTCCAAAATCTGCAATACAACGAATGCAAGAAAGAGAAAAAGAGAAAATACAAGTACCCGTTAATTGTAAGTCGCGGGTCACAAATAATGTAGGATACAAGCACATGGGGAAACTAACTAATAGCATGACATACTAACAGTACAGTTGTTTTATGTCTAAGGCAGTGTCATAAGGTAACTAACAGTCTCTAGTAAAGTAAGCTCATTATATCAATGAATCAGGATAACAATATATTAGTATCGGTAGCAGTATGTTCAGTATAACAGTCCTAGTATAACAGTCTCAGTCTAACAGTAACAGTCTAACAGTATCAGTTTATGTTCTTACAGTCTTGTGTGTATTACTAGCTAGGTAGCACTTCATGCCGCCCATACGACATGGTTGCTACAACAACAGTTTCACTTAGTAAGATTTCATAGTGGACCATAATGGGGCAGTGTACTCAGGTATCAGTAATAGTAACAGTAACAGTAACAGTCAGAACCTAGTGGTTCTCTTCTACTCTACACCTTCCTAGGGGAAGTAATGTAGACAGGGTCAGAAAACAGTAACAGTAACAGTTAGAACCTAGTGGTTCTCTTCTACTCTACACCTTCATATAAGAAGTAATGTAGACAGGGTCAGATAACAGTAACAGTAATAGTATGGAACACTAGTTCCCTTCCAAGTACACGTTTCCATATTATCCACTACTAGATCTTCCCTTAAACCCCGGCTTTGTTACTTTTATTATGGTTATCAAACAGACATAAATGTGTACTAAATAGTGTCAAACTAACATGGTATAATCAGGTTTAGGTTCAGGGAAACAAATCAGCATGCATGGATGATATACATTCACATATATGAGCAAAATAGTCTATGTTCATAATCAGGACAGTAAGACCAATCAGTACTAAAACAGGGATTCTGGTCTCTACAGAAATGCAAATATGGATCCGTCAAAGGATCTGGAAACTAGACATCCACATGAATCCAACGCATATAATTAACTCACATACTAATTCACAACATCTCAGCTCAAAACTGATTTGAATACAGGATTTATGTTTAGCCCGGAATCAGGAAAACGAATACAAAAGCATGAAAACAGCATGAAAACACCTTAAATAAATCCACAAAAAATCTGGGGTATTTCCCTGTATGTCTAGAATCAAAATAACAAGTTTTATAATATTCCAGTAAGTATAGATCAGTCATCAAAAATACCAAAGCATCAAGAAAACATAGTTTAACGAATCTGGAAATCTCAACACTGCTGTACGAAGACTAGGATATCTCGCAACCAGTGAATCGAAATGCAATTCCGCCAAAGGGATATGAAAATAGATAGATTTTACTAACTTTCATATTTCACAAAGAATTTTCATACAGTATAAAGATTATAGTGAAAACAGAGTTCTTTACTGAACAGCGCGCAAATTACAGCATGAGAAGATTTTAGAAAAGAGCATGAAACACTACATAAAACTTGTCTTTAAAATTCATCAAAAATCTGGGTAATCTCTAATATCATAAGGAAACACTGACCAAAATATTAGATCAAGGGAAATAGAATAGTTTTTGAAAATAATTTGTTAACAAATTTAACTCAAAACAGAATCTGGAATAGATCGACACGTCTGTACTAAAACACACATAACTAAAGCATACGAAATCCAAATCAAGCAAAACTAGTGGGGTTTGAAAATAGACAAAATTATCTAAAATTCATCTTTTATTTTGGAATTAAGATTCAGACTGTAGTATGGACGAAAACAACAATCAAAACAGAACAAGCAGCAAATATAGATTTCACACTTCAAATTTAGGACATCATAACTTTCACAATATTGATCCAAACACATCTGATGTGGCTAAAAATAGGAGTTTAATCGAGACCGTCCAAATTGGACACGAATCCTGAAGCCCAGGGATAAAATAGTAATTTCACCTACAAACGGGTCTGAAGCGGGTACTTGGTCTCCTACTCACAGATCCAATAACCCACGAACGGATCCACCTCAACTGGGTGCGGGCTTCAACCCGCAACCAACCCAGTCCAGCAGGATAGAATTAGGGTTTCTGATTAACATTAATCAACGGCCCTGATTCATATCTATCCTTTCACTGGGGATTAGGGATTACATTCCTTATCTATACACGGGAATTACATGCCTAATCTGTTCCCTAAGACGCCTATAAATACCCCCCATCCATCTCCATTAAGAGGTAATCAATCTTTCTCCAGTTTTTGCGCTCTTTCATAATCTCTCTGATTACTGACTTGAGCGTCGGAGGGTGCGTCGCCGGGAACAACCCCGGTGTCTCGCACTTTTTGCAGGTGTACGGCGGGAACGACGATCAAATCCCGATGGAACAGGTATACAGGTTTGCTATTCAGTTTCCCTAAGAATCCACAAATACTATCTGTTTGCCCCCACACCAAATTTAGCGGCAACAGATTGGCGCCGTCTGTGGGAAACTAACGAATAGAAACCTCTCCTCTTCCCGGTGAACAGATCTTCTCCAGCCATGCCTCCCAGGAAAGTCAGATCAAGAGGGTCCAACAGAGGACCCAACCCCGATCAGCAGCAAGAAGTTCCCATCCAGCCTACCCAACAGCAGGACCTTCCTCCTCCAAATCAGCCACCCCAGCGGAAGACCTGCTCCAACTTCCTCCTCCAGCGGAAGACCCGCTCCAACAGGACCTTCCTCCTCCAAATTAGCCACCCCCAAAGGGTCCTAACCCTCAAAAACAGCCTCTTCACCAAGAACACGTCTCCATCCACAACGTCTCTACGGACTCTATGGCCTCCCATTATCCCCGAGCCTCTGGTCACCATAATACCGCCCTCAACAGCCAGAAAGATGATGACCTTCGCCGCCATCTGGATGAAAAGCGGACCCGAGAGGGAACCTCCCGCCAACACCGTCCGGACGAGCGGTACCCTCGCCACCAGGAGTATAGAAGGTCCCCTAACCGAAGGGGTCGGAAAGAATCCCCCGAGCACTACCGAAGAAGGCCACACTCCCCTACAGGTCGGCAACAACCCAGGAACAATGAGGCACCCATCACAACTGCCGAGTTCCAGCAGTTCCAAGCGACCGTCCTACAAGCTCTCAACCTCCGTCCCAACACCAACGCACCGAAGGTTCCATCTCCTCCCCCGGTCCGAAGCCCTCGCCGACGGTCCTCCTCACGTCGTCCTGCTCCTAACAACTCCCGGCGTACCCCAAGTCCTCGTCGCTCTCGAAGTTACCATCGCCGTAGCCCTCGCTCTCCCTCGTACGAAGACGAGTCTAGAGGCTCGGCTGATTACCGTCAGAGGGATGACACCATATATCGCCGTCTTCATGAAGTAGATAGGCACCTGGGTCAGATAGACCGAGAAGAGGAGCTTAGGGGGAGGACCCTACGTCTAGCCGACCTCCTTTCTCCCGAACCATAGTGGATGCACCTGTGCCGTTCGGCTTCAAACCTCCCCAGTTCGAGACTTACACCGGGGAGACCGACCCCGTTGATCACATCGAAAGCTTTAAGACCTTGATGCTCCTCCATCAAGCTTCCGATGCCCTCCTCTGCAAAACCTTCCCCGCAACTCTTAAGGGCCCAGCTCGAGAATGGTACTCTCGCCTTGCCCCCTCCTCAATATTCTCCTTCGAGCAGTTCGAGACCCTTTTCGTCACCCATTTCGTAAGCAGCCGTAGAGCTGAGAAGACCAGCATCTCACTATTGCACCTCCACCAGAAGAAGGGAGAGAAATTGAGAGACTATGTGAAGAGGTTCACAGCAGAAGCCAGGTCCATAGCATCCCTCGACCAGTCGGTCGCTGCGGCAGCATTTCAATCTAATGTCCTCAATTCCAACCTCCGCTCCTCCCTCGCCAAGAAGCCTCCACAGAACTTTTCCGACCTCCTCCTTCGCAGTGAAAAGTATATCCGGGCCGAAGAGGCCGAGCAGCGACCCAACTGGGAGGGGTCTTCCTCCGGGTTTAAGAGAAAGGGAACGGAAGAGGAAGGAGCTAAGAAGCTCCAGAAGGATAATGCCGGCCAGCGCCGACCTCCCCCGAGATTCGAGAAGTTCACTCCCTTCACCACTAATGTCTCAACCATTCTCATGGAAGTCGAAAAGGAAGGGATAATACCTCCTGCTCCGAGGATGAATACCCCCGCCAAGAGGAGGGACAAAGAAAAATGGTGCCATTATCACTGGGACCACGGGCATGACACCAACGATTGTCGCGCCCTAAAGAACGAGATAGAAGCCCTTATCCAGAGGGGGCAGCTGACCAGGTTTGTAAGAAAGGACCGAGCCGAACTTCCTCCCCCGCCTCGGGGGGCTAACAAGCGTCCGGAACGAGAAGAGACGCCAGACTTTGAGGAAGAGTGAGTCCTCCACCTCATTCATGGGGGCCTAATGGGGGGCTCCTCGAACTCCTCTCGGAAGGCATTTATAAGAGAAGTCAACTCGGTCCGAACCACCCCTCCTCCCAAAGGCCTCGGAGTGCCCGTCACATTCTCCGACGAAGATCTTGAAGGTGTCCGCACCCCTCATTGCGACGCACTCGTCATCAGTCTCCACATGGCGAACTTCAAAGTGGAGAGGATCTTAGTGGACAACGACAGCTCCGTCAACATCCTCTTCCTCGCCGCTTTTAAAGGCCTAAAGCTCTCCCGGGACAGACTCAAGCCCGTCGGTTACACGCTCCATGGGTTCACGGGAGTGCCAGTGACTATTGAAGGGGTGATTACCCTCGACGTAACTGCTGGCAAAACTCCTACTACCCGAACGGAGTCGATGGGCTTCATGGTCGTAGATGTCCCAGCAGCCTACAACGTCATTTTGGGTCGGCCCGGCCTGGCCGCCCTTGAAGCCGTCCCTTCTGCCTATCACCTCAAAATGAAATTTTCCACTCGGGCCGGAGTAGGGGAAGTAAGGGGCAATCAGGAGCAGGCCCGCAAGTGCTATATGACCTCTACCCTCGGACCCGTCCTCTCCTTAGAAACTCTGAAAATCCCCCAAGATGTTGCTCGACCAACGTCCGAGCCGGTGGACGAATTGGAGGAAGTGCTCTTCTCTGAGCAGGAGTCGATCCGCAAGTTCTTTGTCAGCAAGACCCTCCCGTCCGCCCTATACTCAGACATTGTACAATGCATCCGAAGGAATCAAAACCTCTTCGCTTGGTCGGCTGCAGATATGCCCGGTATCTCCGAAGAGCTCTTAGTCCACCGCCTAAGCGTTGATCCGGGGTCCAAACCGGTTCAGCAGAAGAGGCGCAAATTCGCTCCCGAGCGTCAGCTCGCTATCAAAGAGGAGGTAGACAAGCTCTTGAAGGCCCAGTTCATACAGGAGGTGAACTATCCTGAGTGGTTATCGAATGTAGTAATGGTGAAGAAGTCCAATGGGACTTGGAGGATTTGCATTGATTTCACTGACCTCAACAAGGCTTGCCCCAAGGATCCATTCCCTCTTCCGAGCATTGACACCTTGATCGATGCAACTTCGGGACATGAGCTCCTCAGCTTCATGGACGCCTTTTCAGGCTACAGTCAGATCCGGATGTTTCCTCTAGATATCCCGAAGACTTCGTTTGTGACCGATCAAGGCCTCTATTGCTACAGAGTCATGCCATTCGGCCTAAAGAATGCAGGGGCAACATACCAACGCCTCGTCAACAAGGTTTTCCAGGCTCAGATCGGCCGGAACATGGAGGTGTATGTTGACGACATGCTTGTGAAAAGCATTCGAGGCATTGATCATGTGACCGACCTCCAAGAGGCGTTTGACATTTTGAGAAAGCACAATATGAGACTCAACCCGAACAAGTGTGCATTCGGTGTCTCATCAGGGAAGTTCCTCGGCTTCATGGTTAGCCAACGAGGAATTGAAGCAAACCCGGAGAAAATCAAGGCCATATTGGACATGGCCCCTCCTAGAAATGTTAAAGAAGTTCAGAGATTAACAGGCCGCCTCGCCGCCATATGGCGCTTTCTCTCAAAGTCCGGGGAAAAATGCCTCCCCTTCTTCAAGGCCCTCAGGGGGGCTAAAGGATTCGAATGGGAGCAGCAGCAACAGGAGTCCTTCGACCAGCTCAAGGCTTACCTCGTCAATCCCCCTCTCCCCGCAAACCGATCCCTGGCAAACCCCTCTACCTCTACCTGGCAGCCTCCGAGTAGACCCTCAGTGAAGTCCTAGTGAGGGTAGAAGACCGGGCTCAGAAGCCCATCTACTATGTCAGCAAAGTGCTTCGGGACGCCGAGCTCCGGTACCCGAAGATAGAGAAAATGGCCTACACCCTGGTGATAGCCGCGAGAATGCTTCGCCCGTACTTTCAGTCCCATTCGGTGGTCGTTCTTACCGACCAGCCGCTGAAACAGGTTCTTCACAAACCCGAGACTTCGGGTCGCCTTATGAAATGGTCGATCGAGCTGAGCCAACATGATATAACTTATCAGCCTCGGACCGCGATCAAGGCTCAAGCACTAGCCGAATTCATAGTTGAGAGTACTATCCCCGAGTCCAGCCAAACAATGAAGGGACCACCCTTCTGGTCGGTTTATGTTGACGGATCCTCTTGCAACGAGGGAAGCGGGGCAGGGGTAATCCTGACAGGCCCAGATGACTTTATCCTCCAATACTCCTTCCGTATAAACTTCAAAGCCTCGAACAACGAAGCTGAATACGAGGCGCTCATAGCCGGCCTTGGAATGGCCCGAAATGCAGGGGCACAATGCCTGCGGATCTTCAGCGACTCTCAGTTGGTCGTCAATCAGGTCCTCGGCGAGTATGAAGCCCGCGATGACAGGATGGTTAAATACTTGGCTAAAGTCAAAAACCTCATAGCACTGTTTGAAGAGGCCCTCATCCAAAGGATCCCCAGAGAAGAAAATGCTCAGGCCGACGCCCTATCCAAATTAGCCTCCTCTTCCCTTCAAGGTCTCGAGCAGACCGTATTGATAGAAGTCCTCCTGAAGCCGAGCATAGAGGACGAAACACTGGACTCCGCAGAAACATTGCCTGTCCTCCTCGAAGACAATTGGATGAAACCCCTCGTCGAATTCCTAAGGGACGGACTCCTCCCCGAGGATCCCAAAGAAGCGCGAAGGGTTAGAACCCGAGCCGAACGTTACACACTAATTGAAGGCATCCTATATAAACGCTCCTTCACCCAGGTGGACGGTCGGCCCTACCTGAGGTGCCTCTCCCCCGGACAAGCCGACTACGCCCTGCAAGAACTTCATGAGGGCATCGGCGGAGCCCATTCTGGCTCCAGAGCCCTGGCGCGCAAAGTGTTGAACTACGGGTATTTCTGGCCCACTCTCCTACGGGACGCCGAACATCACGTCCGACAATGCAGCTCTTGCCAGAAGCACTCCGACATCCGACGCCTTCAACAAGCACCACTCACTTCCCTATCAAGTCCGATCCCCTTCGCTGTAACGCCCCGATCTCCCCCGTCACTGGGAAACCGAGACACATGCCAAGATCTTTCCTTCAATTAGTCTCGAGACACAGAAAAGCTGGAAAAATTAAAAACTTTTCTTCAACACAAAGTTACTATGCAGTAATTACAAATATCAGTTTGTACTACCAAACTGTACTGCCTGTCCCTTTTCTTTTCCTTTTGACTCCAAACCCAATTCTTCCAATTTCTATATCACTTTAAACATAAACTAAAATGGTTATGTTTCAAAGAAAAATTGGGCAGAGTCTCCTTTGTAATTTTTGCCCAAAACACAGAAAAGCTTACGGAATTTTGCTCTAAATTCCGTAGCTTACATCACAGGCAATAAAAATACGGGCTCCCCAGGCCAAAATGAGCATCATCACACAGGCAATATATATATATGCTCTGGGGGCCAAACTCATAACGGTATAACAATTATCAAATAAAAACCATAATTTCCTTATGAAAACGTAGTAAGTTTTTAGAATTTTACCTGTAAAAACCTACCACGACGCCTGGCACTCCACACGAAATGGTTACGGGTCAAAACCATATCCTGCTGCCTCACACTATACTTTTCATCATCATGCTCATACTTATACATCAAAAATACAATTTAAAGCATAAATCTTTACTATTTACAAATAAAACATAACAACAAATTATAACTGGAGCTCCACTCCACGGAGCCTGTATCTACACCTCACCTCTGCACTGCTGAAGACCTGTAACAGTAGGGACCTAGGGCAGTCCGGGGACTCCCTAACCCCCAAACACTAAGGGGTTAGCCATTTCTGGTGTGAGTATAATTTATTAAAAGTAAATAAATTAAACTTTCAAGTAAAAACATAACGAACTCTCAATTTCCAAGATAAACAAATCTTACTTGACATTTGAACATGTAAACATCATAAATGAGATTTTACATCAAATACTCTCCGAGTCATCACCTGTATGTATATCTATACCCGCTCATAACATACTTATAGTTAGTAACCATTTGAATAACCACTCATAATACAATATTGATTTTATTTCCTTATATCACGTATCCCATCATCAATATATGTCTTCAATCTCATACTACCACATTCATTCATGTCCAACCTAACATCTCATTTCACCTCACCAATTACTTGCATTTTATCACAATACACCCCATATCCCAACATAGTTTGGTAATAACACAATCACATCCCAAGCCCATAGCTTGGTTATTAATCTACTCCAACTATCACACTCGCAATTTATCTCGAATGGAAAGGACACGTGTACATATAATTTGTGCCTGTATACCTTATGACTTAAACTCTAATGCAAAACTACCAATACAACGATGCTCTTATTCTAATGCAAGATTACTAATGCGATGATGCTCTTATTCTAATGCCAGCAAGTCTTCGAAGCAACATGCAGCCCATAAATACATGCGCCCCATCTCAAGCCGTTTCTCCAAATATAGGGATTTGAACCCGCGTTATGAATTTCTAATTGTACACAACCTGTTCCTGACAGATACTACATGACTGATGAGGTTGCAAATGTGGTCAAGTCCCACCAATGCAGTACGCTCATGGTGTCTATGTTTGCCACTACTACCCGGTACACCGGACCTCACTCAAAAAAACCAGACGAACACGGGGTCTCTCCGAGCGCAGTATAGCATACAAAGCCTATCCTGTGTCGCCCCTAACTCATAGACCGTGATCTATGGCCTGTTCGCTCTCTCCTGGCCAAGGACCCGACGAAGTTCCGGGGTCCATTCCCCTAGCTCCGCCGCCTTATCATGGCACTTCAGGAATTAACAGTGTGCGATACGCATCCCATGCTCCCAACTCGTGAGAAGGCACCGTACGTATCCTTTTGACAGGAAGGTACAACCCAATAACACCACCTAAGGCCTGCTTCGAGGGACAAGTTGGTCGTAAGGCGCTACCTATAACCAACTCCTCTCTTTTCGGCAAAGGGTCGAAGTAAAATGATCTTTATAAGTCACTACCTTAATGATGTTCCTAACCCTGAACAATCCTAGGAATGACAACATTACACAACATGCTAGGTCTTAAATTAGACTTCGCAAGATAACTCTATTAGGCTGCTCAACCTAAACTCACCAGAATCCCTCAGGATCTGGTTCATGGCCTATCGATCCAAGACCCCGGCAATACGAACGTATTCGCATGCTACTATCCTGAACTTGGACTTCGTCACACTCCGGTCCGCAATCAACCAACGGTTAAGATCTGACGGCACCCGCGAAGTGACTCGTCCACAGTCCCTTAGGAGTAAGCTAAACACACGTCTTAATGGTCGATAGCCCTAGGGCAATGATATCACCCTAGATGAGCACAACAAACTGCGTATTAGCCAAGAAGCTACATACGAGTAACCAAAAACACATACGAGCTAAACAGCTACGTATGGGACCAACAGCTACATACGGGCCAGTCGAGCCGCGTATGAGACAACAACATGCATACGAGCCAAATAAGCTCCGTATGAGACCAACATTTACATACGGGCCAGTCGAGCCGCGTATGAGACAACAACACACATACGAGCCGAATAAGCTGCGTATGAGACCCACAGCTACATACGGGCCAGTCGAGCCACGTACGCGCAAAACCACATACAAACAATCATACAGGTAATCAAACCTAGAAACAACCAACTGTGCTTACTAGCAAACTTGATCTTCTATAATTAGAAGCAACAAAAGAATCTACTATAATCAACTTAGCATGGGTTTCTTCTAAAATCAACTCATCATGGCATACCTACTATAATCGACTCAAACATGAGTTTCTTTCTAAAATCGACCCAAACATGATATTCTACTACAACTTAACCATGGGTTTCTTTCTACAACAATTCAAATCCATAGGATGGGTTCTTTTTACTCAATACTACTAACAACTAAAATGAGTTCTTTTTGAGACTCTTAGCTAAAACCACTACTATACTCACTTAAGCATGGTTTCTTTGAACCTTAGAACAACTACTCATCTTAGCTATTTTCTCAAGTTCTACCATTCATACTTTTTATAGGATCCCTTTGATCCATAAATTCTTATAACAATACTTTAGTTTATTCGAACTTCTTCAAAACATCAAAATACGTATATAAACCATACACCCATATTTTGATATCATCATCTAAATATAACTCATCCATTATATAGGTTTTTTATACGCTCAAAATAGTTAATTTCACCATATTTTTACAATCACAAAAATATGTAAAATAAATCGATACTTACTATTTCTTTAAACCACGAAAATATATAATAATATAACTCACATATTCTTCAACCACAAAATATATAATACACCAACTCACATATTCATCAACCCACAACATATATAAACATACTAACTCACTTATTTCTTTAAACCATAAAATACACAAATATATAAACAAATTTACTCATATATATCTTTCAAACCACACAATTATATAATAAACCAACTCACTATATTTCTTAAAATCACAGAAATACATATAATAAAATAGTACTCACATATATCTTTAAACCAAGAAAAATACATAATAAATTAACTCACTTATTTCTTTAACGCACCAAAAATACATAATAAATTAACTCACTTCTTTCTTAGCACACAAAAACACATAATAAGTCATACTCACTATTTTCCGCGAAGATCCGAAGCGCCATGCCACTTCGCCTCCAAAGTCGCAATATATCCTATCATCAAAATTTCAAGGCAATTAAACTCAAATAATTCAAACCCATCATAAAAGCTAATAACACTATCTCAAAATATCACACAAGCATTTACAGAACGCTTGGGATATACACGTGCGATGCACGTGATAATCTATTGCTTACGGTATTTTTATTCCCAATTAATTACTAAAAATCACCCTCAAATAATCTAATAGTCCAACTACAAATTTCTATTTCTATACAAGAATTAATTCATATCCCTACAATTTTCTTTTACAAACTCAATCCCTAATTTACTAACTACTCACAATCTCTCTAATAACCTACTAATTTCTCTCATCTACAATTTCCAACATCTCAAAATCTCTCTACTACAACATTCCTACTCAATAAAAATTAACCCAACTAAATTCTATACAATAAAATAGTTCGGGTTATACCTTCGCGAAGTCCAATCAAAAATCCAACGCTACTACGATGTCGAGAATCCCTCCATTAGTCTACTCCTCACTTTAATTTGGGTTTGACGAAGAATAGGGGTGGATTTTGATATGGGGGAGTCCTTGCCGATCGATGGGTTCATGGGGTTCGGGATCGAACAGGAAGGGAAGAAGGGAAGGAGAAGAAGGAGATGGCGGAGGTGTGGGCTTCCCGTCGATTGGGTGTGACTCGGAGAAGGAGAAGGGAGGAAGAGGCCGGGGGTTTTCTTGCGTCGACATCGAACAAGAAGGGAGAAGGAAGGAAGGAGAAGAAGAAGGAAGAGGGAACGGGGGGTCGGGGGTTTCGTTCGATTGCTGGCGTGGACGGGAGAGGAAGGGAGGAGGGCCGGGTGGTTTTTGGGTTCGGTATCGAACCAGGAAGGGGAAGAAGAAGGGAAGGAGAAGGAAGACGATGGAGGGGGGTCGGGGCTTCTTCGATCGGTCGGCGCGGACGGGCGGGAGGAGAAGGGAGGAGGAGGTCGGCGGGGGGGTTGTGGGGTTTCATGGGTCGGTTTGGGAACGAACGGGAAGAAGGGAAGAAGAAGAAGAAGGGAAGGAGAGAGAGAGGAGGGGTTTTTTTGTAAAAAGAAGAAATAAATAATAATAGATGATAAATATCTAGGAGAATGTTGCATATAAGCCCTCTAACTTCAATACATTTCAAATAAAGTCTAACTCTCTATTCTAATAATTCCAAACAATACAACATACATTAAAACTACTTTGTAGATAATCTGTATAAAAATAATTTAATCTTGAAAATAATAATAATATAAAATAGACAATATATCTTATATTTCTCAATTGAAAATAATTATTATCAGAAAAATATAGTCGCGTGCAATTCTCAATTGTGCACGGATTTCGATGCAAAATAGCCATATGCTATTTTTCGGGTCGTTACATTACTCCCTCCTTAGAATCGTTCTGTCCTCAGAACGCTGCTAGTGGAGAGGAAGACAACCACAACATCAATGGTTCACGAGATATTTCCCTGAACCATCTCTAGTTCCTCGAGCGATATTCTTAAAAACTGGTCTTCTACCAAGTTGAACTGTTGTCCTTCAGCCTTCTGGACAGACCCACTATGAATTTAATGCTGACACTCCTCTGCTCCTCCTCTGGAGTAGACAATGGCTGCAATACCTTGCTCTATCCTTGTCTACAAGTGTTGTTGATTTACTCCTTGGTTACGACTCCTGTTGATTGGTGACCACTCCCTCCTTAGAAAGGACGAAGTCACACATTGTCGCTTCAGCCCCTGAGTCACTCCTCTTGGTGACCTTGCTGAATTGTTAACACGGTTGCCCTCTGTCTGAGCAATATCTCCTCCTTGGTGTGCTCCTAGTGGCGGCTTAATCATAAGCTGATCTTAGAGAACTCTGCCGCTTCAGTGCTCCAATCTCTGTATTTCCTGCTTAAGCCTTCTGACTTGCTCACTTGGACTCGATTGTAGCTCCCATCGTGCCAAAATTGAGCTCTAAACTTGAGTAATCACTCCTATACTGGCTTACTTGATCTCATCATCTATCTTCTTGCTTTCTTTCACGGTCTTTGGCTGGGGTCAATCCTCCACTTATCTCGATCCTTTGCAGTTCAGCAGTCACTCCCTCCTTAGAATAGGGCATGGCCTATAATCATTACTTCAAACTTCCAGGATTCTCTCCTGTAATTTGTCCGAAGCTGATGCTCCAGATGGTGTATTCAAACAAACCAAATCTAAAGTTGCCTCCCGCACATATCTCAACACTTGAAAAATAATTCAGACAAACGAAAGTGATGAACCACAATTGAACAAAATCGTTGTATGGATTCCATATATACATATATATATATATAAATCCAACTGTTTTCGAAAGTGTTTCATCATACCTTACTTCCTCGTCCAAAAATAAATTTCAAAAATACAACTTTTAACTTAGTTGCAGTTCTATATGCACATACCGGTACTAGCACTCCTGCCTTGTAGTAAGTGCGAACTCTACCCTCGTGGTCGTGGATAGACTGATTTCTTGTGCCTGACTCTCTCACAAAGGCTGCATACTACAACTTGGTGGTCTCTGGGATTTGCTCCCATTCATTTTGTAATCGTGCCAATTTACTAGGCCTTCTAATATAGCTCCGAAGGCATCACCCAGTTTCTTAGCTTGACGACCCTTCCTAACTACGCACTTCCTAAGCTTCCTCTTTTCCCGATGTATGCTGGCTGCCGCCGGTGTGTGTTGATCCACACTTAGTCCTTACGGTGGTGAAGCCTCCTTGGCTCCTCGCTCAAGATTATCGGATCACCCATCGATATCGGTTCACTCTCTTCCATCAACACCTCCTTGGTTAGGACATCCTCGAACATCATTCATGTGTTTAAAGGATGGTAACACATACACTAGGATTAGTCCAGATATAGAAAAATTATAAAAACATAAGTTGAAATAACCAACAATATGAATTATAACTATCTACAACTAACTAAAACCTCACTCTTAGAAGGCATCCAAGTTTAATTTTCCTACTGTGTTGGACTGTAAATTGAAGTCGGCTCTGATACCATCTGTAACGCCCCGATCTCCCCCGTCACTGGGAAACCGAGACACATGCCAAGATCTTTCCTTCAATTAGTCTCGAGACACAGAAAAGCTGGAAAAATTAAAAACTTTTCTTCAACACAAAGTTACTATGCAGTAATTACAAATATCAGTTTGTACTACCAAACTGTACTGCCTGTCCCTTTTCTTTTCCTTTTGACTCCAAACCCAATTCTTCCAATTTCTATATCACTTTAAACATAAACTAAAATGGTTATGTTTCAAAGAAAAATTGGGCAGAGTCTCCTTTGTAATTTTTGCCCAAAACACAGAAAAGCTTACGGAATTTTGCTCTAAATTCCGTAGCTTACATCACAGGCAATAAAAATACGGGCTCCCCAGGCCAAAATGAGCATCATCACACAGGCAATATATATATATGCTCTGGGGGCCAAACTCATAACGGTATAACAATTATCAAATAAAAACCATAATTTCCTTATGAAAACGTAGTAAGTTTTTAGAATTTTACCTGTAAAAACCTACCACGACGCCTGGCACTCCACACGAAATGGTTACGGGTCAAAACCATATCCTGCTGCCTCACACTATACTTTTCATCATCATGCTCATACTTATACATCAAAAATACAATTTAAAGCATAAATCTTTACTATTTACAAATAAAACATAACAACAAATTATAACTGGAGCTCCACTCCACGGAGCCTGTATCTACACCTCACCTCTGCACTGCTGAAGACCTGTAACAGTAGGGACCTAGGGCAGTCCGGGGACTCCCTAACCCCCAAACACTAAGGGGTTAGCCATTTCTGGTGTGAGTATAATTTATTAAAAGTAAATAAATTAAACTTTCAAGTAAAAACATAACGAACTCTCAATTTCCAAGATAAACAAATCTTACTTGACATTTGAACATGTAAACATCATAAATGAGATTTTACATCAAATACTCTCCGAGTCATCACCTGTATGTATATCTATACCCGCTCATAACATACTTATAGTTAGTAACCATTTGAATAACCACTCATAATACAATATTGATTTTATTTCCTTATATCACGTATCCCATCATCAATATATGTCTTCAATCTCATACTACCACATTCATTCATGTCCAACCTAACATCTCATTTCACCTCACCAATTACTTGCATTTTATCACAATACACCCCATATCCCAACATAGTTTGGTAATAACACAATCACATCCCAAGCCCATAGCTTGGTTATTAATCTACTCCAACTATCACACTCGCAATTTATCTCGAATGGAAAGGACACGTGTACATATAATTTGTGCCTGTATACCTTATGACTTAAACTCTAATGCAAAACTACCAATACAACGATGCTCTTATTCTAATGCAAGATTACTAATGCGATGATGCTCTTATTCTAATGCCAGCAAGTCTCCGAAGCAACATGCAGCCCATAAATACATGCGCCCCATCTCAAGCCGTTTCTCCAAATATAGGGATTTGAACCCGCGTTATGAATTTCTAATTGTACACAACCTGTTCCTGACAGATACTACATGACTGATGAGGTTGCAAATGTGGTCAAGTCCCACCAATGCAGTACGCTCATGGTGTCTATGTTTGCCACTACTACCCGGTACACCGGACCTCACTCAAAAAAACCAGACGAACACGGGGTCTCTCCGAGCGCAGTATAGCATACAAAGCCTATCCTGTGTCGCCCCTAACTCATAGACCGTGATCTATGGCCTGTTCGCTCTCTCCTGGCCAAGGACCCGACGAAGTTCCGGGGTCCATTCCCCTAGCTCCGCCGCCTTATCATGGCACTTCAGGAATTAACAGTGTGCGATATGCATCCCATGCTCCCAACTCGTGAGAAGGCACCGTACGTATCCTTTTGACAGGAAGGTACAACCCAATAACACCACCTAAGGCCTGCTTCGAGGGACAAGTTGGTCGTAAGGCGCTACCTATAACCAACTCCTCTCTTTTCGGCAAAGGGTCGAAGTAAAATGATCTTTATAAGTCACTACCTTAATGATGTTCCTAACCCTGAACAATCCTAGGAATGACAACATTACACAACATGCTAGGTCTTAAATTAGACTTCGCAAGATAACTCTATTAGGCTGCTCAACCTAAACTCACCAGAATCCCTCAGGATCTGGTTCATGGCCTATCGATCCAAGACCCCGGCAATACGAACGTATTCGCATGCTACTATCCTGAACTTGGACTTCGTCACACTCCGGTCCGCAATCAACCAACGGTTAAGATCTGACGGCACCCGCGAAGTGACTCGTCCACAGTCCCTTAGGAGTAAGCTAAACACACGTCTTAATGGTCGATAGCCCTAGGGCAATGATATCACCCTAGATGAGCACAACAAACTGCGTATTAGCCAAGAAGCTACATACGAGTAACCAAAAACACATACGAGCTAAACAGCTACGTATGGGACCAACAGCTACATACGGGCCAGTCGAGCCGCGTATGAGACAACAACATGCATACGAGCCAAATAAGCTCCGTATGAGACCAACATTTACATACGGGCCAGTCGAGCCGCGTATGAGACAACAACACACATACGAGCCGAATAAGCTGCGTATGAGACCCACAGCTACATACGGGCCAGTCGAGCCACGTACGCGCAAAACCACATACAAACAATCATACAGGTAATCAAACCTAGAAACAACCAACTGTGCTTACTAGCAAACTTGATCTTCTATAATTAGAAGCAACAAAAGAATCTACTATAATCAACTTAGCATGGGTTTCTTCTAAAATCAACTCATCATGGCATACCTACTATAATCGACTCAAACATGAGTTTCTTTCTAAAATCGACCCAAACATGATATTCTACTACAACTTAACCATGGGTTTCTTTCTACAACAATTCAAATCCATAGGATGGGTTCTTTTTACTCAATACTACTAACAACTAAAATGAGTTCTTTTTGAGACTCTTAGCTAAAACCACTACTATACTCACTTAAGCATGGTTTCTTTGAACCTTAGAACAACTACTCATCTTAGCTATTTTCTCAAGTTCTACCATTCATACTTTTTATAGGATCCCTTTGATCCATAAATTCTTATAACAATACTTTAGTTTATTCGAACTTCTTCAAAACATCAAAATACGTATATAAACCATACACCCATATTTTGATATCATCATCTAAATATAACTCATCCATTATATAGGTTTTTTATACGCTCAAAATAGTTAATTTCACCATATTTTTACAATCACAAAAATATGTAAAATAAATCGATACTTACTATTTCTTTAAACCACGAAAATATATAATAATATAACTCACATATTCTTCAACCACAAAATATATAATACACCAACTCACATATTCATCAACCCACAACATATATAAACATACTAACTCACTTATTTCTTTAAACCATAAAATACACAAATATATAAACAAATTTACTCATATATATCTTTCAAACCACACAATTATATAATAAACCAACTCACTATATTTCTTAAAATCACAGAAATACATATAATAAAATAGTACTCACATATATCTTTAAACCAAGAAAAATACATAATAAATTAACTCACTTATTTCTTTAACGCACCAAAAATACATAATAAATTAACTCACTTCTTTCTTAGCACACAAAAACACATAATAAGTCATACTCACTATTTTCCGCGAAGATCCGAAGCGCCATGCCACTTCGCCTCCAAAGTCGCAATATATCCTATCATCAAAATTTCAAGGCAATTAAACTCAAATAATTCAAACCCATCATAAAAGCTAATAACACTATCTCAAAATATCACACAAGCATTTACAGAACGCTTGGGATATACACGTGCGATGCACGTGATAATCTATTGCTTACGGTATTTTTATTCCCAATTAATTACTAAAAATCACCCTCAAATAATCTAATAGTCCAACTACAAATTTCTATTTCTATACAAGAATTAATTCATATCCCTACAATTTTCTTTTACAAACTCAATCCCTAATTTACTAACTACTCACAATCTCTCTAATAACCTACTAATTTCTCTCATCTACAATTTCCAACATCTCAAAATCTCTCTACTACAACATTCCTACTCAATAAAAATTAACCCAACTAAATTCTATACAATAAAATAGTTCGGGTTATACCTTCGCGAAGTCCAATCAAAAATCCAACGCTACTACGATGTCGAGAATCCCTCCATTAGTCTACTCCTCACTTTAATTTGGGTTTGACGAAGAATAGGGGTGGATTTTGATATGGGGGAGTCCTTGCCGATCGATGGGTTCATGGGGTTCGGGATCGAACAGGAAGGGAAGAAGGGAAGGAGAAGAAGGAGATGGCGGAGGTGTGGGCTTCCCGTCGATTGGGTGTGACTCGGAGAAGGAGAAGGGAGGAAGAGGCCGGGGGTTTTCTTGCGTCGACATCGAACAAGAAGGGAGAAGGAAGGAAGGAGAAGAAGAAGGAAGAGGGAACGGGGGGTCGGGGGTTTCGTTCGATTGCTGGCGTGGACGGGAGAGGAAGGGAGGAGGGCCGGGTGGTTTTTGGGTTCGGTATCGAACCAGGAAGGGGAAGAAGAAGGGAAGGAGAAGGAAGACGATGGAGGGGGGTCGGGGCTTCTTCGATCGGTCGGCGCGGACGGGCGGGAGGAGAAGGGAGGAGGAGGTCGGCGGGGGGGTTGTGGGGTTTCATGGGTCGGTTTGGGAACGAACGGGAAGAAGGGAAGAAGAAGAAGAAGGGAAGGAGAGAGAGAGGAGGGGTTTTTTTTGTAAAAAGAAGAAATAAATAATAATAGATGATAAATATCTAGGAGAATGTTGCATATAAGCCCTCTAACTTCAATACATTTCAAATAAAGCTGAGGTGCCTCTCCCCCGGACAAGCCGACTACGCCCTGCAAGAACTTCATGAGGGCATCGGCGGAGCCCATTCTGGCTTCAGAGCCCTGGCGCGCAAAGTGTTGAACTACGGGTATTTCTGGCCCACTCTCCTACGGGACGCCGAACGTCACGTCCGACAATGCAGCTCTTGCCAGAAGCACTCTGACATCCGACGCCTTCAACAAGCACCACTCACTTCCCTATCAAGTCCGATCCCCTTCGCAATGTGGGGGATGGATTTACTAGGGCCGTTTCTGCCAGCCCCCGGACAGCTCAAGTTCCTAGTCGCGGCAGTCGACTATTTCTCAAAATGGATAGAGGCCGAGCCCCTGGCCACGATTATCGAAAACAAAGTTGTTCAATTCTTCTGGAAGAGCGTGATCTGCCGATTCGGCGTCCCCAGGGTCCTAATTACGGACAACGGAACGCAATTCACGGGGGCTGCCTTCCGAGCTTTATGTGAAGACCTCGCCATACAACACCGGTTCTCCTCCGTCTCCCATCCTCAGTCGAATGGCCAGGCCGAGAATGTCAACCGATAGATCCTTTCAGGCATTAAGAAGAGGTTAGACAAGTGTTCCAAAGGCTTGTGGGTCGATCAGCTGCCCAATGTGCTCTGGAATTACCGCACCACGAAGCGGACCCCAACAGGCGAAAGCCCATTCAATCTCACCTATGGGTCCGAGGCCATCATCCCCCTAGAAGTCGGGTTACCCTCTCCTCGCCTGATAGCTTATGAAGAAGAACAGAACGCTAAGGAGCTCAGAGCAAGTCTAGATCTGATAGACGAAATCCGAGAGAGAGCTGCCATACGCCAGCAAACTTACCAAAGAAGGATCGAGCTAGCATACAACAAAAGAGTCCGCCCAACGGACCTCAGAGAAGGGGACCTGGTCCTCTGAAAGTTGGCCGTCTCGTTCCCTAGTCAGAAAAGAAAATTGGCCCCGAACTGGGAGGGTCCTTACAAGATTTCTAAAGAAATCCGTCCCGGCACATACAGACTAGAAGATCTCGAAGGCAGGGAGATTCCCAGGACTTGGAATGCCGACCATCTCTTAAAATACCAAGAGAGAGCAACAACGCCTCTCTAAGTAATTCGAGATGTCGAACCGTTCCTTTCCTGTTACTTGAAGTAATTTTCTTTTATTTTTCCTTGTAATAACGGCTAGCAACTTTAGAAGCAGCCGATCATTGGATATTAATAAATAAAGTTTTTTCATATTTTTGCTACTATTACATCTCTGCTTTTAACTCTTCACTCTAACAATGGTTCGGAGTCCAACACTCGGCTCGACTTTACTTCCCCGGCTCGTCTATAGGCGAGCCAAAAGTAGATCGCCGTTCAGAATTGCTCCCACAGCCGTTGAATGGTTCGGAGTCCAACACTTGGCTCGATTCTACTTCGCAAGTTCGCTCCTAAGCGAGCTAGAAGTAGTTCGCCATTCGGAATTGCTCCCACAACCCTTGAATTAATCTAACAATGGTTCGGAGTCCAACACTCGGCTCGACTTTACTTCCCCGGCTCGCCCATAGGCGAGCCAGAAGTAGATCACCGTTCGGAATTGCTCCCACAGCCGTTGAATGGTTCGGAGTCCAACACTTGGCTCGATTCTACTTCGCAAGTTCGCTCCTAAGCGAGCTAGAAGTAGTTCGCCATTCGGAATTGCTCCCACAACCCTTGAACTAATCTAACAATGGTTCGGAGTCCAACACTCGGCTCGACTTTACTTCCCCGGCTCGCCCATAGGCGAGTCAGAAGTAGATCTCCGTTCGGAATCGCTCCCACAGCCGTTGAATGGTTCGGAGTCCAACACTTGGCTCGATTCTACTTCGCAAGTTCGCTCCTAAGCGAGCTAGAAGTAGTTCACCTGCATCAAGAAAACATAGTTTAACGAATCTGGAAATCTCAACACTGCTGTACGAAGACTAGGATATCTCGCAACCAGTGAATCGAAATCCAATTCCGCCAAAGGAAAATGAAAATAGATAGATTTTACTAACTTTCATATTTCACAAAGAATTTTCATACAGTATAAAAAATTATAGTAAAAACAGAGTTCTTTACTGAACAGCTCGTAAATTACAGCATGAGATGATTTTAGAAATGAGCATGAAATACCACATAAAACTTGTCTTTAAAATTCATCAAAAATCTGAAAAGTCCCTAATATCATAAGGAAACACTGACCAAAATATTAGATCAAGGAAATATGTATAGAATAGTTCTTGAAAATAATTTGTTAACAAATTTAACCCAAAACAGAATCTGGAATAGATCGACACGTCTGTACTAAAACACACATAACTCAGTCATACGAAATCCAAATCAAGCAAAACTAGTGGGGTTTGAAAATAGACAAAATTATCTAAAATTCATCTTTTATGGAATTAAGATTCGGACTGTAGCATGGACAAAAACAGCAATCAAAACAGAACAAGCAACAAATACAGATTTCACACTTCAAATTTAGGACATCATAACTTTCACAATATTAATCCAAACACATCCAAACTTGAAATACAACCTACCAAATATCTAAACATCATGATTTATAGTTACTAACAAGTCCACTCCTATTATTTCACATGAGTATTTATCCAAACACAAATTCATGCAAATAATCACATACATGCATCAAAATCAAGTTTTGGGCACAACCTAGGTTATCTCCTTTCAAGTTTGGTGTCATAAGTCATCTATGGTCAAATTAACACAATAGAGACAAATCCATTAAGGAAAACACAAATTTTGATTGTCTCTAGACCCAACTACACTAGATGTGAACTTTTTGACTTGTATCAACCTAATAAATTGTAGTACAAGTTACTTGCTTTACTTTGGAGATGAAGAACGATGCAAATCAAAAGTAGGAGAAATTTCCACGAACGAAGATTCATGGACTCACGAACGACCCACACGCGCACTCGAGCAAGCGCAATAAAAATCCAAGGGCAAAAGAGCGCGGGACGGCGGATGGAGAGGAAAGCGGGAGAGATGAAGTACGGATAATAGGGTTCAGTGGTTTGGAAGAAAATATACAGCACAGTTTGGAGAAAAAGAATATGTAGTTGGATTACAAATATATATATAGGATATGATATATTTTAGGGTTTGAAGAAAAGGGGAGGGTGTAATTGACGGCAAAGAAGAAAAAATTGGGTCGGTTGTGAAGAGGATGCAACTCACGGTATTGGTAGGATGAGAATTGGTAGGCTTTGTAGTATTAGGAAAGTATATAGGTAGGATTTAATCTGATGACAGTGATATAGAAAGGTGGAGAATTAGGTGGGATATAATAGGAAAGAAATAGTAGGTGGTTAAAAGTGAGAATATGGCTATTAGGTTCTGGGAAATTTTTAATAGCTATGGTTTTAATAAATAGGTGCTGAAGTAGTTTAGTAGTTTAGGATTAAATAATGGGTTTGGATATAATATATAGGTAGATGGGTTAAAAAAAAATCCATTAGGAAAAATTATAGGATTTATAAAAATCTAATAAGGAAAATACGGTTTATAAAATCTAATAAAAAAAAAAATTAACCAATAAAAATATTGTTCATAATAAAAATACAATTTGCATTACAAAATATAATTTATTTAAAATACTACAATTACAAATAACAAAATATAAGTATTATATTACAATATAAAAAATCATATAAGATAGTCACAAATAAAATTTTTGATCGAAAACAAATTTTAAAATAGAAGATCCAAAAATACATCTTGACAAAAGAATTTGAAAACCGAAAAATAATTTGGAAAATTTTTTAAAATTCAGGAAATACAAAAAAATATATATATATAATTTTTTTTTGGGAAAACAAGGGTTACAGTCTTAGTTGTCTAGACCCATAAGTGATCACTTTTACTTCTTGCATCAAGACATAACCAAGCCCACGATGTAAAGCATCGCTTTAAACATCATACTCAACACCTGCTCTAGGCAAAGCCAAAATGGGAGCAGTCGTCAGTCTCTCTTTCAACTCCTGAAAGCTTCCCTAGTACTGTTCGGTCCACTTGAAGTTCACATTTTTCTTGGTCAGCCAGTGAGCAGTATAGCTATCTAAGCATAGCCTTGGATAAACCTCCTGTAGTATCCAGTTAACCCATGAAAACTCATGATTTCCTTCACTGTAGTAGGCCTTGCCCAATCCTTCACCGCCTCTATCTTCTGCGGATCAGTTACCACTTCCTCCTTAGAAAGGATGTGACCCAGGAATGCCACTTCAGATTTTCAGAAATCGCACTTGGATAACTTGACATACAACTCATGCTCTTGAAGCTTCTTCAGAACCCCAGCCAGATGCTGAGTGTGCTCCTCCTCCGACTTGGAGTACACGAGAATATCGTCGATGAATACCACGACGAAAGAATCAATAAACGGCCTTAGAACTCTGTTCATCATGTCCAAGAAGATTGCAGGTGCATTCGTCAGTCCAAATGGCATAACTAAGAATTCGTAATGCCCATATCGAGTTCTGAACGCAGACTTATGTGCATCTTCGGTCTTCACTCGAACCTGATGGTATCCCGATCGAAGATATATTTTGGAAAAAACAGCTACTCCTTGTAGACGATCGAACAGGTAATCAATTCATGGAATCAGATATTTGTTCTGAACAGTGACCTTATTCAGCTCTCGGTAATCTTGCACATCCTCATCGAACCATCCTTCTTCTTTACCAACAGCACCGGTGCTCCCCAAGGCGACGCACTCGGTTGAATAAAGCCTTTCTCCAATAGTTCCTCAATCCACCGTTTGATCTCATCCTGCTCCACAGGCGCCATCCTATATGGTGCCTTAGAAATGGGTGCACTCCCTGGCTGAATAGTGATGCTGCACCTTTACAGGAACCTTCTTCTTGCTGATAGCTGCCACCAAAGCTGAACATCTCTTCTTCTCCTAGAAAGTGACTTCAGGACCACCTGGAGACTTCACTGATACTTTCTTGGTCTTGCACTCGATGTTCGCACTATACACCGACATCTAATCAATGCCAATGATAACATTGACCCCCAGGACATTTAGCTCGATCAGATCAATCCCGAAAATTCTATCCCCAACTACGATCTCGCAGTCTGCATAGTACCGATCAGTGGTTAGAGTTTTTCCTGATGCAGTAGCTACTGCTAAGACCTTGCCTGGAAAGACCTTCAGTTTGACTCCCAAGACTTTAGCAAACTTAGGAGATATAAAAGTATGAGAGGATCCAGTATCGAACAAAACAACAGCTTTCTTTCTATTTAAATAAATTTATCCTGTTACATAACGCACACTCGTTACATAACAGTTTACTAAATAAAGTAGAAAAAAGAGAACAACAGAAAAAAAACTCCTAAACATCCTCCTTCGTACTAGTGATGACGTGATCCACTTCATCAGCATCGGCCACAGTCAAAGCGAATACTCGCCCCTGTTGGTACGGCTTCTTCCCAACCTGCTGCGTTGGCCCATTACGGACGACATCTCGCAGCTTAGGACAGTGAGATCGGTAATGAACTGTCTCCCCACAATTGAAACAAGTCACCACAGGAGGTCTCACCCAACCATTTCCGGGTATCCCAGCCACATTGACAGCGTTCGTCCCAGTAGGTTTGAACATTTGAGCCGGTGGCTGCCCTCTGACATTCTTAGAAATTGCGGGCCTCTTTCCCACATTCCAGTTGTTACTCCGATTCTGAACAGTATGGAACTGCTCCATATTCGCCTTAGTGGCTGTAGCTCGCTTGACTAGCTTGTCAAACCTCCTGATACCAAGGGGTAGCATCCTTGATCTCAGACTCGGCCTCAATCCGTGCTCGAACTTCCCAGCTTTCTTCGCCTCGTCCATCACAAGTTCGGGTGCATACCTCCAGAGTTGAGTAAACCTTGTCTCATACTCCCTGACAGACATGCCTCCCTGCGGTAGTGCCAGGAGCTCCGTCGCCTTCTTCTCTTGGACATCAGATGGAAAATAGTGACCGCAGAACTCCTCCAAGAATTCCTCCCAGCCAACAACACCATTTTCCATAGTTTGCTTCATCGACTGCAACGACACAGCTGCATCCTTCTTAAGCTGCAAAGTAGCCAACTTCACCTTGCTACCTTTCGGAGTTTCCAAGACTTTGAAGATAGCCTCGACTTGTCGAATCCAGTTGTCAGCTGCATCTGGGTCTGACTTCCCTTCAAATATTGGTGGCTTCATCCTCTTGAATGACTCCACAAGTTTGATCACCTCAGAAACTATATTCGCAGGCATCCTCCCCTGGTTTTGATTCATGGCAACGGCGTTGAGGATCTGATAGACTCTATCCAACTTCGTTTCCAAGTCAAGTCCACAGTTGAGACCTTCTCCATTCCTTGATATTCTTCCAGCCATATTCTGATTCAAAAGATCCATTAAATTCGAAGTAGAAAATATGAATTTTTTAAACCAACTTCTTTCATTTTATTGAATTCAAACTTTGTACATTCAAATTTAAAACATCGTCTGACATCAAGCAAAAGCATTGAGAAGATACAACATTCTAATTCCTACTGTTCCTCTTGGCTTGCCTAAGCTCTTCTCGTAGTTCTGCCACTTCTTCCTTCAGTACATCATACATGTTCTTTCTCTTCTCGAGTTCCCAAGCATGATGACCGAGGGTTGCAATGTTCTCTTTGCACTTGGCATACTGCGCCTGTAACAGCTCTGCTCTCTCCCTTTGATGAGATCTGAAGGGTCTTGATGAGATCTCCCTGATCTGGCTCTTCCTCGTTAGATGAAATGTCCGATGAGTCCGGAGGTGGAGTGACCTCTCGGGACTCGGGCCATTCCTCTTCATACTCCTCGGGATCTTCTCCGTCAGAAACTGCTTGTCCGGGGTAGTAGTCCTCTTCGATTATGTGCCAATCATCATTGCCTGCTAGGTCATGGTGGTTCGCCATCTTGGGGAAAGGAGAGGAAGAAGCGTAAATCATAGAGCAACACAAATGTAAGTGACTTACATTTAAATCTCTATACCCAACTCACACTCTAATGTCCACTCTAGGGTGTCGTTCCTTATAAATTTATACTACTTGGAAGCATGGCTCTGATACAACTCTGTAACACCCGAATTCCAAATAAGACTGAATTCGAAGTTCCACAGGATCTTTACAATTCTCTTCGTACAATTTTGTAAGGAATTAAAAACTTTTATTACAACAGAGTTTACATCAATGCAGCGGAATTATAAATTACAACATTTATACATGAATTGAATAGTAACTTGAACATTTTTGTCATGCCCCGCTTTCCAAAAAGAATACAGAATACGTATACGAGACAAAAGCCCAGCGAATGATTTTCATCATCCATAAGCTGTTCAAGAATCCTTACAACATTCCCAAGAATCATCAGAGTCGGAAGCAAAATAATCAACCACATGCACATATGAACCAAAATACCAACAAGAATACTTGAAACCAAATATATAAATATCAAATAGTCATGATCTGAATAAGTCAATATCCTGGGTCATATTGCCCAAATACAAGAATAAATCCAAGTCTCAAAACACAATATTGTTCCAGCAAGCTACAAGAAATAATAATAATAAAATCCAGCACTAATACTTCATGTCACCAATACCATCTAGAACCTGTTCTCCAAAATTTGCAATTCAACGAATGTAGGGAAGAAGAAAAGAGAAAAACAAGTACCAGTCAAATGCAAGTTATGAGCCACTTATAATGTAGGATACAAGTAGATGGGAAAACTAACTAGCAACATGGTATAATCATGATGTCAAAATAAACTACTAGCATGTCAAAGTGAATAAGTGTAAATGACATGAATCAAGTGTTAAGTAATCAAGTATCATGTAAACATGCATCATGTGTCAAGTATAATGTAATCATGTATCAATTCTTATGTATCATGTAGTCAAGTATCAAGCAAGCATGTATCATGTTCAAGTATCATATTCAAGTATCATGTTCAAGTATCATGTATCAAGTTTTGTAGTGATTACTATCTAGGTAGCACTTTATGCAACCTACCTTACATGGTTGCTACAATAAACAGTTTTGCTTTAGATTTCATAATGGACCATAGAGGGCAGTATACTCGGGGACAAGTCAAGTAATCGAGCTCCAAGCTTCAAGTATCATGTATCATGTATCATGTAATCACATGTCAAGTTGTGCAAGTGGCAAGTATCGTGTCTTGCGTGCAAGTATTAAGTAATCACGTGTTAAGTATCATGTCTCAAGTAATCAAGTAGGATCAGTGGATCCCCTTCTGAGTACACGTTTCTGAATTATCCACTATTAGATCTGTCCCTTAAACCCTGGCTTGGTTATTTATTATTAATGTCAAACAAGCATGTATATGTGCAAAATATATCAAGAATAACATGGCATGATCATATGGCAAGTTCAAGTTGCAAGGTAACTATGTACGAGTGCAAGATAATACATGAAAGAATAAAATAGACAAATCTCAAGTTCAGGACAGTAAGACCATACTGTAGTAAAGCAGTGATTACCATTGTTACAAGTATGTAAATCTGAATCTGAAACGTCTAGAAAATAGACTCCCAACCGAATCCAGCGAGTATAAATAAGTCATATATTAATTCACAAAAATATAGCTCAAAACTGATTTGAATACAGAAAATAGGTTCAGCCAGAAATCAAGAAAACGAATTCAAGAACAAGAAAACAGCATGAAAACACATTAAATAAATCCACAAAAAATTTGGGGTATTCCCCTGTATGTCCAGTGTCTAAATATAAAGTTTCATAATTTTCAAGTAAAATTAGATCAGTCATCAGAAATAAGAAAACATCAATAAATGAGAGTTTGGCAAATCTGGAACTCCCAACACTGCTGTACGAAAACTATGATACCTCGCAACCAGTGAAACGAAATCCAATTCCGCCAAAGGGATATGAAATAGATAAAATATAATAACTTTCATATTTCATAAACATTTTTCATACAGTAAAAGGAGTCAGGGTGAAAATACGATTCTTTACAGAACAACGAGCAAAATACAGCAAGTATAGTTTTCATAAACGAGCATGAAACGGCACATAAAACCCACCAATAAAATCTACCAAAATTCTAGGTAATTCCTAAGTAGATATAAAAAAGTTGACCATAGTTTCAGATCAAAATAATATGTGTAGCACAAGTATCAAAATTATTTAGACATAAAAAATCATCGAAAACGAAATCTGGAAAAGATCTACACCTCTGTAGTAAAATAGTCATAACTCATACGAAAACGAAATCAAGCAAGGTTAGAGGGGTTTGAAAATAGAAAAAATTCTCTAAAACTCTTGTTTTATACCGAAATTAAGATACTGGCTTCACGACAGTCCAAACAGCAAACAAAACAAATCAGCGACAAAATACAGATTTTTTCCCTTAACAACAACTTAACATATATCATACAAAACATCTTCAAAACACAACCAAACATGAAACTGAGTCTACCAAGTATCCAAACATCATGAATTAGGGTATCTAGCATGTCCACACCAAGTATATCATATGGGTCTCAACAAAATCACGAATTCGCACAAAAGTCCCACATACATGACTGATATGGCTAAAAATGAGGATTAATCGGAACCGTCCAGATCAGGGCACGAATCTTGAAGCCCGGGGGTAAAACGGTAATTTCACCTACAAATAGGGTCTGAGATGGGTACTAGGTCTCTCCGTTAAAGACCCAATAACCCACAAACGGATCCGCTTCAATCGGGCGCAGGTCTCGACCAGCAATAAAGTCCGATCAGAGGGATAGAATCAAGGCCCCTGATTAGATCCTAATCAACGGCCCTGATTCATGCCTATCCCTCCACTGGGGATTAGGGATTACATTCCTAATCTGTTTACAAGGAGAATATTCCTTATCAGATCACGGGGATTACATTCATAATCTGCTCCCTAAGACGCCTATAAATACCCCCCAACCATCTCCATTAAGAGGTAATCAATCTTTCGCCAGTTTTTACGCTCTTTCATAGTCTTCCAGATTACTGAGTTGAGCGTCGGAGGGTGCGTCGCCGGGAACAACCCCGGTGTCTCGCACTTTTTGCAGGTGTACAGCGGGAGCAACGATCGAACCCCGACGGAACAGGTACACAGGTTTACTATTCAGTTTCCCTAAGAACTCACAAATACTATCTGTTTGCCCCCACACCGAAATTTGCAGCAACAGATTGGCGCCGTCTGTGGAAAACTAACGAATAGAAACCTCTCCTCTTCCCGGTATACAGATCCTCTCCAGCCATGCCTCCTCGAAAAGTCAGGTCAAGGGGGTCCAACCGAGGACCCAACCCTGATCAGCAGCAAGAAGTCCCCCCTAATTCCACTCAACAACAAGGGCAACTTCCCCCTACAGCGGAAGACCCGCTCCAACAGGACCTTCCTCCTCCTAATCAGCCGCCTCCAAAGGGTCCTAACCCTCAGAAACAACCTCTTCATCAGGACCACTTCTCCATCCACAACGCCTCTTCGGACTCCATGGCCTCCCATCATCCCCGAGCCTCTGGTCAGCACAACACCGTCCTCAACCGCCAGAAAGATGATGATCTACGCCGTCACCTGGATGAAAAGCGGGCCCGAGAGGGAACCTCCCGCCAACACCGTCTGGGTGAGCGGTCTCCTCGCCACCGAGAACACAAGAGGTCCCCTTCCAGAAGGGGACGGAGAGAGTCACCCGAGCATCACAAAAGAAGGCCATACTCCCCCACGGGTCGGCAACAGCCTAGGAACAATGAGGCACCCATCACCCGTGCCGAGTTCTAGCAGTTCCAAGCGACCGTCCTGCAGGCTCTCAATCTCCGTCAGAACCCTAATGAGCCAAAGGCCCCATCTCCTCCTCCGGTCCGAAGTCCTCGCCGACGATCACCATCTCCTCCTCCCATCCGAAGCCCTCGCCGGCAGGTCCCCATCTCCTCGTCCTGCTCCTAGCAACTCCCTGGCGTACCCCAAGTCCTCGTCCTCGTTCGCTCCCGAAGTTACCATCGCCGTAGCCCTCACTCTCCCTCATACGAAGACAAGTCTAGGGGCTCGGCTGATTACCGTCGGAGGGATGACACCATGTACCGCCGCCTTCATGAAGTAGAAAGGTGCCTGGGCCAGATAGACCGAGAAGAGGAGCTTAGGGGGAGGACCCTACGTCCTAGCCGACCCCCTTTCTCCCGAACCATAGTGGAGGCACCTGTGCCGTTCGGTTTCAAACCTCCCCAATTTGAGACTTACACCGGGGAGACCGATCCTGTTGATCACGTCGAAAGCTTTAAGACCTTGATGCTCCTCCATCAAGCTTCCGACGCCCTCCTCTGCAAAACCTTTCCCGCAACTCTCAAGGGCCCAGCTCGAGAATGGTACTCTCGCCTTGCCCCCTCCTCAATATTCTCCTTCGAGCAGTTTGAGACCCTTTTCGTCACCCATTTCGTGAGTAGCCGTAGAGCTGAGAAGACCAGCATCTCCCTATTGCATCTCCACCAGAAGAAGGGGGAGAAATTGAGAGACTATGTGAAGAGGTTCACAGCTGAAGCCAGATCCATAGCATCCCACGACCAGTCGGTCGCTGCGGCCGCATTTCAATCTAATGTCCTCAATTCCAACCTCCGCTCCTCCCTCGCCAAGAAGCCACCACAGAACTTTTCTGACCTCCTCCTTCGCAGTGAAAAGTACATCCAGGGCCGAAGAGGCCGAGCAGCGACCCAACTGGGAGGGGTCTTCCTCTGGGTTTAAGAGAAAGGGAACAGAGGAGGAAGGAGCCAAGAAGCTCCAAAAGGACAATGCCGACCAGCGCCGACCTCCCCCCAGGTTCGAGAAGTTCACTCCCCTCACCACTAACGTCTCAACTATTCTGATGGAAGTTGAGAAAGAAGGGGTCTTACCCCCTGCTCCGAGGATGAACACCCCCGCCAAGAGAAGAGATAAAGAAAAATGGTGCCGTTATCACCGGGACCATGGACATGACACCAACGATTGTCGTGCTCTGAAGAATGAGATAGAAGCCCTTATCCAGAGAGGGCAGCTGACCAGGTTTGTAAGAAAGGACCGAGCCGAACTTCCTCCCCCGCCTCGGGGGGCTAACAAGCGCCCGGAACGAGAAGAGACGCCTGACTTTGAGGAAGAACGAGTCCTCCACCTCATCCATGGGGGCCCAATGGGGGGCTCCTCCAACTCCTCTAGGAAGTCATTTATAAGAGAAGTCAACTCGGTCCGAACTACCCCTCCTTCCAAAGGCCTAGGAGTGCCTGTCACATTCTCCGATGAAGATCTTGAAGGGGTTCGCACCCCACATTGTGACGCACTCATCATTAACCTTCACATGGCGAATTTTAAAGTGGAGAGGATACTAGTGGATAATGGTAGTTCCGTAAACATCCTCTTCCTCGCCGCTTTTAAAGGCCTAAAGCTCTCCCGGGACAGACTCAAGCCCGCCGGTTACACGCTCCACGGGTTCACGGGAGTGTCAGTGACTATTGAAGGGGTGATTACCCTCGACGTAACCGCTGGCAAAACTTCTACTACCCGAACGGAGTCAATGGACTTCATAGTCGTAGATGTCCCAGCAGCCTACAATGTCATTTTGGGTCGGCCCGGCCTGGCCGCCCTTGAAGCCGTCCCTTCTACCTATCATCTCAAAATGAAATTTCTACTCGGGCCGGAGTAGGGGAAGTAAGGGGCAATCAGGAGCAGGCCCGCAAGTGCTATATGACCTCTACCCTTGGACCCTTCCTCTCCTTAGAAACTCTGGAAATCCCCAAGGATGTTGCTCGACCAATGTCCGAGCCGGTGGACGAATTGGAGGAAGTGCTCTTCTCTGAGCAGGAGCCGACCCGCAAGTTCTTTGTTAGCAAGACCCTCCCGTCCGCCCTATACTCAGATGTTGTACAATGCATCCGAAGGAACCAAGACCTCCTCGCTTGGTCAGCTGCAGATATGCCCGGTATCTCCGAAGAACTCTTAGTCCACCGCCTCAGCGTTGATCCGGGGTCCAAACCGGTTCAGCAGAAGAGGCACAAGTTCGCCCCCGAGCGTCAGCTCGCTATTAAGGAGGAGGTTGACAAGCTCTTGAAGGCCCGGTTCATACAAGAGGTGAACTATCCTGAGTGGTTATCGAATGTGGTGATGGTGAAAAAGTCTAATGGGACGTGGAGGATTTGTATTGATTTCACCGACCTCAACAAGGCCTGCCCCAAAGATCCCTTCCCTCTGCCAAGTATTGACACTCTGATTGACGCAACCTCAGGACATGAGCTCCTCAGCATCATGGATGCCTTCTCAGGTTACAATCAGATAAGAATGTTCCCTCCGGACATCCCGAAGACATCGTTCGTTACCGACCAGGGCCTCTATTGCTACAGAGTCATGCCGTTCGGTCTAAAGAATGCGGGGGCAACATACCAACGCCTCGTCAACAAGGTTTTCCAGGCTCAAATCGGCCGGAACATGGAAGTGTACGTTGATGACATGCTTGTGAAAAGCATCCGAGGCGTTGATCATGTGACCGACTTCCAAGAAGCATTTGACGTCCTAAGAAAGCATAATATGAGACTCAACCCGAGCAAATGTGCATTCGGCGTCTCATCAGGAAAGTTCCTCGGCTTCATGGTTAGCCAACGAGGAATTGAAGCAAACCCGGAGAAGATCAAGGCCATATTGGACATGGCCCCTCCCAAAAGTGTAAAAGAAGTTCAAAGATTAACCGGCCGTCTAGCAGCCATAGGGCGCTTCCTCTCAAAGTCCGGAGAGAAATGCCTCCCCTTCTTCAAGGCCCTCAGGGGGGCTAAAGGATTTGAATGGGGGCAGCAGCAACAGGAGTCCTTCGACCAGCTCAAGGCTTACCTCGTCAATCCCCCTCTCCTCAGCAAACCGATCCCTGGTGAGCCCCTCTACCTCTACCTGGCAGCCTCCGAGCAGACCCACAGTGCGGTTCTAGTAAGGGAAGAAGACCGGGCCCAAAAGCCCATCTACTATGTCAGCAAAGTGCTTCAGGACGCTGAGCTCCGATACCCGAAGATTGAAAAGATGGCTTATGCCCTGGTAATGGCGCGAGAAAGCTCTGTCCGTACTTTCAGTCCCATTCGGTGGTCGTTCTTACCGACCAGCCGCTGAAGCAGATCCTCCATAGGCCGGAGACTTCGGGTCGCCCTATGACATGGTCGATCGAGCTGAGCCAACATGATATATCATATCAGCCTCGGACCGCGATCAAGGCCCAGGCACTCGCCGAATTCATAGTTGAGACTACTATCCCCGAGTCCAGCCAGACAGTGAAGGGGCCACCCGTCTGGTCGGTTTATGTTGACGGATCCTCTTGCAACGAGGAAAGCGGGGCAGGGGTCATCCTGGCAGGCCCAGATGACTTCATCCTCCAATACTCCCTCCGTATAAACTTCAAAAACCTCGAACAACGAAGCTGAATACGAGGCGCTCATAGCCGGCCTTGGAATGGCCCGAAATGCAGGTGCACAATGCCTATGGATCTTCAGCGACTCCCAGTTGGTCGTCAATCAGGTCCTCGGCGAATATGAAGCCCGCGATGACAGAATGGTCAAATACTTAGCCAAAGTCAAGAGCCTCATGGCGCTGTTTGAAGAGGCCCTTATCCAAAGGATCCCCCGAGAAGAAAATGCTCAGGCCGACGCGCTATCCAAATTAGCCTCCTCTTCCCTTCAAGGTCTTGAGCAGACCGTGTTGATAGAAGTCCTCCTGAAGCCGAGCATAGAGGACGAAACACTTGACTCCGTAGAAACATTGCCTGTCCTCCTCGAAGACAATTGGATGAAACCCCTCGTCGAATTCTTAAGGGACAGACTCCTCCCCGAGGATCCGAAGGAAGCAAGGAGAGTCAGAACCCGAGCCGAGCGTTATACATTAATCGGAGGCATCCTATATAAACGCTCCTTCACCCAGGTAGATGGTCGGCCTTACCTGAGGTGCCTTTCCCCCGGGCAAGCCGACTACGCCCTGCAAGAACTCCACGAGGGCATCGGCGGGACCCATTCTGGGTCCAGGGCTCTAGCACGCAAAGTGTTGAACTACGGGTATTTTTGGCCCACTCTCCTACGGGACGCCGAACGACACGTTCGGCAATGCAGCTCCTGTCAGAAGTATTCCGACGTCCGACGCTTTCCACAGGCACCTCTCGCCTCCCTATCAAGTCCGATCCCCTTCGCAATGTGGGGGATGGATTTACTAGGGCCGTTTCCACCAGCCCCCGGACAGCTTAAGTTCCTGGTCGTGGCAGTCGACTATTTCTCGAAATGGATAGAGGCCGAGCCCCTGGCCACAATCACCGAACATAAGGTCGTTCAGTTCTTCTGGAAAAGTGTGATCTGCCGATTTGGCGTTCCCAGGGTTCTGGTTACGGATAACGGAATGCAATTCACCGGGGCAGCCTTCCGAGCTTTATGTGAAGACCTCGCCATACAACACCGTTTCTCCTCCGTCTCTCATCCTCAGTCAAATGGCCAGGCCGAAAATGCCAACCGACAGATCCTCTCGGGCATTAAGAAGAGGTTAGACAAGTGTTCCAAGGGATTATGGGTCGATCAGCTGCCCAACGTGCTGTGGAACTACCGCACCACAAAGCGGATCCCAACGGGCGAGAGCCCGTTCAATCTCACCTATGGGTCCGAGGCCATCATCCCCCTAGAAGTCGGGATACCCTCTCCTCGCCTGATAGCTTATGAAGAAGAGCAGAACGCTAGAGAGCTCAGAGCAAGTCTAGATCTGATAGATGAAATCCGAGAGAGAGCTGCCATACGCCAGCAAACTTACCGAAGAAGGATCGAGCTAGCATACAACAAAAGAGTCCGCCCAACGGACCTCAAAGAAGGGGACCTAGTCCTCCGAAAATTGGCCATCTCGTTCCCCGGACAGAAAAGCAAATTGGCCCCGAATTGGGAGGGACCCTACAAAATCTCAAAAGTGATCCGCCTCGGCGCATATAGACTAGAAGATCTCGAAGGCAGGGAGATTCCCAGGACTTGGAATGCCGACCATCTCTTAAAATACCAAGAGAGAGCAACAACGCCTCTCTAAGTAACTCGAGATGTCGAACCGTTCCCTTCCTGTCACTTGTAGTAATTTTTCTTTTATTTTTCCTTGTAATAACGGCTAGCAACTTTAGAAGCAGCCGATCATTGGATATTAATAAATGAAGTTTTTTCATATTTTTGCTACTATTACATCTCTCTGCTTTTAACTCTTTAATCTAACAATAGGTCGGAGTCCAACACTTGGTTCGATTCTACTTCGCAAGTTCGCTTCTAAGCGAGCTAGGGGTAGTTCGCCATTCGAAATGCTCCCACAACCCTTAAACTAATCTAACGATGGTTCGGAGTCCAACACTTGGCTCGATTCTACTTCACAAGTTCGCTCCTAAGCGAGCTAGAAGTAGCTCGCCATTCGGAATTGCTCCCACAAACGTTGAATGGTTCGGAGTCCAACACTTGGCTCGATTCTACTTCACAAGTTCGCTCCTAAGCGAGCTAGAAGTAGCTCGCCATTCGGAATTGCTCCCACAACCCTTAAACTAATCTAACGATGGTTCGGAGTCCAACACTTGGCTCGATTCTACTTCACAAGTTCGCTCCTAAGCGAGCTAGAAGTAGCTCGCCATTCGGAATTGCTCCCACAGCCGTTGAATGGTTCGGAGTCCAACACTTGGCTCGATTCTACTTCACAAGTTCGCTCCTAAACGAGCTAGATGTAGCTCGCCATTCGGAATTGCTCCCACAACCCTTAAACTAATTTAACGATGGTTCGGAGTCCAACACTTGGCTCGATTCTACTTCACAAGTTCGCTCCTAAGCGAGCTAGAAGTAGCTCGCCATTCGGAATTGCTCCTACAGCCGTTGAATGGTTCGGAGTCCAACACTTGGCTCGATTCTACTTCACAAGTTCGCTCCTAAACGAGCTAGATGTAGCTCGCCATTCGGAATTGCTCCCATAACCCTTAAACTAATCTAACGATGGTTCGGAGTCCAACACTTGGCTCGATTCTACTTCACAAGTTCGCTCCTAAGTGAGCTAGAAGTAGCTCGCCATTCGGAATTGCTCCCACAACCATTGAATGGTTCGGAGTCAAACACTTGGCTCGATTCTACTTCACAAGTTCGCTCCTAAGCGAGCTAGAAGTAGCTCGCTATTCGGAATTGCTCCCACAACCCTTAAACTAATCTAACGATGGTTCGGAGTCCAACACTTGGCTCGATTCTACTTCACAAGTTCGCTCCTAAGCGAGCTAGAAGTAGCTCGCCATTCGGAATTGCTCCCACAGTTGTTGAATGGTTCGGAGTCCAACACTTGGCTCGATTCTACTTCACAAGTTCGCTCCTAAACGAGCTAGATGTAGCTCGCCATTCGGAATTGCTCCCACAACCCTTAAACTAATCTAACGATGGTTCGGAGTCCAACACTTGGCTCGATTCTACTTCACAAGTTCGCTCCTAAGCGAGCTAGAAGTAGCTCGCCATTCGGAATTGCTCCCACAGCCGTTGAATGGTTCGGAGTCCAACACTTGGCTCGATTCTACTTCACAAGTTCGCTCCTAAGCGAGCTAGAAGTAGCTCGCCATTCGGAATTGCTCCCACAACCCTTAAACTAATCTAACGATGGTTCGGAGTCCAACACTTGGCTCGATTCTACTTCACAAGTTCGCTCCTAAGCGAGCTAGAAGTAGCTCGCCATTCGGAATTGCTCCCACAGCCGTTGAATGGTTCGGAGTCCAACACTTGGTTCGATTCTACCTCGCAAGTTCGCTTCTAAGCGAGCTAGGGGTAGTTCGCCATTCGGAAATGCTCCCACAACCCTTAAGCTAACTCAACGACGGTTCGGAGCCCGACACCTGGCTCGATTATACTTCGCATGATCGCTTCTAGGTGGGCTAGTTGTAGTTCGCCACCCGCGATCGCTTCCCATAACTGTCGAACCACAAGCAACGATCCGAGGCCTGATACTTGCGCCTGGACGCGCTTTGAGGGCTCGCCGCCCAACTCTCCTCACAAGGCTACATGATCGGATACCAGAGACAAAGTTCGGCACCACTGGCCGAACATTCACCTCACCGGTCGACAAACAAGCATGCAGCCAACTTAGAAGCCTCGGCACAGCAAACAATAGTCGCGAAAGTAAAGAACACACAAGGTTGGCAACAACATTTTATTAATGAACCGGATGCGGTACAACGACGGACACAGCAGAATTACAAGTTGTTAAAGAAAAAGTTACAATGCCGACTTATTACACTTAGCAAAAGAAAAAATATACAAAAGCTCTCGGAGTCGACGTCTTCAGCGCTTTTTTGGGGCCGGGGCGTTCAGCTTCAAAGACACTCGAGAGTGACGACGTTTGTCTCCGGAGCGCGACCCCATGCCAGCGAATTGAGATGTATCCTCGGCGCCGCTCCTCGTAGCTACCCCGACGGATGCTCCGCTCGACGAAATTGCTACCGAGCTCTGCGCGTCCCCCGGACTAGGATGGCCGATCTGCTGATGGGTCGCCATCTCGTCGAAAGTAATGCCCCGATCACTCTCCGCGCGAGTGCACGACGTGCTTCGGACGTTGATAGGTCCCGAGTGCGGCTTGAGACAAGCCACTTCCGCCTCCAACTCCGAGATCCGATCACGCAACGAGTCATCTTTGACGTTAACTTCGAAACGAGGGGGTATCGCGGAGTCCGGAACTCCTGATCGACTGGCTATGAGGCACCGAAGATGGGTAACTTCGATGCTTTTATCCACCGTCGCTCTCTTCAGCGCTTCGACCTCGGCTGTCAGCTGGACACGTTCGGTCGTCAACTTGGCCACTTCGGCCACTTTGGCCGTTAGCCCCTCGCCCTCGCTCCGAAGCTTCGTCTCTACGGACTGCAGATGCTATATCTCGAAAAGCAAGTCGTCCCTCTCCGCTGTTATTTTGGACAAGTTATGACGGATGCATTGAATCCGAATCTCATTACTGAAAGCAGTTGGCGAACATTCACCTTCTCCTGTGGGGGTCAGCTCGGCGATCCTGCTTTCCAAACGACGAATCTCGATATCTCGCCGGCCAAGGACGAGCTGGAGATGGTTCCGCTCGCTTTCGGCTCGGCGCAATCCAAGCTCGACTTCGTAGAGCCGTTCTCGGCACCTCGCCAGACATAACCTCGTCGCCCCCAAGCCAGCCTCGACTCGAACTTCCTCATCCGAGCGCGTGGGCTCGACATCTTGGTCAACCACCACGAGCTGAAAAAAGATCAACGTAATCAGCAAAAAGATCGAACACTGCCGGAGCACCACACTTTGAAAAATTTTCAAAAAACAAGAAGAAAATATTTGGCGAAAAGGGGGCAAAAAGACGAAGATCCGAACACCAACACTTTAGAAGAGTTTTCTTTTCATTCATTTCAAAAAGGTAACGGTGGCCAGTCCGCTATTAGGCATTACAATGATTGAAAAGAAAAACCAAAAACAAAAACAAAAAAAACGAGAAGCGGAGTCAAGGCGCGACCTCTTTCCCCGGGCGACGAGTTCGGGTGGGAGTCGGCTTCTCCGAGGGGGTCTCCACCGCCAGCGGAGTGACCACGGTACCAGGGACCACTTCGGTCACCTCGACCTCGGCGTCAGCTTCGTCGTCCCCTTCCTCCTCCTCCCCCTCGGACTCAGGGTCGAAGCCTTCAACGTGGCCGGGGAAGAGCCTCCACCCCGAGACGTTCACCTCGGGGAACTCCTTCGACACCCGGTCGATGGCTGCGGCGAAGGCCTTCGCCATGTTCTGGGCGAGGAACCCCTGCGCCTTCTCCAGGGTCGCATCCTCCGCCGCCTTCACAGTCGCAGCATTGGCTACCTCGACCTCGGCCAGCTGCTTGGCCGACCCCTCCTTCTGACGAAGGAGCTCGCCCTCCAATCTCGTCACCTCAGCCTCGAGGTGCTGGATCCTCGCCGACCTGCCCTCGTGCTCGACGCGGAGTTTGTCCAGCTCGTTCGACATCCGAGCTTTTTCGTTCCGAGCTTGGTCGGACTCTTGCTTCAGCTCCTTCTCCAGAGCTGTCAACCTCTCGGTGAGGTGGCCAAAGTGGATGATGATCTGCAGCAAAGAAGAACGAAGAGAGTTAGAAAAACTTGGGCTATGGGAGTACAATGAATAAAGAAAGCTCGAGGCTTACCGACACCGCCGAACGAGCGATCTCGATCACGTCGTCGCCCTCTCTCACGGCCTCCATGGTGGCTCGGTCTTTCGGAGTGGCGAGGTGCTTGACGGCTTGCATGCTCGCCAGCGAGTTCTCGAGGAACCCATCATGCCTTCGGACTTGCCAGTCCGGAATGTGAATCCTTTTGTGCTCCTCCGTCAGGAGCTCCTCGCCTTCCACCGTCAGCGGCGGCGTCGGCATGGCGAGGGCGAAAGCAATAGGGAACTCGCCCACAGATGCTGGAGCTGAAGTCCCCGCCACGGTGACAGCCGGACTGTCGAGGACCTCCACCTCCTCAACAGAGGCTGCAATCCTCGGAACCTTCGAGGTTGAGGGCAGCTTGGATGCAACCCTCTTGTGCTTCTTAGGCGCCTTGCTTGCGAGTCCTGTCCTGAGCGCCAGTACTGCGTCGTAGTCCATGGTTTCTGCATCAAAAGCAAAAATTGGTTAACACATTGAAAACAACAAGGAAGAGAGTACGGAAAATAAAAACTTGACGAGAGCCGTGTACTGGGATCTACGCGGCAGAGCCCTCCCTTGTAGAGGATGTCCTCCGTCAGCTCCCTCCAATCATACTTCGGCCGATCAAGGAGAATCCGGACCGCCTCTTCTTCTTCTACTGAGAGCTTCGGCATCGCCCTCGTCCTCTTCGGCACCCCTTCTATCCAGTTCGAAGGGATTGGCCATGCCTCTCGACTCCGCACGACCAACCACTTCTCTCGCCAGTGCTTAATGGAGTCGGGGCATATGACGAGCCTGCCGCCGTGCCTCGGAGTCAAGTAATACCGGTACTCCGACTTATTCCCTTGGTGGAGCCGGTATAACGTCCGAAGCACGTTCAGCTGCGGCTCGATCCCTGCGGCCTGGCAGTGGAGAACAAAACCATTTATCACTCGCCACGCGTTCTGCATGAGTTGGATGGGGTTGACCCCGAACCAACTCACCACGGTAACGGCGAACGCGTGGAGAGGCAGCCGAGCCCCGGCGATGAAGGCGTCAACCGGCCAGCAACACATCGTCACTAGCAGCGGCGAGTTGGCCCTAACTCCGGGGCCCGGCAGCATAAGCTCGTACTCCTCCGGGATGAGAAAAGAATCCCGGATCACTGCCAGATCCTCCTCGCGCAGGATCGACGCCGCCTCGTCCACCTCCGTCCTCTCCCTCGCGGCATTCTCCTCGAAGGACCTCCCCCTCCCATGGACGATCCGCTCGGCCTGATCCTCCGGGAGCTGCCTAACTCTATGGAGCCCTGTCAACGGCCCTGGCAGTTGTCCGAACTCCCCCCATCCTCTTCGGATCCTCGACGATCGAATCCTTGCCAAACACCTTCTTGCCCTTAGTCGGAGTCGGCGTCGAATCCTCGGCGACTTCAAGGGAGGGCTCGGACCAAGAAACTTCTTCGGAGACAGAAGCAACAGACATAATTTATAAGTTACCTTAAGGGAGATAGCCGCCGGAAAACTTTGCCGGAATCAAACGTCGACAACCGGAAGAATTCGCCTGAGCACAAGAAACCGTCTGAGCAAAAGAGAGGAGAAATGAGAAATGAGAGAGGGGGGTGAGGATTTATAGAGAGGCATGCTCCAAACGAGGTTAATGGGCCCGTACGACCGGCCCATTTACACAAAACGACAGAGCGACCCCAATCGTCGCCTTGCTAACCACGCCAAATCATGAGTTGCATTTAATGCGCCTCCCATCTGATGGAAGCCCAGAGGTCACCGCAATTAATAAACGTCCCATCTTTCAGAGTTGTCAGAAGTTGTCAGAAGTTCAAAAGGCACATAGTAGATGCAAACTCCTACGACGAAAAACGACAAGTTAAGGACCTCGGCTCCCACTGCCGAGCGTTCGTGGAACCGACCTCGTTACGGGGGAAAAATCGAGTTCGGCACCCACTGCCGAGCGTTCGTGGCACCGACCTCGTTACGGGGAAAAAACCAAGCTCGGCACCAGCTGCCGAGCGTTCTTGACACCGACCTCGTTACGGGGGAAAAATCGAGTTCGGCACCAGCTGCCGAGCGTTCTTGACACCGACCACGTTACGGGGGAAAAATCAAGTTCGGCACCCACTGCCGAGCGTTCGTGACACCGACCTCGTTACGGGGGAAAAATCAAGCTCGGCACCAGCTGCCGAGCGTTCTTGACACCGACCACGTTACGGGGGAAAATCAAGCTCGGCACCAGCTGCCGAGCGTTCTTGACACCGACCACATTACGGGGGAAAAATCAAGTTCGGCACCCACTGCCGAGCGTTCGTGGCACCGACCTCGTTACGGGGAAAAAATCAAGTTCGGCACCCACTGCCTAGCGTTCGCGGCACCGACCTCGTTACGGGGGAAAAATCAGGTTCGGCACCCACTGCCGAGCGTTCGTGGAACCGACCTCGTTACGGGGGAAAAATCAGGTTCGACACCCACTGCCGAGCATTCGTGGAACCGACCTCGTTACGGGGAAAAAATCAAGTTCGGCACCCACTGCCGAGCGTTCGTGGCACCGACCTCGTTACGGGGGAAAAATCCGAGTTCAGCGTCCACTGCCGAGCGTTCTTGGCACCGACCTCGTTACGGGAAAAAAATCAAGTTCGGCACCCACTGCCAAGCGTTCGTGGCACCGACCTCGTTACGGGGGGAAAATCCGAGTTCGGCGTCCACTGCCGAGCGTTCTTGGCACCGACCTCGTTACGGGAAAAAAATCGAGTTCGGCACCCACTGCCGAGCGTTCGTGGAACCGACCTCGTTACGGGGGAAAAAATCCGAGTTCGGCGCCCACTGCCGAGCGTTCTTGGCACCGACCTCGTTACGGGGAAAGATTGGACCTCGCGCTATGCCGGACTCCCTCCCAGTACTCGCAACTACGCCGAACTCGCTCTCCTCTTCGGAAAAACGTGCCGAACCGCATGCGAACCTCGGCCCCCTAGCCAGCGAGCCCTAGAGGGAGTCGGAAGTGTGATACAAATGTATATGCCCCTCAACGAAGGATAACGGTCAAGCCATTGCGCCAAAAAACAATTAAAAAATTCGAAAAGATAAGGAAGAATTCTTTGAGAGCAATTATAAAGTTGGGGAGTACCTTCTCACCCCCAAACAAACAATTGTTGCCCAAAAATAATCTTCCAAAACCCCAGGACGACGAATCGACACTTTCCTAAGTCAAAAGGATATCCCTGCAAGAACACCACATGATCATAAGAGCTCAGGAGCGACCCAGAGGTCAATCCACTTGAAAAATCACCAAACTACCTCCTTCAAGATTCAAAACCTTCCATTTGGGCTCCGATACAACTCCGCTAGCCATTAAAACAGTTAAACTACTCCTCAAAGGCCGATCAAGCTCAGCCTTTAGGAGTGGGGGGCTCGTGATATGGCTAAAAATGGGGATTAATCGGAACCGTCCAGATCAGGGCACGAATCTTGAAGCCCGGGGGTAAAACGGTAATTTCACCTACAAATAGGGTCTGAGATGGGTACTAGGTCTCTCCGTTAAAGACCCAATAACCCACAAACGGATCCGCTTCAATCGGGCGCAGGTCTCGACCAGCAATAAAGCCCGATCAGAGGGATAGAATCAAGGCCCCTGATTAGATCCTAATCAACGGCCCTGATTCATGCCTATCCCTCCACTGGGGATTAGGGATTACATTCCTAATTTGTTTACAAGGAGAATATTCCTTATCAGATCACGGGGATTACATTCCTAATCTGCTCCCTAAGACGCCTATAAATACCCCCCAACCATCTCCATTAAGAGGTAATCAATCTTTCGCTAGTTTTTGTGCTCTTTCATAGTCTTCCAGATTACTGACTTGAGCGTCGGAGGGTGCGTTGCCGGGAACAACCCCGGTGTCTCGCACTTTTTGCAGGTGTACGGCGGGAGCAGCGATCGAACCCCGACGGAACAGGTACACAGGTTTACTATTCAGTTTCCCTAAGAACTCACAAATACTATCTGTTTTCCCCCACACCGAAATTAGCGGCAACAATGACCAAATCAAGAACGGGTAAAACCTAAGTTATTTCATGTCAAATTTTATGTCGTGAGTCATCTATGGTTAAATAGCACTGTAGAGACAAAACACATCAAGAATAACACAAACAAGAGTCGTCTCTAGACCCAACTACACTATAGGTGGTATTTTTGACTTGTATCATACAAAGAAATTTGAGTACAAGTTACTTGCCTTAATCGAAGACGAAAAACGACGAAAATCAAGAATAACGGGAGTAGATCCCGACAACGAACAAAACCCACGAATGAAAATTCATGAACCAATGAATCCAAGCAATACTCGTGCAAAACACCACACGAGCAAAACCCACGAAGTGAAAAGGGGGAGAGAGATCAAGAGGGGCATCGGCTGGATTACGGCTGGCTGGCGCTCCACTGCTGGTCGGCGACGGTGACGGGCGGCAAGGGAGAGAGAAGAGGGATGGTGAAGAGGTGGATGAGGTGATCCGCAGTTGCGGCTAGTGGTTGGGTGTTGGTCGATCGGGTGCAGTCGAGGAGGGGGTCGGCTAGGGCAATGGGATGGGAGGCTGGGGTGTGCGGGGGTTGGCTGGGGGCGGCGCAAACATCGGGAGAGGGAAAGAGAGGCCGGGAGAGAGAGAGGTAGAGGGTTAGGGTATTAGGGTTAGGGTTTGTGTGAGGGAGAGGTATATATATGGGGTTCTAGGGTTTAATTGGGTAATTGGGTTTAATTGGGTTGTGGATAGTTTAGGAGTTGTAATAAGACCTGTTTAATAGGTTTAGATAAAGATTAATTTCATAGGATAACAAATAGGATTGTGGACTTAATTTGGCTTTGGTAATCTTATTAGGGATCAAACAATAGGATTGGGAAAAGGATAACAACCAACCACCACCACAAGCACCCAAGAAAATAAAATAAAGAGAGCGAGACCAAATGAAAGAAAGAACAAATAATGAAGAACGAAACCAAAAAGACAACCAATCAAACACAAAGTGCTCAAAATGAAATAAAACGAATATATATTGAAAACAACTCCAACATACGGTTCAGAAAATAAATACAAGAGAGAAAATACACCAAAACAAAAAATATACTAAAAAAATACACAAAATGAAAAACAGGGGTTACAATTTCTTTAAGCAGCAATCAATCTTTAGTTTTGTCATACATTTTATCCTGCATAAAAAATTGTGGGTACGTCAGTTGTATACAACTGACGCTATGATATAATACATCAATTTCTCTTACTTGGAAAACACATACTTATCACAAAACAAACTAAGGGGGACTACCCTATTGATGTCGTGTATGAAAGTGCACTTAATCCTTAATGTAGTTGTTATTACTTACATGACACTAATGCGCACTTATTCGGATTCTATGCATCCCATACTACATAGGTTCGAGGGCAAGCCCTTAATCGTTCTTCATCTTGTAGGGTTCAATCCATCGCTATGACTTAAACTACTACAATAACTACGGTAAGTATCCTAGATATTTTATGAGTTACAGGCCCATGTCCAGACAACCTGGAGGGGAATCCCACGTCGTGACATGACGCATCATGCAGAGCCTATGGATAATTCAGCCTCCGTCATGGAATGATGGCACCACCCGTAGTCACCAAACACCCCACAAGCGTTGCCACCGGGACGATAATTTCGGAGTAGTGTTCACGCCATGATATGACGCATCAAGCAGGCAACCTATGAATCACTCTCACACCGCCAATCCGATGGCCCTCATACTTGTGATTTTCTCTTACTTTCATAACATCTTCACTATTGTATTGTCCTTAGTTATTTGAATCATGAATAACATTAATACCCTAGAGTTAGCACTTCCTCTATACCAGTCTTAACCATCAATCAACAGTACGACCAAAACTCGGTCTTTCATTTCAATATTTATCTCAAAGGAATTTATTCAATGCTGGTATAAGGCTTAGCTACACTCTAGTCTTTAATCTCATTTCATGTTTACAACAAAAATTTGAGTATTCACACTCACAAATTTATCCTCATAATTCATCATGATTTTCCATTTCATTTTCATGCACAAATTTCGTATATAAAGTGACAAATTCATTTTTCAAGCCTACCACATTAATGATAGATTTTCACAATTCTCTTTTATTTCCATAATAACATTCATCACTTATCAAATCAATTCACAATTATCTTTGTCTGAAATTTTCATGACACGACTCATTTAAAAATCTCTAAAAGATAGAGTACTACTTTTCTTTAATTACTCAATAATTTGTTTTAATAAATTTTATCAAGTTCTTTACTAAATTGGCCTTGATTCTCATTATAGTGGGTCAAAAAGCTTATAATTTTTTTTCATGAAGTCCAAGTATTTTCAGAATATTTCTAGTATTTTTCTTAATTTTTTTCAAACACTTAAAACCCTTTAAAAATCGAATTATACCAAAAAAAAAAAACAAAACAAAACTAAAAAAAATATTTTGGCCTCAGCCGGTTTCGAACCAGGCACAACAGCCCCCCCCCCCCCCCACGTGAACAGTGACGCAACCAAAACACACCCCCTAACCAGAATGACCAAAGTGACTAACTGTTTAAAGTAGAACTTGAATTTTATTTGAATTTCGAGTTTGGGTTTTAGATGAAAACTCAGGTTAAAAAAAAAGAAATCTATGCCGAGACTCGAACCCAAGCAACACAGGCTGCCGAGCTACAGTAATGCTCCGAGGGTGCACCCGAAGACCAGTATGACCATGGTGGTTAACTGATATGAGATGGGTTGATTTAATTTTAACTCGACTATCTGTTTGTTAATAATTCTTCGTATTTCAAAAGCTCTTAAACTTTTTTCTCTTCTAAGTTAATTCATGAAACTTTCCTGATTACTGATTTTTTTAGATTAACAACACAACAGTATTTTAAAAATATTATTTTGACATAAAAACATGAATTTTCCTTCTAATTTGTGTTCTAGGTCTATAATTTCGACACTGCAAATTATCATGATCTCTACTAAAATTTAGTATTACAATATCATGAAAATGTTGTCTCATTCTTTTTCTTCTTTTATTTCCACAATGATCTATAACTTAGTCTCATTTATCAAATTAGTGTCACAATGAATTAATAAACACAACTCATTTATTTCAATTACTCAACAAGCCATTCACAAGCATATTCCACATTCTAGCATGGTTCCAAACTTACATTTTCATAGCACATGATAATTTTACTATAATAACCATAATTTATAGCAATTACCATACAATTCATCAAGCATTCATTTTATTATCTAATTAGTTCATTTTTAGAGCCAACACATGGTTAATTTACTAGTTTCTTTAGCCATTTCATCAATCAAACCCCTAGCATGATGTCTACATTAGAAGTAGAGAAATCACCCATCTATTTGAAGAAACAAATGAAAAGAACTCCTAAAAATCTCCTTGAACATACGAGCGGTCCTTCTCCTCCTAGATTGTGCCACCACAAGAGCCTTCTCCTCCTTGTACAAGTGAACCCGAGCACCCCTTCTTCTCCTTGATGTAGGCCGGCGTCCAAGAATGCAAGAACACACAACTAGATGTCCTTTCAATCTTTTTACTAACACCTGTTTCTTTTTCTCACAACTAGAATTTCTTTCTCTTTCTTTTTCTTTCACAAACTTTCTAATGTGTTTCATGTAAAGAATGGGGAGGGGGGGGGGTATTTATACATTTTTCAAGGCGGGATGGAGGGCCAAGGCCAGTCAGTCTAGATAGTTGTAGATTAGGGGCTAGGGTGAGTTAGGGAGTTAAAGTAACCACCCATGTACACATAACCACCTATCCACTAAGCCAACTCTCCCACCTCTCCATGCTCCATCCGGCCTAGCCTTGTAGCCAATTGCACATGCATGTGCAATGCACGTGCCACATCAACCACCCCTAGCTACTAGTTGTACAATTATTTGTTAGTTGATTTGTTACAAAAATGAGTCTACCCTACAAGTTGTCTCATTTAAATAAGAATAAACTAGTGGGCTCAAATTTGTGGGCTTTAGAACCCATGGGTTTAATAATTAAAATAATTAATTTAATTATGGTGGGCTAGATTTAAACAATTAGGCCTAAAATTTTTAAATAGGCTTTTGAATAAAAGGAGAAGAATAAGAATACTTTGTTCATGTTTATAAAAATAAATAATTAACTCAGTGCAAAATGCACATGAATTTGTACGTGCAAAACACGTAAAAATCAACAAACTTATATTTAATAAAAATTAAAATTTCAGGATTTTACAGCAACAAGGCCGCAAGAGCTTCAAGTCTCGAGTTAGGTTGAATGGTTTTAAAGGAGGCTAGCACGACAACAATGGCGGTGGACAGGGCTGTCGGTGGATGCAGGCAGTGAAAGAGGGTCACTGTTGGTGGTCGATGGGGGGCTGGCATTCGGTGAGTGGTGATAAGGAGAGGGCCGTGGTGGTCGCTGGCGTGGTGCAGTGAGAGGATGACGTGGAGCGGTCGACGAGGGCCAGCAATGAGGGTGGCAGCAGAGAGAGACGAAGTGGGGTTCGGGGCTTCGGCGGTAGAGTTCGGGAGGGTGGCAGTGGAGACTGTGGAGGAGCTCAGAAGGTTCTTATTGACGAGCAGCATGGTCGGCCGGCACAAGGGCATCGGGGCTTGCGACAACAAGGTGGAGGCGATGCAGGGCTTGGTGACGAGGGCAGGGGAAGAGCGGGGTGTCGAAGGGTGGCGATGGAGGACTAGAGGTCGAGGATGGAGGCAGCGGGAGTCGGCGGGGGGAGGTGAAAGCGAGTGGCGAAGGCAGGGCTTGAGCGATGGTGATGGAGGAAGGAGGTCGGGAGTGGGTTTCGGTGTAGGGTCGAGGCAGGGTGGTGCGATGGACGAAGGCAGTGAGGGTCGCAGGCATTGCTAGTGCTCAGCAGCAACGGGGGTGTTGCGGGGTGAAGAGGGTTGCAGTGGCGGCCATGAAGGGGGCTCGATGGAGGTGCTTGCAGTGTGTTGCTGAGCTGGGTTTCAGAAGAAAACATAGGGGGAGAGAGAAAGAGAGAGCCTGGGAGAGAGAGAGAGAGTGGAGGAGTGTTTTTAATATAATAATATTACAATATAATAATGGGTTAGTTAAGGAGAGTGAGTGATTAATAGGTAGTTAATGGAGGAGATTAAGGAGGGGGTGTGGGCTGTGCAGTTATAGGAGAAAGTGGGGAACGTGAGAAGGATTTATGGAGAGATATGGGGATAATTGTATACTGATGGTTTGACTTTGGGTTAGAGTAGGACTAATAGGTTAATGGGTTAACGGGGTTGGGTTAGACTCTAATAGGATTTGTGTAGGATTTAAAAGTGTGGGCTTGAGTTTGTGTGTGGGCTTCAATAAAAAATAATTAGGGCTGGGCTTAGAATTTGAATATGAGCTTACAAAATAATTTAACAAATTATTGAATTGATTAAGAGCTTGGGCTTAAATCCAATTGAAGATCAATAGAATGAAATTTTGGGATTTTATAAAAATAATAACAATAATAATAATGAATCAAAATAATAAGAATATACTTAGTTTGGGCTTCATACAATAAATAAACAAAGAATAGATCAGGGGTCTGGATTTTACACAATGAATCAATAAATATTTAAATAGTAATAAATAATAGTATGGATTAAAATTTCTGGGTTCAAACAAATTAATCAGATATCCAAAATAAAAGCAATTTGGCTCCAGGGGAATATGAAGATTTATTTAGAAAATTGAATTTCAATAATACGAAGAAGAAAATAAGAACAAATCCGTATAAACGGTAACAGAGGTTACAATCCAACACACCTCAAAACAAAATTTCGTCCTCGAAATTTGCTTAGGTGGTACATAGGATATAGCCAAAGCAGAGCTTAAAAGATAATGAAGCAGGAAATTAGAGGGAGGAAAACGAAGTGGTGGCAATACCAGAATAAGGGAGAACATGGATAAGATTGATATCAAATAATGAATGATGATGAATGGATGCATGGAAGGAAGTAAACAGTAGCAGAAGGAAAGAAACATCATAATACTTGTGAGATAACGAAGCAAGAAGATGAAGGAGTAGGTAGAACTGGAATTGACGAGAGAATGTGTAACCCCTGTTCCCGTATATATGTATTTTTTCGTGTATTTTCTATATTTAAAATTTTTATAACTTTCTTCTCGCTTTTAAAATTCTTTTCCAACAGTTACATTTTCAATTGATTGAAGTTTATCAAAATATTATTCTGGTTTCTAAGAAATTTTCTATTCCATTTTATTATTCGAAAATTACATTTATTTTGAATAACGGTGTATTTTAATTTTATTTTGTATTTCTAGTTGATCAACTACTATATTCTAGCCCAAATCAAATAATCAATGCTAAAACCAAATCTTAGTTTATTTTGTAATTTTATTAACCATTATTATTATTGTTGTTATGTTGTTGATTGTTTACTGCTATTATTATTATTATTACTATTACTAGTTTGATTGTTCATGATTTAATGTGTGTGTGTATACACACACACACACACACACACACATACACACACACACATATATAGACACACACACACACACACACACACACACACACACACACACACACATATATATATATATATATATCCATGCATATGTTTTACAAAGCCCATTCTATTTAATTATCTTCTATTGGATTTTTTTTAAACCCATTTACCCATTTACCCATTACCCTAATCCTATTAATACCCTAAAACCCTACCCAATTCCTTATTGGATCCATTATAAACTCGTTCTACCTATACCCATTTCCACTTATACCTAATACAACTACCCCTATATATATATCTACCCTGTTATACCCTATTCCATCTCAAAACCCTAGCCGCTACCCTTATCCCCTACCTCCAGCACCTCGTTCAACTCATCTCCCGACCTTTAAACCCACTATCCTGCTCTCCCGACCCCCTCCCTCTACCCCCTGCAGTGCCCGTCATCCCTTCAGATCACCTTCTGGCAGCCCCTTGTGCTGCCTCGATGACACCAGCAAACCCCCTCCTTCCCTTCCTCTCCCGTTGCGGCAGTAGACAGCGCCCCACCTCGATGACTCCACAACATGCCCCTGCGCTGTCTCCTCCTGACCCAGGCAATAGCCGATGCCCCTGTGTGCCCTCCTCCTGTCGCAACACCAGCAGCACGCAGCGAAGCCGTCGCTCCCTATGCCACTTCCCTGCCTCACCCGATGCCAACAACAGTAGCATCGACACCCCTGGTTGCCGCTCTCCCTCTCGCAGTGTACCCCTCGACTGTTGTCCCTCTCTCTTCTCGTGAACACGTGTTGTTCGGACACGTGCGTGGTGTTCATGGATTGTTCGTGTCTGTTCGTAGTATCATGTTCGTGGATTATTTGTTCATCGTGTTCGTGTTTGTTCGTTGGTTGTGTTCGTGCTCGGGAAACCATTCCCTTTATTCTCTCGTCATCAATGTTTTCATCGTCAATTTCAAGTCAAGTAACTTGTATTCTTTTTGTTGTATAATACAAGTACTAAATATCGCATGTAGTGTAGTTGTTTCAAGATCCATTCTCATGAAACCCTTGTTTGATCTTGTCTCTAGTTGTTGATCCATTCGTAGTCGTCTCGTTACCCCCACGGCATGAAATCTAATAAACTCTTGATGTATACGTGCATGTTGTTCGTGATTTATGAGGTGTCGTGTGATCTTATATGCTTGATGTGTTAGGAGTAGTATAACTTGTTGTAGACTTGTAAAATATCCTATATCATGTTGCTTGGACATCTAGTATACCATATTTTGTATTTTGTTATGACTTGGATATGTTTCATATGAACTAGTTGATTTTATGCATGAAGAATATTTTCTGTTTTTGTTGTTATCCCGTTTTTGTTCAGTATTTTAGACCAAATAAGGTCAGTATATGAAAAATATTTGTGAATATGAATCATAGAGATTTCTGTCCACTTTCCAGAATTTCTGACAGATCTCAGTTTCGAGTTGAGAGTTGCAAGTTATTGCTGTTTTACTACAGAAGTGTAGAAAATTTCAGATTCTGCTTTATATGAATTCTGTATGGTTATGTATTTTTATACTGATGTTAAAAATAATATTTTGATCCCATATTTTGCTGAGTACAACTAGACTTGATTGGGATTAACCCCTAATTTTTGTGGATTTAATTGATAACTTTTATAAACTATTTCATGCTTACAAACAACTACTATACTTGCAGAATTTTCATGCTCTTCAGTAAAGAACCTTAATTTCAACCTGATTCTACTTGCTGTTAATAAAAACTTTGTGAATATGAAATATAGCCTATTGTATCTAAATTATCACCCTTTTGACGGATTTGAATTTTGATTTATATCTTGTAATCTATTGATGTTTTAGTACTGCTGTGTCAAGAGTTTCAGATTTACAAATTTGCCGTATCTCCCTATTTTCTGATTTTATTTGACCATACTATCAATGTTGGAATATTATGAAATTATATTTGCTGATACTAAACATACTAGGAAATACCCCAGATTTTTCTTGGATTTAATTAGTAAGTTTTTATGCCGTTTTTCTGTTTATGAATACAAAATTCTGATTTCTGGCTGAACATATTTTCTGGATACAATTATGTTTTGAGCCCTGTTTTTGTGAAATACCATATGACTTATATATATTTGCTGGATTCGGCCGAGAGTCTACTTTTCATATTTTCTGACGGATCCAGGTTTGCATATTTGTGGCAATGGGAATCCCAGATTTGGTGCAGTACTGTCTTGTTGTCTAGAACTAGAATTTTTGTTGTCTGTCTATTTTGAGTCTTTCATCACCCGTTCACGTCCTTTGTTCAACTTGTACTTGTTCCTTATCATCGTACCATATTTCTTGACTTGTTTGTGCACTTCCATGCTTGCTTGAATAATAATAATAATGACAAGAAACTAAGCCGGTGTCTAAAGGGAAAGATCTAATAGTGGAAAATATAGAAATGTGTACTCGGAAGGGGATCTGTAGATCCTACGTGATTACATGATACTTGATACTTGGATCTTGACACGTGATTACTTAACACTTGCACACTTGACACATAATACTTGGTTACTTGGAGCTTGATACTTGTTACTTGGATCTTGATACTTGATACTTGATACTTGTTCCTGAGTACACTGCCCTCTATGATCCACTATGAAATCTAAAATGTAATTTGTTTGTTTGTAGCAACCATGTGGTAAACATTTGGGACACATGAAGTGCTACCTAGATAGGACTAGATACAAGACTTGAATATGATCACTTGACACTTGCTACTTGTTACTTGTATATGATACTTGATTACTTTACACATGTTACTCGTTACTCATTTACTTGATAATTGACACTTGTTACATGCCACTTGCATCCGTTCATCTTGCCATGCTAGTTGTCTCTGTTTCTTGACTTAGAGTTAGTTGCTCTATTTTGCTGTTACATCTTTCCATGCTATACTTGCTTCCACTGTTACTCTATTCTTCTCTATTTGTTTCTTTTCTGTACTTGTCGCCTGCACTACAAGCGGCCCGTAACTTGCATTAATGGGCGTTTTGTTCCTCTTTCCTTTTCTTGCAATTTGTTAAATTGCAGATTATGGTGATCAGCTGCCGATGGAGTGGACGAACTAAGATTTTAGCTGCTGGAGTTCTTGCTATTATTATTTCCTGTTGCTTATTTTGAATAATTGTAATTTGTTACATGGATATTTGTATTGGGCGTTTTGTGCCAGACTTGTGTTTTGTTCCAGACATGATTATTTGAAATTTAGTATTCTTGCTTCTTGTTTCAAGTAATCTTGTTGACTATATTGATTCAGTTATGCATGCGTGGTTGACTATTTCTCTTGTATATCTCTTGTTTATACTTGTGCTTGTTGTAAAGATCCTGACAACTTATGAATGGTGAAAGCCATTCATTGGGCTTAGTCACGTATCCGTATTCCGTATATCATTTTTGGGAAACGGGGCGTGACAAAGTTTTTAGCGGTATCAAAGCACCAGATTTGGCTAATGTATTAGCTTGATTAATATATTAGACAAGTTTGGGCTCGATCAAGGATTGGCTCAACAGTACACAGACCACGCAGTAACATGAATAAATTATAATGAACATTAATCTGGATACTAGTCTTGTTCTGCTCATTTTGGTCCCTTCTTATTCAATTCCTTGATTCCTTGATTCTTCCGTCTTTTTCAGTCATCCTCTTTGATTGATTTCTTCTTGGGTATGAATTCATTCTTTTTGTACCTATATTCTTTCTAATTTTGGTTCCATTAATTCTTTTTATTTTCTGCTTGGTCCGTTAGTCGGCATCGCTGGTTCTACTTCGACTTGTCAGCAACTTTGATCATCGCCAGGAGAGAAAGTGTCGTCTTTTGCTCCAACATCTGCAAGTAGGGATCTCAGGAAGTGATCAGGATCTGAAGTTGCCAGGAGTTCAAACTTCATGCTATAGAGATGTTGTTTGGATGTGTCAAGGATATGGTGGGCCACAAAGTAGATTGCTGGAGCTAATAGATGCTATTGGCAGAGTCTTCCCGATCAGAGTGGCGTAATGGAAGCGTGTAGGCCCATAACCCACAGGTCTCAGGATTCTCTGGTTGTTTCTCCTTCCCTGCATTGTTTGCTTCTTTCCCTCCCTTGTAATCGTCTTCATCCATTGACTCTTTGGCTGGTCTAACTCTTCCTTGTCCATCATTTTTTCGATTCCAGCTCTATCTATTTCTTCATCTCTTTGCTTTGTTATCTTGCAAGTCTTGTGTGGTTTCTTCTTTATTTTGATTCTGGTTACTTCTTTCTTGCATTCCATTTTGCCATCATGTACCAATTCATTATTTGATTCAATTCTCCCCTGTTCATTCTCTCTTTGATTCCAGTTCTACCTACTCTCTGTCTTGCTTTGTTATCTTGTGTTGTTATTTCCTTTTGATACTGTTTATTCTCTTTCATGCATTCCATTTGACATCGTTCTTGCCCACTCCTTTCTTATTCTGGTGTTGCCACCACTTTGTTCATTTCCCTCAAATTCTCTATTTTGATTATCCCAAGTTTGCTTTTGTCTTGTCTTATGTACCGCACAAGCAAATTTCGAGGACGAAATTTTGTTGTAAGGTGGGTAGGATTGTAACCCCTGTTCCCGTATATATGTATTTTTTCATGTATTTTCTGTATTTAAAATTTTTATAACTTTCTTCTCGCTTTTAAAATTCTTTTCCAACAGTTACATTTTCAATTGATCGAAGTTTAACAAAATATTATTATAGTTTTTGTCGTTTTTGTCATCGTCGTTTTGTCGTCAATTTTGAGGCAAATAACTTATATTCTTTTGGTTGTATAATACAAGTAGTAAATACCGCCTGTAGTGTAGTTGTTTCAAGATCCATTCTCATGAAACCCTTATTTGATATTGTCTCTAGTTTTTTATCCATCCGTAGTCATCTCGTTACACACACGACATGAAATCTAATAAACTCTTGATGTATACATGCATATTGTTCGTGATTTATGAGGTGTTGTGTGATCTTGTATGCTTGATGTGTTAGGAGTAGTATAACTTGTTGTAGACTTGTAAAATACCCTATATCATGTTGCTTGGACATCTAGTATACCATATTTCGCCTTTTGTTATGACTTGGATATATTTCATAAGAACTAGTTGATTTTATGCATGAAGGATATTTTCTGTTTTTGTTGTTCCCCATTTTTGCTCAGTATTTTAGACCCTATTTAGTTCAGTATATGAAAATTATTTGTGAATACGAATCATAGAGATTTATGTCTACTTTCCAGAATTTCTGACAGATCTCAGTTTCGAGTTGAGAGTTGCAAGTTATTGTTGTTTTACTATAGAGGTGTAGAAATTTTCAGATTCTGTTTTATATGAATTCTGTATGGTTATTTATTTTCATACTGATATTAAAGATAATATTTTAATTCAATATTTTGCTGAGTATAACTATACCTGACTGGGATTAACCCCTAATTTTTGTGGATTTAATTGATAACTTTTATAAAGTATTTCATGCCTGCAAACAACTACTATACTTGCAGAATTTTTATGCTGTTCAGCAAAGAACCTTAATTTCAGCTTGATTCTAATTGCTGTTAATAAAAACTTTGTGAATATGAAATGTATCATACTATATCTACTTTATCACCCTTTTGACGGATTTGGATTTCAATTTATATCTTGTAATCTATTGCTGTTTTAGTATTGCTGTGTCAAGAGTTTCAGATTTACAAAATTGCTGCATCCTGTTGTTTTCTGATTTTATTTGACCAGACTATCGATGTTGGAATATTATGAAATTATATTAGCTGATACTAGACATACTAGGGAATACCCCAATTTTTCTTGGATTTAATCAGTAAGTTTTTATGCCGTTTTCCTGTTTTTGAATACAAACTTCTGATTTCTGACTGAACATATTTTCTGGATACAAATATGTTTTGAGCCCTGTTTTTGTGAAATACCATATGACTTATATATATTTTCTGATCCCATCCATTAAGTTATAATTATTAAATTACCTTTTACCCTTACCCTTTCATAATCAAATCTCTTCTTTTTTTTCCTTTTTCTTCATTCCTATTTTTTCTTTCATTTTTCTCTATTCTTCCCTTTCTTCATTCCTTTTGTCATCTTTTTGAAATTAAAGTTTGGTTTCAATATTTCCTGATGAGAATTGAAGTTGAATTTGAGAATTAAAGTTGCAATATTTCAAGTTTCTCAACTTTCATTTGAGAATTAAAGCAACAAAAAAACAGAAACTAAGAACTGATTAATGTTCTTGGTGAGAGAGTCTAGCTTTTGTAAAGATGAAGACTGTGTGAAATTTTTTGCAAAGGCAGCATGTCACCATAATAGTTTGGACACTTGGATTAGGTTTGGTTTTGACTTGTACACAGATTTGGATTGTCAAACAAGCATCAAAGCAAGTATCCATGTCAGGATACAACATCAAAGCATTTTTGTGTCCGATTTCGAAACAGCAACTCACGCAAAATCTCTCCACCATCACACACATCATTTGTTCTTTCATCCATTATGTCCTCAGTCACTCATCACTTGGAGAGAGAGAGAGAGAGAGAGAGAGAGACGGAGAGAGACGTAAGTTTGCTACTCTCAAAACAAAAGAAACTAATGCTCGCTCGTAAGTTTGCTACTCTCAAAACAAAAGAAACTAATGCTCGCTCATATTCTCATATAGACAAACACATAAGAGTTGAATTAATGCTTGCTCATACTCTCACCAAGACAAACAATACATATTGAGTTGAATTTTGATCTCCCATCTCATATGTATGTATAGGCATATTACAAATATCATGGATTAATAATTATATAGTGGTCATTATAGCTATCTAATCTCAGCCTTCCAAAGATGGACATATTCATGCAAAGTTCAACAACGAAAAGGCTTTCCAATGGCATGTATAAATAACTTCAGTTCGGCCAGAAGCTTCTGCCTCATTTTCAACATGGAAAAAATTATCAACATGGAAAAATTATCAACCCCTAACATGGAAAAATTATCAACCTGAATTATTTTTTGGTACAAATCCAAAGAAAACGCAATGGAACTGAAAATTCTGTTTAATTCTCACCGGGAAATATTGCAACTTTAATTCTCACCGAAAAATATTGTAGCCAACTTTAATTTCGGAAAGAAGAAAAAAAGAATGAAGAAAGAGAAGAATAGAGAAAAATGAAATAAAAAAAAAGAATGAAGAAAAGGGAAAAAGAAGAGATTTGATTATGAAAGGGTAAGGGTAAAAATGTAATTTAATAATTATAACTTAACGGGTGAGGTTAATTTAACGGAGAAATGGGTTTAGTGTACTTTTTCAAACGTTATATGAACATATTGTACTTAGGCCAAACGTTGGGGGGTACTTTGGTTTTTGCCCTAGTTTCTATTGTGGTATTGGTGCAAAATGTATGTTTATGATGCTACTGGTGTATTAAATAGCTGGATTTAATATAAACATATAGACGATTTTGTTGGAGGTAGCAATTTCATGATCTCAATGTGTTTGGATTAATGTAGAAGTTGGAATACCTAAAAAAATCTTTGATTGAAATAATTTTCAGGAAAAAAAATATCTCTACTACTATAATGGGAGAAGGCCTTAGTGTAATTTGTCCATCTACCAACCCATGCAACGCACGTGCATAACTATTGTAAATGAGGTTTCAGATCAAATCCAAACTACATCTGAATTTTTATTTTTTAAAAACCTATATTTATTAAGATGTGCATCGCACGTGTAAACTACTAGTATTCATTAATTTTGTTTAGTTACTTGCATTGAAAAAAAGATTTTCCTAGAAAATTTTTGTTTGAATAAAAGAAAATTTTGTTGAAAAAGGAAAGAAATAGAAGATTAAAAAAAAGAAGAAAACAAATAATAAGCTATTAAATGAGTTTTCCACAATTCCACACTTTGTAGGAAAAAAACGTTTGAGCAAAAAAAAAGACATGCCATGTTATATGGTGAAAAGTTCAACTATGTTTTATCTCAGTCCAAATACAAAAGATAGATGTGAAAACTTGTTTTCCACACTTCTCTTACATTTTAGTTATGTGATGCTCTTCTACAGATGAATGTGAACAATGTTAACAACCATCTTGTATAATATATATTTCTAAATCGAACATTCCCTCAAATGTTCCAATTTGAACGTGTAAGGAATTCAGAAAAAAAACGGTCAATATCAAAAAATGAAAAGAACAAAAAAAAAAAATGCATTTTCTTTGTCCCAGTGGCTAATTTGAATTTTTGAACAGGTCAAAGCCCAAAACCTTATAAATAAACCAAATTGCGTAAGCTAATTACTTCTCTTATTCAAAATTTTGCATGTATTTTCTGAAATGACTATTAGCCCACATGGAATTGTGAAAATTCATTAAACCTCACTAGTAATTTACACGTGCGTTGCACGGCTTAATAAATACATATTTTTTTAAAAAGTAAAAATTTTATGCACGTGTGTTGCACGGGTTGGTAGAAGGACAAATTACACTAAGGTCTTTTCCCATTATAGTAGTAGAGATTAATATGCAAGTTATTTGTAACTAGAGTTACATTTAGCTAGTTGATTGTAGCAGTGGGTTACGTTAATTGCTCTCAGAAACCTCTTACATTTACTTAATACTAGATTTATTTGCATACAAATGGCACATGCTTCATTATACCAGTTTCATGTAATATAGGAAACATCTCGCCATTTCTGATTAAGTGTGGGGCATTTAATGATATTCATTCTCAATATATGTTTTAGTAGGCGAAAAAAGTGAACTGTTTGTGTAAATTGGCTTCACACATAAACAGGAATGCGATTAGTTCTTCATTCTCCTCTGTTTTACGGTACGCTAATATTGTAAAAGGGTATATTATTTCTTATTCTTCTGCTTAACTGAATACATTGTCTAGTATATAAATACATGATACATCAGTACAGGATCTACCTGGAATATAACAACTAATACATTTACAATAATATATCTGACACTCATCCTCAAGTTGGAGCATATATATCATACATGCCCAAAGTGTCATTGATGAACTGTATTTTGGATATGACAAAGGGCTTTGTGAGAGCACCAGCTAACTGGTGATCAGTGCTAATATGTCTAGCCTCTATTTGCGCAAGCTCATACGAAGTGTCATTAATTTTATTGCGAACCTCATGACAGTCAACTTCAATATGCTTCATTCGTTCATGAAACACAATATTAGTGCTATATGTATGCCAAACTGGTTATCACTATACAGATTCATCAACTCATGTTGAATAACCCACAACTCACTAAGCAAATGCTTGACCCAAGTCATCTCACATGTGACATCAGCCATAACACAACACTCAAATTCTGCACTTGAACGAGAAACCACATTCTGTTTTTTGCTCTTCCAAGAAACAAAGTTTCTCCCGAAAAATACACAATATCCTGTGGTAGATCTCTTACTGGTCGGGCAACCAACCCAGTCGACATTTGAGAAGCTGGCAATTCGACAATGTCCACCATCAATATACATCAATCCTCTGCTTGTGGAACTCTTCAAGTACCGAAGAATTCTCATAACTGCATCCCAATGGCTCGAATGAGGTGAAGCTATGAATTGGCTCACTATACTCACCGAATATGCAAGATCTGGACGAGTAACTATAAGATAATCCAACTTCCCTACAAGCCTCCTATATCTACGGGGATCTTCCGATGGGTCTCCCTAATTTGACAATAGCTTAGGGTTTGGGGTCCATTAGAGTGTGTGATGGTTGCACCATAACATACCACTCTCAATATGTTGGATACTTTCTCTGTGATAAAGAAATTTCATCCTTAGATCAAGCTACCTTGATCCTTAAGAAATACTTCAATTGTCCGAGATCCTTAATCGGAAACTTTTATTGAACATGCAACTTCAAATCTTGAATGTCATTCTAATCATCTCCTGTAATCACAATGTTATCAACATAAAACTAAAATGATCATCTTCCCTTGATGTCGATTGAACACAAAATGATCATTATCACTCATCCTCAACCGAAAACTCATGACAACCTAAGTGAAACAGCCAAACCAAGTACGGGGAGACTGTTTGCGTCCATACAAAGATCATTTCAAGCAACAAACTTTTGTAGGCTCAACTTTAATACCAAAACTGGGGGTTGCTCCATATAAACTTCCTCCTCAAGAATGCCTGAAGTTGGTGGAGCAGCCAATGAAAATGAGCAACCCAGGCAACAAGATCCAAACATAAGACATTTTGGTCACATGAGAGAATGTCTCATCATAATCAATGCCATGTGAATAATCTTTACCAACCAATCGAGCTTTTAGGTGAGTCAGAGAACCATATGAGTTTACTTTAACAATATACACCCACTTATAGCCATCACAACATTTGCCAGATGGAAGGGAAAACATATCCTGTAATACCCTGATTTTCATTTATGAAAATTATTAATTTTTTTTGCACGTAGTGTGCACGTACAATTTTTGTAGTGTGAAATCTTATAATTATTTTCATTATGGATGATGGGTGTATATATATATATATATATATATATATATATATATATATATATATATATATATATATATATATGTATGTATGTATATGTGTTCTCTAATTATTTTTATAAAGGCACATTTTCTTCAAATAAACATAAACTTTCTTTTTAGCCCAAATCTAATTTATTTTTGTAAACTATTATTTGGCCCATTAAATAAAGCCCAAGAGCTATTTCTTCTTTTATTACAACTTGTAATGTAGAATATCTTTATAAGATTATTTTTATAAAAAATAAAATGTACAACTTTTTTTAAATGGAGAACAAATGAATGCACGTGCATTGCACGTACACGTGCAAAAAACACACTAGGAGGCCGGTTTTGGATTGGAGGGAAAACGAAAAAAATGAGTGGAGTTATGGGTGGTAGTTGTTTGATCATGGTTGGTTACTACAACTTCCCCTTGAATCCTAGCCTTTTATTTTTAACTCCTAGATTGATCCTAACCCTTCATTTGCTCCAAATTTTAGTATAAATACCCCCCTAGCCTAGTTATTTTTGTACTCTTCATTTCTCCAAAACCTATAGTAGAAAATACAAATTGTTAGTAGTATAGTAAGTGAGATAAAAGGATTGAGAGTTGTGTGTGAGTGTGTTTGCACCAAGGGAAGGTCGGCCTCATCAAGGAGCTCTCAGGTTGGCATCTTTTGAGGCTCGGTGGTGCACATCAAGGAGGAGAAGGAAACGCTCTTTTGGAAGGACTCTTTTGGTTAGGAGGTGTTGCAATTTTATTCTCTCCAAATAAGGTGGGTTAATTTCCATGTTTCTAATTAGATAGCATGCTAAGATTGAATTGAAATGATAATGCATGAAAAAGATTAATAAGAGTGCATTTAAATGGAAAAAATGGCTTATTAGTTGATTGAAATGTTGCTAAATAGATTGTATGTTATTCCATCATCAAACTTAAGTTGTGTGTGAGTTATTTATAGCTATGGAATGCTTGAAGTAAAATTCGTTATTAGCATCAAAATTAAATGCAAATGTTAGTAGATGAAAGTGTTGTCTTATGTGCTTGGATGAACCTTTTGTGATAATGTTTTTAATGGATGACTTAAAATATATTTTTTTGGGTTTGGAAAAAGGAATATAAATAGGGAATTGATATAGAAAATAATAATGCTAAATTGTATAAGAAATATCGAAATGAGATGTGGTAGTAGTAGCGTACAAATTAAACTAATTGTATGAAAAATATGTGTTTAATTACTGGAAAAATTAATTTTTTTAAATACTGGAGTATCAAATATGGTTTGAATAATTATTCTGAAGATTTACAGGAAATTTAGAAAAACAAAACTCAAATGAGAGCTTTTGAAACATCGAAATGTTCTATTGAACAGAGAACTGATTTAATTAAAATATAAGTTGTATTCAAGATAACTTGAGCCTATAGCTCAAGTGGTCGGGAGGCTTCTAATGCTACAGTGTGTGCAGCTTGTGTCCCATGGATCGCTGGTTCGATATTGGATGACACCATTTTATTTTGTGTGCGTTTAAAAATTAAATCAAGTTCAGTCCGAGAGTATATAACTCTCCAATCCTTCTTTATACCGATGAGCACAAGTGGCCAAGTGGCTTGTGTGTGCGGTTGGGTTCTCTTTGGTTGCTGGTTCGAATCCTGGTCTCGGCCAGAATTTTACTTTGTGGAAAAAATGATTTTTTGATGGGTTTTTGATGTCTAAAAATTATGAAAAAAAATACTATTATTATTCTAAAAATATGTGTGACTTATGAAAAATAAATTGAGAGTTATTGGAATGAAATAAAATATATTTTGGGAATAAAAGTGTAGTTGTAACTATGGTTCTACACTTGTATATTTTTGTGAAAGATGTGTTTTGCAAAAGAATTGAAATAAGTGCTAGAAAAGGAAAATAACAAAGAAAGAAAATATATATTGTGAAGTTTGCGTGAATTATTCTTATTGAAGAATAGTGTGACAAGAATGAGTTGTGAATATTCATTTTGACCATATAATTGGTGATACGATTTTAATGTGGAAATAAATATTGGATGAAATACATGATGAATAATTGAACTCCATGTATGGTTATTGACTCGTGAATAATTTAGAAATCATGTGATTGGAAAAGAGAAATGTTATTGAGTATGACAACTCAAACATGTGAATTTGTGAATTGAAATTGAAAATTAGGGTGTAGCCAAAACTCATACCGGCAAGTGAGAAGTGATGAATTATGATTATTGACAATGAAAAGTCCAGTTTGGGTCATTGTGAAATGAAAGAAATAAGACCGATAGTAGTGAGAGGGCTAACTCTAAGAGATTGATTTTGTTCATGATTTCATTAAATTAAGATTAGTACATAGTGAAGAGGTGATGAAAGTGAGAGAAAAACACAAGTATGAGGGCCTCGAGTCTACGATGTGAGAGTGAGCCACAGAATGCATGATTGATGCGTCAGGACATGACGTGGGCACTACTCCGGAATTATCGGGATCTTGGCGACGCTTGTGGGATGTTTGGTGACTGCAAGAGGATCATGTGCCATGGAAGGAGGCTGAATTGCCACAGAATGCATGCTTGATGCGTCAGGACATGGCGTGGGATTCCCCTCCAGGTTTTCTGTACATGAGCTTGTACTCATAGATCATCTAGGATACTTACCGTAGTTACAGTAGTAGATTAAGTCATGACGAGGGATTGAACCCTACAAGATGAAGAACGATTAAGAGGCTTGTCCTCGGACCTATGTAGTATGAGATGCATAGAATCCGAACATGTGTGCATTAGTGTCATATAATATAAATAATTGTATTAGGGACTAAGTGCACAATCACAACACGACATCAATAGGGTATTCCCTTTAGTTTGATATGTGACAAGTTTGTGTTTGTTAAATATGAAAAACCAGTTATACTATTTCCGGCATAGAGAGGATGGCCGTGTATAATGTTCGTCGGTTGAATAAACTGACGTACCCACAGTTTTGTACGCAGGGTAAATGACATGATAAAGATTAAAGAAGCACAGATGCTTAGAGATTATTCAAATGTTGATGTACATTTATTTCAATGTTGTAAATTTGCTTCTGCTGTAAAATGTATAGTGTAAAGTTTTCATGTAACTCTAATGTAAAGTGAAAAGTTTTAAATTCCTTGTAAAATTGTACGAAAGAAGTGTAAAGATCCTGTGGAATCTCGAATTCAGTGTATTTTGGAATTCGGGGCGTTACATATCCCATGTACCATTTTTCTCTAGAGCAGACATCTCTTCCCACATAGCCTGGCTCCAACCAGGGTAATGCCTTTAATAATGACTTGGGAGCATGGTAAGTGTCCAATGTAGAGATAAAGATAGAATGAGCAGACAACAAGTGAGCATATGAAAGACGACAATATAAAGGATATGCAATGGCATGGTTCCCTTTTCATATAGCAATGGGAAGATCAAGATCAGAAAGTTCACCATCATGGGAAATAGTAGGTGTGTGAACAGTGGATGTAATGTGGGATGTATTTGTAGGCTCAGGTAATGGTGTATTAGTAACCGGAGGCAATGGAACAATAGAGACATAAGCATGAACTGGGTCGGAAACGGTGTTCTCATGCCGTTGGAACACTTGAGTGATTGCATGTCATGTGGGCAGTGGGAAGATTGTTGTTTCAAAGATGCCAAAGAATTAGAGACCGAAAGATCAGGATAGTTAAGGAATTCAGTATCACTCTCATCGGATAGAGGTGAAGCCAGACAAGATCAAGTGGTAGAGAAATTAGATTGAGTGACATCAGCAGAAATAAAGCAATGCTGCAACTCTGGACTATAACATTTATAACATTTATGAGAATGCGAATACCCTAGAAAAATAGATAGAACAGAATGAGGATCTACCTTAGAACGACCATGACGGTGATCATGAACAAAATTGATAGAGCCAAATTTTTTAAGAGGGAGTGAAAACATACTAGTAGATGGAAATAATATGAAGAATGGTGTCCGACCATCTAACACGAATGAGTGCTTGCAGTTGATAAGATGACATGTAGTAAGGACCGCATCTTCCCAGAAACGTTGACAAACTTGTTTATGAAGGGGCATGGTCCTTGCAATATCCAACAGGTGACGGTTCTTGCGTTCTAGATAAAAAGACTCGTGAAGAATACCACAGAGGATATAAAATTAATGAACTCATAAGTAAAATACTCTTTCGCATTATCACTACACAAAATTTGAACGGAAGCATCATACTGGATTCTTATCTCAGCTCATAGTGATTTAAAAATAGAGAAAACTTCAGACCGATTTTATTAAATATAACCAAGTTACTCGACAGTAGTCATCAACAAAGGTAACAAAATATCTAAAACCTCCACCAAACTGAGATTGAATATGACATGGTCCAAAAAACTAAGAATGAACTAAACCGAAAGGTCGACTCGATTGTTTACTAACTTTACAAGGGTGAGACGTATGCAAGTATTTATCTAATTGGCACGACTCACAAGATAAATCCTTAAGAGAAGATAATTTTGGCCTCAACTCGTTCAGATGTTGTAAGAACGGATGTCCCTACTAGTAGTGCAAATCCAAAGACGTGAAAACACTCAAACATGCAAATGAAGTAGGAACATTATAAGCTGATAAAGATCCTCTGGTACATGCCATGTGGAATCATTTTTCCCATCCTAAGTTCCGGAAACATACAATGATCAGGATAAAAGGTAACAAAACAATTCAGTGTTTTGGTAATTTTGCTAAAAAATATTAAGTTAAAGAAAAATTTTGGCATATGAAGAACATAACTAAGTGGAAAAGTGAAAGTAAGGCTTACATGTTCGACCCTCTCAACTGGGGAGGTAGAACCATCAGCAAGTCTAGCAGGTGGATGAAAGGACTTACTAACAGAGGACAATATACCTGGATTCCCAGTCATATTATCAAAATCACTTGAACCTATTACCCATGAAGTCGAAGATGAAGTGGTTAAGCATACGATACCTGACATTGCTAATGTGACAGTAAAAGAAGACCATTATCAAGAAGTGCAATAGTGTTGGAGAAACTTAATCTCGTCCTTATTTGACTGGACGCTAACTGAACCGAGGGCTCCATATGAGCCTCCATAAAAAGATGCTATACATATTAGCACTTATCACCATCATGGCGATGCTCTCACAAAGCTTCTTGCCACAGCTAGAATACAATTCATCAATGAAAAGTTGGAAATGTATGATATATATGCTTCAACTTGAGGAAGAGTATTAAATATATTGTTGTAGTTGATAACTCTGAGTATGCATGGTATGGCACTTCAGATTCCAAGCGGATCAGGTTGACTAGTGAAACAGGCCCAAGTCTCTCAAATTCTAGTCCCCAATCATCTCAAATCTAATCCTAATCCTAACTAATCAAACCCTCAAACCCTTTGAAACCTAAACCTCAAATTCAGGAACTACGACAACAAAAGTTGCAACAGAGCAGATCTCTCTTCTAGTCGGGTTGGTTCTGAATCAGGTTGAATGTGATTGGTGCTGCAGGTAAGATCCAATCAACATTAGATTGTTGACCCTAAGTTTGGCGTGCACAATACGTATCATGTTCAACTAATATTTTCAATTACGTTTTGCAGGAAATACAGGAAAAGGAAAATCAGAATAAAGATCCAAAATGATTTGAATCCAAAAGAGTCATGAATCGAAAAGATTGTAAAATTCAAGGAAGATTACAACACAAGAAACATGTTCTTCAAATCCTCAAGGAAGCAAGCAATAATCAATTATTCATTTATGTTTTTGTGAGAAAAAGCTATGCAAAGGTCGTTGATTGATTGATTAATTTTGGAATGAATATAAAGTGAATTCGCTAAATAAAAGTCGAATATGCATGATAGCGGTCGTCCATACAAAATGTTGGTCGACCATCACAACAATCAACCACTCATCACAGTAGAAAAGATGAGTCAGTCGACCGGTCATCGCTCGACTTTCAAGTGGAAAGATGAATGGTCGACTGCTCACCTACGACCGTAAACATGTAGACTTGACTATTTCGGAAATATATTCTCTTTTTGGAAAGATACATTTTTTCTCTATATAAATAGAGACGAATTTACTGAGTATTAATCATCTATTGTTAATATAATTCTTCTAAACTAATCATTCAATCAACGATCCGAGTGTGAGAGCTTTTATTATTTTCTTTAGTTAATATCGTTTTAGATCTTGAGAGTTTTTATTTTCTTCCACTTCGGTGAGTTTTTGCGGAACTTGTTTGTAGAAGCCCTGCAGGTGTAATAGATCTCTTGGCCTGAATTCCGAGAATCACTGTATAAGGGTTTAAAGTGTAGTGGAACGCTTGTGGCGGAGAATTGCTACAAGTAGGTGGTGTGGACGTAGACCTAGGGGTCAGACCACGTTATATCGCTATTTCTTGCCTGCTTACTTTGTTTGCTCTCTTTAACCCTTTTTCTTTACTTTATCCATTTTATTCAAGTTTTTAATTTCCGCACAATCACCCTATTCACCCCCTTAGGGTGATTTATAGTGGTATTAGAGCGAGGTGCTCATTAAGAGCATAAAAGCTTGAGCAAAAGGTTCAATGGCCGAAATCCCTCCTCCCGAAAACTTATACTCATTGGAGCCAAATATCTCCAATAGTACAAGTCTAACACGTTCATCTTATTTTGATGGAAAATGCTATGATGTTTGGAAAGTTCGTATGTCTCATTTTTTGCATATGCTTGGAGAAGAAGTATGGAAAGTTTGTGTAAATAAAACAAAAATTTCTGTCAGCGATGGAAAGAGGGCTTTCACAAAAGCTGAACTAGCATTGAAAACTGCAAACTCCATGGCTATAACAGCACTCTATGCAGGTCTAAATAATGAAGAGCTTATGCGATGTGGGCGAAACTGCAAAATGGCATATAAAATCTGGAACAACATGCAAAAACAGTATGAAGGAACCACATCCGAGGTAAAGGCAAAAGTAAATTTATGTTTTTATAAGTTTGATATTTTTTGTATGTTTCCAGGAGAGAATGTATACCAGATGCTTGCCCATTTTGACATTATCGCACATGAGCTTGAGAGCTTAGGTAAGGGGCTGGATGATGACCGAAAGATTGGAAAATTCATAAGCTGTCTCACGCCAGAATGTGACGTAAAAGCTGCCGCAATGAGGTAGACGCTTGAAGAGAAATGGTTTGACTACTACACTTTTCAAGGAAAGTTGAAGAAATATGAGATGGAGATGCCCGAAACAAAGAGGTATCGGCAGAACATTGGGATTGAACCTAAAACTGAAGAAAATACCACTGTCTTAAAAGCAGAAACTTCACGAACATCGAAATCAGAATCAAATCATGAAGAATTAGATGAAGATATCACATTGTTGACCAAACAATTCTGTAAGTATCTCAAACAAAAAAAGTATGGCATGCCTCAAGGAGGAAGAGAAAAGGACAAAGATGACGTATGTTACAAATGCAAGAAGTCTGGATACACCCGCGCAAACTGTCCTTTCTCACATGATAGGAATAAAGACTATCATCACTCTAATTCAGGATTCAGAAAGAATGCATTGAAGACAATATGACTAGATTCAGACTCCAGTGCAGATGAGCAAAAACACAACGATTGTGGATTCATGATTCATGGAGATGATGAGGTGCAATCACCACTTCAAGAAGAGGTAATTGAAGAACCCACCCATGCTGATTTAGTTGATATGTGTAATGACTAAAAAGATTATGCTAAAAAATTAAGTCGTGAGTTGAAACAATATAAGCAAATGTCTAATGAATCACATGACTCTTGCATTGCTAAAAATTAAAAACTGCTTGATTATTGAAAAATTTGAGTCATTTAGGAAAGATCAAGATCTGTTGATAGAAGAAAATGAAGACTTAAAACTACAAATTAAAAAATTTCTGGCAATACATAATGAAAATCTAAAGGGAATTCCTGAGAAATCTGCTCAAATTGCTAAACTTACTGATGATCTAAATGAATGCAAAAGAAAATTTGATGAGGTAGTGGAAGGTTGTAAGGAAGCACTCGAACATAATAGAATACTTGATGCTACTATAGACACTCTTTGTTGGAATACCAAAGACGATGAGAAATCTAGAAAAAAACTTTGTAATAGAATAATTGAGCTCGAAAAAATAGTTGAAAAATATGAAGGGCCCAATTATCTTATTACAAAGAATTCAAGGTCATATCATGATAATCGAGGACTTGGTTACAATGAGCCAATATAACGTCAAAATTCTAAGCAATTTTGTCATACATATGCAGTCACCAAAATAGTTACAAACCAACACATAATTATACATATGTGTATGACCCAAAGCATAATCATATTGCATGTTACTATTGCTGTAAATTAGGACATATATTTTATAACTGTCGATTAAATAGGAATACTAATTACGTTTGGGTGAGAAAGAATGTAAGTGCAGGTTCAATACCAACTTGGGCACCCAAAATTACGCCTACTAATTTTGATGTAGGTGCATCAACGTATCAAACATAAACATCGGTGGTACTTTGATAGTGGATGCTCAACTATATGACAGGTGAAGCTAAATACTTTCCATCACTATCAAGGGAAAAGAGGGAAAGACATCATCTTTGGAGATAACAACACTGGTCAAACTATCAGTAAAGGTAAAATACATTTTGTTCATCATGCTCCATCAATGATGTACTATTGGTAAGAGGCTTGAACCACAACTTAGTGTTAGTCAGTTGTGTGATAAAGGTTATACAATTATTTTTTATAAAAGTGCATGCACTGTATTCGATAGTAATAAATCATGTTTACTTCTTGCTAATAGATGCAATAATGTGTATGTTATAAATTCTAATGAATTAGCACAGAAAAATATGAGATGCTTTGTTGTTAGAAATGAAGATGGTTGGCTATGGCATCAGCGGCTTGGACACACAACTATGCATAATCTTAACAAACTTGTTAACAAGAAACTAGTGCACAGAATATTCAAAATCAAATTCGAAAAAGATAAGACTTGTGACTCTTGTCAGTTCGGTAAGCAAACTAAAAGTTCGCACAAGCCTAAAAAATTAGTATCAACTTCTAGACCTCTTGAACTTTTGCACAAGAATCTCTTTGGTCCATCACGAACACGTAGTAATGGTGGTGCACGATATGATTTTGTAATTGTAGATAATTACAGTCGATTTACTTGGGTTGCTTTTTTGTCACAAAAGGATGACACCTCATATTTTTTTCAAAAATTCTGTCGTAGAGTAGAAAATCAGAAATGCCTTACCAACGTTACTATTCGTAGTGATCATGGTGGGAAATTTCAAAATGAACTTTTTACATCGTTTTGTGATGAAAAAGAAATAAAACATGAATTCGTTTGTCCTCACACTTCCCAACATAATAGGGTTGTTGAGAGGAAGAATCGATTTCTCCAAGAAATGGCTTACACATGCTTAGTGAAAAAGATCTACCGAAATCCTTTTGGGCAGAAGCTGTCAATACAACATGCTTCACTATTAACCAAGTAATCATTAGAAATTATCTTGAGAAAATGCCTTTTGAACTGTATTATGGCAAAATTCCAAACTTGAGCTATTTTTGTGTATTTGGATGCAAAGTGTTTATCTTACATACCTTAGATAACTTGGAAAATTTTGATTGCAAATGTGATGAAGACGTATTCTAAGGATATTTTTTTAGTAGCAAAGCCTATCGTGTATTTAATAAAAGAAGACGCACAATTCACGAATCTGTTGATGTTATATTTAATGAAACTAATCCTCTGTAACACCCCGATTTTTTTTTATACCATTTCTTTTTCAAAAGATTTCTTACTTAAACTACTTCTTACCGGCACCATTTCTTACTTAGAAATTTTTTCATAAATTTCAATTAAAATTTTGGCAGAATCTCCCGTGAAAAATTTGCCCTTTTACAGAGATTCCTTACGGAATTCTGCAACAATTACATAATTCACATCACAACCAATATATATCAATCCTCCCCAGGCCAATCCAATCAACAACATAGGCAATAATTCATAGGGCTCTGGGGGCATAACTCATCATAATATGCAAGATATAATTTAAAAACCAAAAATTCATTTGAAAACATATAAGATTGCTAGAAAAACATTAGAAAAACCTTTCAAAAACCAAACTACAGAACCCAATACTCTACAACGAGGCAGATACGGGTTTTCATATTTCATCCCATCACTATATATATTCTCATCCCTTACAGTTTATACACATAATCTTCCGTAATACAAAATATCACACAAATACTATCTCCATCTCTACATGACTTAAGCTAATAAAGTATATAATAGATACATACATCACCACTCTACAACGAGGAAAGTATAACTACAACATTAAGTACTACCAATATATCTTACCTCGCTGCTATTCAAAACCTGCAAGAGAGTTAGGGACGTTCACCCTTAGGGAGAGACTCCTCTAACCCCTAGAAAACAACAGGGGTCCGCCATAACTAGTGTGAGTATAATCTACTAGGTTAGTTACTGAAATAAATATTATGAAAGGAATTAAAAGAACTTACTAACATGATGATAATTAAGGATAACCTGAGATTAAACAGGAAAACATAGTAAATGAAAACTGGATATTGCACAAAAGAAATTTATTAGTCTTCATCCAATCTACCATATCAAAATCCATTATGTCTACCACATCATATCATATTTCAACTTTAATATCCCTTCCCATCTTATACTATATTCATATTCATTTATGTCTCACCACCTCACATTCATTAACATCTCACCACATCACATTCATTCAATCTTATAATATATTCACATTCATTCTCATCTCATAACATATCACAACACTTTAACATTCATTCTTTTCTCTTAATACAATTTACTTTCCATTTTATTCTTATTACATCATATCACTTACTTCAATTCTCCTTCTCATTTCAGATTTTCATTATCATTTCATCATACAACTTACTTTACTTCTCATTCTTATGTTATTATGTAATTTACTTCAACATTCATTCACACATCATATTACAACTTACTTTTTTTTCCTCATCGGATATTACACTGCACCCCAAGTCGATAACTTGGGTAATATAGAACCGCACCTCAAACATAGTTTGGGTAATAAACATCGCACCTCAAGCCGATAGCTTGGGTATTACTTTACTTTATTTTTCTCATCTTCATCTTACAGCTTACGTTACTTTTCATTTCCATCTCGTAATACAACTATCATATCAACACCCCACCGATCCTGTAATGCCCCGAACTTCTTATATGGAGAATTCGAGACACGAGCCAGGACCTTTACATTCAATTAGTCACAATAAACAGAAAATAGGAAAATTTAAAACTTTTTACTCAATACCAATATTACAAGACGAGTGTTTCCATTGTTTCAGTATATTACATCAGAGTTATACAAGAATGAAACAATAAACATCGAGCCTTGACTAGAGTTCTCCCGAGTTGGTGATCCTGTATCCACAACCTATTAAAGTGGGGACGTCAGTACATATACTGACGCTTAAAGGCTGATGACTAGCAGCGAATCTAAAAAATATACATATTAAGCATGGTAAAATGTGTCGTGTAGTTTAAGTGTTCGTGAGTGCAATGACTTAGAATCTAATGCAATGTCAACTAAAGCTAGGATGCACTTATTCTAACGCAAGCGAGAAACTGGAGTCGTATGCATCCCATAACTACATACGTACATATCAAGCTGTTCTCTATATTTAGGAATTTGAACCCGCGTTGTGAATTTCTACTTTTGTACACAACCTATTCCTGACAGATACAACGTGACTGATGAGTTTGCAGATGTGGTCAAGTCCCACAAATGCATTATGCTCATGGTGTCTATGTTTGCCACTACTACCCGGTGTACCAGACCTCACTCAAAAACCAGATGAACGCAGGGTATCCACGGTACAGGTTAGCATGAAGCATCCCCTGTGGCACCCATAACTCATAGACCGTGGTCTAAGGCCCGTTCGCTTCCCCGGCATAGAACGTGACAGAATTCTGGGATCCATCCCCTAGTTCCGCAAGGAGAACTTCCTGTTCTTATCATGATACTTCAGGAATTAACAGTGTGAGATACGCAACCCGTGTTCCCAAATCGTGAGAAGGCACCGTACGTATCCTTTGGACGGGAAGGTACAACCCAATAACACCACCTAGTGTCGGCCTATAGAACGAGTTGGGTCATAAGGTATCACCCCTAATACCAACTCCTCTCTCTTGGCAAAATGGTTAAGTAAAGATCTTTATAAGTTACTACCCTAATGATGTCACAAACCTAAACAATCTTACAGGATTTTCAACTTAGATTATCAAGGTCCAACTCATGGTCCATTGACCTCAGATACTAGTGGTGGGATCTCCCTCACTCATCACTACCTCTAACTCGGATCTCGTCAACACTCTCAGCCCGCGATCAACCCACACCGGTTAAGATCCGTCGACGCCCGAGGTGAGATTTATCCATAGTCTCCAAGGTGGTAGACTGCGGGTCTTGATGGTCGATGATCCCTAGGATAATTAGAAGACCCCAGACAAGCTTTTATCAAGCTAACAAATATTAGTGACTTTCCCAACCATTATTACCCATGAAGATGAAGAATGTTCACATGATATGGTCCAATTTTAATTAGAAACCGATACAACTAGAATTCATGGGTTCTCTTTCCCAAATTAAACTAGAACTACATGCAACTAGATTCTTAGGTTCTTTCTCAAGTTTGAGCTAGAATCACCTAGAAACTAAATGCATGGGTTCTCTATCAATTGAGCTAGAACTACCATGGTGCTAGTTTCATGTGTTTCTTTTTAAAAGTCGACTAGAACAATTATGGAACATGGGTTCATTTCAATAGTTAAACTAGAACATATAGCTCAAGTATGGGTTCATGGGTTCTTTTGAATCTTTCACTACAATACTTTGCACAACCGGACTTTGCACAACTAAACCAAGAACGAAGACCCCAACTGGTCAACTTCCACAAAATCTCAACCGCCGGTACACAAGGGTCCCACTCAACCTTTAGAGACTCACAACTCAATTTCTAGCACAAATTCTTTCATTATAATTCTCAGTTACAATGCCAACTTATTCTCATATCGAAATTTCCTCAAATCCAATTCTTTCATGTAATTACAAACTCCACATATTTGGTTATAAAAATCGGGGACAATTCGTCAAATAAACAGAGAGTTAAGTTCTCAAATAAACACAGAGTTAAATTCTCAAAATCATAGAAAATCACAAAACATCGATTACTAAAGATTCTCCAATATTTCACTTTCTAAGTAACGAAAATCCAAATTAGATGTTAATTCAAATTAGAAATACAACTCTCTGAAGGTATAGTAATTTCTGTAGCAAAACTTTTATTTGAGGCATAGAAACAATAATTTGTAAGTTTGAAGAAACATCGATTCGAAGAAAAACAAGTAAATAGCTCAGAACAGAGCATGTCGGTCGACTTCTTAAAACTGTACAAAAGTAAAGCGATCGACTGTCATGCAGTTAAAACAAAAAAAGCAAGATACATGGCAGTCGACTGTTGTAACCAATACAAAAGCGTAACGGTCGACTGTGATGTGAGAAAGGTTCAATTAAAAGCTCGAAAATTCTCTCGTTTTATACTGATTTGATATACAAGAATATATATACATATATATGTGTTTATTTCAATTTTCTCGATCAAATACCGATGATTCATGTACGTACAGGTAAAAGAAAAATTCCGAGAATTTAGAATCCATCAGCGAGATTAAAATCATGCTTCTTTTTAACTTCAAACTTGAAAAATATTCCAATTCAACCAAACTAATACTTGAAATATATAGTTATATCGATCTAACAAGGTGTATGAGCACTAAGCAAATGTCATTCAATCAACTCAGTTCTTGTATTCATCAAATCCAATCGAAAATATTCAAAAAATCCCAAAACTTCATTTTCGGCCTGTACATCATCAGACCCGAAAGTTATAACCCAACTTTGTGTATAGTTCTTGATTTCTACTACCCAAATTCACATCTCGTAATTGTCAAACACATATAATCTACGGTTTAATCAGTTATGCCTTGTTCGTATTGTTCAAAACCCAATTAATAATCAAGTCTCTATCAAGAAAATATTCAAAACAGAACACATACATGGATGAACAATAAACAGTGAGCTATTTGTGCATACTATTTCATATAATCATGATAACAATTAACTTTCACATGATCAAACAAGTATAGAATAATATTTTCATCAGTATTACTAAGTCTTTACCGTTCTTAATCAATCATATATGAAGGTCATGCATCAATCTCTATTCTTGATCATGTAGGTTTTACTTTCAATCATTCATTCAACAAAATATATCCATCATATCATTATATAATCTTCTAGCATGCATCTATTACATAAATCATCACAATCAACATGTATATAACTAATCAAGAGAGTACAATACCACTCACCTCAATGAAGAAATAATGAAGAATAAGAAAATAATTAAAGAAAAGCTCATCCTTTGCAAAATCCAAGATCCTAGCTTTGAGATCCCAAGAAATCAATAATAAAAATACTTTTGTTTTGGTACAGAAAAGAAAGCGGCTGTAGCAGCCAATATATAGGCCTGGACCTGGAGTAATTAGGGTTTTGCAAATCTTATAGAAGTATCCTAGCTTCTAGAAACAATTTATTTACATATATGGATCATTCTTTAATAAATTAGTTAGATAAATCAAAACAATTATAGGGGTGTATTGGATTGGAATTTGAAAAGAATTTAAAAGAATGTGAAAATCCTAGTGAATTCAATTAGGATTTTAAAAGAGTTTATAAAAGTCACAGTGTATTCAATTAAAACTTTAAGTGATTCTATTCAATTCTTAGTGTATTTAATTGAGATTTTAAATTACCTCATTCAATTCTCGGTGTATTTAAAAAGTTATTAATTTTGGTAGAATTGAGAATTTGGAGGATTTAGATTGAATCTAGGGTTTGAGGTATAAATACCAAAAGCCTTTGCAATTCTCACCTTCTCCGTAGAAACTTTCAAGCCATTTATGATTCTCTCTAGACGTTCTTCCTTCTCCACAGTACAAGAGGCTAGTTGCATCCACCCCTCTTATGAAGGTTTCCTTGTAATGTCAGACCAATATGCAAATCGAAATGAATAGAGATTGGAAATTGGTGGATTATCCAGTAACTTGATCGGTGGTGTTAGGAGAAGAAAAAACTATTATCTGTGCTGATGTTAAAGGGGATGTGAGTTGTAAGTGTGTTGATAAGATGCTAGTTCTTTATTTGGTTTCCTTTTATCCTGAATCATATCCTGAATCATTTGTTAGAGGACTTCTACTTGTTTATTCTTTTCTTTACAGTATTGTCTCTTTGATGGTGGTGAGTATTCATAAATCATCGTTGTCATGGGTGTTGTATCAACCTTACGAACTCTTGACAATTTTACGAACTCGCTTGAGAGTAATTTCACTTTATTTTTAGTATTCTTGAGAGTAATTTCACTGTATGTGACCGTCGAAGTTGACAATTTTACGAACTCTTGAACAAAAATAGGTTAGGTTTTTTTGTTTTATTTTGTAAATTGGATCGAGGTACCTGCTGTAAAATATAAGACAACAAGATATTTATCGTACTGCCAATTAGAATTAGGTATCCTTGGACAGGAAAGACACCATTTATGATTTGTGAAGAACTTTATTAATTTTAGTTTCATATCGAGTTACATCTTACTACATAGATCTTTCATTGACAAACCATTTTCTAGGATATTTAGACTTGATCAAGGTCGTCATCCTGAAACTGCAAATGAGTTGTTCAATTATCGTCATGCTTCTGAGAAATACAATTGAGAGGATATTTGATATATTCAAATCGAGGTTCACAATTTTTAAGTCTCCACCACCATTTTCGTATAAGACACAAGCAGAATTAGTCTTAGCTTGTGCAGGTTTGCACACCTTTTTTCGTAAGGAGTGTCGTTCTGTGAGTTTCATGTTGAAGAAGAAGATGAGCCTTCACTGCCAGAAAATGAAGAAAATAATTATGGCCACATGTTTCACACCTAAGAGCAACAACGAGAGGAAGCGAATCAGTGGAGAGCTAGTATAGCATCAGATATGTGGACAAATGCAATGGCTGATGGGAGTCAAAGATGAGCAAAGAGATTACCGAACATCAATTCAAATCTTACTAAGTGACTATATATGCTTTTACATTACTAGATTTGATTTTTCTTTTGATACATTTATGATTTCAGTTGATAATGAGCATATTTGGTTTTCAATAGTTAGTAGGTTATCCATGTGATGATTTATGTCAATGACTTGCGAGGTGCCTTGATGTTTATTCGTACTACTCTTATGAGAGTTCCCCATAAAGTTTATAAAAGTTCAATTGTGATCGAATTCCTTCGAATTCTATCAAATTCATAATAAGAATTCCATCAAACTATTTTAAAATCCTTATAAATCCCAGTCAAAGTTTTAGGTGAATTCCCCATAAATTCCGTAAATACTGGGATTCTCATTTCTTTTAAAATCTTTTGAAATCTCAATCCAATACACCCCTGTTAGAAGAAAAAATCAAATCTCTTTACTACTAAGTTGGCCGGCCTTCAAGCACAGCCCAGAATTAAAAAATTTCGGATTTGTACTCCAAGTGGCAATTTTACACAAAAGTCCCTTACTTTGTAATATTTACAAATAAGTCATAAAATATCCGTAAAAATTCAGAAAATTCAGAATTATTATCTACTAATAAATATTAGATTTTCCAAAGAAAGTTTCAAACTTTTTAACTTCCAAGAAAAATATTCGCATGTGTTTTGCACGTGCAAAAGGATAAATTCCAGAAAAATATATAATAAATTACAAAAATTCACACATAATCATTCATTAATACCAAATCATATTTTAAAATTCTAGGGTGTTACAAAATCGGTAGTCCCACCGTTGCCAGCTTATCCAACACAGCGCTTATGAGCACAACATTCGGCCTCGTGAAATGCCCTCCCAATCCAATCCCCTCCATAATTGCCCCTCCATTCTAGAGCTTGTCCATGAACAACGTAGCTAATGTGTCAGCCTCTTGTGCTGTCTCAAAAAACTATAAGGTAGCATTTGGTCCTAGGCGATCTTCATAGAAATAAAAATGAAGCATCTCATTGCTCACATCCCAGTGCACAAATTCTCCTTTGTATTTTGACATGAGGCTTTGAATGCGAGATTTGACAGCAGATCGGAGGGCATCTCTGGTGAGGTTGCAAACCCAAGGAGGGGTATACTGGGGACCCTCCAAGAAGATGTTGTGGCCTCGGACTAATATTTGGTGGGATCGGGTGAAGTCGAGTAACTTGTCTGCAAGGGTGTAGTTCAGATTACCGGGCTGGGGCAGCGTTGAAGCGCTCAGTGAACCAAGCCTGTACAGAATTAGACTGTTTTAGAATATTAATATAAATCCCTCAACGTTCACCACAAATTCAAAGTTCCGTTAGTGCTGGTATAAGAACAACCCAAGTTCGGCTCTCACCAAACACAATAAATGTAAATAAAAAAAAATATATTATATAAAAATTTTAAAAAAATTAAAAAAATTATCCACGCTCAAATGATAAAGGGGGTGAGATGGGTAAATGGAGGTCATGACATCGCTCTTTATTTAAAAAATTAAACAGAAAAACAATTGTTGAGCATAGCCCAGAATTCTACCTAAAAAGGGCGATCAACATGCAGGGGTTCAGGGGCAAGTTAGAATCTGCATGTATCAATTCCTGCATGTATCAATTCCTGACCTTCACTACAACTTCAAAGTTTTTGTGCAGTGGCAAGGGGAATTTCACAGATAAGTGGAATGCAACGAGAGTTCGATCTAAGATCGACTTGAAAACTTTGGGAACATTACTCGTAGCTTTTCTTTTCTTCTTTTTTTGGGGATAATATGCGTAGGTTTTGTTAATTGAGCTTAACAAGCTAAAGATTTAGGTAGTTCATGTTTGTTTTCTCTGGTTTACGCTTGTCCATTTTATATGATCAAACAAGCTCAAGCCTATTCCTGGTGGGCCTGTTGGAGCCATGAGAAACTTGTTGGGGTCATTTGGTAACATACAAGTTCTAAAAAATAGAAACAGCGTTACCAAAAAAGTTAAAATATTATAGGAAAGAAGCATATTGGAGAGTTGGGAGTAATAATATGGTTGGATCAAACAATATAGCACAATATATTTTAGTATATATAAATGTCCAAAGTATGTATAGAATCTTTCATACCCATATAGTTCTTAGCAGACTAACCCTTGACGAGTTGAGAGGGAAGCTAAGTTGAACTAATCCCACATAGCTTTACCAAAACCAAGCATGAATAAATTATGTTTCCTTTATCGAGCTCAAACTTTAATCAATGGCTTGGTTCGGAAGAGATTTCACTGATGTGAGCCTTCCAAGATTACTTAAATAAATTGCAAATAATACGGAAAATTTGGAAGATGATGTGGGTATAAGTGACGTGGTCCGATCAGGGCCATCAGATCTCCTTGATATTCGCTCATCTCAGATTATCCGGTCAAAAAGTTCAACAGGTCTTCTGCAACTCCAAGCCCACAGACAAACAGGTCTAACCTGGCCCAGTAGGGTCAGATACTTGTTTGTTTTGCCTATAAATACCACGCCCCCTCCTCCTTGAAACAGGTAATCTGAAAATCTCAACTGAACCCTAATTTCCTTCCATTTTCCAGTGACTGACTAGATCATCGGAGGGCCTGTTGCCGGGATTTCTCCCGGTATTTCTAGGCGCTTTGCAGGTGATCCGGTCGACCAGCCACCATCTCTTTCGAGCCGACCCCCAATAACATACCGAATCTGCGGTTGAGACCTGTCCCTTCGACTTTACAAATTACAAGAACTCACACTATTGGTCCCTCACAGAAAATAAGCAGTATCAGGTTTGCGCCGTCGGTGGGAAAGCTTGACATATCCAAAACTAGATTCCGGTCTCCAGACTCCTCCCCTCCTATGGCCCCTAAACCAAGGAGGGCGTCCACGGCGGGGCGGTGTGCCGACCATCATCACCAGACTCATAGTCAGGCGGACACGCAGGGTTCCCGAAGGCACTGACCTGAGAATCCCTAACGCTCAGCCGCTAGGCGACCCGAGCACCAGAAAGCCAATGACCTTCAGAATATCATCATCCATCGGAAACCTGAAGACGACCTCCGAAAACAGCTCAATCGTTCCAGGAGCGGAGCTACCTCCTCCGTCCAGGTTCCGACTCATAGTCTACAAGGTCGGGAGCAACGACGCAGTCGCTAACTCAGAGACCAAAGACCTCCGGCGGTCTAATTCAAAGAGGTCGTGGTCACGAGGACCGAGTTCCAGGAGTTCAGGAACGAGGTCCTCTAGCTATCCGAGGCACCCTGTGGACCGAACAACCAGTCGACGAACCCATCGAGGAAGAGAAAAATTGGGTAGCGTGTCACACGGCTCGACCCGACCACTGAGGAGTGATGACACTGTCCTTATGACTCTAAGAGATGGAGAATCACCTTGCCCGGATCGGCGAGGGTGGAGACCAATCCAGTCGGGCGTACCATCCTACCGAACCCCCATTCACCGCTCGAATCCTTGACGCCTCGATCCCAAGGAATTTCTGACCACCTCAGTTCGAGACATACCATGGTGAAAGTGATCCAGCTGATCACCTAGAGGGGTTCAATACCCTCATAATGATTCACATCACCTCGGATCCTGTCCTCTATTGAGCTTTCCCTGCCACTTTGCATGGCTCGACAAGGAAATGGTTCCCAAAGCTCGCCCTAGCTCGATCTTCTCTTTCGAACAGCTCGATGTATACTTTCTCGCTCACTTTGTACTAGTCGAAAGGTCGAGAAGACGAGCGCGTCACTTCTGGACCTCAAATAGAAGGAAGGGGAGTCCCCATGGGACTTTGTGCGGAGGTTCACCACCAAGGCCAGGGAAGTTTCTTCTCTCGATGCTGGCATCGCATCCGCGGCTTTTCGACATAACGTCCGCCATGGCCAGCTAAAGGCCTCCCTAGTGAAGAAGCCTCTGATCGATTTTTCCGACGTCCTTCACAGGATCGAAAAGTAAATTCGAGCCGAAGAAGCTCTGCACCCTGAAGGTCTGACAGAAGCCCCCACCAAAGGAAGTGGAAGGTATGGTCTAGATCCCATGAAGAAGGCTAAAAAAGATCCTCTCGGTAAAAAACAATCGTCTCTGGTCCCCCGCTTCGAAAAGTTCACCCCGCCGACTCATAGCATGTCAGCTATCCTTATGAAGATTGAGGACAAGAGGCTCGTCCGCCATCCCCCTCGACCCAACAACAACAAGAAAAGGGACCAGAGTTTTTACTGTCGGTTCCACCGGGATCACGGGCACGAGACTGATACGTGTTGCGCTCTCAAAGACGAGATAAAGGCCATTATCCAAAGGGGTTACCTGACGGAGTTCACTCGAACTAATCTACGAGACCAACGGGCTTCGCCCTCTCCTCGAGCGGCCGGTCGGCGTCCTGAGGCAGAACCCGAGTCTGATGAAGCGAGAGGGCTGGCCATCCTTCACTGTGTTCACGGGTGACCCCATGGGAGAGAGTCGAATACTTTCCGCAAGGCCTTCGTGTGGGAGGTTAACTTGGTCCATGATCACCTACCCCCTTGGGACCAAGGCTTGGCAGTCTCATTCTCCAACTACGACCTAGAAGGTGTCCGACTACCTCACTGTGATGCCCTGGTGGCCAGCCTTGGCATGGTGAATCACGTGGTTCGCTGTATCGTCATTGACAATGGAAGCTCGGTGAACATCATGTTTCTTGCCGCATTCGAAGCGCTCAAACTCTCTCGAGAAAGACTGAAGCCAGCGAGGTACACATTGCATGGGTTTGTAGACACTCCTGTACACATCGAGGGGATCATGACGCTCGTCGTCACAGCCAGAACAGTCTCGAACATTCGAATAGAAGCCATGGACTTCATGGTGGCCAATGTCAAAGTTGCCTATAATGTGATTCTGAGCAGGCCCGGCCTCTGTTCCCTTTAAGTGGTACCCTCCGCATACCACTTGAAAATGAAATTCTCTACCGACCACGGAGTCGGCGTGGTCCGAGGAAATCAAGAACCGGCCAGGTTTGCTACATGGCCGTGGTGGGAGGCGGAGTTTTTCCCCTCGAAGTGGTCGAACTTCTGTCCGAAAGGAACTCATTGGGCTCCGAGCCCGTCGACTAATTAGAAGAAATCCCCTTCACCGAGGAGGACAGATCTAAGTGGTTCTGAGTGAGCCAGTCCCTCGCCCCAGACCTAAAACTGGCCATCAATGACTGCATCAGGCAGAATATTGATCTCTTCGCCTGGATGCCCTTGGATATGCCAGGAATCTCAGAGGACCTCATCATGAACCAAATAAGCGCCGACCAGGATTCAAAGCCTGTTCAGCAGAAGCACCGCAAATTCGGCCTTGAATGGCAGCTGGTAACCAAAGAACAAGTGAACAATCTCCTATCAGCTCGGTCATCTAGGGAGTCAACTATCCCGAATGGCTGGGCAACATAATGATGGTGAAGAAACCGAGCGGAAAGTGGAGGATCTACATAGAATTCACATACCTCAACAAGGCCTGCCCCAAAGATCCATTCCCCCTTTCGAGCATCAACGCCCTGACAGACTCGACTTCTAGCCACGAACTGCTGAGATTCATGGATGCCTTTTTAGGCTACAACCAAATCAGAATGTTTCCCCCAGACATCCCCAAAACTGCCTTCATGACTGACTAGGGCCTATACTGTTATCGGGTCATGCCCTTTGGGCTGAAGAACACCGGTGCTACCTACCAGAGGCTAGTCAATCGGGTGTTTAAGGAGCAATAGATCGGAACATGGAGGTCTATGTCAACGATATGCTTGTCAAAAGCTGTTGAGGCCAAGACCACGTCACTGATCTAGAGGAAGCCTGCAGAGTCCTAAGGTCCCACAACATGAGACTTAACCCCTCCAAATGCACCTTCGACGTCACTTCGAGGAAATTTATCGGATTTGTGGTCAGCCAGAGGGGCATTGAGGCAAACCCCGAGAAAATCCAGGCCATATTGGACATGGCCTCTCCTAGAAATGTCAAAGAGGTACAGAGGCTCACGGATCGGCTAGTAGCCATTGGCCAATTTCTTTCCAAATCCGGTGAAAAGTCGCTCTCGTTCTTCAAAGCCCTCCGGCTGGCTAAAGGATTCGAATAGGGTGAACCCCAATAGCAAGCCTTCAACCAGTTGAAGACCTACCTGGCCAACCCTCCGCTCCTCAGCAAACCAGAACCGGACGAGCCCCTCTACCTCTAACTAGCCGCATCTGAACATGCACTCAATGCCGTACTTGTAAGGGAGGAAGACGGGGTCCAGAAACCCATCTATTAAGTCAGCAAAGTCTGGGTGGAGCTCCGATATGCCCGAATGGAAAAGTCGCTTCCTCACTGGTGATGGACGCTCGAAAACTCTGACCGTATTTTTAAGCTAACTCCATTCAAGTCCTAACAGATCAGCCGCTCAAGCTCGTCCTCAACAAAATAGAAAATTCCGGGTGACTAATCAAATGGTCGATTGAGCTGAGCCAACACAACATCAGCTACCAACCCTGGACAGCCATCAAGGGCAAGCCCTCATAGAATTCATCACAGAGTGTACCATTTCGGAAGTACTCGAGAAACCAGAGCAATATTCCACTTGGGTGATTTATGTAGATGGATCGTCTTGCGAGGGCAGAAGCGGAGCTGGCATCATACTTTGTGGCCTCGATGATTTTGTACTATAGTATTCCTTACGCCTCAATTTGCAGGCCTCTAATAACGAGAAGAAATACAAAGAAATGATCGCCGGCCTCACACTGGCCCGCAATGCGGATGCAAGACGTGTAAGGGCCTTCAGCGACTCTCAACTCGTGGTTAGCCAAATTTCGGGGGATTATGAGGCCCGTGATGCTCGGATGGTCCTGTACTTAGCGCGCATCAAACTCATCCTGGAAGCCTTCAATCACGCCGCCGTTGAACAGATACCCAGGAAACTAAATAGTCTGGTAGACGCCTTTTCCAAGCTCGCCTCATCGTCATTCTAGGGCCTCGACCACACAGTCCTTGTTGAGGCCCTCTATGAGCCAAGCATCGAGAAGCCCGAGGTCATCTGCCTCAATATGGGCATGCAACTGCATAATTGGATGGATCACATCCACAAATTCTTGACGGAAGGCCAACTACCTGAAGACTCCGTCGATGCTAGGAAGATAAGGGTGGTCACAAATGTTCACCTTGACTGAGAATATCCTCTTCAAACGTTCATACACCAGGGTGGACGACAGACCTTACCTCTGATGTTTGGGTCCCGATGAAGTGAGGTATGCGCTGGAAAGTTACCCGATGGAATTGGAGGGTGACATATGGGCAGCAGGTCACTCGCAAGGAAGGTGCTCAACCACGGGTACTATTGGTTGACCAACTACAAAACGCCCGTGATCTCGTTAAGCAATGTGGGCCCTGCCAGAGATTCTCCTTGATCAGATAATTGCCCTAAGCCAAACTCAGGTCGGTGACTAGTCCAGCCCCCTTTGCCATGTGGGGGGTGGACCTGGTCGGCCCATTTCCGAAGGCCACATGCCAAAGACACTTTCTCATGGTCATCGACTACTTCACCATATTTGTCAAAGCCGAATCCCTGGCCATAGTCACCGAGCATCAATGCCAACAATTCTTCTAGAAGCACATTATCTGTCGGTTCGGTATCCCAGGCATGCTCATCACCGATAATGGGACTCAATTTGCAGGCAAAATTTTTCGAAAGTTCTGCAAAGACCTCGACATCCAGCAGCGGTTCTCATCAATAGCTCACCCCTAATTGAATGGTCAAGCTGAAAACGCCAACTGCCAAATTCTTTTTTTTGATGAAACGGATAGAGTCAACCGACTCCAGCCAGACAAATAATAATATTAATCAAAATTAGTACAAAAATGTTTTACAAGACGTAAAACCCGAAGTTACAGGAACAGAAACATGAAATTACGACGGCTGAAGAACTAAAGCCAAAAAATACATAAGCTAAAACCTCGCATCCGAACATAATGAAAGACTGCAAGCAAGCAAAACAGAAGGGAGCTTCATCCGCGAGAGGACGAGCTCTCTCTCCCCCTCGCCCCAACCGCAACGAAACAACCAACAACAGCAAAGGAGACACCTAGAGGACCCCAGCAGCCTAGAACAGATCGGAGCCGGCCAACCTCAGAAAGATGCCAAAGGAAAGAGAACAAAAAGCTCCGGACCCTTCCCCTGTAGGTTGACCGATAGCCAACGACCAAAAATGCTGCTCTCATAGCGGCAAATGAAGAACATTAAGAAGAGATCTTCCATCAAACAGAAACAGCGGAAGAAACTAACCTAGATACCACAACCTAAAAAAATTCCAAGCAACAAACTCCTTCATGCTCAATTAACTGAGAACCAGAAAGCCAAAAGGGCCTCCGCTCTCACAAAACTCAAGCCGTCGAGAAAACCGCCAACTGGCAACACAAAGAAAACCAAAGGAAAAATAGCAACATATTCCATTAGAGAGATCAAAATAGTCATACAACCTGGGCAAATAAACACAATTCATAGCCAAGGAGCTGGGCTAAAGAAACACCAGTCCGAAAACACCCAGGTGTACAAAAGAGGGAATAAAACAACCAGCATAATATCCTGCATATACACAAGGTAGGATAATTGAAACATTCCAGAACGAAGACCTGCGAACAGGGGAACCAAACGAAACCCAAAAACCTCCACTGCTCTACAAGCACGGGAGAGAAATCATCATACAGAGGTCACAAAAGGAAGCAGCAACCAAAAGAAGAGAGTCCCAACGACTTCCTCAACCCTGCGAAAGAAGAAAGAAGAAGCTGGACTATAATTAATTGCAGAAACATAGAAAATTATAAAGCATTAAGGTTACGGAGGTGCAGTAAAGAGTCGTCTAGTCTACGACTGAAAAGAGAGTCTCTAGCTTCGGTTTTTAATGTCGAAGACCAGAAGTTAAACAGAAATAAAAAGTCTTCAATAATAGGAGAAATTGGTGAAGCGCAATGTTTGAATAACCTTTTATTTCTTTCCAACCACGTGATCCAAATAATAATTTGAACCGACAGATTCCACGATCTGCCCAACCACCAAATTCTTGAATGGCTCAAAAAACGATTAGACCAATCTCTTAAAGGATTGTGGGACAACGAGCTGCTGAGCGTCCTATGGTCGTAACGAACAACCAAACGAATCCCTACGGGCGAGTCCCCATTCAATATGACATACGGGACAGAGGCAGTCATCCCACTGGAGATCGGGATCCCTTCGCCTAGGATCATGGGCTTCAATGAGGAATCCAACGCGAGCGACCTCAGGGCCAACTTGGACCAGGTCGATGATATCCGCGAAAGATCCTCCATCCGATGAGCCATATACAAACAGCGAGTTGAGAGGTCCTACAACAAAAAGGTTTGTCCGATCGACCTAAAGGAATGCGACCTTGTACTCAGGAAGCTTGCTATTTCCGATGCCCGCAAAAAAAGGCAAACACGCCCTGAACTGGGAGGGCCGTATAAGGTATCCTAAGTGGTATGTCCGGGCACGTACCGACTCGAAGACCTAGGTGGCAAGGCAGTCAAGAGACCCTGGAATGCGGAGCACCTTATTTAAGTACTGTGAGGAGAGAATTCCGTAATTTTAATAGGCTCTACGCCTCTTTTATTTTGTACCTAAGTGTTGGACAAAAGCAATGAAATTTCTTTTCAAAACATGTAAACATGTCAAAATACAACATCGAGCAAGCTACCGGTTCTCGCCCTCGCCCTTCCGCTTGGACTTCGACCACCTACGAGGAATTTCTCAATCTCTTAAGTCCTCGCCCCTCGGATTGGACTTTGATCTCCTACGAGAGATTTCTTAGTCTCTCAAGTCCTCGCCCCTCGGCTTGGACTTCGATTACCTACGACAGATTTCTCAGTCTCTCAAGTCCTCCCCCTTCAGCTTGGACTTCGATCACCTACGAGAGATTTCTCAGTCTCTTAAGTCCTCACCCCTCGGCTGGGACTTCGATTACCTACGAGAGATTTCTCAGTCTCTCAAGTCCTCGCCTGTAATCCCTGTTCCCGTATATATATATATATATATATATATATATATATATATATATATATATATATTTGTGTATTTTCTGTATTTAATTTATTTATAAATTCATTATGTTTTAATTCGATTTGGACCCTTTATTAAAATCTTTTCGAACCGAAAATTATATTTGCTTCGAATAATAGTATATTCTAACTTTATTTTTCTATTTCTAATTGATCGACTATTTATATTTTATTTTATTACTATTTGGATTTTAATAAACTTGTTTATTTCAAACCCTATTTTGATATGTATCTCACTATTATTCTATTATTGTTATTATCATTATTATTGTTGTTGTTATTATTATTATTATTACTTTTGATTGCTTCTTAAAAATCCATTTCTATTTGTTAATTGCATTTGTAGTCATTTCAATATAAATTCTATATTGTAATACAAATTACATTCTATCATAAATCATATTTTTATTGGTTATTTTATTTTCCTATTGGATTTAAACCCTATACCCAAACCCAATTTCCTATTGGATCATCTACCCAATAGCCCAATAAACTATTCTATATAAAAACCCTAACCCTAGAAAACCCTAGCCCTACCCCTACTGTGCAAACCCAAACACCTAGCCGCCAACCCTTTTGAACCCCCTCCTTCTTCTCCTCTGATTTGATCCTGAAACCCAAGCCTCGCCTCTTCCCGCTCGAGCCCTGAGCGCCACCTCCATCTTACACCTCTGCAAACCCATCACCCTCATCGCACTCTCGAACTCCGCCTCCTTGTCTCCTCCACCAGCATCGCCATTGCCGATGATCAACCTCCGAGTTCGCTCTCCTCTGCCGCTCCGAGCCTCCCTCGTTTTCCTCCTCACACCTACTCCGAAAACCCAACTCCTACCCTGTGCCACCTATCCGCCTTCCCTCGAGCCCATCCTCCACCATCTCCTCATTGCCAACCATCTCGTCATCCTCTTCCCCATTCACTGTGCACCTCTTCGACACCCACCATCCAAGCAGCGCCTGTCTCCTGTCGCCGCTTCACCCCTGTAGTTGCCACCTTCGCTGCCCCGAGAACTCATCACCGCAGTTCATCACCACCAACGGCCATGGCCGCTTCCCGCCTACCTCTATTCTCCTCGAAAATAGAGTGCCCGTCGCTGCACCCATCACCCCATCGCCTTCGAAGTCACTACAGCCCCGGCGCTACTTGCCGCAGCACCGCAGCCCTGCCGCCATCGAGTCGAAGTCGCAGAGCGCTCCCCCCTCCTTGCTCTGTTTTTGGTGGTGAGCATTCCTGGCCGTCCGTTCTCTTCACGATCTCACCATCAACATCAGATCAAATCACAATCAACAGATTTCCACCATCTTGATCACCAGATCAGATCTCAGCCCTCCGATCTGATCAAGTGCCGAGCCATCATCAGCTAGATCTGATCTGAGCCGTCGATCTTCCTCGATCTTAATTGCCATCATGATCTGTGCCGATCCGATCCATTCAATCTCGATCATCGATCAATGCCTTCATCCAATCAAGGCAAGTATCCTCTTATACAATTCGTTGTTCTAGTACAAGCTTTTATTTGAAAATACCGCAAGTAGATTGTAGTTGTGAATCCCCTTGGCTTATCATTTGATGACCTCATTTTACTTGTTGCCGTCCTTATCAATTCCATGATCACAAGAGTCATAATCTTTCGTTGATATATTCGTTTCACAACTAGTATAATTATAATACATTTCATGCAAAAATATCCTTGTTTGCTATTGTCCTGTTTTTGGTCTGCTGTTTCGACCCTGATAACATCAGAATATGGACTTGAGTTCTAAACATGAAATTTAGCCCCAAATGTCTAGTTTACTACCCTTTTGACGGAATTGAATTCTGAGTTGTGGTTTGTGAATTATCACTATTTTAGTACTGTTGTGTCTGAAACTTCAGATTCATGAATTTGCTGTGTCACTTTATTTTACAATTAAATTGACTATTCTACCTGTAAGATAATGACTTGAAATTTTGCATGCTGACACTAGACACACTAGAGGAACTTTCCTAATTTTCCTGGAATCAATTAATGAAGTTTCAGACCTGTTTCATATTTATAAACACAATTTTACAAATTCTGGCTGAGCACGAATTCTGTGTAGTTTGCTGTTTTGACACCTGTTACTACAATCTTTATGTATCTTGTTTATATACACTGGATTCGGATAAGCATCTAGTTTCTAGAATTTCTGACGGATCCAGATTTGCATTTTTTAGCAACTGGAATCTCAGTTTTGGTGCAGCAACATCATGCTGTCCAGAATTGGAATTCTCGTCGTTCTTGATAATTTTAATTAGTTTTGACCTTCGAATATGCCTTCTAACTATGTTAAACTTATTCCCTGTTCTTGATCATGTTTACTTGCCATATTTCGCACACATCCATAGTTGTCTTGATATTAATAATAAATAAAAAGCCGGGGTTTAAGAAAAAGACCACAGTAGTGGACAATATAGGTAAGTGTACTCAGAAGGGGGCCCATGTTTCCCACTTGATACTTGTTTCATGAACTAGTTATATGATTATTCGATTCATGGACTTGTTATATTAACACTTGTTTCATGAACTAGTTATGTGATTATTCGATTCATGGACTGGTTATATTAATTCTTGAATCACGGACTAGTATATTATTATTTGATTCATGACTTGTCATGTTATTACTTGACTCATGAACTAGTTATATGATTACCCGATTCATGAACATGCTTGCTTGATACTTATTGTCTGAGTACACTGCTCTATAAAATCCACCACTAGGTCTAAACGTAACTGTTTGTATGTAGCAACCATGTGGTAAATAAATGGGACGCATGAAGTGCTACCTAGATAGAATTAAACAATAGACTTAAGAATAACTTGTCACTTGTACACACTTGATACTTGTTACGTGATACTTGTTACTTGACGCTTGATACAACTACATGCTCACTTGTTACTTGTTCCTGCCACTTGTATTTGTTACCCGTTCCTGTTATTTGATTTGCCTTACTTGCTAGCTAGTCTCTTGAACTTCACTACTTGTTGCATCCTTGTCAATCATGTTGTACACTCTTGATTCCAAATCTTGTTTCATACTTACTTACACTTATTTTTGTAGCGACCCCGATTTCCAATACTGGGAAAACCGAGACACGAGCCAAGATATTTTCTTCAATTAGTCACAATACACAGAAAAATAGGAGAATTTAAAACTTTTTATTCAATACCCAATGTATTACAAGTCTGAATATTATACAACTACAATACCTTACAATAGAGTTACAATATTACCTTTACATTCCGAGTATTACGACCTTCAACATCTTACATCAGAGTACAAGGAATGAAGAACGACACTTGGTAACTCTCACTTGAGTACTTCTCAACTAATAGATAATCAGCACACATATTACAGCGGAACTAAATATGACAATGACTCCTTGCTTTCCTTGCCTTGAGTCCTCCTGAATCTCGCCCTTGTACTTCGGCGATCCAGTACCTATGGAAGTGGGGACGTCAGTATTCACTGACGCTTAAAGGCTGATAACAAAGCAGCGAATCTCCCAAACAGCATACAAAACATGGCAATAGTGTTAGTGTAGTTTAAGTATTTGTGAGTGCTATGACTAGACTCTAATGCGATATTTAACTAGAACTAGGATGCTTCCTATTCTAATGTCAGCAAGTCTCCGAAGCAACATGCATCCCATACTACATGCGACTCCATCTCAAGCCGTTTCTCCATATATAGGGATTTGAACCTGCGTTATGAATTCTAATTGTACACAACCTGTTCCTGATAGATACAACGTGACTGATGAGGTTGCAGACGTGGTCAAGTCCCACTAATGCAGTTCGCCAGTGGTGTCCATGTTGGCACCGCTACCCGGCTTACCGGACCTCACTCAAAAACCTGACGAACCGTCGGGGTTATTGCTAACAGAGGAGCCCCCTACCGCCCCCTGGTCGGACCGTAGTCCATGGCCTGTTTGCCCTCTTGGCATAGGACCCGACGGAGTTTCGGGGGTCCATCCCCCTAGCTCCGCCCGCCTTATCATGGCACTTCAGAAATTAACAATCAAGATACGCAACCCATGTCCCCAACTCGTGAGAAGGCATCGTACATATCCCTTTGACAGGAAGGTGCAACCCAATAGCACCACCTATGATCTGCCTCAAGGGACGAGTTAGTTGTAAGGTGCCCCCTACAACCGACTCCTCTCTCCCGACAAAGGGTTTAAGCAATGATCTTTATAAGTCACTACCCTAATAATGTCCCTAACCCTGAACACTCCTAGGGAAGGCAATATTATAACCACAACATGCTAGGCCTTAATTTAGACTTCGCAAGACAACTCTGCTAGGCTGCTCAACCTAGACTTACCAGAATCCTTCAGGATCCGGTTCGTGGCTTGTCGATCCAAGACCTCGGCAATGCGAATATATATGCATGCCACTACCCTGAACTTGGATTCCGTCTATACTCCGGTCCTCGATCAACCTAAACAGGTTAAGATCCGATGGTACTCGAGGAGTGACTCCTCCACAGTTCCTTAGGGTAAGGAACATATGTCTTGATGGTCGATAGCCCTTGTAGCACCCCGTTTTCCATATACTTGGAAACCGAGACACGAGCCAGGACCTTTTCATTCAATTAGTCACAATACACAGAAACAGGAAAATTTAAAACTTTTTGTTAACATAATATTACAGGCCGAGTGTTTCCACTAATACAATAAATTACATCAGAGTGTACATGAATAAAAGATAATCTTTGCTTTTTCACTTGTAGATCATGCCTCGGCTAGAGTTCTTCTGGTTTGCGATCTTGTATCCACAACCTATTGAAGTGAGGACATCAGTATTCACTGACGCTTAAAGGCTGATCATATAGCAGCGGATCTCCAAAACAAGCATATACAAACATAGTAAAATATGTCGGTGTAGTTAAAGTGTTCGTTAGTGCAATGATTAGAATCTAACAAATGTCAACTAAACTGGAATACCAATGCACTGTCAACTAAACTAGAATACTAATGCACTGTCAATTAAACTAGAATACTAATGCACTGTAAACTAAGCTAGGAAACTAATGCCATGTCAACTAAACTAGGATACTAATGCCATGTCAACTAAACTAGAATACTAATGCTATGTCAACTAAACTAGGATGCTCATATTCTAATGTCAGCAAGTCTCCGAAAGCAACATGCAACCCATACTACATGCGACCCCATCTCAAGCCGTTTCTCCATATATAGGGATTTGAACCCTCGTTATGAACTTCTAATTGTACACAACCTGTTCCTGACACCTACACGTGACTCGTGAGGTTGCAGATGTGGTCATGTGCCACTGATGCAGTACGCCAGTGGTGTCTATGTTCGCCACTGCTACCTGGCCAACCGGACCTCACTCAAAACTAGACGAACCCAACGTATCGGGCGTCATTTCAAAATCCAAATCATAGGGTCTCGCAAGCGCAGGGTAGCACGAAGCCTACCCTGTGGCACCCCTGAGGTCTCTCAAGCGCAGGACTGCCCAACGCATCCTGTGGCACCCCAAGCCACGGTACTTCAGGAATTAACAGCGCGAGATACGCAACTCGTGCTCCCAACTTGTGGGACGACACCGTACGTATCCCTTTGACAGGAAGGTGCAACCCAATAACACCACCTAAGATTGGCCCTAAAGAAAGGTTTGGTCGTACGGTGCACCCTACTACCAACTCCCCTTCTTTCGGGCAAAAGGTTAAGTAATGATTGTATAAGTCACTACCCTAATGATGTTACTACTCCTATACAATCTTACATAATTTCCAACTTAGATTATCATGGTCCAACTTGTGGTCCCTCGATCCAAGACTCGAGTAACGAGATCACTCTCACTCATCCCTACCCCTAACTCGGATTCTACCAACACTCTCGGCCCACGGTCAACCTACATTGGTTAAGACCCGTCGATACCCGAGGTGAGATCTATCCATTTACTCTAAGGGGGTAGGATGTGGTCTTGATGGTCGATGACCCTTAGGGTAATTGAAAACCCTAAACTAGCTTTTTATCAAGCTATAACCATTAGAACTTCTCAACCCTTATTGCTATGAATGAAGGGTGCTCATATACTATGGTTCCATTTTAAGTTAGAACCTACTCGACTAGAGTCCATGGGTTCTCTTCCTAACCCACATAAACATTGGTACATTTCTTCATGCAACTAGGATGCTATACTATACCGTCCAAGCATGTATGGTTCCTTACTAACATCAACTACACAAGGTAGTTACAACTACAATTTTAACATGGCTCTTTCTTATTACTTAGCCTATGACAATTCAATCATGGTATACAATTGCAAGCATCAACCTACAACAATTAATCATGGTATGTATGACATAACCATCAACTTACAACATTCTTAATTGTGAATGTGATTTAGCATGCGCTTGTAGCGATCCCAAGCATGGATACATATATAACTAGTATGAACATACAACATTCCCAAGCATGCATATATATAACTAGTATGAACATACAACATTCCCAAGCATGCATATATATAACTAGTATGAACATACAACATTCCCAAGCATGCGTATATACTTCTACATTATCACTAAAATATGGTAAGTAATTTTACATCAATCCTACAACATTCTAAGCATATATATCATTCCTAACATGATAGATATTTTTAGAATAAATCCTACAATATTCTAAGCATAAATAAATTAATCTAAACATGGTAGGAAATTTTAGAATGAATCCTACAACATTCTAAGCATAAATAAATTAATCTAAACATGGTAGGAAATTTTAGAATGAATCCTACAACATTCTAAGCATAAATATCCTTCCTAAACATGATAGGTATTTTTAGAATGAATCCTACAACATTCTAAGCATAAATAAATTAATCTAAACATGGTAGGAAATTTTAGAATGAATCCTACAACATTCTAAGCATAAATATCCTTCCTAAACATGATAGGTATTTTTAGAATGAATCCTACAACATTCTAAGCATAAATAACCTTCCTAAACATGATAGGTATTTTTAGAATGAATCCTACAACATTCTAAGCATAAATAAATTAATCTAAATATGGTAGGAAATTTTAGAATGAATCCTACAACATTCTAAGCATAAATATCCTTCCTAAACATGATAGGTATTTTTAGAATGAATCCTACAACATTCTAAGCATGAATATTATTTCTAAACATGGTAGGTATTTTTAGAATGAATTCTACAACATTCTAAGTATGTAGAAAGACTTAGCATGATATTTACTTTAAAATAAACACAACATCCATTTAATAATCATCTACTAAGATTTCACATAACATAAATATCTACAACTATTTTATTTTAACATCTACTACTATGACTTTATTGGAACATACATATCTACTACTACTACCATGAGTTTCTACTAAAATATAACATAAATATCTACAACTAAATTACTTACTAAAAATCTTTATTAGCATATGTTCCTTATTATTACTAGTGGACATAAAAGAGATCTTTTTAATCTTTTTACAACTAGTGATTAGAAAGTTTCTTATTAACACCACAATGGTTTCTTCCTTACTTAAGCTTATAAAAGAACTAAAAAATAATAAAAATAAGTAAGAGCCCTTCCATTTTGGGTTCAACCAACATATGCCTTCTTCTATTTTTGTCCAAGTCAATGTGTGTCCTACAACCAAGATGGTTGTATACTTAGTCCATATGCCTTATGTATTAGTTCTCATTCAAGTCCTACAACCTTAAGTGGTTGTATGTAAGAGTTCATATGCCGTATGTCATTTTAGTCCAAGTAGTTAGTTCTTTTATGAGTCAAACAATAACTACTAACAACATTCAAAATAAGAAACCCATACAACCATACTACTTCAAAAAAACCACACCAAAAAGAAAAATAAACAAGGAGGGTAAGAAGAAGAAGAGCATCAAAACAACCATTCAAATAAACAAACAAACAAACAAACAAACATAGGAGAAACCCCCACCTTGTTTCACTTGTAGGAAGAACTAGTTATGCTACTTCTCCTTCCTCCTAGCTTTTAGAACTCCTACTAAACCTACAAGAACAACTCTCAAGTTAGCATGGTGTTCTCTCTTTCTTTTCCTTTCTTTCTTTTGATCTTTCTAAAATGAGACAAAGGTGGAGGAAGGGGGTATTTATAGGTGGGAAAAAGGGTGGAAAGTGCAAATGTGTATGCACACAATTGAACTAAGGTCCTTCCCCCTTTTGGGGCCGGTTTCTACTAGTGGAGGGGAGGGTGAGGTGGAGGTATGGTGAGGGTATGGTTCTTTTGGTGAGGTGGAGGGTGATGTGGAAGAGAGAGGGTTCTAGAAGAATTCTTAATCCCTTATGTCTTTGTAACCCTAGGTTTAGCTACACAACAATTCCTAATTATCCATTAGATTGTCATGGCTAGAAGATAACACAATGGTGAAAGAAAAATAAAATAATCAAGTAGTCGTACGCTAATATAATAATATTATTAATAGTCGATCGGGATATTACAGCCCTAGGGTAATGATATTATCCTAGATGAGCACAACAACTGTGTACTAGCTAATAAGCTACACACGGTAACTAACCACATACGAGCCAATAAGCTACGTATGATGACAACGTACATACCAGCTAAATAAGCCGTGCATGAGACCAACAGCTACGCACGGGCCGGTCGAGCCGCGTACGAGACAACAACCTACATACGAGCTAAATAAACTACGTATGAGACCCGCAGCTACATACGGACCAGTCGAGCCACGTATGAGCACAATCATATGCAAACAACCATACAGGTAATCAACCTAGAAGCAACCAAACGTGCTTACTAGCAAACTTGATCTTCTATTATTAGAAGCAACAGAAGAATCTACTAATAGTCTATGATCGGTATTCTACCAATGAAAAACCGAAGGCGACATAACAACCTTTATCAAACTAACTATTACTAGTGATCTTCCTGATCCTTATTACCCCTACGGATGAGGAATGTCCCCATGATAGGGTCTAATTCTAATTTGAACCTCACGCACTAGAACTCACGGTTTCCTTTCAAAACGAACTAGAACAACATAGATACTACGTTCGTTCAATATTCCACTAGGATGCTACACTATACTCTTCAAGCATGTGTGGGCTCTCTACTAATATTAACTACAACAAGGTAGTCGTCATTACAATTTCAACATGATTCTTTCCCTATTACTTCAACCTATAGCACTTTAAGCATGGCATACAATTGCAAGCATCTACCTATGACAATCTAATTTTGGTACATAACATAACCATCCACCACAATACCCCTAAGTACGAATATGATTTAAGCATGTGCTTATACCAAGCTTAAGCATGAATAATCACCATGGTCTAAACATGAAGTTTACTATAGTCAAGCATAAGTTACAACTTGAGCGTGAATACTTACTACTTTAGAGTATGTATCTCTACTACCACCTTACACATGGATCTTCATTACTTTACGCATGATTAATTACTATGATCTAATTACGAAGACAACTTAGTAGAACATCTACTATTACGATCTAGTATGGGTAGAACATGAATATAGAATTTCTAAGACTAAGCATGATATGTATTCCAAGTAGAGACCTACAACATTCTAACCATAGTATGATAATTCCTACCATGTATGTACAACCTAACCATGGTTCTTTTCTACATTAAACCTACAACATGGCATACACCATAAGCATGGTTCCTACAATTATTTAAGCATAAGTGTCTACCATCTTTAGCATGAGTAATGACTAAGCATGATCATCTATTAACTTTAGCATGAAAAATAATTAGCATGGTCATCTACTAACTTAGTACAACAATACTTAAGCATGGTCATCTACTAACTTGGCATGAACAATAATTAGCATGGTCATCTACTAACTTAGCATGAACAATAACTAGCATGGTCATCTACTAACTTAGCATGAACGATAATTAGCATGGTCATCTACTAACTTAGTACAACAATACTTAAGCATGGTCATCTACTAACTTGGCATGAACAATACTTAGCATGGTCATCTACTAACTTAGCATGAACAATAACTAGCATGGTCATCTACTAACTTAGCATGAACAATAATTAGCATGGTCATCTACTAACTTAGCATGAACAATAACTAGCATGGTCATCTACTAACTTAGCATGAACAATAATTAGCATGGTCATCTACTAACTTAGTACAACAATACTTAAGCATGGTCATCTACTAACTTAGCATGAACAATAATTAGCATGGTCATCTACTAACTTGGCATGAACAATAATTAGCATGGTCATCTACTAACTTAGCATGAACAATAACTAGCATGGTCATCTACTAACTTAGCATGAACAATAATTAGCATGGTCATCTACTAACTTAGCACAAACAATACTTAAGCATGAATCTTGCCATATTCCTAAGCATGGTAGATTAATTAACATCAATCCTACAACAATATGAGCATGGGTCTTTACTTAGTAATTAACCTACAACATTCCTAGCATGGTAGATTAATTAAACATCAATCCTACAACAAGATAAGCATGGGTATTTACTTAGTAATTAACCTACAACATTCCTAGCATGGTAGATTAATTAACCATCAATCCTACAACAATATGAGCATGGGTAGTTACTTAGTAATTAACCTACAACATTCCTAGCATGGTAGATTAATTAGCCATCAATTCCTACAACAATAAAAGCATGAGTATTTACTTAGTAATTAACGTACAACATTCCTAGCATGATAGATTAATTAACCATCAATCCTACAACAATATGAGCATGATATACACTTTCCAACAATCATCTAAGCATAGATAAGTTAATCTAGCATGGTATACAACTTTCCTAAGCATAGATAAATTAATCTAGCATGGTATACTACTTTCCTACAATCATCTAAGTATAGTAGTAGCATGGATAAATTAATCTAACATGGTATACAACTTCCTACAACTATCTAAGTATAGATAAATTAATCTAGCATGGTATACAACTTTCTACACATCTACTACTACTACTTTATTTTGACCATAAACATCTACTAAAATCATAAACATCTACTACTAAAATATCTACTAAAATCTTTAGCTAAACATAAACATCTACTAAAATCATAAAACATCTACTACTAAAATATCTACCTAAAATCTTTAGCTAAACATAAACATCTACTAGAATCATAAAACATCTACTACTAAAATATCTACTAAAATCTTTAGCTAAACATAAACATCTACTAAAATCATAAAACATCTACTACTAAAATATCTACTAAAATCTTTAGCTAAACATAAACATCTACTACTAACTACTTTATTTTAATACATAAGCATCTATTACCACTTTTATAAAAACATAAATATTTCTACAATTTTGTATAGACATCTACTACAACTATTTTATTTTAACCATAAGTATCTACCAAAACTTTACATAACATGAATATCTACAACTACTTCATTTTAACATCCACTACTACTACTTTATTTGACATAGAACATCTACTACTAAAATATCTACTAAATCTTTTACTAGCATCTATTTCTTATTATCACTAGTGATCATAAAAAGAGATCTTTTTAATCATTCTACAACTAGTGATTTAGATTAGTTTCTTTTCCATAATTAGAATTAATATCTACAATGGTTCTTTCTTACTTAAGATTAAATAACAATGAAACAAGCAAAATAAATAAGTAAAGAACTCTCAATTTCGTTCAACCAATTATATGCATACTTTCTAGTCTCAAGTTCAAGTGTATGTTCTACAATCACAAAGTGGTGTCTGCATTATGTCATATGATTATGTATGAGTCCTCATTCAAGTCCTACAACCGAAAATGGTTGTATATACCAAGTCCATGTGCATGTGTTCATTTTAGTCCAATTTATAATACTAAAACAACAACTACAACTACAAGATTGATCTCTTTGTTCTTTACTACTACCACTTATTTCTTTTCTTTTTCATGTGGTTATTATTTTTTAACCATCCATAACCATACCAAAATAAGAATTACACACCACAACACTATCACAATAAACCATTCTCAAAGAACAAAAGAAACAAAACAAGGAAGATAAGAAGAAGAAGAAACACCAAAACAACAATTCAAACAAACAAACAACCAAAAGAGAAGCCCCCACCTTAATCTCTTTTTGATGAAAGAACTAGACTAACTCTCCTCCTTAGCTCCTAGGAATCCTTATGAAACCTACAATGGAAAACTCTCAAGTTAGTGTGGTTCCTCTCTTTCTTTTCCTTTCTTTCTTTTTGTCTTTCTAAAATGAGACAAAGGTGGAGGGAGGGGGTATTTATAGGATGAAGGAGAGGGTGGAAAGTGCAAATGTGCACACACAAATTTGCAAACCCCCCCCCCCCCCCCCCCCCAATGAAATGGGGGTCGGCCATGCCTTAGGGAGGTGAGGGTGTGGTGGAGGTGTTATGTGAGGTAGAGAGCTTCTAGAAGATTTCTCCTAATTCTCTCATGCACATTTAACCTAGGCTAACCACTTATAAACCTTAACAATCTAATAGGTTTTGTCATAAACAAGACAAGTGTTTGTCCAAAAATACACAACACAAAATTTGTATAATGTATTAATCGACATACTACATACACGTGTGTATATATATACATATACCGAAAATCTTTGCATAATCCGTATAAAAATGATTTAATTTCGGAAATAATAATAAAATAAATTTTATTATTAGTTCGGAAGATCACTGTATCAATTTGATACAATACGGATGTATACTGACCGGTATCTAGGGTACAGATAATGTCTATGGACAAACCGGTGAAAATCACCAAAATATTTCAATTTTGGAATTAAAACAAAATAATAATAAAATAATAATAAAATAATAATAAAATAATAATTCATACAAGGTAATATCCGTCCGGGATATTACAATTTTCATACCCTTGCTTGCACTACTTGCGGCCTGAACTTGCACTAAGGGTGTCTGTCTTTGTTTCTCTATTTTTCTTCTGCATGACATATACAGATTTTGGAGACCAATTTCCTGCTGGAGTTGGTGAGCAAACGTTCTAGGCTTCACTTGGGAAAACTTTCTTTAATTATTTTGTATTTGACTTTATTTAGTTTTTGTTGCCAATTGAAACTTGTAACGGGCTTGTACTCCCGAAGTTTTTACTTTTGATTAGGATCTTGAATTTATGTAGGATATTTATATTTTGTTTCAAATATTTTCTGTTGATTAATAAATTATTCATGCATGCGTGGTTGAGTATATTTTGCTATATTTCTTGTTATGATGCTGAGTTGATCCTACAGCTTATGAATGATGAAAATCATTTGCTAGGCTTTGTCACGTACTCGTATTCCATATTCTTTTTGGAAAGCGGGGCGTGACATCGCCCCTCGGCTTGGACTTCGATCACCTACGAGAGATTTCTCAATCTCTCACGTCCTCACCCCTCGGCTTGGACTTCGATCACCTACGAGAGATTTCTCAGTCTCGCACGTCCTCACCCCTCGGCTTGGACTTCGATCACCTACGAGAAATTTCTCAGTCTCTAAGTCCCCACCCCTCGGCTTGGCCTTCGATCACCTATGAGAGATTTCTGAATCTCTCAAGTCCTCGCCTCTCGGCTTGGACTTTGATTACCTACGAGAGATTTCTCAATCTTTCACGCCCTCACCACTAGGCTTGGACTTTGATCACCTACGAGAGATTTCTCAGTCTCTCAAGTCTTCACCCATCTTCGATCACCTACGAGAGATTTCTCAATCTCTCACATCCTCCCCCCCTCAGCTTGGACTTCGATCACCTACGAGAGATTTCTTAGTCTCTTACGTCCTCACCCCTCAGCTTGGACATTGATCACCTACGAGAAATTTCTCAGTCTCTCATGTCCTCGCCACTCGGTGTGGACTTCGATCACCTACGAGGGATTTCTCAATTTCTCAAGTCCTCACCCCTCGGCTTGGACTTCGATTACATACGAGAGATTTCTCAATCTCTCACATCCTCTCCACTCAGCTTGGACTTTGATTACCTACGAGAGATTTTTCAGTCTCTCAAGTCCTTGCCCCTCGGCTTGGACTTTGATCACCTTTGAGAAATTTCTCAATCTCTCACGTCCTCGCCCCTCCGCTTGGAATTCGACAACATACGAGAAATTTCTCAGTTTCTCAGGTCCTTGCCCCTCTGCTTGGAGTCCAAAAATCTACAAGAGACGCACTCATACCGCACAGTTCGGACTGCTGCACACAAAAAACCTACAAAAAGCCAATTCACTACTATTTTTCTTATTATTATTACAACCAAAGAAAGTGTGTTGATACAATTGGCGAGACTATGTCACATCACCCGCAATCGACCTAATGCTCTTACATAGGAGCCGTGGAGTTGGTACAGACCAGTTGAAGGCCAGCCGGATGAGTTTGCTCCTCTGCAGGATCTCATGGGGTTGCCAAGGTGAACACACCCGCAGCGGAGCTCAAGGCGTCACCTGGCCTCACGGGTCCAAGCCACAGGAATCCTGACATCCCAGGCATTATCTTGTATCGTTGTATCTCTCACTCTTTCTCCACAATGACCTCACGAAGGAAAGATTCGAACGAAGGTCAGCGGATGGAAGTGTTTGACATCGAAAACACGACCTCCGCACTTCCCAAGTCACGATCGGCTATCAACTTCTTAAGTCGCGCCGATTCCAAGCTAAGTCCTTCAGCTTAGTCCTGAAATAAGGAACAGTCGCTTCTCGATCGTGAGCCTCTCTTCGATACTGTGCCAATCTAAGGTCTTGACCTTGCCCCTAAGTCACGCCAGCTCGGAACATCGGGGGTCTACCTCAAAGGGAGCGTCCATCTGCCAAAGAGATAGAGAGAACATTATTCCAAGCCCTATAAACTTGGCAAAATCCACATAATCTCACAAGACAGATTATGCCAAAAATCCCCAGTCAAAAGGTTCGGCCAAAAATTCTCTTCATAAATAAAAATCTTTACAAACGTGCGGTGGCTAGTCCGCAAACAGTGGTGGGGAAAAAGCAAGTACAAGCGCTATTGTTCATGGATTAGGCGAACCTCTTCATCGACACAGGGTGCGGCTTCAGGGTTGACCATGGCGACGTTCTCATCACCACCGCCTCTAGGGAGTCAGTGGACGGTTGGGCAGCTTCATATAATAATGGAACTTGTCAAGCTGCAACTCAGGGTGGAAGTACTTGATATGCCCGATCGTCAGGGCATAAACCTCATCCTGGGCCTCAATAACCTTGTCCATGCCGGCTTGCTTGATCTTCTTTATCTCAAAGGCGGCCGCCTTCTTCAACTCGCCCTCCCTCTTTAGGCTGGCGTCGGTCTGGGAAGCCAGCTCAGCCTGAAGAGCTTGGTTACGGGACTCGGCCGCCAATAGCTTCAACTTGAGATCCTTCATCTCTCACTTATAGCGTTGAGCATTTCGTCACCTCCCTCTTCAGCTCCTGGTGATGCAGGTTCATCACCTGAGCACCTGCCATGCACGCCTACAGCCGAGGGAGTAAGACTTAACAAAAAAAAGCAATAGGAACCAAAGTGTAGAAGGAAATCAGAACTGAAAAATGGTTACTTGCATGCTCGCCTAAGCCCACCTTATATAGCTGGACTCGATGGTATTACACTCCATGGCTTTTTGGTCCCGAGGCAAAGCGAGCTTCTCAACAACTTCGATCGCCACAGGACCCTCAGACAGGGTATCAGGTGACCCAAATGGCCCAGTCAGGGGCCCACAGTCGGAGCCCCACGTTGCCCAGGAACTTCTCAAATTTTGGAATGACGGGAGGGAGACCACCGCTCACAACCTCAGTAACCTTTAGGTTACTTGAGCTTGGGGCCATCTTGGAAGAGCCAGGAATACCGGGGACCGCCCGAGTCTTCTATCTCTTCAACACCGGGTGGGAAGGTTCTTCATAATCCCCTGGGAAGAGACCTTCCTTGCTTCCCCTTTTTGTCCCGATTGGACTTCTTCTTCTTCAACATGGCCCTCCTCTCCGAACGACGAAGTATTTCCCCTTTCACTCCTTTATCGAGTCAGAGTGGCTATGAAAGACCTTCTTCCTTGGCAGGACGAGATAAACTAGATCCCTTTGTACTCTTCTGACGAGCTAATGCCAAAAACATCTCGAAAATACTTCAATCTCAGGGGCACCCCCATCTCTTTGCAAAGTAGCATGAAGCACACGAGCTACTTCCAAGAATTCGACCCGTATTGCATTGGACTCAACGACACCCATGACAAGACCTTCTGGATGAATGGGTGGATGGGTAGATGCAATCCCGAGCTGAACGCATCCATAGGGAACACGCAAAAGCATGGTGCTAAGTTATCCGTGGGTTAGAGCCCAGGGCTGGGGATCAACATTTCATACTCTGGTCTATGAAGTAGCTTGCTCGGATGACCGAAAATCATTCGTCGTCAAAACAATTGGCGTTTTATCCATTGAGATCTTCGTTCGATCGGGCGAAGATGGTTGCAAACCATACCAGACTAATTTTTCGATGTTATCCGGATACATTCAAATTCAGCTTGGCTGCCGAAGGAAGGGAACGTCGAGCTTGATTTCTGGAGCCGTCTCATTCGAACTATCTGGCAGGGTCCACTTCATTTTCTTTCGTCAGACACGGGGGCCCTTCAGGGGGGGGAGGCATCGCCAAAGTTGCCAGATTGGGATCCTCTGCCAAGAAGTCAACCTCAACTACCTCATCTTCCTTAACTCCTTCAACTACCTCATCCTCCTCCACTCTACCAACCACTTCCACCTCATCACCCTCCTCCTCCATGCGCACACTCCCTTTCAAGTCGCTTAAATCCACTATGAAAGGTTTTCTGCTGCGGAGCGGCTGGACATCATAAACCATATCTCTAGTCTCCCAAGACGTGGAGTCGGATAGTCGTGGGCCATCGCACCGAACCAATGTAAAGGTTGACGAACCAGACTGAGCCCTTGACATTATGAAATTACTAACTTGTTTAAATTGCCAAAAAGTTGTCGAAAACTTCACCACTGGGGACCACTGTGCTAGAGAGGAAAGCTTGGAGACTTATAGAGAGAGCTAAAGCAAAAAATGAGAAAGGGGGTGGGGGATATGTAACTAAACCTAGTGACTCCTCGATTTCGGCAAAAACAACGACTCCTCGATATCCGCAAACATGACATTAGCATCACACATGTCACTACAGGAGTTGTCCACATGTAGTGCAACTCCTATCCAAGTCCAAATTTTCTCCAAGTCCAAAATGCTTGAGCATCGGCATACACTTTGAGCCTGCCAACAAAGAAACATTCTTTTCATCAGCCATCAGGCTTGACGCTCGGCATGTCCTAGCTTTCTCACAAAAAAGTGCCTCAAAGCAAGGCCTTCAGGCTCGACGCTCGGCATGTGCCTCGAGCAGGTAGCCAATTTTCTCACAAAAAATAGCTCAAAGTAAGGCCACCTGCATCGAGCAGGAAGCTAGCTTTCTCACAAAAAAAGCCTCAAAGCAAGGCCGTTAGGCCCAACGCTCGGTAAGTGCCTTGAGCAGGCAGTCAACTTTCTCACAAAAACGCCTCAAAGCAAGGCTACCTGGCTCGACGCTCAGCATGTGCCTTGAGCAGGCAGCCATCTTTCTCACAAAAAAAGCACCTCAAAGCAAGTTCGTCTGGCTCGACGCTCGGCATGTACCTCGAGCAGGCAGCCAGCTTTCTCACAAAAAGTGCCTCAAAGCAAGGCCATTAGGCTCGACGCTCGGTATGTGCCTCGAGTAGGCAGCCAACTTTCTTACAAAAATTCATCTCAAATAAGGCCATCAGGCTCGACGCTCAACACGTATCTCGAGTAGGCACACAACTTTCTCTCAGAAAGTGCCTCCTTCGAAGCGTTGTGCACCGACCCTGAGCGAGATACTGGCTCGATGCTCGGCACGTATCTCGAGCAGGCACATAGCTTTCTCTCAGAAAGTGCCTCCCTCGAAGCGCTGGGCACCGATCTCGAGCGAGCTATGGGCTCGGGGCTCGGTATGTATCTCGAGCAGGCACACAGCTTTCTCTCAGAAAGTGCCTCCCTCGAAGCGCTCGACACCGACCCCGAGTGAGCTACTAGCTTGTAGCTCGGCATAAACGAGTAGGTACACATCTTCCTCTTAGAAAATGCCTCCCTCGTAGCGCTCGGCACCGACCCCGAGCGAGCTACTACCTCGGAGCTCGGCATAAACCTCGAGCAGGCAAATAGCTTCCTTTTAGAAGGTGCCTCGCTCGAAGCGCTCGACACCGACCCCCAAAGATCGGGCCTCGGCACCAACCTACCACGCTCGGCTCGGCCCCGACCTCAAACACTTATTTCGGGGGTTCACTATCTCATCTTCGCAAAAACACTTTCCTCTGATCTTCTCACAAGAACGGACTACTCCTCGACGGCTGATGCACACAACACTCCAGGAGTGGAGGGCTTATGATATGGGTATAAGTGACATGGCCCAATCAGGGCCATCAGATCTCCTCGATATTTGCTCATTTCAGATCGTTAGGTAAAAAAGTCCAACAGATCTTTTGCAACATCAGGCCCACAGACAATCAGGTCTAACCCGGTCCAGTAGGGTTAGATACCAGTTTGTTCTACCTATAAATATCAGTCCCCCTCCTCCTTGAAATAGGTAATCTGAAAATTCTCACTTGAACCCTAGTTTTCTTCCTTTATCCAGTGACTGACTAGATCGTCAGAGGGCCTGTCGCTGGGATTTCTCCCGGTGTTTTTAGGCACTTTGCAGGTGTTCCAGTCGGCCAGCCACCAGCACTCTTCCGTGCTGACCTCTAGTAACAGACTGGATCTGCAGTTGAGACCACTTTACAAATTACAAGAACTCAAACCTGTTGCTCCCTTGCCAGAAACAAGCAACATCAGAAGAGTTGATCAACTACAAGACTAACAGTCTTTACCGGCATTTTTTTGCACATTTACCGACGTTTATAAACCCCGCTGTAGATACCACCGGCGTTTTATAAATTGCCGGTGCAAGTGTCGCTGAATCGTGTGTCGCTGTAGCTTAGGGACATTCACCGACGTTTTTTATGACCGCCGGTGTAGGTTAAAACTATACCGGCGGTCGTAAAAATGCCGGAGAATGTGTGGTTTCGTTTGGAAGTGCTATTTTCGGCCATCACCTACACCGACGTTTTTAAAACGCCGGTATATACCGCTAGTTTTTTGCTGGAAGCTACACCGGCGCTTGTAAAAACGCCGGTGTAGCTATATTTGTATTTTTTTTTTAAATTAAAAAAAAAATAACTTCAACACTCTTATTAATCAAAACCAATTACAAAACTAAAAGAGACCCATTATAATATATATGAATGAAGCATAATAGTATAATATCAACAAATTGTAATCTCATAAACATAATAATGTTATTTCACCACATTCATAACCAAAATATGGAGTTCAAAATATTGAGTTACAAAGAGTGAAAAAGATTATTTTCACTGTCAAGATACTAATTGAAATGAAACTTATACTTTTATAATACTCATGAGATAACTGTCAATTGAAACCACAACATAAGTTCAAACAGGATTATTTCATCACTAGTCACTCATCTGTAAATTATGGTATGCAACTTCAGTTACATAATCCATCTCATCATCACTTAAAACCAACGAGAAAGAACAATCTCATTTTCAAACCCAAGCAACAAGCATGAACATTATCTTAGAAACTGATACTCATCTAGACATCATGATATAATTGTATATAAAGTTAAGATATAAAAAATTCCATCACTAGTCACTCCTATATAAAAAAATCATAGTATGCAACTTCAGATACATTATCCATATCATCTCCATATTCAGACAAAAAGCAACTGAGTAACTCAGAAAAAAATTTATTAGGTACCAAGTTTCAGATTGCATACCCCAGACATCATCCAATTTGATGAACACTTCATTTAAGAAAGGAGATAGTGGAGGGTCGATCACCCTTACACTGATACAGTACTCAGTAACTCAGAAGACAATTAAATTCAAGCAACTTCAAAACCACAACTAGAAAGCTTTTCAATTTGTGGGTGGACACTAAGTGGAAAAAACAAGCAGTGAAACAAAATTAGATACCACCACAAGAGTTAATAGCATCAAGTGCTACCCCTTCAGTCATGAAATTACCACCTAGAGCTGTTTATATAGAAGAGGAAAATGAGGACATATTAGATTCTTGAATGGAAATAATATCACATTTATGAGAATTGATAAGATCATATATAGCTTCTTTTTTGTGTAAGCTACCAACACCTTCATGTCCTAACAACATACTTACTGGCTTTTGTTCCACATTTCTAAAAAATCTCATTAGATGTCATCTGCTACTTCAATTTCCCGGATTCCTAACCACTCTTTAGTGTGTATTTATACTCATCCATCCCTATCTTTTGATGTTGTGTTACTTGCCAATCATAACATTCTCATTTGAACTACACTCATTTTTTCACGCATCTTTCGTAATAGCCTAGGATTCTGACTCTTTACATAGTTGTTTTATACAAAAGCTTCTTCAACTTCAAGGACATTTTACAATCACATAATGCTCCCAATGCACTTTTTCATTGTAACTATCCCACTCAGTATCCACTTATTGACAACTTTAAGTCTCACCAAAATCATGAATTATTCTGAAAATTGTCACTCTTAAGGTATTTCTTTGTTGTGAATCTTGCTAAAGTTACATTTTACATTGTTTTTGTGTATTACAATCTAAAGGCATAGCCCAAAGCAATGTAAGATCCTTGTCAATAAGCCTACAGTAACAGAGATTTGAATCTAACTTTCCTCACAATAAATACTACATTATGTACAGTATCATTCAATATATCTGATCGATATTTTTTTAATATCTAAAACTCACCACATAATATTTCTAGAACATTATCAATAATATTCTCTACATCAATGAAAAATATATGCGCCTCTATATCTATTCATTCTTTCTTACCACTGATCATCATAATAGGTGATTAACTTTTGTCCACCCTCCCTAGAATTAGAAAATAGAATATTTATTAGATACAATTGCTTCTCATTCTAGTTCAGCTACTTCATTCAAAAGTTTCATAATATGATCCTTGAGCTTCAACCCATTCAACCAAAAAAGCCAGTAAGTATCCTCTTCACCAAGTAATCATAAATGTACACATCCAACCTGTTCCAAAACCCATTCAACCAAAAAACCATCAAAAGGATTGCCTTTCTTTCCCTTTCCAACTCAAACAACCTCATCCCATTCAAAGAAACCCATCAAAAATATCACTTTTTGCCCATTTGGGCTCAAACAACTTCATCTAAAAACCATACTAACCCCTAAAAAACTACAAACAAAAGCATGACTAGAATCAAATCCGGTTAGTACGATAAATCAAGAACCGATCAAAATCCTAACCCTAACCCTAATTAAGAACCGATCATTAATTAACCTATTCTCATATTCTCAAATTCATACTAGAATAAACTTTAGGGTTTGAAATTCCTTACTTGAGTTGATTGGGGGAGGGGGGACGGCAGGTTTTTGAGAGGGAGAGAGAGATTGGGAGAAGGGGGACGGCGGGGGAGGGCGGGGGGCGGGCGAAGGGGGCAGGTGCGGCGATGGAGGACGGGGGGCGGGCGAAGGGGGCAGGTGCGGCGATGGGGGAAGGGGCGACGGCGGGGGAGGGGGAAAACGACGGCGGCGGGAGAGGGGGACGTCGATGGGGAAAGGAGAGAAATAAAAAAATTGGGGAAAGTATACGTATAGGGTTTGGGGAAATTGGGGAAAGCGGGAGAGCGCGAGAGAGGGGAAAAAATTGGGGTTTTTTTTTTTTTTTTTTTTTGGGATCGAATGAGGAAATGGTATAGGGTTTGGGAGAAATTTATTCCAAGACCCTATACCGGCGTTTTAACTAAAAACGCCGCTGAATGGGAGAAGATTTTTTTGGTACACTTTATCTGTATACTTTCACCGGCGTGTTTTATTAAAACACCGGTGAATATGGCCTTCACCGGCGTTTTAATAAAAAATGCCGGTGAATATCATAATTTCCCGGCATTTTATAGAGAGCCGCCGGTGTATAACCATCCTGTTTGACGCTCCATTCTGGTCTCTTTCTACCCCGGCGTTTCTGGTAAAATGCCGGGGAAATATACGACGGTAAATCCATCGTGTGTTGTAGTGTGATCACCTCGTAAGGAAAATTCCTGTGATGGTTTTGTCAAATGCAGAACCAAAAGGAAAGTCTTTTGATAATTGCTGGGCTGAGACAGATGCTCCTGCGATGAGAATTCCCTCAGTGTCTGAAACATGGACTGCTCCAGTTCAAGTTCTTTTCTGTAGAAAGAAGGCTAACTATTAATACATTACTAAATGATTTAGAGTTTGTCTGGCTACATGAAACCCTCTAAAACTTCTTACAACCAGGATTTCAAGTTTCAAACGGTTTAATGAAACCTCTTGAAACCCCTTATGTTGGGTTCTAAATTTCGTTTGAAACTATAAAACCTTGAATGGTAAAACACAAAAATTTAAATTTTATAGTTCTCATAAAGGCGGTTTGGGGTTATTTTAGGTTAATCCAACCAATATTTATAAGAGGTTCCATGAGAAAGAGAATGTGAACCCAAAAGCATCCAATTTGATACTTGGGATCCACTATCTCTGAAACCTCACAAAACCAAGTTGCATGGTGTGTTTTATGAAATAAAACACTGACAGCATCATGAAACTTGGGTTTCATGAAGTTTCATGGTTATACTTTCGGTTTCATGGAGCCAATCACTGTCTTAAAGAAACCACAGAAAACAAGAGGTAAGAATAGATGGATAGGAAATTAGTATACAGTTCTTGTGTTGTATTGTTGATGCATTTCCCATTGCTCAGGACAAGGGTTGTAGAGAAGCACTTGCAACTGAGATGTCAATATTATCTCTTATCTGTGTGATAAAACATTGGAACTGATTAGATAAGTAAATCTGAGAAACATGGACTATTCAAACATGATAGGAAGTTGATCAGGACGAACCGCAAAATATAGAAGGGAGGTTTTGGGGGAGTTGTCAAGGACAAAACCATCCTTCAGAAAGGACCAGCAACCATTGCTGGCCACAACTGTCCCTATACATTTCAATGTTGAATTATCTGTTGATAATCTTGCCTTAAGTAGAGCTGACCTGGCTCCTTCGATTTTCACTCAACCTGTCAAATTAAAAACTATTTCTAAGGTCATTTTACTCCACTGTGTTTTTTTTTCTTGTTTTTTCTCACAAGAATATCTACACAAAAATATACAACCCATATCTAACATCAATTCTATAAAAAGAAGTTCCACTATAAAACTATTAATATGATTAGAAACCTCATTAATATCAGTAAGTTCTACCTTAACAGGTGACAGTTCATTACCGACCACGAAAGGAAATAATTCATCAAATACATGGACTCAAAGCTTAATCCTATACATAAAAGTAGGGTTCACACGTTTAAGTACAGTCTCTAACATTGTCTTGTCCTAATTCTCTAACCCTGTCAACTTGACAAATGAGATACAAATGGTGTCTTGGTATCAACCAATACTGAAACATGGCTTGCAGAAGACTAAAAAAGAAGATAAGTTTTTCAAACAGGACGTGACAAGGTACTTGGATATTAATAAGAGGTTCATAAGCATGGCCGAGGATTTCCTTAATATTTCTACTATTCTAGCTCCAGAGAGGGTTTGAAATGTGCATTCGGCCTCATCCTCCTTATGATGAATCCAGCCCATTTCAGTGTACTAAATTTTGGCAATGTGTATATATTCTCAGACAAACATCCAAAGATTGGAGAACATCATCAAACGGCCCATGATTAAATAATAGTGGCAGATTCCAGATTTCCTGGGTTGTATGATATCGGTAACAATACATGAAGTGCACATGCAAATTAATATAGTATGATTGGTTGCCAATAGCACAGGATTTACTCTACTGCCTGCCACATTCTTTATAAAGTTCTATATTGTAATTTAAGAAATTTGTGTACTGCAATCAAAATGTGTTACATTATCGAGCATTTTAATTACATCTTTAGGAATTACTGTGGTGCAATGGAATGTGTGTCACAATGGATAGCGGCAGCGACATTATTGTACAAAAGATAGCTACATTAAAAAAGGATAGCTTTATCTTGTTGGGATTTGTGGATCCAATACACGATAATGGGTTGAAGAAAATAGGCGGAAAGGAGAGTCGAAGTGGGAGCGACAGGTCAAGAGTAGTTAGAGGCTACAGCAGAGTTGCGGTCGATCGCACCCCCGACCGCACCCCCGACCGACGACTGGTCGACCGCGTAGTCAACTGTCCTGCTCTCTGGTTCAACCTGCAGTCTTGAAGAAGTGACCGGTCAACCGCGCCGTCGACCGACCCGCTCTCTGTTGGATTTCGTGTAGTCGAGGAAAGGACCAGTCGACCGTCAAAGTCGACTGTCAAGATGGTGCGGTCGACCGTCCCGATGCTGATTGATGAGCGGCTAAGATGGAAAGTTGTGGAATCCTATATATATTGTATTGTGTACGATTTTAAGGTTATGTGAAAAGAAAAGAGAGATCTACCAACCGTCATTAAGAGAGAGAGAGAGATAGAGAGAAACCCTACACATTGGTGGTGAGTTCTTGAGAGATTTGTAAACCTAATCTTCATATTTCTAGTGGAAATCGCAGGAGTGCCTCTGCGCGCGGGAAAATAGCCAATATTTGGTGAACCTCGGTAAAAATCTTGTGTGTTCTTGTGTGTTGCTTTTGGTTGTTCTTTATTCTCTTGTTTTGATTCTATAGTTCTTGCATCTCGTCGTTGTTGTTGAGTTTATTCCACAGTTAGAATTCAACAAAGTGGTATCAGAGCTACAGGTTGATAGTATTGATTGAGATGGGGGACAAGAGTAGAGTCAAGGAGTTCGATGGAATGGATTTCACAATGTGGAAGATCCAAATGATTGCGTATCTCCGACAGAAGGATCTAGATGATCTGTTATTTGGTGTGAAGCCAGAAGGGGCGGAGGTCGATCCGGTTGCATTGGCAGGCTGGAATAGATTGGATCAGAAAGCGCTTGGACAGATTCAGTTGTCGCTAAGCAGGAAGGCGCTATTTCATATTGAGAAGGCAAGAATCGCAAAGGAGGCAATGGAGATATTGACAGACATGTTTGAGAAGCCGAATGCAGCGAATCAGATCTTACATCTAAAGAACTTGGTTAACTTAAAGTTGTCAGAAAGGGGTTCGGTTGCCGAGCACATCAATAATTTTTGTATGGTTTACAATCAAATGGAATCGTAGGGTTTAAAGTTTGAGGAGAGGGCACAGTCGTTATTGTTGCTATCCAGTCTTCCTGATAGTTACAACACAGTAGATCAGACTATTACTAATACCATGACTGATACGACAATCCTAAAGGATGTTATAAGCAGCATTATGAATGAGAATGTAAGGAGGAAGAGACATGGAAAGACTTCGGTGTCATATCCTAGCAATACCGTGCTGTCAGTTGATAACCGTGGTAGAAGTAACAACAGAGAGAGGTCGCAAAGCAGGAATCACAGGTCCAAGTAAAGAATAGGACATCGCAAAGGTGAGTGTTGGTACTGCAAGAAGCCAGGACACAGGAGAGACCAATGCGAGGAGTATAAGAAAGCACAAGCAGGGTCACAGGTAGCCAATGTGGTAAGTATTGAACCCCATCTAGATGAATTGTGTTTATCTGCTGCATTTAATATTTTGCAAGAAGATTAGTGTATAGACTCAGGTACTTCTTATCATTGTACCCCTATGAGGGATGTTTTTGAGGATTACATGACAGGTGATTTTGGTGCAGTTTCAGTTGGTATTAGGAATTATGTCCAGTTGTAGGTAGAGGCACTGTGTGAGTGAAGGCTTGCAATGGTGGGCAATTGGTCTTGTATGATACAAGACATATTCCGAGCTTGAAGAAAAACTTGATCTCGACTAGCAAACTAGACAAAGAAGGGTTTACAAAAATTTTTGGGCATGGACAATGAAAGGTGACTACATGTAGAACCCCACATTTTCAAATATTATTTTAAGTATTTGAAAATGAATTAAAATGATTTTCTCGAGATTTAATAAATATTTTCTAAAAGTTTATCTTTTACACGTGCAAAACACGTGCAAATAGTTTTTTGAGAAGTTCAAAGTCAAATTTTCTTTATGGAAAATCATTATTTAATATTTGGAATGTATTTATTATTTTTCTAGATTTTTCTGAAATTAATTGGATCTATTTGGACATTTTGAGAAAAGAAGGACCTTTTTGCAAATTTATCGTTTTTAGGGGTTGAAATGCAAAAAGTATTTTCTGGACGTTTTTGAACAGTACCGGTTGATCTTAATGAGTATATTTTACTTTTAAATCCTAATTTGATTGATTTTTTGAGTTTCCAAGAATAGAACTATATATATGTAAAGTTATATTTTGGGAGGACTATTTTGCAAATGCATTTCTAAAACCCTAAATCATTATTTCCGGCCTATATAAGTGGGTGTGCAGCCGTCATTCGCTGCACAACTTTATATTTTGTGATTTTTGAGGATCAAGAGGAGGATTTTGGATCTTGCAAAAAGGGAGACTTTCTTGTCGGATCTCTTCATTCCTAAGGTGAGTGATACGAACTTTGTTTTGTTGTTGACTTATGTGAATGATTGTTTTGTTGTTTGTTTTGACATGCTTGTTTATTTAGTGTATTTTTGTATGTGAGCGATGCAATGGTTGTTGTTTGGATTATGTATGTGAAATCTATGCATGTTTAGTAGATCTTGGTTGATAAAGTTGTTATTGCTAGAAAGAATGTTTAAGATTTGAGTATGATTATGACAAAAAGGGATTGGATGGATGAACATCTGGATCTTGTGATTACAAATCAGATTTTTGGTTATGAGTTGTAGAAGAAATTCAGTATTGAGAAATCCTAATGGAAGAATTAGGAATTAAGAACATGAGAACTAAGTTTTGAGATATTGATCGATTAGAGGAATTGTATCTATAATGAGGATTATTTGAGATTGTCGTTTTTACCTGAATACAAATTATTTTAGTAAACAATGATTACTTTTGGAAAACCCTAATTTTGATTATCTTGTACAACCAAAACCTTGCAGTCTGTAGGCCGACAGTCGACTGGCAGACCTTTCAGTCGACTGATATGACTCGGCTGCTATGATCATTAGTTTTCTTGAAAATCCATTCTGGACAGTCGACTTAGACCCTTTTCAGTCGACTGGCACACTTAGAATTTATTTTTCAAAGTTATTATAGATTTTTCTCTGGTAAGTCGACTTATGACATTTTAAGTCGACTTATAATCTTTTTTAAGTCGACTTATGACTTTTATAAGTCAACTTATATTCTCTGGTAAGTCAACTTATGACTTTTATAAGTCAACTTATAATACTTAACTTATTTCTTAAAATCATGGAATTTTCCGTATGGACAGTCGACTGGTGAGTTTTGCAGTCGACTGTAGATACTTAGATTTTATTTTCTTAAAGATATTAGTTTCCACTCTGGACAGTCGACTGGTGAACTTTTACAGTCGACTGGTTCTGATGCTTTTCCTAAGGAATTTTGATGTCCTTTAAACGACTAATTCTTTAAATGTTTTGGGTTCTATAACCTACCCTTGTAAATGTTATTCTTCTATAGAACATACGTTTTCAGTATATTTTATTGTTGGATTTGGATTATGAAATTTATCAGATACTTAGGTTTTGTTGAGTGGAGAGATTTCTCCTTTGATCGTTTAACGATGGAATAGTGAGTTATGGTCATATTGAGGTCTCTAGTAGTTGAGTGGGAGTCCTGCGAACCGGCAGGATACACTAACCCTAGAGATAAGGATTTTTGGTCAACGTAAGTAAAGGCTCGTGATTTGTTAGTCCCACTAGAGGGTATTTGGATGTTCGCGTGTTGAGGGTTTTCGGGCCTATTCACGGAGCATGCATGGTACATTTGCGTGTTGAGGATCGGCAGACCTATTCACGGAATGTATCGGGTGTATCTGCACGTTGAGGATCTTGAAGGCCTATTCAGTGGGGTACATAGTATTTAGATGTTCGCGTGTTGAGGGTCTACGGGCCTATTCACGGAGCATGCAGGGTGCATTTGCGTGTTGAGGGTCGGCAGACCTATTCACGAAATGTATCGGGTGTATCTGCACGTTGAGGGTCTTGAAGGCCTATTCGTGGGGTACATAGTATTTAGATGTTCGCGTGTTGAGGGTCTACTGGCCTATTTACGGAGCATGCAGGGTGCTTTTGCGTGTCGAGGGTCGGCAGACCTATTCACGGAATGTATCGGGTGTATCTGCACGTTAAGGGTCTTGCAAGCCTATTCGTGGGGTACACGGTAGGGAGATGATTCTCCGGTTGTTGTTCTTTAGCTATCTTACTTGATGCTTGCGCGTCGAGGGTGGTGACGCCTATTCGCGGAGTATTCTGAATCTTGTTTTCCATCACCGTAGTGGGATTAGTTGCATCTAGAATTGTGTTTTCTTGACTTGTTTTTATGCTTGTGTTTTTCAGTTTTTCCACACCTGACACTTGGACTAGCTTCACATGTTGTTTTCATTTCATGATGTTTTCATGCTTTACATCTTTGTTATTTCTCATTCATTTATCCCTGTTGATTAATACATGCTGTGGATGACTTTATGTTTTATGATTTAATTATGTTGTATGTTTTTATATCACTCACACCATTTATGGCTGACCCCTTTAGTTTGGGGGTTAGGGATCATCTCTAGCCTCATGTGTTACAGGTTGTTGCTTAGAGTTTGGAGGTTGGGATGCTTGAGATAGTTTTGGTGATAAATTGATGGAATAGAGTTTTGTGTAAAATTTTGTAAAAAGAAGTGTTGTAAAAAGAAAGTTGTAAATCAAGGTGTTTTGTATTCCGCTGTGTTTGTAAAGATTGTTGTAATAAAAGTTTGGAATAAAATTGTTTGTGTTTTTGGGCTATGTGTACTATTACATTGAAGTTGATGCTGGGATTATGCCACGTATTTTCTAAGATATTATATTAAAAATTCGAGGCGCTACAGATTGGTATCAGAGCCTGCTTCAATAGTAATAATAGACATCGTATGAAAACCAACCTAGGTGTGGACACTAGAGAGTGAGTACCTAGGTGTGGACATTAGAGTGTGAGTATCACTTAGAGCTGAAACATGATGTTTTGGTTTGGGGTATGGTTGAGGTTTTGCCATAGGGTATGGTTGTGAATGTGAAATGTGTGGTGATGCTCTAACTTTTCCCTCATTTTGCAGTATTCAGTATGGTTGCACCCAGGCCCAGGAATGGTGGTAACAATGAGGATAGATCTGGTAGTTCTCGAGGGACTATAATTGATCTTGAGGCGGAATTCGCCAAGGTGTATCAGACTCTGAATGCGCTGATGGCATTTAATTTGGCGCAGAATCAGAACCAGCAGCAGAATCATGGAGCTGGACAGGGATTGGTTAACGCCGACCCTATCAAGCAGATCGAGTCCTTCAAGAGGATGAGACCACCAGTTTTTGAAGGACAATCGGATCCAGGCAAGGCTGACGATTGGATTAGAAGGATGGAGACAATCTTCGAGGTATCGGAGACTCCAGTAGCCAATAAGGTGAAGTTGGCCACGATGCAACTGAAAAAGGATGCTGGTGTCTGGTGGGAATCGCTGAAGAGGACCTTAGGGGACCAGCAAATAACTTGGGAGACTTTTCTAGAAGAATTCAGAGATCGCTTCTTTCCCCTAGATATTCAGGAGAAGAAGGCGACCGAATTCTTGAATCTTCAGCAGGGCAGCATGACCGTGCGAGAGAATGAGACCAAGTTTGCTCAGCTATCGAGGTATGCACCAGAGTTAATTGCGGACGAGGCAAAGAAGGCCAAGATGTTTGAGCAGGGCTTGAGGCCAAACTTGAGGTCGAGAATGATTCCGTTGGGCATAAGGAGGTTCGACAAGCTGTTTAGGAGGGCAGCTATGACAGAGGAAGACATGGACCAGTTCCAGAAGAAGCAAGAGACCTGGAAAAAGAAAAAGAGGCCAGCAGATGATCAGAATGGGAAGGATTTCCCAGTGAAACAGGGCAAGTTCAGTGGGCCAGTGTAGAAGGTACCCACAGTTCAAGGTGCAACTTGTTTCAACTGTGGAGAGACAGGTCATTATCGAGCAGCATGCACCAAGCCTCGGAAGGCGTGTTATCATTGTGGTCGTGAAGGGCATATTCGACCAAACTGTCCGCAGCTGAAGAAAGATGGTGTAGGAAAAGGCAAGGATCTGAGGCAGGGGCGAGTGTTCGCATTGACTGAGGAGGATGCGGGTAACTCAGGAATGTGACTCGTGTGTGCAAGAACTTTGAAATTTATTCTTTTGTATTAAGTAAAACTTTTATTTGGGGAATTGAAGATTGAGTATTTTTCTTCATGTAACAAGATTTATTTGGATTAATGAAATAAAGACAAAGGTTTTATTTGATACTGTTTTCTTGCATACAATTGTGTCGCCAAATTATTGATAGTCTTAAGTGTGGAGCTTAAGGTGTTTCCAGGCAAGGTCTTGAGGTGGCTATCCTTAGTCATGTCCTTTCTAAGAAGGGAGTGGCCACTGATTCTCGGAAGAATGAAGCAGATGTGGAAGGTCAGAGTTGGATGCAGGAGTTCAGAGGTTGTTACAGTTGGCTTCCGATGGCAAGTTATCAGAGTTGCGCAGCGGAAGTTTGTTTTCCTGAATTGTTTGCATGATTGTGTTTCTCCTGTATGTTTGTATTTCTTTTGTTGGAGTGTATTATTTCGTGTGATTGTATTTTTTTTAAAATTATGTTTCTATCCATGAGTTTTCATTCCTTATTGGTGTGTTTGTTTGGACCCCATTAGCAGTAGTTCTGAGGACAGAACTCTTCTAAGGAGGGAGTTATGTAGAACCCCGCATTTTTAAATATTATTTTAAATATTTGAAAATGAATTAAAATAATTTTCTGGAGATTTAATAAATATGTTCTAAAAGTTTATCTTTTACATGTGCAAAACACGTGCAAATAGTTTTTTGAGAAGTTCAAAGTCAAATTTTCTTTATGGAAAATCATTATTTAATATTTGGAATGTATTTATTATTTTTCCAGATTTTTCTGAAATTAATTGGATCTATTTGGAATTTTTGAGAAAAGAAGGACCTTTTTGCAAATTTACCGTTTTTAGGGGTTGAAATGCAAAATGTATTTTCTGGACGTTTTGAACAGTACCGGTTGAGATTAATGAGTATATTTTACTTTTAAATCCTAATTTAAATGATTTTTTGAGTTTCCAAGAATAGAACTATATATATGTAAAGTTATATTTTGGGAGGACTATTTTGCAAATGCATTTCTAAAACCCTAAATCATTATTTCCGGCCTATATAAGTGGGCGTGCAGCCGTCATTCGCTGCACAACATTATATTTTGTGATTTTTGAGGATCAAGAGGAGGATTTTGGATCTCGCAAAAAGGGAGACTTTCTTGTCGGATCTCTTCATTCCTAAGGTGAGTGATACGAACTTTGTTTTGTTGTTGACTTATGTGAATGATTGTTTTGTTGTTTGTTTTGACATGCTTGTATATTTAGTGTATTTTTGTATGTGAGCGATGCAATGGTTGTTGTTTGGATTATGTATGTGAAATCTATGCATGTTTAGTAAATCTTGGTTGATAAAGTTGTTATTGCTAGAAAGCATGTTTAAGATTTGAGTATGATTATGACAAAAAGGGATTGGATGGATGAACATCTGGATCTTGTGATTACAAATCAGATTTTTGGTTATGAGTTGTAGAAGAAATTCAGTATTGAGAAATCCTAATGGAAGAATTAGGAATTAAGAACATGAGAACTAAGTTTTGAGATATTGATCGATTAGAGGAATTGTATCTATACTGAGGATTATTTGAGATTGTCGTTTTTACCTGAATACAAATTATTTTAGTAAACAATGATTACTTTTGGAAAACCCTAATTTTGATTATCTTGTACAACCAAAACCTTGCAGTCTGTAGGCCGACAGTCGACTGGCAGACCTTTCAGTTGACTGGTATAACCCGGCTGCTATGATCATTAGTTTTCTTGAAAATCCATTCTGGACAGTCGACTTAGACCCTTTTCAGTCGACTGGCACTCTTAGAATTTATTTTTCAAAGTTATTGTAGATTTTTCTCTGGTAAGTCGACTTATAACTTTTTAAGTCGACTTATAATCTCTTTTAAGTCGACTTATGACTTTTATAAGTCAACTTATATTATCTGGTAAGTCAACTTATGACTTTTATAAGTCTACTTATAATACTTAACTTATTTCTTAAAATCATGGAATTTTCCTTCTGGACAGTCGACTGGTGAGTTTTGCAGTCGACTGTAGATACTTAGATTTTATTATCTTAAAGATATTAGTTTCCACTCTGGACAATCGACTGGTGAACTTTTACAATCGACTGGTCCTGATGCTTTTCCTAAGGAATTTTGATGTCCTTTAAACGACTAATTCTTTAAATGTTTTGGGATCTATAACCTACCCTTGTAAATGTTATTCTTCTATAGAATATACGTTTTCAATATATTTTATTGTTGGATTTGGATTATGAAATTTATCAAAGACTTAGGTTTTGTTGAGTGGAGAGATTTCTCCTTTGATTGTTTGATGATGGAATAGTGAGTTATGGTCATATTGAGGTCTCTAGTAGTTGAGTGGGAGTCCTGCGAACCGACAGGATACACTAACCCTAGAGATAAGGATTTTTGGTCAACGTAAGTAAAGGCTCGTGATTTGTTAGTCCCACTAGAGGGTATTTAGATGTTCGCATGTTGAGGGTCTACGGGCCTATTCACGGAGCATGCAGGGTGCATTTGCGTGTTGAGGGTCGGCAGACCTATTCATGGAATGTATCGGGTGTATCTGCACGTTGAGGGTCTTGAAGGCCTATTCGTGGGGTACATTGTATTTAGATGTTCGCGTGTTGAGGGTCTACGGGCCTATTCACGGAGCATGCAGGGTGCATTTGCGTGTCGAGGGTCGGCAGACATATTCACGGAATGTATCGGGTGTATCTGCATGTTGAGGGTCTTGAAGGCCTATTCGTGTGGTACATAGTATTTAGATGTTCGCGTGTTGAGGGTCTACGGGCCTATTCACGGAGCATGAAGGGTGCATTTGCGTGTTGAGGGTCGGCAGACCTGTTCACGGAATGTATCGGGTGTATCTGCACGTTGAGGGTCTTGAAGGCCTATTCGTGGGGTACATAGTATTTAGATGTTCGCGTGTTGATGGTCTACGGGCCTATTCACGGAGCATGCAGGGTGCCTTTGCGTGTTGAGGGTCGGCAGACCTATTCACGGAATGTATCGGGTGTATCTGCACTTTGAGGGTCTTGCAAGCCTATTCGTTGGGTACACGGTAGGGAGATGATTCTCTGGTTGTTGTTCTTGAGCTATCTTACTTGATGCTTGCTTGTCGAGGGCGGTGATGCCTATTCGCGGAGTATTCTGAATCTTGTTTCCCATCACCGTAGTGGGATTAGTTGCATCTAGAATTGTGTTTTCTTGACTTGTTTTTATGCATGTGTTTTCCAGTTTTCCCACACCTGACACTTAGACTAGCTTCACTTGTTGTTTTCATTTCATGATGTTTTCATGCTTTACATCTTTGTTATTTCTCATTCATTTATCCCTGTTGATTAATACATGCTGTGGATGACTTTATGTTTTATGATTTAATTACGTTGTATATTTTTGTATCACTCACACCATTTATGGCTGACCCCTTTAGTTTGGGGGTTAGGGATCATCTCTAGCCTCATGTGTTACAGGTTATTGCTTAGAGTTTGGAGGTTAGGATGCTTGAGATAGTTTTAGAGATAAATTGATGGAATAGAGATTTGTGTAAAATTTTGTAAAAAGAAGTGTTGTAAAAAGAAAGTTGTAATTCAAGGTGTTTTGTATTCCGCTGTGTTTGTAAAGATTGTCGTAATAAAAGTTTGGAATAAAATTATTTGTGTTTTTGGGCTATGTGTACTATTACATTGAAGTTGATGCTGAGATTGTGCCACGTATTTTCTAAGATATTATATTAGAAATCCGGGGCGCTACACTACAGGTGCCAGGTTGGTGGCAAAAGAAAAGCGTGGTGACACGTTGTACTTATGAAGGGAAGGTGATTCAGGTGATATCATTGCTACAACATTAGTAGGTAGTTCCTCTTCAATTCTATGGCATGTCAGGTTGGGGCACCTTGGTGAAAAGGGTGTCAAGCAGCTTTGTTCTAGGGATTTTCTGTCGGGGCTGCAGAAGGTTGAGATAGATTTTTGTGAGAATTGCATGATGGGCAAACAGAAGTCAGTTAGCTTTCAGTTGGGTGGGCGTGAGAAGAAGCTTGCGAAGCTAGAGTTGGTACATACAGATGTGTGGGGTCCAGCTCAGGAATTCTCTTATGGTGGTAAAAGATACTTCATCATATTCATAGATGATGCTATAAGAAAGGTTTGGGTTTATGCAATTCACAAGAAATCAGATGTTTTTGAGGCATTCAGAGCTTGGAAGGCCAGGGTTGAGAATGAGACGGGATGCAAGGTGAAGGCAATAAAGTTGGACAACGGAGGTGAGTACACAAGCAAAGAGTTTGTTAATTATCTGGCTAAGGAAGGTATCAGAGGAATCAAGACAGTTCCTAAGGCTCCACAGGAGAATGGTGTAGCAGAAAGGATGAACCGCACGATACTCGAAAGGGCGAGATGCATGAGACTTCATGCGGGTCTTCCGGTCCATCTTTGTGCTGCTACAGTTGATACAGCAGTGTACTTGATTAATCGTTGCCGTCTAGTGCCCTTGATGGGGCAATTCTAGAAGAACTATGGTCAGCTAAAACTGTTAATTATTCACATTTGAAAGTTTATGGTTGTATGGCATATGCACTAATTGACAGGGAAGAAAGAAAGAAGTTGGACTCTAAGTCCAGGAGGTGTATCTTCATTGGCTACGGTGGCGATGAGTATGGTTACATGCTTTGGGATTTTGTGGATAACAAAGTCATTCGCAGCAGGAATGTAGTGTTCAATGAAGAGGTTCTATACAAGTACGGGCACACAGGTCAAGACAGTGCAACCAGTTCAGAGTCAGATTGGGGTTCAGACTCAGACTCAGATTCAAATTTTGAAAGTGGCCCTAGTGGTGGGGGCCCTACAGTGCAGCAGTAGGTACAGGTACCACAGGCAGCACAAGAGGCTCATGGTGAGCCTATTGGAAATGAGCAGGTTATCCAAGACGAATAGGTACAGCCAGAACAGTTCGGAAAACCTGAACCGGTCGGTGAACCTGTACCCACATTGAGGAGATCGACATGAGAAAGGAGGCGAACCAGGATATTTGATCTATTATCTAGTGTTGTTCACAAGCATGTTGTAACAGTATACTGAAAAGCAATGCTTTGAGTATAAGTGGGAGATTGTTAGGGCTATATACTGAAAGCATCACTTTTGTATTAACTTTATTTCCTTATTTTTTTTGAATGAGAATCATATGGGCATATGTTTGCATATTGTGTTTATTATAATATTAATGCAAGTATCTGATATTCTATAAGGTTGATAATATGGTGTGAGGAGACACACAGAAGATCATATTAAATAGTTTCCTATGGAATATATAAATAGTTCACAACCTAGACGGACTTAGACAATCCATTGGAAAGGTTGTAGTGTAATCTGGTATTAGTCTATCTTGACTATAGGTTTACACTAGTACACTTTGTGTGTATTGAATAGGACCACTTGAGGTTGTTCTCTTTGTACTGACTACAAAAGAGAACAAACACCTCTGTTATTATGGATGCTTATGCTCTTAATTCAGATATAATAACAGACATGTATATGCAGTGTGCATTACTTTGACTCATAAAAGAGTGAGATTCATTATGGATCAACAACCTCTATGAATTGGGTAATAGCATTGTATGTATGATGGGCTGTTGATTGTAAAAGGAATCCATGTCCCGACACGTCGGGTTGCTGATGTCCCCTTAAGGAGCTCATAAGGATTGTCATGTAAACCCTGCAGGTGGATTACATCCGACATGACAAATAAAGTTGAGTGGTACTACTTAAGGATAAAAGATGTTGATCAATATAGTTGTCAGTAACTTAATTTGATTGACGGACATTCGATATCTTAACATGGGGAGCTGAACGAGCATATAATAAAAGGAGCCCATAAATATAATTTGGGATCAGGAAGGTAGTGCAACAATAGCTCTTTAGTGGACCGAGCTATTGTTAATGGGCCTGGGTTGTGTGTTCGGGCTGAACACGGGATACCCAGATTCGTTAGGAGACCTAACCCTAATTTCTCCTCATGGTCCCTGCCGTAGCCTTATATATATATCATCTATTCTCTGGCCGTCATTTCATTATCAGAAATAAGAAGTTTTCTCTAAATTCGTGATTCACGTAAGGAGAGAAAGAGAGGTCAGCCAAGGAGAAGAAAGGTTGGTAGACCGTCGCCCACATGACGTCCAACCCGAGGAAGGAATACGTGCAGAAGATCTTGGGGTCGCTGACGGCTCGAGGTTGCTAGAAACTATCGTCTTCTTCTCATCGCAGGTATAATTCGTGAACCCTAGATTCTGCTATAAAGGGTTAGATCACGTGTTAAATCTGTTAAGCTTTTATGATCGATACGCACACCAATCCGTGGTCCTGGGTCTCATCGCAGTTCCATCACATGTTCTGTACACAGATTCGGGAGAGCCAGAGAGTCATGAGGAGGCTTTGAGGGATGAGGTTCGAATTCAGTGGGAGTCAGCCATGAAGGACGAGATGAACTCCTTGGAAAAGAACCAAACTTGGGAGTTGATCATGTTACCTATAGGGAAGCACACTCTTATGAACAAATGGATTTTCAGAGTCAAAGATGAGGCAGATGGCAGTTAGAGGTACAAGGCCAGGCTTGTTGTGAAAGGATTCTCTCAAAGGGAATGTGTCGATTATAGTGAGATCTTTGCACCGGTTGTGAAGATGACTTCTATTAGGGTTCTGCTTAGTATTGTGGCAGTTGAAGACTTGCACTTAGAGCAGTTGGATGTGAAGACAACATTTCTCCATGGTGATGTCAAAGAAGAGCTGTACATGAGACACCCCACAGGTTTTGAAGCTAAAGGAAAGGAAGACATAGTGTGTCGATTGAAGAAGAGTCTTTATGGGCTTAAACAAGCGCCGCGGCAATGGTACTTGAAGTTTGATTGCTTCATGAGAGGGAAAGGTTTCGATAGATGCGAAACAGATCATTGTGTGTATGTTTGTAGATATAAGGACAATGATACAATCACCTTGGCGTTGTATGTGGACGACATGTTGTTAGCAGGTTCATGTATGGAGAAGATCATGGAAGTGAAAAAGATGCTAGCTTCGGAGTTTTCAATGAAGGACTTGGGTGAAACAAAGCAAATCCTCGGCATGAAAATTAGCAGAGACAGGAGTAGCAAGAAGCTTTGGTTATCACAAGCGGACTATGTGAAGAAGGTGTTGAAAAGATTCAATATGGGTGGCGTGAGGCCAGTCACTTGTCCCTTGGCTGCTCACTTCAAGTTATCAATGGACTTGTGCCCTAAGACAGAGCCAGAAATGGAAGAAATGGCTGTTATTCCTTATGCCTCGCCATTGGGAGTTTGATGTATGCGATGGTGTCTACAAGACCAGACAGAGGCGGAGATGGAGGAAATGGCTGTTATTCATTATGCCTCACCGTTGGGAGTTTGATATATGCGATGGTGTCTACAAGACCAGACATCGCACAAACAGTGGGAGTTGTCAGTCATTACATGTAGAATCTAGGTAAACAGAATTGGGATGCAGTAAGGTGGATTCTTAGATATCTAGCAGGTACTTCAGATCACTCTCTTTGTTTTGGGGAAAATTCTTTGCATATACATAGTTATGTAGATGCGGATTTTTTGGGCGATCGTGATGGTTGCAGAAGTACTATAGGGTATGTATTTACAGTTGGTGGAACATCTGTTAGTTGGGCTTCGCAGTTACAAAAGGTTGTAGCACAGCCAACCACAGAGTCAGAGTATATGGCACTTACGAAAGCGACGAAAGACATGTTGTGGATTTCGGAGCTTATGAAACAGTTGGGCAGGAAGCAACCCATAGGTGAACTATGGCTGTGACAGTCAAAGTGCAGTTTTCTTGGCGAAAAACTCGGCATATCACTCTAGGACTCGGCACATTCAAAGGAGGTATCATTTTGTCAGAATGGCGGTTGAGAAGAAATGGTTGAAGCTAACTAAGATTCTTGGCACTAAGAATCCGGCGGACATGCTCACAAAGGTGGTGGATAGCAAGAAACATCAGTTTTGCAATACCGCCATCAGATTGTCTCCAGGATAATTGTTGAGGAGACTCGCAGAGGCACAGGCCTAGACTAGGCAAATAGAAGAATGAAGAACAGGTTAGAGACTTTGTGTATATGTCTCCAAGTAGGAGAATGTTGGGGTTTTTGGATCCAATACACGATAATGGGTTGAAGAAGATAGGTGGGAAGGAGAGTCGAAGTGGGAGCAACAGGTCAAGTGTAGTTGGAGGCTACAGCAGAGTTGCGGTCGACCGCGCGATCGACCGCACCCCCGACCGCACCCCCAACCGACGACCGGTCGACCGCGCAGTCGACCGTCCCGCTCTCTGGTTCAACTTGCAGTCTTGAAGAAGTGACCGGTCGACCGTGCAGTCGACCGACCTGCTCTCTGTTGGATTTCGTGCAGTCGAGGAAAGGACCAGTCAACCATCAAGATGGTGCGGTCGACCATCCCGACGCTGAATGATGAGCGGCTGAGATGGAAAGTTGTGGAATCCTATATATATTGTATTGTGTATGATTTTTGGGTTATGTGAAAAGAAAAGAGAGATCTACCAGCTGTCATTAAGAGAGAGGGAGATAAAGAGAAACCCTACACCTCGGTGGTGAGTTCTTGAGAGATTTGTAAACTTAACTTTCATATTTCTAGTGGAAATCACAGGAGTACCTCTACACGGGGAAGTAGCCATTGTTTGGGTGAACCTCGATAAAAATTTTGTGTGTTCTTGTGTATTGCTTTTGGTTGTTCTTTGTTCTCTTATTTTGATTCTATGGTTCTTGCATATCGTTATCGTTGTTGAGTTTATTCCGCAGTTAGAATTCAACATATCTTAGAAGTACTCTTTATGCATTTTCTATCTTAAGATGTAACGAAAGAAAAACACAGCGAGACAACCTCAAAGAACGTCAAATTTGTACTCTTTACATCTTTACCTAAATATGATCATAATGTTAATAAGATTTCTCGATAACTAGATTTTCTTCGTATTTACATATTTATTTTTCATGTACAAATTAAAACCAAAACTCTCATTCTAAATGCAAACCTTAGGATCTAAAAAATCCTCTGTTTCGCAATCTCCCCAGTTGTATAGTCGAATCCTTCAAATTGCCCTTTTCCCAACCAAGCCTCAATCCCTCCACCTGATTTCTCTTCCAAACCCAATTAGCATGTACAAGTACCCTAAAAGTTCATGCATTTGATAAAGATGTCCCCCTTGTAGGTCAATAAAATTGAGGTGGTTGTCACAAAGTACACCTAGGAAGCACGTACTCTTTACGGGGGTGCTCGCACCTAAATCGGACTCAAATCGGACTCGGGTGCAGTGGAATTTGTACGGGGTGCGGCAGAATCCACACCCTTTATTTTATATTAAAAAAAAGAACGGGTGCGGGTCGGGTGTGGGTCAGGTGCGGGTACATATCGCCTCGAATTTTCAATATAATATCTCAGAAACACGTGGCACAATTCCCAGCATCTGTCTAAATGTAATAGTAAATATAGCCAAACACAGGAATTTTTTTCAACTTTTATTACATGAATTCTTTACATAGCACAACGAAAATTAAACACCTTGAATTACAATTTATTTTCTTTTATAACACATTCTTTTACAATTTGCATAAGCCATATTATCATTTTACCACATGTATCTAAATCCCAAGCTATAGGTACCTACCTGTAAAACATGAGGCTAGAGATAACCCTAACCCCCAAAACTACCGGGGTCAGCCATAACTACAAGCTTCATCCGCTTGAAGGACCCATTCTGCTTAATTGGATCAGCATTAACAAGCACTGGTCCAGCCCCTGGATTCTGATTCTGATGCTGAGCCATGTTGGCCGCCATGAACATGTTCAAGGTCTGATAGACCCAAGCAATTTCCGTCTCAAGATTAAGTCCAGTCCCATGGAAACCCTCAACCCCATCACCATTTTCACCATTCCTGGTCATGGGTCCTGCCATTATACAGAATGCTGCAAAATGAGAGAAAAGTTAGAGAACCACAACACAATTCATATTCACATCAATACCTTATGGCATAATCTCAATCATACCCCAAACCATAACATCTTGTTTTAATTCTATGTAATACTCACCCTCTAATGTCCACACCTAGGTACTCACGCTCTAATGTCCACCTAGGTTTATTTGTATACCATGTTTATTATTGTTATTGAAGCATGCTCTGATACCAATCTCTAGAGCGCCCCGAATTTCTAATATAATATCTCAGAAATACATGGTAGAATTCCTATCATCTAGCTCAATGTAATAGTAAACATAGCCAAACACAGGAAATTTTTTAACTTTTATTACATCAATTCTTTACATAGCACAACAAAAATTAAACACCTTGAATTACAATTTTTTTCTTTTACAACACCTTCTTTTACAATTTGCATACGCCATATTATCATTCTACCACATGCATCCAAATCCCAAACTATAGGTACCTACCTGTAAACATGAGACTAGAGATAACCCTAACCCCCAAAATGACAGCGATTAGCCATAACGGTATGAGTAACATCAAAAGAAATACAACGTAAATGAAACATAAAAAAATAAAGTCACAATCAACACATTCCCACAGTAGCAACCCATGGATAATGAAGTGACGATAAATAAAGCATGAAACGTCAAGTGAAACTAGGCTAAATGTCAAGTGTAGGAAAACAGAAAACAAACATGCGTAAAACAAGTCAAGGAAACACAAATGCAGTATGATGACTTTCTAATACATACTTGTTGGATTCTATGCATTCCATACTACATAGGTCCGGTGCAAGCCCTTATCGTTCTCCACTTTATAGGGTTAAATCTCTCGTTATGCAACTAATCTTACTACGGTGATAGAAACAAGATCTAGATTACTCCGCCAATAGGCCTGAAAACCCTCGACGCGCAAGCATCATGTAAGCATTGCTTAAAATTGGAAAATCACCTCCCTGCCGTGTACCCCACGAATAGACATGCCGACCCTCGACGTGCAGATACATAGTACATCCTGTGAATAGGCCCACCGATCCTCGACACATGAATGCACCGTATATTCCGTGAATAGACCTGCCGACCCTCGACATGCGAACATATCAACTGTCCTCTCGGGACACAACAACACACCATCCTGGAACGCATCCATTGGACTTACAACAGAGCTTATACTTATGTTTTCCAAGTTATCACATCTCCACTAGTGCCTGTCCTTAGGTTGGTTATTATTAATTAAAAAAAACTCAATTTCCCCCTCTCTAGAGTTGGTTTACCCTGCCGAACTTAATTTCACCAAAACAACCCCAAGACCCAACTGGTCAAAATCAACAAAATCTCATTTACCGGTTTACAGGAATCTCACTCAACCCGTAGAGACTCACAAATTGAATATCAACACAAAATTTTTCACTAAAACTCTTAATTCCATCATCAAATGTTTGTATTAAGAAAACTTCTTTAAATCAAACAAATCCAACTTTTTCCAAATACCCACAAATTTCCATATCGAAATCTGAAATTAAAATCACTTAAAACAATTGGGCTCCACATCTTGAAGTCACAGAAAAATCACCAAAACAGCAACTCCTTTGAAAACCATATAAAATTCACCTTTTTAGAGTCGTAGAAAACCAAATTAAATTACATTAAAATAAAATTAAAACTCTCTATAGAATACAATAATCTGTAGTAAAAATATCATCTAAAACATTTGATCAATACTTCATAAGTTTGAAGAAATAGTCGTTTAAGAAAATAGCAGAAAACTCAAGAAAAACAATCAGCACAGCAGCTGACGGTCGACTGTCACAAGCAGTTCAAAAAGCAACGGTCGACTGTCGAGATAAAAATCCAAAAGTAAGGAATTGATAGTCGATTGCCATTTTAGTGTAAAAAGTGGATGGTCGACTGTCGGCTGATACTCAGACAGCTTTAAAATTTGTGCACTTTAACTGATACTTCGATTATAATCTTTAAAAGCATAAATTTGTAAAAACAAAAATTCATGAGATGATCAAATACAACTTGTCTAACATACTGGAGTTCATAAATCAAATTAAACTCTCATCATAATAACAAAGAAGTAATTTTTAATTAAAACTTCTTCAACATTAGAAACTATATGTGTGTGTGTGTGTGTGTGTGTGTGTGTGTGTGTGTGTGTGTGTGTGTGTGTTTAAGTGTCAGTAAAACATCCAACTCATTATATTGAAGTAGTATTATGTTCAATCCAATCTCTGTATCAATCTAATTCGAGATTCAATCGAAATCTTTTCAAAAACATAAAAAAATTTAATTTCGGCCTGCACCAAGCCATACCCGAGATAAAATTTAATTCAACCCTTCAAGACTTGATTTTTTTGATCCAAAAACCCCTCTTGCAATTAATTAAACACACATACAACTACTTACATCATTTTGCCCCTTAATATATGCGATTACACAATGTATTTAGTCAAGTTCTTCTCATCAAAACATCCAAACAGATCATAAGTGTATATACAGCAGTAAAGAATCCATCTTTATTCAATTTTGTGCATCATAAGTCCTACAATTCATTATAACTAATCAAATCAGCAAGAAACAGTACATCCACGGGTTATATTAAGTTCTTAACATTCTTAAGTCATCCATATAGAAATCCATTCATCCAATGCATAGTTTTCATGAAAAGTTTTATTTTTATTCATCCATCCATCAATAATTCATTATATCATCATACATCCATCTATCATGCATTATACTAGACAAATCATCATGTATAACATGCATAGAACAGCAAGAAATTAAACATATGTCACTCACCGTCAATGAAAAATCAACCGAAATAATAAAAAATAAGAAAAAGCTCATCCTTTCGCAAAAATCCAAGATCCTCGCTTCAAAACTCCAAGAAAACCTGTAATAAAATATAGTTTTGTTTTGTGCAGCAAAGAGACAGCTGCTACTACTCTTATAACAGGCCGAAATCTGGGTATTAGGGTTTTTGAGAAGATTTTGCAAAATATCCCTTTGGAATATATCTTTACATATATAGATCCTTTAAACTAGGTAATTTGATTAACCAATTCAATTGAGATTTAAAATCAAAAGTAACCACCCAGATCTGGCCGACATCAGTTGCAAATCCAGAAAAATCAAATTTTGAAATTTTTGCCTCTCAGTGGCAATTTTGCAAAAAGGTCATTCTTTAACAATTTTGCGAAATAAACCAAATCTATTAGAATAAGAATTGAAATCTTTACCTCTGAATTGGCTAGCCATCTTGATCAGCCCCAAAAAACCGCAATTCTGGAGTTTTTACTCCCAGTGGTAATTTTTCACAAAAGCCCATCTTTTTGTAATATTTGCAAATATGCCAAACAAATACCAGAAAAATCCAGAAAATTCAAAAATAATACCTACTAATAAATATTAGGTTTTCTCCAAAGTAATTTTTGACATTGAACTTCCAAAGAAAATATTTGCACGTGTAAAATGATATATTTCAGAAAAATATTTATTAAATCACAAAAAATCACTTTAATTCATTTATTAATCTAAAGAAAATTATTTAAAAATATAGGGTGTTACATCACTCTCTCCTTAGAATAGTTCTGTTCTCAGAACTACGACTAATAGGGACCAAACAACATAAGCAAAAGAAGAAATGCAATCACATAAATGAAAATATAGTTTAAAGAATGCAATTACACAAGTGAATACAATTTAATCAATGGAATACAATCATATAAAGAGCTCAGGAAAATCCTTCTGCATGCGATGTTCCGGCTCCTAAGTAGCTTCCTCAAACTGCTGGTTCCTCTAAAATACCTTGACCAAAGGGATCACCTTATTCCTCAACACCTTCTCCCTACGATCAACAATCTCTACAGGATGCTCCTTGTAGATCAAGTTTAGCTGTAAACCCTTGGGCACTTCCGCCAACTGATGATTCTGATCGGTACATACTTCATCAACACCGACACATGGAACACATTATGTACCTGTGCCAATTCCTCTGGTAGCTCCAATTTTTATGCTGTCTTACCAATCCTCTTTAGAATCCTGTTTGGCCCAATGTACATTGGCACCAACTTGCCTCCCTTTCCAAACCTGATTACCCCTTTAGTCGGAGACACCTTGAGAAAGACTGCATCCTCAACCTCAAACTCCAAGTTCGTTTGTCGAGTGTCTGCATAACTCTTCTGTCGACTCTAAGCCTCGACCAACCTCTTACGAATCAGCTCGATCTTCTCCGATGTCAATTGCACAATCTCAGGCCCAAACATCTGCCTCTCACCATCTTCATACCAACAAACAAGTGTCCTGCACTTTCTCCCGTACAAAGCTTCATACGGAGCCATCCCGATACTCGCATGGTAACTGTTGCTATAAGCAAACTCAACCAATGCCAAGTACCTCTCCCAACTGCCACCAAAATCCATAACACAAGCCCTCGGCATATCCTCCAATACCTGATTCACCCTTTCAGTTTGACCATCAGTCTGCGGATGAAAAGCGGTACTGAAATCGGTTCTGGTACCCAAAGCTACTTGCAAACCCTTCCAAAATCTCGATGTGAACCTCGCATCCCTGTTGAAAATAATCGACACATGAACTTCGTGAAGTCTCACAATCTCATCAATGTATAGCTCTGCCAATTTATCCAATAACCAAGTAATCTTCGTAGACAGAAAGTGAGCTGACTTGGTCAAACGGTCCACAATAACCCAAATTGAGTCATTGCCCTTCAGACTTCTCGGAAACCCTGTGATGAAATCCATGCTGATATTCTCCCACTTCCATTCCGAAATGGGCAATGGCTGCAACAAACCTCCAGGCCTCTGATTTTCTGCTTTCTCCTGCCGGCAAGTCAGACATCTTGCCACAAAGTCTGCCACATCTCTCTTCATTCCAGACCACCAAAAGTGCTGCTTGATGTCCTTGTACATCTTTGTACCTCCAGGATGTACTGAAAACAAGGTACTGTGTGCCTCCTGCAAGATGCTCTCCCTTAAGTCTGCATTCTCCAGTACACACAACCTCTCACCCATCCATAGAACTTCATCATGGATACGAAACTGTGATAACTTGTCATCGAAAACCTGCTGCAACATCCTCTGAATCTCTGCATCTGATTTCTGACCCTCCATAATCTGCTCTATTAAAGAAGGCTGCAATCTCAACTGAGCCAAAGATGCTCCCAAACCCTACAGTACAACCTCAATACCTGCCTGATCAAACTCTGCTGCCAACTCTCTCTGAGTAGTGATCAAACTCGACAAACTGCTCTTTCGACTAAGCCCATCAGCCACCACATTTGTCTTGCCTGGATGATACTTGATCTCAGGATGAATGTCTTCCAACACTTCCAACCACCTTCTCTGCCGAAGATTCAGATCATTCTGCATATAAATATACTTCAGGCTCTTATGGTCGGTATGCATGTTGACCTTCTCTCCATATACATAATGCCTCCACTGCTTCAAGGCAAAGATAATTGCTGCCAATTCCAGATCGTGCATCGGATAGTTCTTCTCATGTGGGCGCAACTGCCTCGAACCATATGCAATAACCTTCCCTTCTTGCATCAAGACGCACCCCAAACCTCTAGAGACGTATCGCTGAAGATATCATAGTCCTTCTCAGCTTGTGGCAAAGCTAAGATTGGTGCAGTCGCCAACTTCTCCTTTATCTCTAGAAAACTCGCCTCACACTTATCAGTCCAAGTGAGGGCCATATTCTTCCGAGTCAATCATGTCAAAGGAACTGCGATCTGTGTATCGCCTGAATGGATCTCCTGTAGTACCCAGCCAAACCCAAGAAACTCCTGACTTCCTTCACTGACGTCGGCCTAGGCCAATTCATCACTGCTTCAGCCTTCTGAGGATCGGTGGACACTAGGATATGACAAAGGAAAGCTACCTCAAACTTTCAAAACTCACACTTCGACAGCTTGGCATACAAGTTATGCTCATGTAACTTCTTCAACACCTCTACCAAGTGCTTAGAGTGCTCTTCCTTTGACTTTGAATATACTTGATATGGCTAAAAATGGGGTTAAATCGGAATCGTCCAAACGGAACGCGAATCTTGAAGCACAGGGATAAAACGGTAAGTTCACCAACCAAAGGGTCCAAACCGGGTGTCGGGTCTTCACCTCAAAAACCCAATAACCCACGAATGGATCCACCTCAAAGTGGGCGCGGGTTTTTACCCGTTGCGCACCCATTCCGTCAGGATGAAATCAAGGTCCCTGATTAACCTTAACCAACGGCCTTGATTCACATCCCTCCTACCACTGGGAGCCAGGGATTAAATTCCTTAACTGATTAGAGGGAATATACCTTATCAGATTACTTTCCTTATCTGATTACAAGGAATATTACTTATCTAATCACGGGGATTACATTCCTAATCCAGTCCCTAAGACGCCTATAAATACCCCCATCCATCTCCATTGCAAGGTAATCAATCTTTCACCAGTTTTTTACGCTCTTTCATAGTCTGCCAGATTACTGACTTGAGCGTCGGAGGGTGCGTCGCCGGGAACAACCCCGGTGTCTCGCACTTTTCGCAGGTGCACGGCAGGAACGACGAACGAGGCCCGACGGAACAGGTACGCAGGTTTTCCTATTCAGTTTCCCCAAGAATCCACAAGTTCTATCTGTTTGCCCCCACACCAAATTTAGCGGCAACAGATTGGCGCCGTCTGTGGGAAACTAACGAATAGGGACCTCTCCTCTTCCCGGTGAACAGGTTCTCTCCTGCCATGCCACCTCGCAAAGTTAGATCTAGGGGCTCCAACCGAGCACCCAACCCAGACCAGCAAGAAGTCCATCCTGATCCCGCTCAGCAACAAGGGCAACTCCCTCCTACCATGGAAGAGCCGCTCCAACGGAACCCTCCACCTCCTGATCCAAAGGGGCCTAACCCCCAGAAACAGCCTCTTCACCAAGAGAACATCTCCATCCACAATGCCTCCAGTGCCTCCATGGCCTCCCATCATCCCCGAGCCTCTGGTCGCCACAATGCCCCTCCCAAACGCCCGGAAGATGATGACCTTCGTCGCCATCTGGATGAAAAACGGGCTCGGGGGGAAGCCTCCCGCCAGCAAGAGCGATCCCCCCGACACCGAGAGCACAGGAGGTCCCCCGTCCGAAGAGGGAGGAAGGACTCCCCCGACCACTACCGAAGGAGGCACTCTCCAGCAGGTCGACAGCAACCTCGGAACAATGAGGCGCCCATCACCCGTGCCGAGTTCCAGCAATTCCAAGCAATGGTACAACAGGCCCTCAACCTCCGTCAGAACCCCAATGAGCCGAGGGTCCCATCCCCTCCTCCGGTTCGGAGCCCTCGCCAACGGTCTCCTTCTCCTCGACCCGCTCCTACCAATTCCAGACGCACCCCAAGTCCTCGCCGTTCTCGAAGTTACTATCGCCGCAGCCCTCGCTCCCCCTCATACGAAGACGAGTCCCGTGGCCCAGCAGATCGCCGTCGGAGAGATGACACCATGAACCGCCGTCTAAACGAGGTAGAAAAACTCTTGGGACAGATAAACAGAGAAGAGGAGCTTAGGGGGAGGACCCTACGTCCTAGCCGACCCCCGTTCTCCCGGACCATAGTAGAGGCTCCTGTTCCGTTCGGTTTCAAACCTCCACAGTTCGAGAACTACACTGGGGAGACCGATCCAGTTGACCACATCGAAAGCTTCAAGACTTTGATGCTCCTCCATCAAGCTTCCGATGCCCTCCTCTGCAAAACATTCCCTGCAACTCTCAAAGGCCCAGCTCGAGAATGGTACTCTCGCCTTGCCCCGGCGTCAATATTCTCCTTCGAACAGTTCGAGACACTGTTCATCACCCATTTCGTCAGCAGCCGAAGGGCCGAGAAGACCAGCATCTCACTATTGCACCTCCGTCAACAGAAGGGGGAGAAATTGAGGGACTACGTAAAGAGGTTCACAGCTGAAGCCAGAACCATCGCATCCCTCGACCAATCCGTCGCCACCGCGGCGTTCCAATCCAATATCCTCAATTCCAATCTCCGCTCCTCCCTCGCCAAGAAACCCCCACACGACTTTTCTGACCTCCTCCTCCAAACTGAAAAAGTACATCCGAGCTGAAGAGGCCGAGGAACAGCCCAACTGGGAAGGAGCTGCATCCGGGTCTAAGAGGAAGGGAACGGAAGAAGAAGGGGCAAAGAAGTTCCAGAAGGATAACACTGGCCAACGCCGACCTCCCCCTAGGTTCGAAAAATTCACTCCCCTCACCACAAACATCTCTGCCATCTTCATGGAAGTCGAAAAAGAAGGGGTCTTGCCTCCAGCTCCAAAGATGAACACCCCTGCCAAAAGAAGAGATAAGGAGAAATGGTGCCGCTATCATCGAGACCATGGGCATGACACCAACGACTGTCGTGCTCTGAGAAATGAGATCGAAGCCCTTATTCAGAGAGGTCTGCTGGCGAAATTTGTGAGAAGGGACGGAGCCGAACTTCCTCCCCAGCCTCGGGGGGCTAACAAACGTCCGGAACGAGAAGAGACGCCCGAATTCGAGGAGGAGCGGGTCCTTCACCTCATCCATGGGGGTCCAATGGGGGGCTCCTCGAACTCCTCTCGGAAAGCCTTTATAAGAGAAGTCAATTCGGTTCAAGCCACCCCTCCCCCCAAAGGCCTCGGAGTGCCCGTCACCTTCTCTGACGAAGATCTCGAGGGTGTCCGCACCCCTCATTGTGACGCACTCGTCATCAGTCTTCACATGGCCAATTTCAAAGTCGAAAGGATCTTAGTAGATAACGGTAGCTCCGTTAATATCCTCTTCCTCGATGCTTTTAAGGGCCTGAAGCTCTCCCGGGACAGACTCAAGCCCGCCGGCTACACGCTCCATGGGTTCACGGGGGTGCCGGTGACGATTGAAGGGGTAATCACCCTCGATGTCACGGCCGGTAAAACCCCTACTACCCGCACGGAGTCGATGGATTTCATGGTCGTAGATGTCCCAGCAGCTTACAACGTTATTTTGGGTCGGTCCGGCCTAGCCGCCCTTGAAGCCGTCCCTTCCGCCTATCATCTCAAAATGAAATTCCCTACTCGGGCCGGGGTGGGAGAAGTAAGAGGCAATCAGGAGCAGGCCCGCAAGTGTTATATGACCTCCACCCTCGGACCTGTCCTCTCCCTAGAAACGCTCGAGATCCCTCAAGATGCTGCTCGGCCAACTTCCGAACCGGTAGACGAGTTGGAGGAGGTACTCTTCTCGGAGCAGGAGCCGACCCGTAAGTTCTATGTCAGCAAGGCCCTTCCGTCCGCCCTATACTCAAATATTGTAAAATGCATCCGAGCCAACCAAGACCTCTTCGCGTGGTCAGCGGCAGACATGCCCGGTATCTCCGAAGAACTCTTGGTCCACCGCCTCAGCGTTGATCTGGGGTCCAAACCGGTCCAGCAGAAGAGGCGCAAGTTCGCCCCCGAGTGCCAGCTCGCTATCAAAGAGGAGGTAGACAAATTGCTGAAAGCCCGATTCATACAGGAGGTGAATTATCCGGAGTGGTTGTCAAACGTAGTCATGGTGAAGAAATCCAACGGAACATGGAGAATCTGTATTGATTTCACCGACCTCAACAAGGCCTGCCCTAAAGATCCCTTCCCTCTGCCGAGCATTGACACTCTGATTGACGCAACCTCGGGACATGAGCTCCTCAGCTTCATGGACGCTTTCTCGGGTTACAATCAGATAAGGATGTTCCCCCCGGATATTCCGAAGACGTCTTTTCTAACAGACCAAGGACTCTATTGTTACCGAGTCATGCCGTTCGGCCTAAAGAACGCAGGGGCAACATATCAACGTCTTGTCAACAAGGTATTCCAGGCCCAGATTGGCCGGAACATGGAAGTCTACGTAGATGACATGCTTGTGAAAAGCATCCGAGGCGTTGATCATGAGACCGACCTCCAAGAAGCGTTCGATGTTTTGAGAAAGCACAATATGAGACTCAACCCGAACAAGTGTGCGTTCGGCGTCTCGTCAGGCAAGTTCCTCGGCTTTATGGTTAGCCAACGAGGAATAGAGGCGAATCCGGAGAAGATCAGGGCCATACTGGACATGGCCCCGCCTAGAAACGTCAAAGAGGTTCAGAAACTGACTGGTCGATTAGCCACCATTGGGCGCTTTTTGTCGAAGTCTGGGGAGAAATGCCTCCCGTTCTTCAAAGCCCTGAGGGGGACTAAGGGGTTCGAGTGGGGGCAGCCACAACAAGATTCCTTCGACCAGCTTAAGGCTTACCTCGTCAATCCGCCCCTTCTCAGCAAACCCATACCGGGCGAACCCCTCTACCTCTACTTGGCAGCCTCGGAACAGACACTAAGTGCGGTCTTAGTCAGGGAAGAGGAAAGAACTCAGAAGCCCATTTACTACGTCAGCAAAGTGCTCCGGGACGCCGAGCTCCGGTACCCGAAAATTGAGAAAATAGCCTACGCCCTGATAATGGCTGCAAGAAAGCTTCGGCCATACTTCCAGTCTCATTCGGTGGTCGGTCTTACCGACCAGCCGTTGAAACAGATCCTTCACAAGCCGGAGACTTCCGGCCGCCTCATGAAGTGGTCGATCGAGCTGAGCCAACATGATATTACTTATCAGCCTCGAACCGCCATCAAGGTGCAGGCGCTGGCCGAATTCATAGTGGAAACAACTATCCCCGACCCCGAGCAGACAGCGAAGGGCCCGCCTATCTGGTCGGTATATGTCGATGGATCCTCTTGCAACGAGGGGAGCGGGGCTGGAGTCATCCTTGCGGGCCCAGACGACTTTGTCCTTCAATATTCCCTCCGGATAAACTTTAAAGCCTCGAATAACGAAGCCGAATACGAAGCACTCATAGCCGGCCTCGGGATGGCCCGAAACGCAGGGGCGCGACGCCTGCAGATCTTTAGCGACTCTCAGTTGGTCGTCAACCAGGTCCTCGGCGAATATGAAGCCCGCGATGACAGGATGGTAAAGTACTTGGCTGAAGTAAAGAGCCTCATGGCACTCTTCGAGGAGGCCCTCATCCGAAGAATCCCCAGAGAAGAAAATGCCCAGGCCGACGCCCTGTCCAAATTAGCTTCCTCATCCCTGCAAGGCCTCGAACAAACTGTTCTGATAGAAGTCCTCCTCAAGCCAAGCATAGAGGACGAGGCTTTCAACTCCGTCGAAACACTGCCACTCCCCCTCGAAGATAATTGGATGAAGCCCCTCGTCGAGTTTTTAAGAGACGGACTCCTCCCAAGGGATCCGAAGGAAGCCCGAAAGATAAGGACCCGAGCTGAGCGTTACATACTGGTCGAAGGCATTCTGTATAAGCGCTCCTTCACCCAGGTGGATGGTCGACCCTACCTAAGATGCCTCTCCCCCGGACAAGCCGATTACGCCCTGCAAGAGCTCCATGAGGGCATCGGCGGAGCCCACTCCGGCTCCAGAGCCTTGGCACGCAAAGTTCTAAACTACGGGTATTACTGGCCCACTCTCCTACGGGATGCCGAACGACACGTTCGGCAATGCACCTCCTGCCAGAAGTATTCCGACATCCGACGCCTTCCACAAGCACCACTCTCCTCCCTATCAAGTCCGATCCCCTTTGCAATGTGGGGGATGGATTTACTTGGGCCATTTCCACCGGCCCCCGGACAATTGAAGTTCCTAGTCGTGGCAGTCGACTATTTCTCGAAATGGGTAGAGGCCGAGCCCCTGGCTACAATTACCGAACATAGAGTCGTCCAATTCTTCTGGAAAAATGTAATCTGCCGGTTCGGTGTTCCCCGAGTCGTAGTCACAGATAACGGTACGCAGTTCGCTGGAGCTGCCTTCCGAGCCTTATGTGAAGACCTAACCATACAGCACCGCTTCTCCTCCGTCTCTCATCCCCAGTCAAATGGCCAAGCCGAGAATGCCAACCGACAGATCCTCTCCGGCATCAAGAAGAGACTCGACAAGTGCTCCAAGGGATTGTGGGTCGATCAGCTGCCCAATGTGTTGTGGAATTACCGAACCACGAAGCGGACCCCGACAGGCGAGAGTCCGTTCAACCTCACCTATGGGTCCGAGGCCCTCATCCCACTAGAGGTTGGGATACCCTCTCCTCGCCTGGTAGCCTTTGAAGAAGAATAGAATGCCAGGGAGCTCAGAACGAGCTTGGACTTGATAGACGAAATCCGGGAAAGGGCAGCCATACGGCAGCAAAGTTATCGGAGGAGAATCGAACTCGCCTACAACAAACGGGTCCGCCCAACCGACCTGAAAGAAGGGGATCTGGTCCTCCGAAAACTGGCCATTTCATTCCCCGGACAGAAGAGCAAACTGGCCCCAAATTGGGAGGGACCGTACAAAGTCTCCAAAGTGATCCGCCCCGGTGCATACAAGCTAGAAGATCTGGAGGGTAGAGAAATTCCCAGGACTTGGAACGCCGACCATCTTTTGAAATACCAAGAGAAGGCAACCCCGCCTATCTAAGTAACTCGAGATGTCGGGCCACTCCTCTCCTGCGACAAGTAATCTTTCCTTTGTTCTTTTTTAATTGTAATAACGGCTAGCAACTTTAGAAGCAGCCGACCATTAGATATTAATAAATAAAATGCTTTCGCATTCGCTACCACGTCTCTGTTTTTAATTCTTTAATCTTACGATGGTTCCGGAGTCCAACACTTGGCTCAATTCTGCTTCGCAAGTTCACTTCCGAGTGAACCAGAGGTAGCTCGCCATTCGGAATTGCTCCCACAGCCGTTGAATGGTACGGAGTCCAACACTTGGTTCGATTCTGCTCCGCAAGTTCGCCGATAGGCGAGCCAGGGGTAGTTCGCCATTCGGAATTGCTCCCACGCTTCTAAACTTACGATGGTTCCGGAGTCCAACACTTGGCTCGATTCTGCTTCTCAAGTTCGCTTCCGAGCGAACCAGAGGTAGCTCGCCATTCGGAATTGCTCCCACAGCCGTTGAATGGTACGGAGTCCAACACTTGGTTCGATTCTGCTCCGCAAGTTCGCCGATAGGCGAGCCAGGGGTAGTTCGCCATTCGGAATTGCTCCCACGCTTCTAAACTTACGATGGTTCCGGAGTCCAACACTTGGCTCGATTGTACTTCGCAAGTTCGCTTCCGAGCGAACCAGAGGTAGCTCGCCATTCGGAATTGCTCCCACAGCCGTTGAATGGTACGGAGTCCAACACTTGGCTCGATTCTGCTCCGCAAGTTCGCCGATAGGCGAGCCAGGGGTAGTTCGCCATTCGGAATTGCTCCCACGCTTTTAAACTTACGATGGTTCCGGAGTCCAACACTTGGCTCGATTCTGCTCCGCAAGTTCGCCCCTAGGCGAGCTAGGGGTAGTTCGCCATTCGGAATTGCTCCCACGCCCCTAAACTAACGATGGTTCCGGAGTCCAACACTTGGCTCGATTCTACTTCGCAAGTTCGCTTCCGAACGAACCAGAGGTAGCTCGCCATTCGCAAATTGCTCCCACAGCCATTGAATGGTACGGAGTCCAACACTTGGTTCGACTCTACTCCGCAAGTTCGCCCCTAGGCGAGCTAGGGGTAGTTCGCCATTCGGGATTGCTCCCGCGCCCTCAATCTTACAAAGGTTCGGACTCCAACACTCTGTTGCCGAGAACGTTCTACGAGCGAGAGTTCGGTACAATCTCGGCTCGGTTCCTTTCGCCGAACGCTCGTGCCACCGATCGTTTTACGGGCATGAGTTCGGCACGTTTTCGGCTCGCTGCAGTTCGCCGAACACACTCGTGCCACCGATCGTCTTACGGGCGTGAGTTCGGCACGTTTTCAGCTCGCTGTAGTTCGCCGAACACACTCGTGCCACCGATCGTTTTACGGGCATGAGTTCGGCATGTTTTCGGCTCGCTGCAGTTCGCCGAACACACTCGTGCCACCGATCGTTTTACGGGCGTGAGTTCGGCACGTTTTCAGCTCGCTGTAGTTCGCCGAGCACACTCGTGCTGCCGATCGTTTTACGGGCGTGAGTTCGGCGCGTTTTCCGCTCGCTACAGTTCGCCGAACACACTCGTGCCACCGATCCGTTTTACGGGCGTGAGTTCGGCACGTTTTCAGCTCGCCACGATTAGCCGCACACTCGTGCCACCGATCGTTTACGGGCGTGAGTTCGGCACGTTTCAGCTCGGCATCGTTCGCCGAACGTTCGCGCCACTGACCGTATTACGCGCTTAAGTTCGGCGGCCAACACCAATCAAAAAGACCAAGTCTCAGACCTCGGTTCCACGACTCCACAATCAGAGCAAACATTGAGCAACTATGATATGACGACAGTTAAAACGATTCCAACTTTATTAGAAACAACCCTTACAAACATCAATATTACAAGACACTAAACGATTACAAGAAGCTGAAAAGCGAAGATTACAAGACACCGAACCCGGACCCATCAACGCTTCCGGGGTACAGGGATGCTCCTCTTCAAGGACACTTGAGGTCGGCGACGTTTGCCTCCGGAACCCGATCCCAGGCCGGCAAGTTGAGACGTGTCCTCGGCACTGCTTCTGGCCGTCACGCCGACGGATGCGCCGCTCGACGAAATGGCCACTGAGCTCTGCGCGTCCCCCGGGCTCGGATGGCCGAGGCGCTCGCGGGTCGCCATCTCGTAAAAGGTGATGCCCCGCTCGCTCTCCGCTCGGGTGCATGACGTGCTCCTCACATTAATCGGCCCCGAACGAGGCCTCAGGCAAGCCACCTCCGCTTCCAGCTCGGAAATCCGACCTCTCAATGAACCATCTTGTGCGTCGGCCTCAAAGGACGTCGGTACGGCCGAGGTCGGAACTCCAACATGGCTCGCGATGAGATGACGAAGATGGGTGACTTCGATGCTCCTATCGACGGTAGCTCTCTTCAAAACATCGACTTCGGCCGCCAATTCATCTCGTTCAGCCGTGAGATCGGCCACCTTAGTTGTCAGCTCCTCTCCCTCCGTCCGAAGCTTAGTCTCCGTAGATTGCAAGTGCTGAATCTCCGAAAGCAGGTCATCCCTCTCCGCCGTTACCTTGGACAGCGTGTGGCGAAAGCACTTGGTCCGAAGGCTACTAGTGAAGGCAGATGGCGAGGCACCGCCCTCGCTCGAGGCAGTCATCTCGGCAATCCTGCCCTCTAGACGCCGGATATCGCTGTCCCGCTGCCCTAAGATAAGTTGGAGCTGTCCTCGCTCTGTTTCGGCTCGGCGCAGTCCTAGCTCGACCTCGTAAAGTCGTTCTCTACACCTCGCCAGACTCAACCTTGTCGCCCCAAGCCCGGCCTCGGCTCGAACCTTGGCGTCCGACCCTGCGCGCCTGATCTCTTGGTCCACCAGGGCGAGCTGCAAAGAAATACAGACGAGCAACAAAAGTTCAGACATGGCCCAAGTCCTAGACTTCGGGGGTTCTAGTGAACAAACTCTCGAACACTTAACATACAACAGACAAGTGCAAGACGCCGAGCCCAAAAAGTTGAAGTTTTTCATTCATTACAAAAAGTAGCGGTGGCCAGTCCGCTATTAGGCGTTACACAAAAAGAAACAAAAAAAAACAGACGGGATCAGTGCTCGACCTCTTTCCCGGGGCGGCGAGAAGGGGTCGAGGGCGACGCCTCCGAAGGGGCAACCGTCGCCAAGGGGGTGACCACCGACCCCTGAGCTCCGGCGGCTGGATTGACCAATGGCTCGTCGTCGCCTCTTTCCTCCTCTTCTTCTTCCCCCTCCGATTCGGGGTCAAAGCCTTCGACGTACCCCGGGAAAAGCCGCCAACCCGAGACGTCGACAGAGGGGTAGGCCGCCGTGACCCGGGCAAGGGCGTCGGCGAAAGCTTTGGCCATGTTCACGGCGAGGTAGCCCTGCGCCTTCTCCAAAGTAGCCTCCTCCGCCTTTTTCACTGCCGCCGCTTGGGCCTCGGCCGCATCCGCCATCTGCTTGGCCGCCTCCTCCTTCTGCTGCCGAAGCTGGTCCTCCAGCGTCTTAACCCGGTCCTCGAGGTAGGTCGCCCTCGCCGACTTCGCCTCAAAATTCAGCTCGAGTTTGTCGAGCTCGCCCCGGATCTTGTCCCTCTCCTTCCGGGCCTGGTCGTTCTCCTTCTTCATTTCCTTCTCCTGGGCCGCCAACCTCTCGGTAAGGTGCCCGAAGTGAACAACGATCTGCGGATAAAAAGCAAAAAGTCACAAAAATTACAACTTAAGAAGGTCGGCGTGAAGAGGAGGGAGCTCGGCTCAGCACTTACCGACACCGCCGAGCGCGCTATCTCGATGATGTCGTCTCCCTCTCGTCCGGCCTCCATCGCCGCGCGATCCTTCGGCGTGGCGAGGTGCTTGACGGCCTCCATGCTCGCCAAGGAATTACCCAGGAACCCGTCGTGCTTCCGAACCTGCCAGTCCGGGACGTGGATCCTCTTATGAGCCTCGGTCAGAAGCTCCTCGGCCGCCTTTGTCAACGGCGGCGTCACCATGGTCAAGACCTCGGTGATGGGCAACTCGCCGACCTTAGCCGACGACGAAGCGGCCCCGACCTCGACCACGGGGGAATCCAAGATCTCTACCTCTTCGGCCACCTCCGTAATCTTCGGGGCCTTGGGCGCCGGCTGCTTCGACGCCACCCTCTTCCCACCCTCTTCCTCTTCCTCGGAGCCTTGTTGGCAAGGCTCGTCCTCAACGCGAGCACCGCTTGGTAGTCCATTTGCTCTGCACCAAAAGTTAAGTTGGTTAGCTCGGAACAAGACAAGGGAAAGAAAGCAAAAAGGAAACGAAGACGATAAATAAAAGCAGCGTACTGGGGTTAACGTGTGCGAGCCCTCCCTCATACAAGACGTCCTCCGTCAACTCCCTCCAGTCATACTTCGGCCGATCGAGAAGCACCCGTACGGCGTCTTCGTCTTCGGGTCGAAGTGCCGGCGGCGCCTTCACCTTCTTCGAAACTCCTTCCACCCAACCAACGGGAATAGGCCAGGCCTCCGCGCTGCGCACCAGAAGGTACTTCTCGCGCCAAAACTTGATAGAGTCCGGACAGAGGACCAGCCTCCCCCCATGCCTCGGAGTCAGGTAGTACCGGTAGGCCGACCTATTCCCTTGGTGCAGCTGATAGATAGTCCGAAGCACATTCAACTCCGGCTGAATCCCCTCCGCCTGACAGTGGAGTACGAAGCCGTTTATGACTCTCCAGGCGTTCGGCATAAGTTGGATAGGGCTGACCCCGAACCAATTTAAAACCGTTACCGCGAACGGATGGAGAGGTAGCCGAGCCCCGGTGATAAAGGCATCGACCGGCCAGCAACACATAGTCACCGGCAACGGCGAGTTGGCCCTAACCCCGGGGCCCGGCAGCATAAGCTCGTACTCCCGCGGGATCTGGAAGCAGTCCCGAATCGAATCCAGGTCCTCTTCGGAGAGAATCGACACCATCTCGTCGGCCTCCGTTGTCTCCCTCGCCGCGTTCTCCTCGAACGTCCTCGCCCTCCCGTACACTATCCGTTCCGCCTTATCCTCTGGGATTTCTCGAACCCTGTGGAGCCCCGTCAACGGTCCCGGAAGCTGTCCGAACGCCCCCATGCGCTTCGGATCCTGAACAATGGAGTCCTTGCCGAACACCTTCTGGCCCTTGGCAGCTCGACTCGAAGTTGGAGCTCCGTCGGCTCCGAGGGAGGGCTCGGACGAAGAAGAAGTGTGGGAAACAGACATGTTTAGAAGATAAATATAAGGGTTACCTTGAAAGGGGAACTCGTCGGAAACTTCGCCGGAAAACAGTCGGTGATCACCTGAAGCTCTCTCACAGCAGACTCAGACGCGAACAAAAACTTGGAAAGTAAAAAATGAGGAGGGGGTGAGGGTTTTTATAGAGGAGCCAGCGCTTCAATCGCGGTAAATGGGCCTCTAACGCAGGCCCACCCCCACGAAAACGACAAAAAGAGACCCCAAACGTCACCTCGTTCTCCGCGCTGATCCAGACGGCGCATTAATGATCATCACGTCTGGCAGAAGCCCAGGAGGCAGCGTTAATGGACGTCACATCTGTCAGAAAACACAGACGACGTCGCATCTGTCAGAAGCGCAGAGGGTCACATCCACCGGAACTGCCAAAACTCCACCCAAAGAGAAACAAACAAGTCCGAAACTTCGGCACAAGCTGCCGAGCACTCATGCCACCGATCGTTTTATAGGCGTGAGTTCGGCACGTTTTCAGCTCGATGCAGTTCGCCGAACACACTCGTGCCACCGATCGTTTTATAGGCGTGAGTTCGGCACGTTTTCAGCTCGCTGCAGTTCGCCGAACACACTCGTGCCACCGATCGTTTTATAGGCGTGAGTTCGGCACGTTTTCAGCTCGCTGCAGTTCGCCGAACACACTCGTGCCACCGATCGTTTTACGGGCGTGAGTTCGGCACGCTTTCAGCTCGCTGCAGTTCGCCGAACACACTCGTGCCACCGATCGTTTTATAGGCGTGAGTTCGGCACGTTTTCAGCTCGCTGCAGTTCGCCGAACACACTCGTGCCACCGATCGTTTTATAGGCGTGAGTTCGGCACGTTTTCAGCTCGCTGCAGTTCGCCGAACACACTCGTGCCACCGATCGTTTTATAGGCGTGAGTTCGGCACTTTTTCAGCTCGCTGCAGTTCGCCGAACACACTCGTGCCACCGATCGTTTTATAGGCGTGAGTTCGGCACATTTTCAGCTCGCTGCAGTTCGCCGAACACACTCGTGCCACCGATCGTTTTATAGGCGTGAGTTCGGCACGTTTTCAGCTCGCTGCAGTTCGCCGAACACACTCGTGCCACCGATCGTTTTACGGGCGTGGGTTCGGCACGTTTTCAGCTCGCTGAAGTTCGCCGAACACACTCGTGCCACCGATCGTTTTATAGGCGTGAGTTCGGCACATTTTCAGCTCGCTGCAGTTCGCCGAACACACTCGTGCCACCGATCGTTTTATAGGCGTGAGTTCGGCACGTTTTCAGCTCGCTGCAGTTCGCCGAACACACTCGTGCCACCGATCGTTTTATAGGCGTGAGTTCGGCACACTTTCAGCTCGCAGCAGTTCGCCGAACACACTCGTGCCACCGATCGTTTTATAGGCATGACTTCGGCACGTTTTCAGCTCGCTGCAGTTCGCCGAACACACTCGTGCCACCGATCGTTTTATAGGCATGAGTTCGGCACACTTTCAGCTCGCAGCAGTTCGCCGAACACACTCGTGCCACCGATCGTTTTATAGGCGTGAGTTCGGCACGTTTTCAGCTCGCTGCAGTTCGCCGAACACACTCGCGCCACCGATCGTTTTACGGGCGTGGGTTCGGCACATTTTCAGCTCGCTGAAGTTCGCCGAACACACTCGTGCCACCGATCGTTTTATAGGCGTGAGTTCGGCACATTTTCAGCTCGCTGCAGTTCGCCGAACACACTCGTGCCACCGATCATTTTATAGGCGTGAGTTCGGCACGTTTTCAGCTCGCCACCAAGCGCCGAACCCTCATGCCACCGATCGTCTTATAGGCATGAGTTCGGCACGTTTTCAGCTCGCCACCAGGTGCCGGACGCTCGTGCCACCGATCGCGTTACAGGCGTGAGCTCGGCACGTATTCAGTTCGGCACCGTTCCCCGAGCTCTCGTGCCACCGACCGTTTTACGGGCGGGAGTTCGGCACTAGGTCAGTTCGGCACCTTCCGCCGAATGCTCGTGCCCCCGACCCTCTTACGGGGGTGAGTTCGGCGCCAAGTGAGTTCGGCGTCAATCACAAAATGTCCGCGGCACCGGGTGCGTCACAAGCGTGACTTTGGCTCCCTTCGCACCAGCACCCAACAAGCGGAAACGGCCAAAACCGCTAACTAAGAAGAGCACGACGACGGTTCAAGAGTTCCGTCTGCAGGAAAGATCACCGTACCACCTCCTTTGCGATTCAGCAATGCTACGTTTAGTTCCCGATAGAACCCTGATAGCCAGTGAAAACAGTGAAACTACTCCTCGAAGTCTGATTAAACATCAATCTTCGGGAGTGGGGGGCTCGTGATATGGCTAAAAATGGGGTTAAATCGGAATCGTCCAAACGGAACGCGAATCTTGAAGCACAGGGATAAAACGGTAAGTTCACCAACCAAAGGGTCCAAACCGGGTGTCGGGTCTTCACCTCAAAAACCCAATAACCCACGAATGGATCCACCTCAAAGTGGGCGCGGGTTTTTACCCGTTGCGCACCCATTCCGTCAGGATGAAATCAAGGTCCCTGATTAACCTTAACCAACGGCCTTGATTCACATCCCTCCTACCACTGGGAGCCAGGGATTAAATTCCTTAACTGATTAGAGGGAATATACCTTATCAGATTACTTTCCTTATCTGATTACAAGGAATATTACTTATCTAATCACGGGGATTACATTCCTAATCCAGTCCCTAAGACGCCTATAAATACCCCCCATCCATCTCCATTGCAAGGTAATCAATCTTTCACCAGTTTTTTACGCTCTTTCATAGTCTGCCAGATTACTGACTTGAGCGTCGGAGGGTGCGTCGCCGGGAACAACCCCGGTGTCTCGCACTTTTCGCAGGTGCACGGCAGGAACGACGAACGAGGCCCGACGGAACAGGTACGCAGGTTTTCCTATTCAGTTTTCCCAAGAATCCACAAGTTCTATCTGTTTGCCCCCACACCAAATTTAGCGGCAACAATACTAGAATATCATCAATGAATACCACCACGAAGGAATCAATAAATGGCCGTAAAATCCGATTCATCATGTCCATGAACACTGTCGGCACATTCGTCACTCCGAATGGCATTACCAAAAACTCATAGAGTCCATGACGAGTTCTGAAAGTTGTCTTGCTCACATCTTCCTCTTAACTCGAACCTGATGATACCCTGATCGCAAATCAATCTTCAAAAACACAGCTTCTCCCTGAAGCCTATCAAACAGATCATCAATCCGTGGAAGCGGATACTTATTCTGAATGGTCACCCTGTTCAACTCCCGATAGTCAATGCACATCCTCATTTGACCCATCCTTCTTCTTCACTAACAACACTGGTGCACCTCATGTTGAAGAACTTGGACTGATGAATTCCTTACTCATCAATTCCTTAATCTGCTTCTTCACCTCATCCTGCTCTATAGGTGCCATCTTGTACGGAGCCTTAGAAATCGGAGCACTTCCCGGCTGAACATTAATACAGAACTCAACATCTCGCTGCGGCGGCAACCCCGGTAGATCTTCCAAGAATACCGTAGGAAAATCCATAAAAACTGGAATGCTTCTAACTTCTTCTGGAATCATCAACTTAGATACCATTGCAGCCACTTTTGGGTCCTTCTTCTTCCCCTGAAAAGTCACTGCAGGACCTTATGGTGCTTTCACTGACCCCTTTTTCTTCTTGCATTCAATTGTGACATCATATATTGCCATCCAATAAATGCCCACGATTACATCCACACCCATGACTTGCAGTTCAATGAGATCAATGCCAAATAGTCTACCACCAACATTGATATCACATTCCTCGTAATATCGATCAGCAATCAATTCCTTTCCCGATGGTGTTGCCACTGACAAAACTCTGCCTGGAAATACCTTAGGTTCCATACCTAAAACTTTAGCAAAATTGGGCGACACAAATGTATGCAAAGAACCAGTATCAAATAAAACTTTTGATTTTTTTCCATTAATCATGACAAATCCTGTTACATGAAGAATGATACTCAATTCTCCACTTTATTCTTAAACAAAATTTTACTTAATAGATCAAATAAATGAATTTAAAAATCTTGCATACCATGGATCACATCCTCTGAGTTACCCGCATCCTCCTCAGTTAATGCGAACACTCGCTCCTGCCTCTGAAATTTGCCTCCGCCTGCACCTTCCTTCTTCAACTACGGACAGTTTGGTTTAACATGCCCTTCACGACCACACTGATAACAATACCACGGCTTAGGTGGCTTGGTGCATGCTGACTGATAGTGGCCTGCCTCTCTACAGTTGAAATAAGTCATGCATTGAATTGCGGGTGCCTTCTACTCTGGCCTACTGAACCTGCCCTGCTTCACTGGGAACTTCTTCCCACTTTGACTTATTGCTGGCATCTTGTTCCTGTTCCAGGTCTCCTGCTTCTTCTGAAACTGATCCATATCTTCTTCTGTCATTGCTGCTCTCCTGACCAGTTTATCAAATCTTCTTATGCCCAAAGGTATCATTTGCGACCTCAAATTCGGCCTTAAGTCCTGCTCGAATTTCTTGGCCTTCTTCTCTTCATCAATAATCAGCTCCGGCACATACCTTGATAGCTGGGTAAACTTAGTCTTATATTCGCGCACTGACATGCTTCCTTGCTGTAGATTCAAGAATTTCGTTGCCTTCTTCTCCTGAATATCAAGAGGAAAGAAATGATCCCTGAACTCCTCGAGAAAAGCCTCCCAAGTTACCTGTTGATCCCCAAAAGTCCTCTTCACTGACTGCCACCAGATGCCAGCATCCTTCGCTAATTGCATTGTAGCCAATTTCACCTTGTTGGCCGCTAGGGTTTCCAAAACTTCGAAGACCACTTCCATCTGTCTAATCCAATCATCAGCCTCATTTGGAACAGACTGCCCCTAAAAATAGGCGGCTTCATCCGCTTGAAGGACTCATTTTGCTTAATTAGATCAGCATTAACAAGCACTTGTCCAGCCCCTGGATTCTCATTCTAATTCTGAGCCATGTTGGCTGCCATGAACATGTTCAAGGTCTGATAGACCCAAGCAATTTCCGTCTCAAGATCAAGTCCAGTCCCATGGAAACCCTCAACCCCATCACCATTTCCACCATTCCTGGTCATGGGTCCTGCCATTATACTGAATGCTGCAAAATGAGAGAAAAGTTAGAGAACCACAACACAATTCATATTCACATCAATACCTTATGGCAAAATCTCAATCATACCCCAAACCATAACATCTTGTTTTAATTCTATGTAATACTCACACTTTGATGTCCACACGTAGGTACTCACACTCTAATGTCCACCTAGGTTTATTTTTATACCTTGTTTATCATTACTATTGAAGCATGGTCTGATACCAATCTCTGTGGCGTCCCGAATTTTCAATATAATATCTCAGAAATACATGGCAGAATTCCTAGCATCTAGCTCAATGTAATAGTAAACATAGCCAAACACAGGATTTTTTCAACTTTTACTACATTAATTCTTTACATAGCACAGCGAAAATTAAATACCTTGAATTACAATTTCTTTTCTTTTACAACACATTCTTTTACAATTTGCATAATCCATATTATCATTCTACCACATGCATCCAAATCCCAAGCTATAGGTACCTACCTGTAAACATGAGACTAGAGATAACCCTAACCCCCAAAACTACAGGGGTCAGCCATAACGGTGTGAGTAACATCAAAAGAAATACAATATAAATGAAACATAAAAAAATAAAGTCATAATCAACACATTCCCACAGTAGCAACACATGGATAATGAAGTGACGATAAATAAAGCATGAAACATCAAGTGAAACTAGGCTAAGTGTCAAGTGTAGGAAAACAGAAAACAAACATGTGTAAAACAAGTCAAGAAAACACAAATGCAGTATGATGACTCTCTAATGCGTACTTGTTGGATTCCATGCATTCCATACTACATAGGTCCGGTGCAAGTCCTTATCGTTCTCCACTTTATAGGGTTAAATCCCTCGTTATGCAACTAATCCTACTACGGTGATAGAAACAAGATCTAGATTACTTTGGGAATAGGCCTGCCAACCCTCGACGCGCAAGCATCATGTAAGCATAGCTCAAACCGGAGAATCACCTCCGTGCCATGTACCTTACGAATAGGCCTGCCGACCCTCGAGTGCAGATACATAGTACATCTCATGAATAGGCCCACCGATCCTCGACACGTGAATGCACCGTATATTCTGTGAATAGACTTGCCAACCCTCGACACGGGAACATACCAACTATTCTCTCCGGACACAATAACACACAGTCCTGGAACGCATCCATCGGACTTACAACAGAGCATATACTTACGTTTCCCAAGTTCTATCACATTTCCACTAGTGCCTGTCCTTAGGTTGGTTATTATTAATTAAAAATAAACTCAATTTCCCCCTCTCTAGAGTTGGTTTACCCTGCCGTGTAACGCCCCGATTTCCGGTAACTGGGAAATCGTGACATGAGCCAGAATCTTTTCTTCAATTAGCCACAATACATAGAAAAACAGAAAAATTTAAAACTTTTTATTCAACAAAAATGTATTACATGCCCGAATGTTACAAATTGCAATACGTTATAACAGTGTTACAATAATACCTTGACAATCTCAAACATTACAACTTTCAACAAATTGTATCAGAGTACAATGAATAAAGAACAACACTTGGTATTTCACTTGGATGCTTTCCAACAAATAAATAATTTACAACAATTATTACAAATAGTAATCAAAATAAATTACAACAATATTACAGCGGAAAACTTAAAATAAAATTGACTCCTTGGTTCTCTTACCTTGAGTCCTCCGAAAATCTGTACCTGTACTTCTGCAATCCAGTACCTGTAATCTTTCAATCTAGTACCTATTGAAGTGGGGACGTCAGTACATATACTGACGCTTTAAGGTTGATAACTAGCAGCGAATCTGAACTAGCAGCGAATCTGAACTAACTAGCAAACATATTGATGAAAAGAGAAACGTGTATATATAATTGATGTGACAGTGTATGCTATGACTTAGACACTAATGCAAGATTACCAATACAACGATACTTTTATTCTAACGCAAGCAAGTCTCCGGAACAGTATGCAGCCCATACTACATACGCCCCATCTCAAGCCGTTTCTTCATATATAGAGATTTGAACCCGCGCCAAGAATTCTACTCTTGTACTCAAATTGTTTCTGAAGATTATACATGACTGATGAGGTTGCTCTGAAACGGTCTAATTCCGCCATTCACAGTCATATAGTGGCGTCCCCATTTTTCACTATTGCCCAGTCGCACCAGACCTTACTCAAATATCTAACAAATCATTGGAGTTTCCGCAGACGCAGGTTAGCTCGAAGCATCCCCTGCCGCCCCCTAGCCAGACCGTAGTCTATGGCTTCTCGCCCTTAGATACAAGACAAGAGGGAGTTCTGGGGGGTTCATCCCCCTAGCTCCGACAGGAATCGCTCCCGCTTATCAAGGCACTTCAGAAATTAACAGACGAGATATGGATGCCGTGCTCCCAACTCGTAAGAAGGCACAGACCGTATCCCTTTGCTAAGAAGGGTACAATCCAATAACACCGCCTAGTGCTGGCCTATAGGACAGGTCGGATCATAAGGTATCACCCTTAACACCAACTCTTTCCATTTAGCGAAAATGATAATAAGTATTGGTTAAGTAGTAATAGCCATAAGTTACTACCCTAATGATGTCACTAACCCTGAACAATCATAGCGATGACAACAGTATTAGCACAACATGCTAGGTCTTAAGTTAGACTTTGTAAGATAACTCTACTAGGCTGCTCAACCTAGACTTACCAGAATCCTTAAGAATCTGGTTCATGGCCTATCGATCCAAGACCTCGGCAATATGAACGTATTCGCATGCCACTACCCTGAGCTTGGATTTCGTCTACGCTCCGGTCCACGATCAACCTACACCGGTTAAGATCCGACGGCACGCAAGGAGTGACTCGTCCATAGTTCCTTAGGAGTAAGGTAAACACACATCTTGATGGTCGATAGCCCTAGGGCAGTAATATCGCCCTAGACGAGCACAACAAAACTGCGTACTAGCTAATAAGCTACATACGAGTAAACAAAACACATACGAGCCAACAAGCTACGTATGAAACCAATAACTACATACGAGCCAGGCAGGCTACGTATGAGACAACAACATACAAACCAGCCAATTAAGCTGCACATGAGACCAACAGCTACATACGAGCCAGTCAAGCCGCGTATGAGATAATAACATACATACCAACCAAATAAGCTTCGTATGAGACCAACAGCTACATACGGGCCAGTCGAGCCGCGTATGAGACAACAACATACATAAGAGCCAAATAAGCTACGTATGAGACCAACGACAACATACGGGCCAGTTGTGTAACACCCCATATTCCAAATACAACTGAATTTGAGCCCCACAGGATTTTTTCACTTCTCTTCGAACAATTTTAGAAGGAAATAAAACTTTACTTTACATCAGAGTTATATTTACATTAACATTTATACAGCGAAAGCAAATTTTACATCAATGAATGAAATACAACAACAGTTTAATAATCTTTAAGCATCAAGTCTTCTTTAGTCTTTTTTATGTGCTTTACCCTGCATAGAAATTGTGGGCACGTCAGCTCATTCAACTTACAAAATATTATATACGGTCATCCTCTCTATGCCGAAACAGTATAACGATTCTCAATACTTAACAAAACACAAACTTCTTCACAAACAAAGCTAAAGGGACTATCCTATTGATGTCGTGTTGTGAATGTGCACTTAGTCCTTAATGCAATTATTTCTATTATATGACACAAATGCGCACTTGTTCAGAGTCTATGCAGCCCATACTACATAGGTCCGAGGGCAAGCCCTTAACCGTTCTTCATCTTGTAGGGTTCAGTCCCTCGCCATGACTTAATCTACTACTGTAACTACGGTAAGTATCCTGGATGTTCTATGACCTACGAATTCATGTCTAGGCACCCTGGAGGGAATCCCAACGTACTGACACATGACTCATCATGCAGGCATCCTGTGGTAATTTAGCTCCTACCATAGACATGACACCACTCGCAGTCACCAAACACCCCACGAGCGTCGCCACCGGAACGGTACTTTGGAGCAGTATCCACGTCCTATCATGACGCATCATGGGACATCCTGTGAATGCTCTCACGCCGCCAATCCAATGGCCCTCATACTCAATGTTTTTTCTCTTACTTTCATCACATCTTCACTATGTAACTAGTCCTTAATTTAGTTGAATCATGAAGAAAATCAATTCTCTAGAGTTATCCCTTCCACTATACCGGTCTTATTCCTTCATTTCACATGACGCAACTCTTGGTCTTTTCATTTCAAATTTCAGCTCAGCATTTCTTTTATTGCCGGTATAAGGCTTAGCTACACCCTAGTTCTTAATTTTAACTCATAATCACAACATTGAGTTTTTCATACTCATAAGTTCTCTTTTTCATGGTTAACAATAATTTCCATTTCATGTTCATAGCACTTGTATATTCATAAATTCATTAAGTCATTCAATTCCCATTTCTTGTGCAACATCATGCATAAATAAATAAATACAATATGTCATACTCAAATAGTTTATTCTTTCCACAAAACTTTCTTAATCTCATTTTAATCAACACTAACCTTTATTTAATTCTCCTACTAATAATCGCAAGTCGTATTTTCATTCATAAACAATACTTAATTTAACAATGAGAGTCCATAGCTAACACACTTGAATCTTCTTTCTTCCAAAAATTATCCTTTATCACTTAGTATGATTTCTCGTAAAAGATATTACTTTTATAGTTAACAAAAATATAATTTTCTATGAAATTCTACCCAATTTTCACCTCTAACTCATTTTTACTTTTTCTAAATCGTGTTCAAATATTTTTCACAAAATCTACATATTTTTAGAATAATTGTAGTATTTTTTTGGGATTTTTAAAATTCAAAAATTCGATTTTAAACTCAAAAAAATAAAAAATGCTTAAGTTTGCCGATAGCCACATTCGAACATGCGACCTAGACCAAGTCAGCAGCTACCGCAAGCCAATTGGGCTAAGGTGCCTAAGCGATATGAAAGGGGGTTTTAATGAGATAAGCTTGTTCTCGGATTTTGGGTTTTTATTCAAAAAAATGGAGATAAAATGCAGGGCTTGGGTTTCGAACCCGAGACCTTAGGGTCTAACCACGGCTACAGTAAAAGCTACCGCACCGCTAACCACTTAGTCTAAGGTACCAGATTGTCTCAAAGAGTAATGGGTTGTTTATAACCCAGTTCTCTGTTCATTTCTAAATTTTATAAATCTCAAAACGATTTTGTTTCTTTTTCTTCTCTTTTGAAAACAAAAATCTCCAGATTTCACCAAACCTGAATTTACAGTAAACCAGTATTTTTATAACCATTATTTAATTTATAAAACATGTATTTTGGCCCTACTTTATGTTCTATGTCCATAATTTCGACTTTGAGAACAAACACCACATTTCTTCATAAAGAGTTAAATTTCCACAACTACTATATTTCATTGTTCTTTTATTCATTAACCACCTACAATAATTTAGAGACAATTTCTCATCTTTCTATAACAAAGAAACTTTATTTTAAGCAATCAATTACACAAAAGGCATTTAATTCAACTAGTTGTCTCATAAGTACAAATTTTATCATAGCATTCAATTAGAACGTGTAGCATAACAACATGGTGATTTCTAGCATTTTAATTCACAATTCATCCATTATCAATCATTCTATCAAACATTCTCTAAGTTACCTTCCATTTTTAATTAAACAAGCATGGTTCCAATTTCAACTAATTGATTCATAATAATTTCATTAAATCATCCCTAGCATGGTATCTAGTTCTAGAAGTATGAAAAATACCCACCTATTTGGAGAAACGAAAATGAAAGCTCCTAGAGTGCAAGAAAAGTGGCCTTCTCCTCCTACAATGTATTGCAAAATGCTCCTCCTCCTTGCTCCTTGGTGCAATCCGAGCCCTCTTTGCTTGATGGTGATAGCCGGCCTCCTTTTGGTTGGGACACACACAAAGATTTCACAGTCTAATCTTTGGCTCACAAATCTTCTCATTCTTTTGCTCTCTTATCTTTTTCTTTTCTCTTCTTTCTTAACAAATTTTTAGTGCACCAATGAGAAGAAAAGCTAGGGGTATTTATACACTTTTAGGATGGAAAAAGATGGCTAGGATTAATCAAGGAGTTAGAAATTAAGGACTAAGATGGTTGGGAAGTTGTAGCAACTTCCATGAACTCAATAACTACCCCTTAACTCAATCCGACTCTCCCTCTCTCTCTTGGCCACAACCGGCCTCCCCAAAAGTGTGCAAAGCACACCCTAGTGTGTGCACGTGCCCCTTCTAGTACCCCTATTAAAAGTTGTATAAATTTAATTAATCAATTGTCCACTAATTGTGTCTACATGACAAGTTGTGACAATTAAAAGATTAACTAAGTTTGTGGGCTCAAAATAGTGGCCTTTAGGCTCATGGACTATTTAATAAAATATTTAATTATTAGGGTGGGCTTAAAAATAAGAAAACAAGTTTAGGCGTTATAAAATAGGCTTTTTAGAAAAATAAAGAGAAAGAAAGAAATAATTGTCCATGTTATAAAAGATACTTTTATAAGAAAATATGCATACAAAATTTTGCACGTGCACAACACATAAAAATCAATATTTCTCATTAAATGAAAAATTCAGGATATTACAAGTCGAGCCACGTATGAGACCACAACATACATACGAGCCAAATAAGCTACGTATGAGACCACCACTACATACGGGCCAGTCGAGCTGCGTATAAGCAAAACCATACATAAAACAACCTAGAAGCAACCAAAGGTGCTTACTAGAAAAACTTGATCTTCTATAATTAGAAGCAACAGAAGAATCTACAAACAATCTTAAATAGGCATTCTACCAATGAGAAGCCCAAAAGCGACATAAAAGCCTTCCGACAGCCTCGAAGCAACCAGTGCTATGCTTATCGGATTTCGACAAAAATATACTATTTAGAAAGGTAAGAATATCTACCACAACTCTCTAGTGGAACACTTTTCCAGATTCAATAAGGAATCCAAAATCCGATCCATCGGACACACGCAAACAGTTTACCCAAACTGCAGATTTTCAACAAAGGCTGAAACTTCGCAAGCTGGTAACTTCTGCTCCACTTATCAGAATCTAGCAAAACTGGACAATTTGAAAAGGTGGTAATATATACTAAAACTTCCTAGTTGACAAGTTGCTCAGATTCTGTAAGGAAATCCAATTTCCTACCCGTTGAACATACGCAAACAGTTACCAAACTGCCGATTTTCAACAAAAAGTCAAAACTTCCGTAGCTTGTAACTTTTGCTCCACTTATCGGAATCTAGCAAAACTGGACAATTTGAAAAAGTGGTAACATCTACTAAAACTTCCTAGTTGACCAGTTGCTCATATTCTGCAAGGAAATACAAATTCCTACCCGTCGAACATACGCAAACTGTTACCAAACTATCGATTTTCAACAAAAAGTCGAAACTTCCGTAGCTTGTAACTTTTGCTCTACTTATCGGAATCTAGCAAAACTGGAAAATTTGAAAAGGTGGTAACATCTACTAAAACTTCCTAGTTGACTAGTTGCTCAGATTCCGCAAGGAAATCCAATTTCCTACCCGCCGAACACAAATGATAGAAAAAGCAGCACACTTAACTAAGGAAAAACTGAAACTTTAAAAGCCCATAACTTCTACTCCGCTTATAGGAATTTAACCCAAGAGGCTAGTTCTGAAAGGGGAGAACGTCTACTAAAACTTCTCCAATGGGTCGGCTCCTCAGATTCTTAATGTAAGACTCTTAAAAATGACCAAGAAGTTAAACAGCAGGTACCTAGTTAAAATAGCTAATTGCTGTATTTTGCAAAGGGCCTAACTCCCACACCGTTTATCGAATTTTAGCCCGAGAGGCCAATTCGGAAAGGGAAGGATGTCTACTAAAATTTCTCTAATGGGTCTCTACCTCAGATTCAACCATTAAGACCCTCAAAAACTTCAAGGAGTCAAAAGGAAGCACTCAGTCAAACAGCTTTTTGCTATATTTTCCAACGGCCATAACTCCTACTCTGCTTATCGAAATTTAGCCCGAGAGACCAATTCGAAAAGGGGAGACTGTCTACTGCAATTTCTCTACAGGGTCGCCTCCTCAGATTCGTCCAATAAGGGGCTCAAAAATGACCACAAATCAGAACAGTGAGCTTCTGAGCCGGCTCGCTGTCCTGATTTTGTAACGGCCATAACTTTTGCGTCTCTTATCGGATTTTAACCCAAGAGGTCAATTCGGAAAGGGGAGAATGTCTACTAAAACTTCTTTACAGGGTCTCTACCTTTAACTCCGCAAGGAAACCCAAGTAAAAGACTCTTGAACCTACTGCGATAATTAACCCCAAAAACACAGTTTTCTGTTTTTGCTCTATGCTCGCTGTTTTGGGGAAACGGCTTGTTTCACCAATAAAACCTACTCCAAAAAATCCCCAAAAATTACAGCATGCTACTAACACCTAGGAGAACCCCCCACATAAATTTCGGGTCAAGATTCCTTCGTTTACATAGGTTATTAAATTGAACCCTACAACACCAAAAGTTGAGTCTTTATGATTCTATCTAGTGTTCTCCTACTTGAACTTTTCATACTTTTTACTCTAGTCTACAAGAACATGAAATATCTCAATACAAAAACTTACAACCAAAAATAACCCTAAAATAACTAGAAAAGACATGATATGAGAAACCCACACCTTAGAGAACAAGTAGGAATGACTTGCTTTCACCTCCTTGCTCATTGTTCTTGCTCCTCTCAAGAACACTCCCATGAAATGGAACCCATGAAATCAACCTCTCTTTTCTTTTGATTCTCTCTTTCTTTTCTTTCTTTCTCAATCTTTTTCTAAACCAAACAAGTAGAAGAAGAAGTAGGAGGGATGAGATGAGATGGGATTTGAGAAACCCAACAAAAGAAAACGGGGGGTTTCTAACCCTAGGGGATTTGGAGCCGTGAATGTGAAAAGGGGAAGGGGTGGGGTGTTTTATAACACAAGGGTGAAGGGTTTTGTGGTGGAGAAGAAGCCACTTGTCCAATTCTTGTGGCCAAAACAATTTGTAGTTTATTTGCAAATTTTAAATTGCAATTTAAACCCAAAAATTTGAAATCAAATCCTAATCCAATTCTAACCCTTCATCTCATCAAGATTGATCAAGAATAAAAGATATTTTTCCCAAATCACATACTACATGATTTTGTAAAAACGTACGAAATCGATACGATTCAACTACGTACATATCTCTGATTTCACAGATAATTTTTATTAGTTAAAATAGATAACCTGTACAAAAATCATTCAATTCCGAGAAAATAATTTTATCACCGGTTAGGAAGATTCCAGTATCAATTTGATACAAAACAGTCATATATTGAATAGTTTATACGTATAGATACTGTTTATTAACAAACCGGGTGATGTCCACCAAAAATATTTCAGTTCTGAAAATAATAATAAAATAATAATTTTTAATATCCGTCCGGGATTTTCCACATTTTTCTCAAAAAATGCGTTTTTTTAAGATTTTGCCCAGTGCATGAAACTGATTCAATACCTGTATATACATACTCGTATATATGTCCAGGTAACTTTTTATTCAAAAAACCAGTAATTTTGATGAAAAATATTTTAACTTAAAAATAATAATTATACAAGTATAATATCCGTCCGTGATATTACAATACTCCCTCCTTATAATAGTTCTGTCCTCAGAACTACGTTAAGTTAGGAAAACAGAGAAACATTCATACACTAAATAACTCGGGGAAAGAAAGCTTATACGGCTTTTCGGCTTCCAAGTGATTCATTCACGAACTGGTTCTCCAAAGAACCCAACCTCGATCCTAAAACAGCTTGAAGAATTTGCCAAAGTCGAGATGTAACTCTTGAATCTTGGTCAGAATCGCTGACACTGTTGCACCATGTTGCTGCCTTATGCTTTCAATGTGGATTCCCGCTAATTTCTCTAGCAACTAAGTCATCTTTATTGGAAGAAAACGTGTAGACTCTGTCAATTGATCTCCAATATCCCAAATTGAGTCATACATTTTCGAACCTCTGGGTAATCCTGCGACGAAGTCCATACTGACATTCTGAGTTTTTCCTTTATCAACTTGGCACTTCAGTGCTTCAATCCCTGCATCTTCTGCCTAAGCCTCCTGACTTGCTTTCTTCGACTCAGTTGCAGCTTCAATCATGCCAAAACTGAGCTCCAATCTTGAGTAATCACTCATAATACTGGCTTGCCTGATCTCATCATCTAGCTCCTTACTTCCTTCACGGTCTTTAGCTGAGGCCAGTTCTTCATCTATTTCGACCTTTTGCACTTCGGTAGCCACTCCCTCCTTTTAATAGGACATGGCCTACGAACATCACTCTTGACTTTCAGGATTCTCTCCTATAATTTGCTCAAGGCTGACGCTCCAGATGGGGTAATCAGCAAAACAAAATCTAGAGTCACCTTCCGCACACATCTCAACTCTTGAAAAATTATTCAGACAAAAGAATATGATGTACCAAGTTTGAACAAAACAGCTGTATGGATTCCATATATATATAAATCCAACTAATTACAAAAAGTGTTACATCATATAATACTTCTTAGTCCAAAATAAATTTCAAAATATAACTCTTAAACTTAGTTGCAGTTCCATATGCACACACTGGTACTGGCACTCCCACCTTCTTTAGCTTGCTGGTAGTAAGTGCAAACTCTACCCTTGGTGAACAGGCTCCTTTCCATTATTGTTCATCTTCGGTATTGATCTGCCGTCATTCTTATGAAGTTGGGGACAATCTGGTCGGATATGACCAATTCTCCCATAATTGTAACATGTACGGGTATTTATCTGAGTGTCCTTCCTCGGATACTGGTTCTTAAGATGACCATGCTCACCACATAGGAAACAACTTCTTGTGTTGGTGCCTCCAAGTTTGCCCTCCATTTTCTTAGTTTTCTGCTTTTGACCTTGGTTCTTGAATCCTGATGCTGGTGCAGATCTTTTCCCTTGTAGTCATGGACAGTCTGATTTCTTGTGCCCAACTCTCTTACAGAGATTGCATACTAAAACCTTGGTGGTCTCCGGGATTTGCTCCCATTCATTTTGTAGTCGTGCCAATCTGGAATCAATGTGTTCCTACTCCTTTGCTAGGCCTGCTAATATAGCTCCGAAAGAATCACCCAGTTGCTTAGCTTGACGACCTTTCCTAAACCTGCACTTCCTCAGCTTCTTTATCTCCTGACCTATGTTGGCTGCTGCCGTTGTGCGTTGATCCACACTTAGTCCTTGCGGTGGTGAAGGCGAGTCCGCCTTGAGGTCAGCTTGTAGCAAAATTTCCTTTGTCTCCTCGCTCGAGATCATCGGATCATCCCTTGAAATCGGTTCACTCTCTTCTATCAACACCTCCTCGATTAGGATATCCTCGAACACCATCCTATCCTTTAAAACCCACCCACTGGAATTAGTCTAGATATAGAAAATTTATAAGACATAAGTTGAAAGAAACAACAATATAAATTATAATTGTCCACAACTAGCTAAAACCCGACTCCTAAAAGGCATCCAAGTTTAATTTTCCTACTGTGTCGGACTGTAAATTGAACCTAGCTCTGATACCACTCTGTAACGCCCCGATTTCTGGTAACTGGGAAACCGTGATATGAGCCAGAATCTTTTCTTCAATTAGCCACAATACATAGAAAAACAGGAAAATTTAAAACTTTTTATTCAACACAAATGTATTACAAGTCCGAATGTTACAAATTACAATACATTATAACAGTGTTACAATAATACCTTTACAATCCCAAGTGTTACAACTCTCAACAAATTGTATCAGAGTACACTGAATAAAGAACAACACTTAGTATTTCACTTGGATGCTTTCCAACAAATAAATAATTTACAACAATTATTACAAATAGTAATCAACATAAATTACAACAATATTACATCGGAAAACTTAAAATGAAATCGACTCCTTGCTTCTCTTGCCTTGAGTCCTCCTGAAACCTGTACCTGTACTTCTGCAATCCAGTACCGGTAATCTTTCAATCTAGTACCTATAAAAGTGGGGACGTCAGTACATATACTGACGCTTTAAGGCTGATAACTAGCAGCGAATCTTAACTATAGCAAACAGATTGATGAAAAGAGAAACGTGTATATATAATTGATGTGTCAGTGTATGCTATGACTTAGACTCAAATACAAGATTACCAATATAATGATGCTCTTATTCTAATGCAAGCATGTCTCCGGAATAGTATGCAGCCCATACTACATACACCCCATCTCAAGCCGTTTCTTCATATATAGGGATTTGAACCCGTGCCATGAATTCTACTCTTGTACTCGACTTGTTTCTGAAGATTAGACATGACTGATGAGGTTGGTCTGAAATGGTCTAATCCTGCCATTCGCAGTCATATAGTGGGGTCCTCGTTTTCCACTATTGCCCAGTCGCACCGGACCCCACTCAAATATCTGACGAATCCTTAGAGTTTTTGCAGACGCAGGTTAGCTCAAAGCATCCCCTGCCGCCCCCTAGCCAGACCATAGTATATGGCTTCTCGCCCTTAGATAAAAGACAAGATGGAGTTCCGGGGGGTTCATCCCCCTAGCTTCGACAGGAATCGATCCCACTTATCAAGGTACTTCAGAAATTAACAGACGAGATATGGATGCCGTGCTCCCAACTCGTGAGAAGGCATATACTGTATCCCTTTGACAAGAAGGGTACAACCCAATAACACCACATAGTGCCGGCCTATAGGACATGTCGGATCATAAGGTATCACCCTTAACACCAACTCTTTTCCTTTGGCGAAAATCATAATAAGTAATGGTTAAGTAGTAATAGCTATAAGTTACTACCTTAATGATGTCACTAAACCTGAACAATCCTAGCGATGACAACAGTATTAGCAGGTCTTAAGTTAGACTTCGCAAGATAACTCTACTAGGCTGCTTAACCTTAAGGATCTGGTTCATTTCCTATCGATCCAAGATCCCGGCAATACGAACGTATTCTCATGCCCCTACCCTGAACTTGGATTTCTTTTACGCTTCGGTCCGCGATCAACCTACACCGGTTAAGATCTGACAGTACACAAGGAGTGACTCGTCCACAGTCCCTTAGGAGTAAGGTAAACTGTAACTCCTATTTTCCGTGTTTGTATTTTTATACTATATTTTGCCCCATTGTACTCTTTTATCAATTTGAGTTCCTGCATTTTATTTCTGTTCTAATAAAACCATTAATTTGTTTTAGACTCAATTTTTGGTACCTTTGCCTAATTCAATTGTGTGAGCTCTTTGTCATTCTTCATGAAGAATTGGCTGTTTTTTCTCATTCATCTCTTTATTCTCTATTTTAATACATTTTGACAAATTCCCTAGTTGGATCCCCCTCAAATCCGATACCCTTATACCCGTTAACCCAAAACCCATACTATTTAAACCCTAAACTACCCTAACCCTAACCCCATTTACAGTGCTAACCCAAATCACCCCGCCGCTAACCCTCTCCATCTTCCTCGCATTACCCCCGTCTCCTTCTCCCTTCGTCCACGACCATCCCCCATCGCATCGCCCGTCTCCCTCACCATCGCCTTCGACCCCTGCTCCTCGTCAACCCCACATCACCGCCACCACCACATCGCCATTACCCACACATCACCATTACCCAACTCCACCGTGAACCCATATCCACCATTCCGCCTCAACTCCCCACCATTTTGCCTTAACTCTCCGCCATTTCGCAGCTCGTTGTCTTCTCCTTTCGCCTACCCCAATACCTCGCCACCATCGTTGTTGCCAACACTGCAGAACCCATTCCCAACTCCTCCCCTGTTTTCGAACCCAGAGCTGAGTCACCGCCGTGTGACGAGTTCCCTCTCGACGTCGCGCCGCCGCCAGCATCACGAGCCCCACCTCGTCACCGTCGAAGCTATCGCCAGCCTGCGCCACACCCCTGTTCTCTCTCCTGCTTGCTGCCATCGTGAGGAAGAAGACGATCAGTGACTGGATGGGAACGCTGTTTGGTGTTGTGCCCACAGCAGATCCCCATTTTGCTGTTCCCTGTTCGGCCCCAATCCGGTGTGCGGGAGAAATTCGATTGGTGGGATCCGCTGTCCTGTGTTTTGGCGCAGCCGATCCCAAGTTGTTATACGTTGTTTTGGCGGATCCGGTGTGGGGGATTCGCTCTACTATTGAATTCTTGCACGTGCTTCACACGTGCTTTTGGGAGATTTCGTCCGGGGTTTTTCGATCTCGTTTTCCTCAATTAGCGGATCTAATCGTCGTCAATCAAGGCAAGTATTCATCTTGTACATATTTTTGTTCTAGTACAAGCCTTAATTTGAAAATACCGCAAATAGTTAGTAGTTGTGACTCCTCCTTGACTTGTCGTTGTTGATCAAATATGAATCATCATAAATTTCATAATCTTAAGAGTCACAACAATTTCATTGTATTATATTACAACTACTTGGACTCATTTTATCCCCTAGAGACATGAACACATGAAATTAAGGAACCCTAGATTTGTAGATGTGTGTTATATCTTGTATGTGATAAACTTGCACCCGTTTGAGTTGAGAAATAAATGTCACTTGCTGTTTTGATAACCATTACCCCGTATATGTATCACACATTAACCTAGACGCCTAATAACCAATTTTCATGCAACCTATGCATGTAAGACATTCACACTTGTTGCTGTCCTGAACCTTACTTGCTGTTTCGACCCATTTAAGGTTGGAATCTGAACCCGAGCCCTGAACAGTATGTGTAGATCTGGATGTCTAGATATTGATAGCCTCCGGAATTTTAGAAGTCGGAGTTACTGGTCTAGGAGTTATTGTAGTTTTCCTGCAGCTGTGTCGGTAGACGCAGATTCGCAAAACTGCTACACATCTTCAGTTTGCGAATTAATTTAACTATGTTAGCAGTATGTGTTTGACTTGAAATTTTATATTCTTTTGGTGGACACCCTAGAGAACCTTCCCAAATTTTCTTAGAATTAATTAAAAAAATTTCAGCATTGTTTCACATGTATAAACTCAAATACATAAATTCTGCCTGAACACATTAACTGTGTAGTTCGCTGTTTTGACACAATATCCCACCACTTTCTTGTACCTTAATTATACGCGTTAGAACCGGGTTGGAGTCTAGTTTCTAGATCTCCTGAAGGATCCTCATTTGGTATATCGTGGCAACAGGAATCACACTTTTGGTACAGCAACGTCGTGCTGTCCAGATTTGAGACTTCCGTTCTTCGTGATATTTTTATTCGTGTTGACCCTCGAATAGGCTATATAAGCATCTCAAACTTGTCCCATGTCCATGATTATGACTTTTTGACTTGTTTCACACACTAGCATGCTCGCTTGATAAATAATAATAATAAATAACAAGCCGGGGTTTAAGGGAAAGACCATAGTAGTGGACAATATAGGTAAGTGTACTCGGAGGGGGCCCGTGTTTCCCAGTACTCGGTTCATGAACTTATTCCACCTGATGTATTCATGGAGCCAGTTACTTGGCTCATGAACTTATTGTATTCATGAACCCACTGTGTGGTTCTTGAACTTGTTAGTATTCGTGGACTCGCTTCGTGAACTTGTTATTTATTTTCGTATTCATGAACCGTGCTTGCTTGATACATGATAGCTGAGTACGCCGTCCTATAAAATCCATTACTTGGTCTAAACGAAATTGTATTGACTGTAGCAACCATGTAGTAAAAGAATGGATGCATGAAGGGCTACCTATATAGTAATCACCACCAGACTTGAACATGAAACTTGAACTCGATACATGTTTACTTAATACTTGATGATATGATAAATGAAACATGATACATGAGACATGAAACATGAAACTTGAACTTGATACATGTTACTTGATACTTGACAACTTGTTACTTGAGACTTGGTACTTGAATATAATACTTGACACTTGCAACTTGATACTCGTGCTTGACAACTTGACACTAGACTTGAGACTTGTTACTTGATACTTATACTTGATACTTGTCACTTGAGGTTAGATACCCCTAAATGTTCACTTGTCACTTGCTTCACCATTAGTATCTGTTACCCAACCTAGTCTCTTGAGTTATCCTTCTTGCTAGTTAGTCCTTGGATTTCCACTACTTGTTGTATCCCTGTTACATTCTTGATTCCAATTCTTGTTTCACATTACTTGTACTCGTTTTTACTATTTGTGTTCCTAACTTGCACTAAGGGCATTTTCTCTTGTTTTCCCTATTTTTTTCCTTTTTATATTTGTTAAGCAGACTTTGTTGACGAGCTACCTGCTGGAATTGGTGAGTCGAGGTTTTAGTCTTCAAGTGGAGAAAAGACTTGTTTAGAATATTTGTTTTTCTTGAATTATTTATTCTTTCTGTTTAAGAACTTGTAATGGGCTGATGTTCCCGAGTTTTAACTTGATCCAGACTTGAAACTATTTAGATGTTATTACTGTGTTTCCAATTGTTTCTATTGCTAATAAATTATTCATGCATGCTTGGTTATATATATCTCTCTTGTTATGTTCTTGTTGTGATGCTGGGTCGATCCTACAGCTTATGAATGATGTTAAGATCATTCACTGGGCTTCGTCGCGCGCTTGTATTCCATGTATTTGGGAAGCGGGGCGTGACAAGATTTTTAGTGGTATCAGAGCTAGATTGGACTAATGTGTTAGTTAACTAATACATTAGGTATGCTTGACTCAGTCAGGGTTAACTCAGCATTTAACAGGCCATGAAGTTGCATGTAGAATTAATTATCAACTTGATCTGGATACTACTATTTTGGGTTTGTGCAGGTCATGGCTCGAAAGAATGCTTTGTCCTCCCTGTTTGGGGGTGATCAGACAGAGCAGCCCGCCATTATGCAGCTGTTACAGATGCAGCAAGAACAAAATGAGCGGCACATGCAGCAGATGATGCAAGTGCAGAGAGAGCATGTAGAGATGATGAGGGCAGCTTTGGGAGCTACCAACAGAGAGCCCCTTGTACCTGCGCCTGGGGTGTTGCCACCTAGACCGAGCAATGTCGCAGATTTCATGAGGCTACACCCCGACAAGTTCACAGGTACAGAAGGTCCACCGGAAGCTGAACAGTGGCTCATTAGGACGGAACAGATGTTGATTGCTGCATGGATAGCCGATGTTAACCGAGTGGATGTCGTGAGCATCCAGTTGGTTGACCTCATTCACATCTTGTGGCGAGCTGAGATGGAAAGGCTAGAGCGTCCCGTCGCTTGGACCATCTTCAGGGAGAGCTTCCCTACAAAGTTCTTTCCTGAAGTCACTAGGAACGAGATGGAGCAGGCAATTTGTCGCGCTCACTCAGGGAAATCGGACCGTGGATGAGTATGCCGCAGAGTTTATCCGATTGAGCCGCTTTGTCACGTCCATGGTGGCTAATGATGAGGACAAGGGTCGTTGCTTCTTACTGGGCTTGGATATCGATATCCAGGATCGTCGGGCTGCTTTGAGACTTCGTTCCTATGCTGATATCCGGGAGGCTGCCAGGAGCCAGGAACAGACTAGCTGGCGGAAGCGTGCCATTCAGCGGTCCGCCCCGCACCCTGTCGTTGCTAGGCCTACTGAGGGGCCAATCAGGAGGCCAGTTCTAGCCCACCCTGCCAGGGCTACTCCCTACCCTGCTGCTGCTCCACGGAGAGAGGGTTACTATGACTTCTGTCAGATTACAGGACATATGCACAGGGATTGCAGATGGGCCAACCGTCGATGCTTTGAGTGTGGTGCTGGTGATCACACTGTTCGGGACTGTCCGCAGAGGAGGTTTGCACCACCCAGCCGGTGCGCCAACTCAGGGCCAGGTCAGGCCGCCACTTCCTCCTCAGCATCAGATCATCGGTCAGAGGACTGCTGCCCCAAGGAGAGGACATGCCTTCAACCTGACTGCAGAAGAAGCTGAGACCGCAGAGGAGGTCGTTGCAGGTATTTTTGTATTTTATTGTTTTGTTATCTGTTCCATGCTTTATTGTTTATCTTGCATCATGCATTGTGTGGTTCCTTTCACATCAGCATTTCCCATTCCTTATTATCCTACATTATTCATTTCTTCCCATATTTTGACTCTATCATAGGTATCATTCTAGTCCATTCCTTTCCTGCCCATGTCCTATTTGATTCCGGGGCGACCCATTCCTTCGTCTCCTCCGGCTTTGTGGATCAGCATCAGTTGGAGTGCAGTGATATGCCGGCAGCTTGGAACGTCACCACAGGTGGCGGTGTTGTCATTTGCTCTAGGGAGTGCAAGCAGAGCCCTATGGTTTTGGGGGGCAGAGATTTCAAGGCAGATCTGATAGTGATTGGTAATTCAGGGTTTGATGTGATTCTCGGCATGGATTGGTTGGGGGAGTCTCATACTTTTATTGACTGCCGAGCGAAGAAGGTTGTGTTCAGGATTCCAGAGCATGCAGAGTTTGAATTCCGAGTAGGGGAAACACCTCTTGGGCATGGTAAGAAGGTGTCAGATGGGGAGGATTGTGCAATGGAGTTGCACACAGGCTGTGAGGCTGCGCCTCTTGTAGTGCGGGAATTCCAGGATGTGTTCCCAGAGGAATTGCCCGGGTTACCTCCAGATCGAGAGGTGGAGTTCGGCATTGAGGTTCAGCCTGGTACAATGCCGATATCGAAGAGCCCATACAAGATGGCGCTGATTGAGCTAGCAGAGCTGAAGGTGCAGATTCAGGGTTTGTTGGATTTGGGTTTTATCAGGCCCAGTGTATCACCGTGGGGAGCTCCTGTTCTGTTCGTCAATAAAAAGGACGGAAGCCGCAGGTAATGCATGGATTACCGAGAGCTGAACAGTGTCACTGTGAAGAATCGATATCCATTACCCAGGATCGATGACCTGCTTGATTAGTTGGGCGGTGCTGCAGTCTTTTCAAAGTTGGACCTTTGCTCGGGATACCATCAGGTGAAGGTGAAGGCAACAGATGTGCCGAAGACTGCATTCAGGACTAGGTACAGGGCATTACGAGTTCCTGGTGATGCCCTTGGGTGTCACGAATGCCCTAGCAGTGTTTATGAGCCTGATGAATAGAGTTTTCTCCCAGTTCCTAGACAGATTTGTGGTGGTCTTTATAGACAACATCTTGGTGTATTTGCGGAACCAGGAAGAGCATGCAGAACATCTGAGAATAGTCTTGCAGACTCTGAGCGAGAACAAGCTCTATGGAAAACTCAGCAAGTGCAAGTTCTGGCTTGATTGAGTTACATTTTTGGGACATATTATCTCGAGCGAGGGAATCTCAGTAGATCCGTCTAAGATTGCTGCAGTGAAGGATTGGCCAGTGCCAAAGTCAGTTTCAGAGGTAAGGAGTTTCCTCAGGCTAGCAGGGTATTACAGGAAAGTTTGTCCAAAACTTCTAGAAGATTGATGGGCCGTTGACTAGACTGACAGGGAAGGATCAGAAGTTTGTTTAGAATGAGGCCTGCAGTGAAGCTTTCGCATAGTTGAAGAGCAGGTTGACTTCAGCACCCGTATTAATTTTACCAGATGGTTCGGGTGGCTTCGTGATTCATTGCGATGCTTCAGGCAGAGGTCTAGGTGCAGTATTGATGCAGAAGAGTCGGGTTGTTGCTTATGCGTCCAGGCAGTTGAGGCCGCACGAGAAGAACTACCCTACTCACGACTTGGAGTTGGTAGCAGTGATCTTCGCTCTGAAGTTGTGGAGACACTACTTGCTTGGAGACCGAGTGGAAATATTTACTGACCACAAAAATCTCAAGTATTTCTTCACTCAGAAAGAGATGAACATGAGGCAGAGGCACTGGTTAGAGTTGATGGCCAACTACGATATCAGTTTACAGTATCACCCTGGTAAGGTGAACTTGGTGCCAGATGCATTGAGCAGGAGGCCATTCGTCATGTTCTTGACTCAGCAGAAGGAGCTTATTGAGCAGTTGAGAAGGTTGGATTTGAATGTGATTATGCTAGGCACTGATCGGAGTTGTATGATGCTTCAGTTACAGTCATCCTTGGTAGAGCAGATTAAGGAAGCGCAGGCAGGTGATGAGCAGTTGCAAAAGTTCAGGGCAGAAGTTGAGGCAGGTTCGAGGACCGATATGGTCATTCACTCAGATGGATCACTTTGCTTTGGGGCTAGGCTGTGTGTCCCAAAGGGTGAAGTCAGACAGAAATTGAAGCCCACCAGTTAGCGTACTCTATTCATCCCGGTGGTACCAAGATGTATCGGGATTTGAAGCTGCACTTCTGGTGGCATGGCATGAAGAGGGCAGTAGCCAGATTTGTGTCTCAGTGCTTGATCTACCAGCAGGTGAAGGCAGAACATCAGAGGACCGTTGGACTTCGTTAGCCTCTTCCCATTCCGAAATGGAAGTGGGAGCATATCACCATGGATTTTGTGACCGCCTTGCCAAGGAGTCCTAAGGGTTACAACGCCATTTGGGTAATTGTCGACGGACTGACGAAGAGCGCTCATTTCATCCCCTTTAGAGTTGGTCAGTCTACTCAGAGTCTTGCAGAGAGGTACATGCAGGAGATTGTCAGAATCCATGGGGTTCTGGTCAGTATTGTATCCGACAGGGATACCAGGTTCATATCTCAGTTTTGGGAGAGCCTCCAGAGCAGTCTTGGGAGAAAATTGAAATACAGTACAACCTTCCACCCTCAGACAGACGGGTAGTCAGAGAGTACCATTCAGACATTAGAGGACATGTTGAGGTCCTGCGTACTTCAGTTTGGAAGGTCTTGGGAGGATCACCTGCACTTGGTTGAGTTCTCGTACAACAGTAGCTATCAAGCCAGTCTTAAAGCTGCACCGTACAAGGCATTGTATGGTCGAAAGTGTAGGTCACCATTGTGCTGGGACGACATTGGTGAGAGGAAATTGTTGGGGCCAGAATTGATCACCAAGACAGTCGACGCAGTGGTTCAGATCAGGAAGCACCTTTTAGCAGCACAGGACAGGTAGAGGAAGTGGGCAGATGTCCACAAAAGACCCTTGGAGTTTGAAGTGGGAGACCATGTGCTCCTTAAGGTATCGCCGTGGAGAGGCATTATCCGATTTGGAGGTGGAGGCAGGCTAAGCCCCAGGTTCATCGGGCCCATCGACATTGTGGAGCGAGTAGGCAAGCTTGCCTATCGACTCGCGCTGCCACCGGCTCTATCTGGAGTGCATGATGTCTTTCATGTCTCCCAGCTCAGGAGATACATCAGGGATGATAGTCATATGATCGACTACTCAGAGTTATCAGTACAACCAGACCTGTCTTATGAGATTCCGCCGGTTACTATCTTGGACAGGCGTGAGAAGGTGTTGAAGAATAAAGTCATAAAGCTGGTTCGAGTTGCATGGAATCCTCACTCGCCGGGTGAGTCGACTTGGGAATTGGAAGAGGAGATTCAGCAGAAGTTTTCCCATCTATTTCAGTAGTTTTGTTTATTGTTGTTCTTTCTTTTCTTTTGGGGGTTACCCTATGTACCACTCGTCTGAATTTCGAGAATGAAATTCTGCTTGTTAGGTGGTTAGGATTTGTAACTCCTATTTCCCGTGTTTGTATTTTTATACTATATTTTGCCCCATTGTACTCTTTTATCAATTTGAGATCCTGCATTTTATTTCCGTTCAAATAAAACCATTAATTTGTTTTAGACTCAATTTTTGGTACCTTTTCCTACTTCAATTGTGTATGCTCTTTGTGTTATTCTTCATGAAGAATTGGCTGTTTCTTCTCATTCATCTCTTTATTCCCCATTTTAATACATTTTGACTGATTCCCTAGTTGGATCCCCTTCAAATCCGATACCCTAATACCCGTTAACCCAAAACCCATACTATTTAAACCCTAAACTACCCTAACCCTAACCCTAACCCCATTTACTGTGCTAACCCAAATCACCCCGCCGCTACCCCTCTCCTTCTTCCTCACATTACCCCCGTCTCCTTCTCCCTTCGTCCATGACCATCCCCCATCGCATCGCCCGTCTCCCTCACCATCGCCTTCGACTCCCGCTCCTCGTCAACCCCACATCACCGCCACCGCCACATCGCCATTACCCACACATCACCATTACCAAACTCCACCGTGAACCCACATCCACCATTCCGCCTCAACTCCCCACCATTTTGCCTCAACTCTCCGCCATTTTGCAGCTCGTCGTCTTCTCCTTTCGCCTACCCCAATACCTCGCCGTAGAAACCATTCCCAACTCCTCCCCTGTTTTCGAACCTAGAGCCGAGTCTCCACCGCGCGACGAGTTTCCTCTCGACGTCGTGCCACCGCCAGCATTGCGAGCCCCGCCTCATCACCGTCGAAGCCATCGCCAGCCTGCGCCGCACCCCAGTTCTCTCTCCCGCGCGCTGCCGTCGTGAGGAAGAAGACGATCAGCGACTGAACGGGAACGCTGTTTGGTGTTGTGCCCACAGCAGATCCCCATTTTGCTGTTCCATGTTCGGCCCCGATCCGGTGTGCGGAAGAAATTCGATTGGTGGGATCCGCTGTCCCGTGTTTTGGCGTAGCCGATCCCAAGTTGTTGTACACTGTTTTGGCAGATTCGGTGTGGGGGATTCGCCCTACTGTTGAATTCTTGCACGTGCTTCACACGTGCTTTTGGGAGATTTCGCCCGGGGTTTTTCGATCCCGTTTTCCTCAATTAGCGGATCTAATCGTCGTCAATCAAGGCAAGTATTCATCTTGTACATATTTTTGTTCTAGTACAAGCCTTAATTTGAAAATACCGCAAATGGTTAGTAGTTTGACTCCTCCTTGACTTGTCGTTGTTGATCAAATATTAATCCTTATAAATTTCATAATCTTAAGTGTCACAACAATTTTATTGTATTAAATTACAACAACTTGGACTCATTTTATCCCCTAGAGACATGAACACATGAAATTAAGGAACCCTGGATTTATAGATGTGTGTTATATCTTGTATGTGATAAACTTGCACCTATTTGAGTTGAGAAATAAATATTACTTGCTGTTTTGATAACCATTACCCCGTATATGTATCGCACATTAACCTAGATGCCTAATAACCAATTTTCCTGCAACCTATGCATGTAAGACATTCACTTGTTGCTGTCCTGAAACTTACTTGCTATTTTGACCCATTTAAGGTTGGAATCTGAACCCCAGCCCTGAACATAAGTGTAGCTCTGGATATCTAGATGTCGATAGCCTCCGAAATTTTCGAAGTCGGAGTTACGGTCTAGGAGTTATTGCAGTTTTACTGCAGCTGTGTCGGTAGACGCAGATTCGCAAAACTGCTACACATCTTCAGTTTGCGAATTAATTTAACTATGTTAGCAGTAAGAGTTTGACATGAAATTTTATATTCTGTTGGTGGACACCCTACAGAACTTTCCCAAATTTTCTTAGAATTAATTAACAACATTTCAGCATTGTTTCACATGTATAAACTCAAATACATAAATTCTGCCTGAACACATTAGCTGTGTAGTTCGCTGTTTTGACCATGATCCCACCACTTTCTTGTACCTTAATTATATGCGTTAGAACCGGATGGGAGTCTAGTTTCTAGATCTCCTTATGGATCCTCATTTGGTATCTCGTGGCAATAGGAATCACACTTTTGGTACAGCAATGTCGTGTTGTCCAGATTTGAGACTTCCGTTCTTCGTGATATTTTTATTCGTGTTGACCCTCGAATAGGCTGTATAAGCATCTCAAAGTTGTCCCATGTTCATGATTATGACTTCTTGACTTGTTTCACACACTAGCATGCTTGCTTGATAAATAATAATAATAAATAACAAGCCAGGGTTTAAGGAAAAGACCATAGTAGTGGACAATATAGGTAAGTGTACTCGGAAGGGGGTCCATGTTTCCCAGTACTCGGTTCATGAACTTGTTGCACTTGATGTATTCATGGAGCCAGTTACTTGGCTCATGAACTTGTTGTATTCATGAACCCACTGTGTGGTTCTTGAACTTGTTAGTATTCACGGACTCGCTTCGTGAACTTGTTATTTATTTTCGTATTCTTGAACCTTACTTGCTTGATACTTGATACCTGAGTTTGCCGCCCAGTAAAATCTATTACTAGGTCTAAACGAAATTACATTGACTGTAGCAACCATGTAGTAAAAGAATGAATGCATGAAGTGCTACCTAGATAGTAATCACTACCAGACTTGAACATGAAACTTGAACTCGATACATGTTTACTTAATACTTGATGATATGATACACGAAACATGATACATGAGACATGAAACATGAAACTTGAACTTGATACATGTTACTTTATACTTGACAACTTGTTACTTGAGACTTGGTACTTGAATATAATACTTGACACTTGCAACTTGATACTCGTGCTTGACAACTTGACACTAGACTTGAGACTTGTTACTTGACACTTATACTTGATACTTGTCACTTGAGGTTAGATACTCCTACATGTTCACTTGTCACTTGCTTCACCATTAGTATCTGTTACCCAACCTGGTCTCTTGAGTTGTCCTTCTTGCTAGTTAGTCCTTGGATTTCCACTACTTGTTGTATCCCTGCTACATTCTTGATTCCAATTCTTGTTTCACATTACTTGTACTCGTTTTTACTGTTTGTGGCCCTAACTTGCACTAAGGGCATTTTCTCTTGTTTTCCCATTTTTTTTTTCCTTTTTATATTTGTTAAGCAGCCTTTGGTGACGAGCTACCTGCTGGAATTGGTGAGCAAAGGTTTTAGTCTTCAAATGGAGAAAAGACTTGTTTAGAATATTTGTTTTTCTTGAATTATTTATTCTTTCTGTTTAAGAACTTGTAATGGGCTGATGTTCCCGAGTTTTAACTTGATCCAGACTTGAAACTATTTGGATGTTATTATTGTGTTTCCAATTGTTTTTGTTGCTAATAAATTATTCATGCATGCTTGGTTATATATATCTCTCTTGTTATGTTCTTGTTGTGATGCTGGGTCGGTCCTACAGCTTATGAATGATGTTAAGATCATTCGCTGGGCTTCGTCACGTGCTCGTATTCTATGTTTTTGGGAAGCGGGGCATGACATAAACACACATCTTGATGGTCGATAGCCCTAGGGCAATAATATCGCCCTAGACGAGCACAACAAAACTGCGTACTTGCTAATAAGCTACATACGAGTAAACAGAACACATACGAGCCAACAAGCAACGTATGAAACCAACAACTACATACGAGCCAGGTGGGCTACGTATGAGACAACAACATACATACTAGCCAATTAAGCTGCGTATGAGACCAACAGCTATATACAGGCCAGTCGAGCCGTGTATGAGACAACAACGTACATACGAGCCAAATAAGCTTCGTATGAGACCAACAGCTACATACGGGCCAGTCGAGCTGCGTATGAGACAACAACATATATACGAGCCAAATAAGCTATGTATGAGAGCAACAGCTACATACGGGCCAGTCAAGCCGCGTATGAGACCACAATATACATACGAGCCAAATAAGCTACGTATGAGACCACCGCTACATACGGGCCAGTCGTGCCGCGTATGAGCAAAACCATACATAAAACAACCAAACAGGTAATCAACTTAGAAGCAACCAAACGTGCTTACTAGCAAAACTTGATCTTCTATAATTAGAAGCAACAGAAGAATCTACAAACAATCTAAATTAAAAATATGGGATGTTAGAGGGAAACCGTGACATAAGCCAAAATCTTACATTCAATTAGCCACAATACAGAGAAAAACATGAATTTTTTTTTTACTTAATACAATATTACAAGCCGAGTGTTTCCATTGTTCAATATATTACATCAGAGTATACAAGAATGAAACAATAAACATCGGGTTCTTCACTTGGAAGCCATGCCTTGACTAGAGTTCTCCCGAGCTGGTGAGCTTGTATCCACAACCTATTAGAGTGGGGACGTCAGTACATATACTGACAATTAAAGGCTGATGACTAGTAGGGAATCTAAAAAACAAACACATCAAGCATAGTAAATGTGTTAGTGTAGTTTAAGTGTTCGTGAGTGCAATGTCTTAAAACCTAATGCAATGTCAACTAAGCTAGGATGCTTTTATTCTAATGCAGGCGAGAATCTGGAATCGTATGTATCCCATAACTACATACGTCCATATCAAGCCATTCTCCATATTTAGGGATTTGAACCCGCATTATGAATTTCTACTTTTGTACACAACCTGTTCCTGATAGATACAACGTGACTGATGAGGTTGCAGATGTGGTCAAGTCCCACCAATGCAGTACGCTCATGGTGTCTATATTTGCCACTACTACCCGGCGCACCGGACCTCACTCAAAAATCAGACGAACCCTCGGAGTTACTACAACACAGGTTAGCTTGATGCATCCCCTGAGGCCCCCTAACTCATAGACCGTAGTCGATGACCTGTTCAGTTCCCCGGCATAGAACATGACGGAGTTCCGAGGGTCCATCCCCCAGCTCCCCCCCGCTTTTATCATGGTACTTCAGAAATTAACAGTGTGAGATACGCAATCCGTGCTCCCAACTCGTGAGAAGGCACCGTACATATCCCTTTGACGGGAAGGTACAACTCAATAACACCACCTAGTGTCGGCCTATAGAACGAGCTGGGTCATAAGGTATCACCCCTAATACCAACTCCTCTCTTTTGGCAAAAAATGGTTAAGTAAAGAGCTTTATATGTTACTACCCTAATGATGTCACTAATCCTAAACATTCTTACAGGGTTTTCAACTTAGATTATCATGGTCCAACTCATCGTCCATTCATCCAAAACATTAGTGACGAGATCTCCTTCACTAATCACTACCCCTAACTCGGTTCTTATCAACACTCTCGGCCCACGATCAACCCACACTGGTAATGATCCGTCGGCTCCCGAGGTGAGATTTAGCTATAGTCTCCAAGGTGGTAAGATGCGGGTCTTGATGGTCGATGACCCCTAGGGTAATTAGAAGACCCTAGACTAGCTTTTATCAAGCTAACAATTATTAGTGACTTTCCCAACCCTTATTACCCATGAAGGTGAAGAATGTTCGCATGATATGGTCCCATTTTAATTAGAATTTCATACAACTAGAATCCATTGGTTCTTTTTCCCAAATTGAACTAGAACTATATGCAACTAGATTCTTTGTTTCTTTCTTAAGTTTGAGCTAGAATCACCTAGAAACTAAATACATGGATTCTCTTATCAATTGAGCTAGAACTACCTTGGTGCTAGTTTCATGGGTTTCTTTTTAAAGTCGACTAGAATAAACATGGAACATAGGTTTATTACAATAGTTAAACTAGAACATATAGCTCAAGCATGGGTTCATGGGTTCTTTTTAATCCTTCACTACAATACTACTATATACATTTCAAGCATGAGTTCTTTTAACTAGAATGCTAAAATATACCATTCAAGTATGTGTGGGCTCTTTTGAATCTAGAACGACTATGCAACTCAAGCATGGGTTCTTTCTAAGAGATTAACTAGAACAACTTCACAACTCAGGCATGGGTTCTTTACTTAACATTACAACTACAACATGATGAGTTCTTTACTAAACACTACAACTACAACATGATGGGTTCCTTACTAACACTACAACTACAAGATGATGGTTTCTTTACTAAACACTACAACTACAACATGATGGTTTCTTTACCAGACACTACAACTACAACATGATGGGTTCTTTACTAAAGACTACTACTGCAACATGATGGCTTCTTTACTAAACACTACAACAAAAACATGATGGTTTCTTCACTAAACACTACAACAAAAACATGATTCTTTTACTACAACTTATGCATGAATATTTACTACAACTTATGCATGAATGTTTACTAAAACTTAAGCATGAATATCTACTACAACTTTAAGCATGAACTTTACTACACTTAAGCATGGATATTTACTACAACTTAAGCATGAATGTTTACTACAACTTAAGCATGAATATCTACTACCAGTTTAAGCATGAACTTTGCTACACTTAAGCATGGATATTTACTACAACTTAAGCATGAATGTTTACTACAACTTGAGCATGGATCTTTTCGACAACTCAAGCATGGATCTTAACTAGCTATTACAAAGACTACTTCTCTTTATGAATTACAAGTCTTAAAATATTACAAAAATCTAACTTTATGAACTACAAATTTCTACATATTACAAAAATGTACTTTTTATAAATTACAAGTCCTACATACAACAAAATCCACTTTCTTGTAAATTACAAGTCCTACATATTACAACCTTTTTTCTTTAACCTCTTAGTTCCTACATACAACAAAGTCTACCTTTTTATGAACTAAGAGTTAGCAAGATTTGATATTTAACAAAGTAGAGAGCAATAAACAAATAAAAGACATATTTTTAATAGTTGTTGAGTTCTACAACCCAAAAATGGGTATGTAAATATTTCTACTACACAAATCTTCATATGCTCATGTCAATTAGTCCAAGTTGTATATTTTTAACAAAATAACCATGATAAAAACTAAAAGATTCAACCTTTATGTTGTTTGGGTTGAGTTCCACCATCCATCTTTCTTATGTGATCATTTTTGGTTCATACCATCATTTATATGCACAAGATCTTTAGTCCAAGTTGTTAGTTTTTATTAGCCAAAAAATAACAACAATAAAAACAATTAACCATAGCAAATATTAAAGACTCCATCTTTATGTGTTTTTATTAAGTTCTACCATTCACTTTCTTTCATGTGATCATTTGATCCATACAACCATGGTTATGCACATGATTTAGTCCAAGTTGTTTATTAGAACATACGACAAACACACACAACAAAGGAGAACAAGAACCAAACAAAATAAAATAGAGAAACCCCCACCTTGTATACTAAGTAGGAAGAACTAGCCAATCTTCCTTCTAGTTCCTATGGAAAGCTTTTAAGGAAAACCTACAATGAAGAACTCTCTAGTTAGGGTTTGTTCTCTCTTTCTTTTCCTCTCTTTTTTTTCTTGTAAAATGAGATAAGTGGTGAAGGGGGGGGGGGGGGGTATTTATATTGTGAAAGAGAAGGGGGAGAATGTAAAAGAACTAAGGAGATTTGTAAAAACCCCCTTGGGTAAGGAATGGTCGGCCCATGCCTAGGTGAGGTGGAGGGGTGAGGTGGAGGGATGAGACTTCTTGAATAAACCTTTAAACTCTTATGTATCTTTTAATTAATTTTAGATCCTAGGTTTAATCCTTCAATCAAAACCTATCCATCCTAATTTGATTTATCATGACAAAAAGAGATTTTTTTTTGTCCAAAATACACACTACACGATTTGTACAAACATATGAAATTAATACAATATGCATACGTATATATTAATCTATATACCGATAACTTCGTTTGTTAAACCGCACAATCCGTATAAAATTAATTCCGAAATTAATAATAAAATAAATTTTACTATCGGCTCGGAAGATTCCAGTTCCAAAACGATATAACGCATATACATATGGCTCGGAAGATTCATACAGATGATGAGTTATAATTAAACTAAGTAATATCCACAAAAAAATATTTCAAATCTGAAAAATAAACTAAAATAATTAAATAATTAAGTAATAATAAAAATAATATTATTAATAATTGATCAGGATATTACAACTAATGCCCCAAATCGAATCATACCAAATGCCTGTGACGAACTTATAGATATATAACTGCATATCTATGGCACCGAAGATCCATGGGACAACAGCCCCATATGCCGTTCGTGTCCACACAACATAAGAACAAGACGGCATCGAAAGTCTAAAACCCCATATCCGAAAGGAAGCTCCCGTTCTTACCACGACACTTCAGGAATCAACAGTGCGAGTTACGCACCACAGTACGTATCCCTAATGATAGGAAGAGACAACCCTGGTTATCACCACCTAGTGCTAACTTTCAGAACGAGTCGGATTGTAGGGAATCATCTCTAACACCAATTTGGTCTTCAAGTGATCAGTAAAGGAAACTTAATAAAATACAGTTTACGGAACACAAGCTTCCACGCAAATCATACATGGTGTCGCATCCAACAATGCTGAGCCTAACAGGTCTGTCAAAATAACAATTAATCGTGGGAATTGCACTCACCCATTCCCAATGTAATATCCCGGTCGGATATTATATTTGTATTATTATTTAGTTTTAAAATTAAATTATTTTTATGGAAATTTCTTGGTTTTAGTAATAAAATGTTATCTGTATAGATATACTAGTAATTATATATATGTATTGTACTAGTTTTGTGCACCTGTACAAAATTCTATAAAATGCATTTTTGAGAAAATATCTGTAAAATCTCGAGCTGGTATTAAAAATTATTATTTTATTATTATTTTTAGAATTGAAATATATCTTGTGGATATTACTCGGTTTTACAAATAGACATTATATATATATATATCAGTCTGTATATATCTGTACTGTATCAAATTGGTACAGAAATCTTCCGAGCCGGTAATAAAATTATTTTTATTAATATTTCTGAATTAAAATATTTTTGGTAGATATTATTCGTTTTATCGAATAAAAATTATTGTATAGACAGATATATGTACGTATATGCACTGTATCGATTTCGTACGTTTGTACGAAATCATATAGTATGTGATTTTAGGTAAATGTCTCTTATTTTTTTTATCAATCATGATCAAATAAAGGGTTAGAATTGGATTAGGGTTTGATTGCAATATTTATTTGCAAGTATATCTCAAAATTGTTAAACCATGAGAATGAGAACAAGTGTTCTCTTCTCAACCACAAACCCAACTCTCCATCTCCTATAAAACCCCCCTCCCCAACCCCATAGGCCGACCACAAATTACCAAGGGCAAGAAGCCCCTTTCACTTGTTTCTCCATCTCTTCTCATCTCATTCTATGTCTTCTAATTGTTTTATTTTAGAAAAAAATTGAGAAGAAAGAAAAGAAAGACAGACCAAAATCAAAAGAGGGGTTAGGGTTTCATGGGTTAAGTGTTCTTGAGGTTGTTCTTGAAGAGGGGCAAGAACAAGGAGAAAAGAGGAGAAGTGAGCTAGCAAGTTCTTCCTACAAGTTTGGGTGGGGGTTTCATAACTCGTTTGTTATTGCTTTAATTTTTTTATTTGCTTATCATGTGAAGATCTTGGACTACTTGCATGTGAAGATTATTTTTCTTAAAAGCATGAAATTCTCTTTCTGGACAGTCGACTTATGCTTGTTATTAGTCGACTGATACTGATGTATCTTTATATTTTTGAATGTTCTTTCAAATGATTTATTCTCCAAATGCTTTAATCTATAGCTTATTATTCTATACTTTATCTTCTACAGAATATATGTTTTCAAGTGGTTTAACTTAACAATTTACGTCAGAGGATTGGTTTGGATATTTGAGTGTGAGTCTCTAGAGGGTGTGTGTGATCCTAGTATACCGACAGTTGAGATATTTATGTTTGGGCATGTTGAGGCAATTTTAGTTGATCAGTTGTTGAGTTAAGTCCGGTAGGGTGCACCCACTCTAGAAGATTCGTTAAGTAATTAAATAACCTAAAAAAATAATAAGGACATGCACTAGTGGTGATATTGTAACGCCCCGAATCCCAAATACACTGAATTCGAGATGTTCTACAGGATCTTTTCACTTCCTTTAATACAATTTTACAAGGAAATTTAAACTTTTCTCTTTACATCAGAGTTTACATCAATATTACACTTTACATTGCACAGCGGAAGTAAAATTTTACAACAGTGAAAATAAATATACAACAACATGGAGTAATCTTTAAGCAGTTGTTCCTCTTTAATCTTTATCAAGCCATTTACCTGCATTTAAGACTGTGGGTACGTCAGTTTATTCAACCGACGATCATTATACACGGCCATCCTCTCTATGTCGGAAATAGTATAACTTATTTTCCATATTTAGCAAACAAACTTGTCACATATCAAACTAAAGGGACTACCCTATTGATGTCGTGTTGTGACTGTGCACTTAGTCCTTAATGCATTTATTTATATTACATGACACTAATGCGCACTTATTCGGATTCTATGCATCCCATACTATATAGGTCCGAGGGCAAACCCTTAATCGTTCTTCATCTTTGTAGGGTTCAATCCCTCGCCATGACTTAATCTACTACTGTAATTACGGTAGGTATCCTAGATGATCTATGAGTGCAAGCACGAGTACAGAAAACCTGGAGGGGAATCCCACGTCATGTCACGACTCATCGTGAAGAACCTGTGGCAATTCAGCCTCCTTCATGGCACACGATCCTCATGCAGTCACCAAACATCCCACAAGCGTCACCACCCGGACGGTACCCTGGAGTAGTATCCACGTCATGTCACGACGCATCGTGAAGACAGCCTGTGAAATACTCTCATGCCGCCAATCCGATGGCCCTCATACTCGTATTTTTCTCCTACTTTCATCACGTCTCCACTATGTACTAATCCTTAGTTTTTATTAAAATCATGAACAAGAATCAAAGCTCTAGAGTTAGCCTCTCCACTAAACCGGACTTATTCATTCATTTCAACATGACCAACCTTGGTCTTTCTTTTCAATTTTCATTTCCAAATGCCGGGGGAGACTTAGCTACTCTTTTTGGTTTCAATTTTCAATTCACAATTTCTAAAATGAGCATTTCCAATTCATAAATTTCCATGTTGAGTCATCATACTCAAAAGTATATTTCTTTCCAATCATGATTTCTAATTCGTTCAAATAGTCCATAACTATACATGAATTTCATATGCTTTATCAATTATCACTTTTACTTTGAATTCACATCACTAACGAATATTCACAATTCACATTTTTCAAACTATTCTCGAATGAGAACAATTCACATCCATCACATAATAAAACTTCTTTCTTTACCACACTAATCTTCTAATTCTTCATTTCAAACTCTTTTTGCCAGGTATAATTTTCACAAAGTATACACATAGAACCATAGTTCTATTTATGCATTTTATTCTCAAATCATAGTCTATTTCATGCAAATAATTCCCAAATCATTTTTACAAAGTCCCATATAATTTTAGAAGAATAACCATATTTTTTTCATAATTTTTGGACAATTAAAAACCCCAAAAAAATTAATTTTTCAATCTTGCCGAGGGCAAGATTCGAACCCAGCACCCCAGAGAACACAGCCAACCGCACAAGCCACTAGGCCGCATGTGCTAAGCGGTATAAAGGGAAAGCCTAGGGTATTTAAGGCCCTCGATCACTGATTCTTGTTTTTTAAAAAATTACATGAAACAATACAGTGCCGCAAGGATTCGAACTAGTCACCACCGTGAACCCAACCGCGCACTATAACCACTTGAGCTACGGCTCAGGTTGTCACTAGTATAATTCTAATTTCATTTAATCTATACTCTCTGTTATTTAGGACATTTTGGCGTTCAACAAAGTTGCATATCACATTGTTCTTACTAATATACTGTACAAATCCGAATTAATCATTTTCCATCATGAATTTCATTCCAGTATATGAAAATAATTTCTTAAATAATTAGACATAATTTCCTCCATAATTGACACATTTCTACCATACAATTTGGTTAATGTGACATACTACTAATACAATTTTTTTTTGACATTATAATTTCATCAATCTCTATAATAATTCTCTATTCTTATTCATTTTCCAAACATAAGAATTCCTCTCAATTTATTCGCTACCACGCCATACAAGGTTTCCAATTTAGCACAAAAAGTGACACAATCGATGTACTAACTTTTGCACATAATTTTTTCATGCTAGTAACAAATGTTCCTTCACATAATTTATAGTCACATTCATATTGCACACAACTTAAATTTTACTAATAACAACACACATAACTTGCATATCAATAAGTTAATCAATTAGAGATCATCTTTTCAATTAAAAATGTGCATTCTTATTAGTCATTTCCATGCATTATTTTGATAATTAAATCTAGCATGCATTCCTATGTTAGAAATAGGAAAATTTACCCACCTTGTTGAAGAAAAGAACAATTAGCAAACTCCTAGACGAATGTCCTTGCAACGAGACGCTCCTCCTCCTTGACTGCCGCACTCGAGCCTCCAAAAGCACCAAAACCGAGAGCTCCTTCCTTTTGAATGCCGGCCTCTTCTCCTTTTGTAGTTGCAAGCACCACTCCCACACACAACTCAATCTTTTATCTCTCAAAAATTACTACTAGATAATATAATTGGACTATAGGTTTGGAAGAGAATAGTTTGGCACAAGAAGAACTAGCCATGGGGGGTATTTATACTAAAAGTCAAAGGGAATGGAGGGCTAGGATCAATTGGTTGGTTGTAAGATGGAGGACTAGGATGGAAGTAGGAGTTGCAATAACCACCCACATCCAAGTAACCACCACACCATGATCTCCACTCAAAATTTGGGTTTCCCTCCAAAAAGTCACAACCGGCCATGGAAGAGTGCATTTTGCACGTGTACGTGTAGTGCACGTGCATGCAACTAGGCCAAAAATTGTGCATTTAATTTTTGTATAAAAATAAAATAGTCCTTAAATTGTATTCTACATGACAAGTTGTATAAAAATAGATGAATCCATGGGCTTTAGTTTATGGGCCAAAATAGTTATTTTAAAATAAAATAAATAAATTACATTTTGGGCTTAAAGAAAAAGGCTTTTTATCTAATTAAAATAAGGCTTTTGTATAAAATAATTAAAAACACATATTAAAATATCTTTACTCATCTTGATGAAAATATTAACCAAAATATTGCACGTGCACACTACGTGCAAAATAAATAATTTTTCATTAAATGAAAAATCAGGGCATTACAACACTCCCTCCTTAGAATAGTTCCGTCCCCGGAACTACAGTCAAGAGTGAGAAACAAAATACAACACAACACCAAAAAGATACAAAGATACAATCAAACAAAAAGCTCAGGATAGTCCTTCAACATCCTCTCCTCGGACTCCCAAGTAGCCTCTTCGACCAAATGGTTTCTCCAGACTACCTTGACCATCGGTATCGTCTTATTCCTCAAGACTTTCTCTCGACGATCAACAATCTCGACAGGAGATTCGATGTAATTCAGATCCAACTGCAAACCTTCCGGCACTTCAGGCAAATGATGACTCGGATCTGGAATATAACCTCTCAGCATAGACACATGAAAGACATTGTGCACCTGAGACAACTCTTCCGGTAATTCAAGCCGGAAAGCCGTATTTCCGATCCTTTTCAATATCTTGTACAGGCCTATAAACCTCGGAGCTAATTTCCCGCCTTTGCCAAATCGAACCACACCTTTACTGGGCGATACTTTCAGAAAGACGAAGTCACCAACCTTAAACTCAAGATCCCTTCTCCGTTTGTCTGCATAGCTTTTCTGCCTGCTCTGAGCTTCTACCAACCTTTTCCTGATCAGAACAATCTTCTCAGAGGTTTGCTGCACAAGCTCAGGACCAAACAACTAACGCTCCCCAACTTCAAACCAACAAACAGGCGTCCTGCACTTCCTGCCATACAAAGCTTCGTACGATGCCATCCCGATGCTAGCCTGAAAACTGCTGTTGTAGGCAAACTCTACCAAAGGTAAATGCCTTTCCCAACTGCCTCCAAAGTCTAGTATACAACACCGAAGCATATCCTCAAGAATACGGTTGACTCTCTCGGTCTGCCCATCGGTTTGCGGATGAAAAGCAGTGCTGAAATCTGTCTTGGTACCCAGGGCTGTCTGAAGACTCCTCCAGAAATGCGAAGTAAACCGCACATCTCGATCAGACACAATAGTTGACGGAACACCATGAAGCCGGACGTTCTCGCCAACATACAACTCAGCCAACTTGTCCATCGAAGCAGTGAGTTTCATCGCCAAAAAGTGAGCGGACTTGGTTAGTCGATCGACTATAACCCAAATCGCATCATTGCCTTTAGAACTCTTAGGCAATTCCGTAATGAAATCCATACTGATGTTATCCCACTTCCATTCCGGAATAGGTAACGGCTGTAATAGACCTCTGGGTCTCTGATTTTCGGCTTTGACTTGCTGACAAACCTCACACTTTACCACAAATTCTGCCACATCCCGCTTCAAACCTGACCACCAGAAATGTTGTTTGATGTCTTTGTACATCTTAGTACTCCCAGGATGTACCGACAAAAGAGTAGCATGCGCCTCCTGAAGAATACTCTCTTTCAGGTCCGCCTGATTTGGAATGCACAGCCTCTCTCCAAACCACAGCACTCCATCCCTGATTTGAAATCCGGGCAACCTGCCAGCACCAACCTGCTCCTTCATCTCCAAAATATCTGCATCAACCTCCTGACTTGCAATGATCCTTCCATTCAGTGTAGGCTGAAGCCTCAACTGAGCCAAAGATGCTCCCTAATCCTTACAAGACAACCTCAATACCTGATCGGTCTAATTCCTCAATCAGATGCTTCTGAGTTGTAATCAAACTGGCTAAACTGCTCTTGCGACTAAGTGCATCAGCAACAACATTAGCCTTTCCAGGATGATATTTGATCTCAGGTCGCATGTCCTCAAGTACTTCCAACCATCTCCGCTGCCTCAAATTCAGATCCCTCTGCTGATATATGTACTTCAAGCTCTTGTGGTCCGTGTACATGTTTAACTTCTCACCGTACACGTAGTGCCTCCATTGCTTTAGAGCAAAGATAATCGCAGCCAACTCCAGATCATGAGTCGGGTAATTCTTCTCATGCGGTCGTAGTTGCCTAGACCCATAAGTGATTACTCTTCCCTCTTGCATTAAGACACAACCAAGCCCACGATGTGAAGCATCGCTATAGACATCATACTCAACACCTGCCCTAGGCAAAGCCAAAATAGGTGCAGTAGTCAGCTTCTCTTTCAACTCCTGAAAGCTCGCCTTACATTGCTCGGTCCACTTGAAGCTCACATTCTTCTTGGTCAGTCCAGTAAGCGGTACAGCTATCTGAGCATAACCTTGAATGAATCTCCTGTAGTATCCAGTCATTCCAAGGAAACTTTTGACTTCCTTCACTGTAGTAGGCCTTGCCCAATCTCTCACTGCCTCTATCTTCTGAGGGTCAGTTGCCACTCCCTCCTTAGAAAGGATGTGACCTAGGAAAGCCACTTCAGATTTCTAGAAATCACACTTGGATAACTTGGCATACAACTTCTGCTCTTCCAGCTTCTTCAACACTGCTGCCAGATGCTCGGTGTGCTCCTCTTCTGACTTGGAGTACACGGGGATATCGTCGATAAACACCACGACGAAAGAATCAATGAACGGCCTCAGAACTCTGTTCATCAAATCCATAAAGATTGCGGGTGCATTCGTCACTCCAAATGGCATAACTAAGAATTCGTAATGCCCATGTCGAGTTCTAAATGCAGTTTTGTGCACATCTTCAGCTTTCACTCGAACTTGGTGATATCCTGATCGAAGATCTATTTTGGAGAAAACAGCTGCTCCTTGTAGACGATCGAACAAATCATCAATTCGAGGAATATGATACTTATTCTGAACAGTGACCTTATTCAGCTCCCGGTAATCGATACACATTCTCATCGATCCATCCTTTTTCTTTACCAAAAGCACTGGTGACGCACTAGGTTGAATAAAGCCTTTCTCCAACAGTTCCTCAATCTGCCGTTTCACCTCATCCTGTTCCACTGGAGCCATCCTATACGGTGCCTTAGAAATGGGTGCACTTTCCGGTTGAACAGTGATGCTGAACTCTACATCACGATGTGGGGGTAACCCAGAAAAATCATTCAAGAACACAGTCGGATAGTCCCGAACCACAGGAATTCCTTGCACTTCCACAGGAGTCTCTTCCTTGCGGATAGCTGCCACCAGCTTAGAACACTTCTTCTTTCCTTGGAAAGTGACTTCAGGTCCACCTGAGGCCTTCACTGTTACTGTCTTGGTCTTACACTCGATGCTTGCATTGTACACCGACATCCAATCAATGCCAATGATAACATCGACTCCCAAGATAATCAGCTTGATCAGATCAATGCCAAAGATTCGATCACCAATCACGATCTCACAATCAGCGTAATACCGATCAGTGGTTAAAGTTTCCCCTGATGGAGTAGCTACTGCTAAGATCTTGCATGGAAAAATCTTCGGTTCAACTCCCAACACTTTAGCAAATTTAGGAGACACAAAAGTATGAGAGGATCCAGTATCGAACAACACAACATCTTTCATTCCATTAAGATAAAGTTATCCTGTTACATAATACACACTCATTACGTAACAGTTTACTAAACAGCGGGAAAAAAGAAATGACAAAAACCACTAAACATCAGCCCTCGTACCAGTGATGACATGATCTACTTCATCAGCATCAGCTTCCGTCAAGGCAAATACTCGCCCTGGTTGGTACGGTCTCTTCCCATTCTGCTGAGTTGATCCCCCACGGATGACATTTCGTGGCTTGGAGCATTGAGACATGTAATGTCCCGTTTCTCCACAGTTGAAGCAAGTCACCGCAGGAGGTCTCACCACATTGTTCCCAGGTCCTCCAGCCACACTAATAGCATTCGCCCCTGTCGGTTTGAACCTTTGTGCAGATGGTTGCCCCTTGAAACTCCCAGAATTGGCGGGCCTCTTTCCAGACTGTCAGTTGTTCCTCCGGTTCTGAACAACATGAAACTGCTCCATGTCTGCTTCTGTCGCTGCTGCTCTCTTGACCAACTTGTCGAATCTTCTGATACCAAGAGGTATCATCCGGGACCTCAAGCTTGGCCTCAATCCATGCTCGAACTTACAAGCCTTCTTAGCTTCATCCATCACTAATTCCGGAGCATACCTAGAGAGCTGAGTAAACTTAGTCTCGTACTCTCTCACGGACATGCTACCTTGCTGTAGCGACAGAAACTCCATAGCCTTCTTCTCTTGAACATCGGAGGGAAAATAGTGACTGCGGAATTCTTCCAGAAATTTCTCCCAGCCAAGAACTATGCCTCCCATGGTCCTCTTCATCGGCTACCACCAAACAGCCGCGTCCTTCTCAAGTTGCAGAGTCGCCAACTTCACCTTACTGCCTTCAGGGGTCTCCAGCACTTCAAAGATCGTCTCCACTTGACGAATCCAGTTGTCAGCCGCATCAGGGTCTGACTTCCCTTCGAATACAGGTGGTTTCATTCGTTCGAACGATTCCACTAGTTTAATCGCTTCGGGCACCGGATTTGCAGGCCCCCTTCCTTAGTTCTGATTCATAGCCACGACATTGAGCGTCTGATAGACCTTCGCAAGTTCCGTTTCCAGATCCAGACCTTCCCCATTTCTAGCTCCTCTTCTAGCCATATTCTGATGCAAAAGATCCATTAAATTCGAAGTATAAGACATAAATTTTAAATCAACTTGCATTTCATTGAATTCCAAACTTTATACATTCGAATTGAAAAACATTTCTTGACATCAGAATGAAAGATAGTAGAAGCTATAACAGTCTAACTCCTAAGGTTCCTCTTCGCTTCTCAAAGTTCTCCCCATAGTTCATCAACTTCATCCTTCAGTACATCTGTCAGATTCTTCCTCTTCTCAAGTTCCCATATACGGTGACTGAGAACTGAAAAGTCGGCCTTTCGCTTTGCCAGCTGAGACTCCAATAATCCGACTCTCTCTCGCAGTGTTTCTACCTACCTCTGAAGAGAAGTCACAAGACTATTTGCAGTTGGTTCTTCTTCTTCATCAGAAGAAGAGTCATCAGATGAATCCGGAGGTGGAGTGATCTCTCGGGATTCAGGCCATTCTTCTCCATCAGAATTTGCTTGCCCTGGGTAGTACTCATCCTCGGAATCTGCCTGTCCAGGATGGTACTCTTCCTCGATGATATGCCAGTCGTCGTCTCCAGCAGGGTCGAAGTGATCAGCCATCTTAGAAATAGAGAGGAAGAAGCATAAGTCATAGAGCAACACAAATGTAAGTCACTTACATTTAAATCTCTAGACTCAAACACACACTCTAATGTCCACTTCTAGGGTGTCGTTCCTTATAAATTTGTACAAGTGTGGAAGCGTGGCTCTGATACCACTCTGTAACGCTCCGAATCCCAAATACACTGAATTCGAGATGTTCTGTAGGATCTTTTCACTTCCTTTAGTACAATTTTACAAGGAAAATTAAACTTTTCTCTTCACATCAGAGTTTACATCAATATTACACTTTACATTGCACAGCGGAAGTAAAATTTTACAACAGTGAAAATAAATATACAACAACATGGAGTAATCTTTAAGCAGTTGTTCCTCTTTAATCATTATCAAGCCATTTACCTGCATATAAGACTGTGGGTACGTCAGTTTATTCAACCGACGATCATTATACACGGCCATCCTCTCTATGTCGGAAATAGTATAACTTATTTTCCATATTTAGCAAACACAAACTTGTCACATATCAAACTAAAGGGACTACCCTATTGATATCGTGTTGTGACTGTGCACTTAGTCCTTAATGCATTTATTTATATTACATGACACTAATGCGCACTTGTTCGGATTCTATGAATCTCATACTACATAGGTCCGAGGGCAAGCCCTTAATCGTTCTTCATCTTTGTAGGGTTCAATCCCTCGCCATGACTTAATCTACTACTGTAATTACGGTAGGTATCCTAGATGATCTATGAGTGCAAGCACGTGTACAGAAAAACTGGAGGGGAATCCCACGTCATGTCACGACTCATCGTGAAGAACCTGTGGCAATTCAGCCTCCTTCATGGCACACGATCCTCATGCAGTCACCAAACATCCCACAAGCGTCACCACCGGGACGGTACCCTGGAGCAGTATCCACGTCATGTCACGACGCATCGTGAAGACAGCCTGTGAAATACTCTCATGCCGCCAATCCGATGGCCCTCATACTCGTATTTTTCTCCTACTTTCATCACGTCTCCACTATGTACTAATCCTTAGTTTTTATTAAAATCATGAACAAGAATCAAAGCTCTAGAGTTAGCCTCTCCACTAAACCGGACTTATTCATTCATTTCAACATGACCAACCTTGGTCTTTCTTTTCAATTTTCATTTCCAAATGCCGGGGGAGACTTAGCTACTCTTTTTGGTTTCAATTTTCAATTCACAATTTCTAAAATGAGCATTTCCAATTCATAAATTTCCATGTTGAGTCATCATACTCAAAAGTATATTTCTTTCCAATCATGATTTCTAATTCGTTCAAATAGTCCATAACTATACATGAATTTCATATGCTTTATCAATTATCACTTTTACTTTGAATTCACATCACTAACGAATATTCACAATTCACATTTTTCAAACTATTCTCGAATGAGAACAATTCACATCCATCACATAATAAAACTTCTTTCTTTACCACACTAATCTTCTAATTCTTCATTTCAAACTCTTTTTGCTAGGTATAATTTTCACAAAGTATACACATAGAACCATAGTTCTATTTATGCATTTTATTCTCAAATCATAGTCTATTTCATGCAAATAATTCCCAAATCATTTTTACAAAGTCCCATATAATTTTAGAAGAATAACCATATTTTTTTCATAATTTTTGGACAATTAAAAACCCCAAAAAAATTAATTTTTCAATCTTGCCGAGGGCAAGATTCGAACCCAGCACCCCAGAGAACATAGCCAACTGCACGAGCCACTAGGCCGCATGTGCTAAGCGGTATAAAGGGAAAGCCGAGGGTATTTAAGGCCCTCGATCACTGATTCTTGTTTTTAAAAAAATTACATGAAACAATACAGTGCCGCAAGGATTCGAACCAGTCACCACCGTGAACCCAACCGTGCACTATAACCACTTGAGCTACGGCTCAGGTTGTCACTAGTATAATTCTAATTTCATTTAATCTATACTCTCTGTTATTTAGGACATTTCGGCGTTCAACAAAGTTGCATATCACATTGTTCTTACTAATATACTGTACAAATTCGAATTAATCATTTTTCATCATGAATTTCATTCCAGTATATGAAAATAATTTCTTAAATAATTAGACATAATTTCCTCCATAATTGACACATTTCTACCATACGATTTGGTTAATGTGACATACTACTAATACAATTTTTTTTTGACATTATAATTTCATCAATCTCTATAATAATTCTCTATTCTTATTCATTTTCCAAACATAAGAATTCCTCTCAATTTATTCGCTACCACGCCATACAAGGTTTCCAATTTAGCACAAAAAGTGACACAATCGATGTACTAACTTTTGCACATAATTTTTTCATGCTACTAACAAATGTTCCTTCACATAATTTATAGTCACATTCATATTGCACACAACTTAAATTTTACTAATAACAACACACATAACTTGCATATCAATAAGTTAATCAATTAGAGATCATCTTTTCAATTAAAAATGTGCATTCTTATTAGTCATTTCCATGCATTATTTTGATAATTAAATCTAGCATGCATTCCTATGTTAGAAATAGAAAAATTTACCCACCTTGTTGAAGAAAAGAACAATTAGCAAACTCCTAGACGAATGTCCTTGCAACGAGACGCTCCTCCTCCTTGACTGCCGCACTCGAGCCTCCAAAAGCACCAAAACCGAGAGCTCCTTCCTTTTGAATGCCGGCCTCTTCTCCTTTTGTAGTTGCAAGCACCACTCCCACACACAACTCAATCTTTTATCTCACAAAAATTACTACTAGATAATATAATTGGACTATAGGTTTGGAAGAGAATAGTTTGGCACAAGAAGAACTAGCCATGGGGGGTATTTATACTAAAAGTCAAAGGGAATGGAGGGCTAGGATCAATTGGTTGGTTGTAAGATGGAGGACTAGGATGGAAAGTAGGAGTTGCAATAACCACCCACATCCAAGTAACCACCACACCATGATCTCCACTCAAAATTTGGGTTTCCCTCCAAAAAGTCACAACCGGCCATGGAAGAGTGCATTTTGCACGTGTACGTGTAGTGCACGTGCATGCAACTAGGCCCAAAAATTGTGCATTTAATTTTTGTATAAAAATAAAATAGTCCTTAAATTGTATTCTACATGACAAGTTGTATAAAAATAGATGAATCCATGGGCTTTAGTTTATGGGCCAAAATAGTTATTTTAAAATAAAATAAATAAATTACATTTTGGGCTTAAAGAAAAAGGCTTTTTATCTAATTAAAATAAGGCTTTTGTATAAAATAATTAAAAACACATATTAAAATCTCTTTACTCATCTTGATGAAAATATTAACCAAAATATTGCACGTGCACACTACGTGCAAAATAAATAATTTTTCATTAATTGAAAAATCAGGGACATTACAGATATGATGAACGGGAAACATGGGTTATGGACCTCAGTATGGCTTGCTGTGTGAGATAATCCCCAGAATTATCCAAGTGTGAGTGAAATAGTCTCCGGAATTACCTATGGTGTGGGATTTATCTCCGGAATTATCGGGGTCGAGGCGATGCACATGTGGTATTCGTGTGATGAGGTGCCATGTCTTGCGGTGTGGGGTATTTTCGAAGATTCCCAGGTGTGAGTAAAATAGTCTCCGGAATTATCTGTGGATAGAGATTGACCTCCTGAATTATCGGGGTATGGGCTAATACTCACAGTTTATCTTTATCTCGTAGTAGTCATCGTGTTAGGATTAGTTGTATAGCGATGGATTAAACCCTATAATGTGGAGACGTTAAGGGCTTGCACCGGACCTATATAGAGTGGGATGCATAGACTCTGACAAGTATGCATTAGAGAGTCAGCATATAGACTTGTGTTTTCTTTACTTGGTTTCATGCATGTGGTTTTCCTGTTTTCTACACTTGACACTTAGTCTAGCTTCACTCGTTGTATTTTTTCGCGTTGTGATTTCATATATTCATTTACTCTTGTTATGTTCTGCTGCTGATAAATTCATGCTTTACTTATGTTGTTTGTTTTTATGTCACTCACACCTTTATGGCTGACCCCTTTAGTTTTGGGGGTTAGGGTTATCTCTAGCCTCATATTTTACAGGTGATTTCTTAAGGCTCGGATTCGGATGCTTGAGTTCAATTGATATAGTGACTTATGTAATTTGTAAAGTGTTGTAAAGAAAAGAGAATTTGTGATTTAAGGTGTATTGTATTCCGCTGTGCTATGTAAATGATTATTGAAACGAAAGTTGAAAAATTTTATTGGTATTTGGTTGTGTTTAATATTACATTAAAGTTGATGCTGGGAATTGTGCCACGTATTTTCTAAGATATCATATTAGAAATTCGGGGCGCTGCAGGATCCGCCAGGTGGAAAACGTCTTCGAAGTGTTGGAGACCCCCGAAAGAAGCAAAGTTAAGCTCGCAACGATCCTTCTAGAGAGGGACGCTGGTGTGTGGTGGCAGTCCGTCAAGCGCGGACTGGAAGTAGGATCAATCACTTGGGATGACTTTCTGATTGAATTTAGACAACGCTACTATCCGTTGGACGTTCAAGAAGAGAAGGCGATGGAGTTCCTGAACCTACGACAGGGAAACATGACCGTCATGAAGTACGAGACCAAGTTTATCAATTGTCCCGCTATGCCCCCGAGAGATGGCTTATTCATGAACTTTACACCAACTTTCAATGCTGTTTGACTTTATATCACCAACTCTACAGGCTTGCCGCTAATTATATATGAACAGGTTAGAAATTTACATAAAAAATAAGAGCTAAAGTTGGAACAACACCAACCACCAAACATCAACCATTAATTGGTTACACGTTAAAATGAACTAGTAGCAAATCATATGAATTAGCTTCCCAAAATGTAAGGCAAGTCTTAAACCTCGACTTCAGTCATCACATACAAAATTGTACTTTTGTGTTTCTAGTCATTACAACCATCCGAGATAGCCAAATCCTTGAATAATTTTGTCTAATTCATCAATGCATATAAATGTCAAAATTTTCATTGTCACTTGAAAGCATGAAAGCCTGAGAAGCTACATGTACAGAAAATAGTACAAACACAACCAGTTGTATGTATAAACTACCAGTATTCTTCTTCGAGTGACATCTAGTAATAGGTACCGTACAATTCGTTCTCACAGGAACTAGTAATACTACTTAATGTTAATACACCAAGAATTTTCCTTCTAGATAATATGGTAGATAATTGACAGCTCTATTTTTATCTCATGTGAGAGATAAATATAGTATCAGCAGGGCCGATTCTGAGTTTTCGGAAGCCCAAGGCAAAAGGCCCAAATAATTATTTTTTAGGCTCCTAATTACAATATAATTTTTTTACATGCAAAATACGTACCTATATTTATAAGGAAAATGCAAATTTGGGGCCCTAAAATTGCAAAACAATCAGGGCCTAAGGCGGCTGCCTCACTTGCCTCAAGGTGGGAGCGGGCCCGGCCGAGCCCAGAGGCAGCCGACGCAACTGTTGGATGAAGTAAAGAAGGAAAAAAGATTTGAGCAGGGACTTAAGCCTACACTAAGGACGAGAGTGGTGCCCCTATGCATTCACAGTTTCGACAAGCTGGTGCGTAGGGCAGGCGGTAACAGAACTAGTCATGAACTAGGACCGACAGATGCATGGCAGGACTGAAATAAGGAGTCAGGGCAAGAGACCCGCAACTGCAGTAAGTTTTGAAGGACAAACCACAACTCAAAAATTTAAGAAACCTAACACCACGGAGGGAAACCCCAAGGCAATAGCATGTTACTTCTGTAGAGAGCCATGACATTTTAAAAGTCATTGCCACAAGAAGGCTTAGGAAAGTACTTGTTATAACTGCGGAAATGCGGGGCACAAGAAGTCGGATTGTCCACAACTGCAAGGGAACACCAATGGCCAGACTCAAAAAGAGGTCGATAAGGGAAAGAAACCCTTTCGCCAGGAATGAATCTCACCTTGACTGAGGTGATGTGGGAAACTGCGATGCTATCACTAGCATAGAGGATCCATAGTGGAACATTTTGTCATTTGATTAGGTAACGAAATGTTGTAATCTTTCTTATGTACCTGGATTTTTGGGATGCTAAGTTAATTATGATGTTGTGTTTTAAAATGGTGTGTTATGCTATTCGTGGGGGTTAAATTCTCTTGGAATACTAGCAAGGTGTCAGGGAGGCAACCTTGCAACCAAAGTTGTGGTGGATTGCAGCAAAGCAACCCTCATACGAGAGAGCTGGAGCTGCATATCTCGATCTTATCCTTATTCTAAGGAGGGAGTGGTCACCGACCCTCAAGTAGTGTAACCGAGAGCTAGAAGGCATGCTGAGAACTTGACTGGGTACTAGAAGGGGGATATGATGAAAGCAAGAATGATGGTGAGTAGGGAGGCTCCAGAATGATCCACGGAGTAAGATATTCTGCATCATTCCAGATGAGGGATGAAATAGGCCCCAGAATGATCTGTGGAGTGGGATTGATCTCCAGTATTTCGGGACGAAAGCGACACTCATGGGGAGTTCGTATTATGAGGTTGGCTCCAGAATGATCCATGTAGTGAGACATTCCTGAGTATTCCAGATGAGGGATGAAATACGCCCTAGAATGATCTGTGGAGTAAGAATTGGTCTCCAGTATTCCAGGGACAAGAGCGATGCTCATAGAGAAGATTATGTGACGTTGGCTCCAGAATGATCCATGAAGCGAGATATTCCCAGTATTTCGGAACGTGGGATGAAATAGGCCCTAGAATGTTCTGTGGAGCGGATTGATCTACAGTATTCCAGGGACGAGAGCAACATTCACAAGCAGGTTTGTGGGACATTGACTCTAGAATGATCCAAGGAGTGAGATATTCCCCAGTATTTCGGAACGTAGGATTAAATATGCCCCAAAATGTTCTGTGGAGTGGGATTGATCTCCAATATTCCGAGGACGAGAGTAATACCCACGAAGGAATTCAAGGATGAGTGAGAGCTCTAGAATGATCCACGGAGTGAGATATTTCCCAGCATTCCAGACGAGAGATGAAATAGGCCCCAGAATGATCTATGGAGTGGAATTGATCTCCAGTATTTCAGGATGAGAGCGACACTCATGGGAAGTTCGTATTATGAGGTCGGCTCCAGAATGATCCATGGAGTGAGACATTCCTCACTATTCCAAACGAGGGATGAAATAGACCCCAGATTATTCTGTGGAATAGGAATTGGTCTCCAGTATTCCAGGGAACGAGAGCGACGCTCATGAGGAAGATTGTGTGACGTTGGCTCCAGAATGATCCATGGAGCGAGATATTCCCCAGTATTTTGGGACGTGGGATGAAAGAGGCCCCATAATGTTCTGTGGAGCGGGATTGGTCTCCAGTATTCCAGGGACGAGAACAACATTCACAAGCAGGTTAGTGGGACATTGACTCTAGAATGATCTAAAGAGTGAGATATTCTCAGTATTTCAGATGAGGAATGAAATAGGCCCCAGAATATTCTGTAGAGTGGGATTGATCTCCAGTATTCCAAGGATGAGAGCAATACCTACGAAGAAACTTCGAGGATAAGTGAGGGCTCCAGAATGATCCAAGGAGTGAGATATTCCCTAATTTTCCAGATGAGGGTTAAAATAGGCCCCAGAATGTTTGGTGGAGTGGGATTGATCTCCAGTATTTCGGGAAGAGAGCGACATCCACAGCTGGTGTTTGGTCGCTAGGATTTTCGGGACGATGATGAAATAGGTCCCAGGACGATCCTCGAAGTGAGGTTGACTTTCTCGGGACGGGAGCCGAATGTAGAAGACTCACCCAGAGTTGTTTGTGTGATTTTTTTTTCATTTCTGTTTTCCCCACTAAGCGTAGTTCTGAGGATAGAACTATTCTATGGAGGGAGTGATGTAACAACCCTGATTTTTGACAAATGCATCTTGTAAACAAACTAAGTGCTACTAGTTATGAAGATTACATTTTTGGTTAAGGAAATTATTTTCTTTCTAATAACCTACAATTATGCATATGAATGTGTATATGAACATATATACATACATGTATATGTTGAATTGGACTTGTGAACCCAAATGAAACCAAACAAACCCAAAACACTTGAACCAAACCCAAATGGGTCAAGCCAACCCATGGCTGGCCAACCCCATGGAGGGAAAAAGAGAAATGAGGCTAGGGTTTCTTAAGATTTTGAACACCAAGAAACATCATGATGGTTTTGTAAGTGCACATCACATCAGCACCCACAAGAGCCAACCCTTTTCTTGATGAGACCCTTCTCCCCTTCCCCATGGGTTGAAATCCGGCCACCCCCTCTCTCCCTCTCTTCTCTTTTGTTTTAAAACCCCATCCCTTTCTACAACTCTCTCTTACTACTCTTACTCTATTCCTATACCTCCAAACCCCATTCCTAATACACTTAACTACTGATTTGGGGAGAGAAGAATAAGGAAAACCAAGGAGAAGAAGAACAAAGAGCCAAAGGAAAGGAGAAGAAGCAAGGAGCTAGAAAAGTCAAGAAGGAGGGCCTTCAAGTAAGAACAAGCTACTAACAAGGTGGGTGTTTCCAATCTCTTGTTTTGTTTTTGGGATGGTTGAAAGGTATTTGGTGACTAAATAAGTGACATGCATGCACTAATAATGAACTTCAACAACTCGTTTTGTGCTAAGTAGACCAAACCAGAAAATTCTGTTAAAAGACTGATTTTTTGTTGTCAGTCCGTAGCTCATTGCATGAACACCACTTGGAACTTTGATACGAAATTTTTATAGGACGGTCCTATAGGTGTTGTACACCTTCAGTAATGTTTATGGATTTTTATGATTTTTTCTGCTATTAAAATAAATTACGAACTTGCATGCTGGTCAGAATAGAAAGAAGCAGTTTTTATTGTTACTGTTGTGGAAAGAATGACTTGTATTTCACTGCATGCTTATGGGAATGATCTGAAATTTTAGTATGTATTTGTTAAATGTATCTAAGATCTAAGTTTCGAATTTCATGAGATTTGGACCGCTGTAGCTATGTCAATAGAATCATGCAAACTGAGCTACATATTTTAGTAAACAGAACTGTTGTTGTTACTGCCTTGTTTTTGGATGATATTCAAAAGGACATAAATGAAAATCTACTTGGTAGAACCACTTGATTTTTGGAAGATTTGTAACAACATGTGTCAGAAACTAGATTCTAAAATTTTATGATGATCTGACACCGTTTACTATTTTAATCTGATTTTACCCCATGACTGTGTTGACATGATATTCTGTTCTGAGATTCTGTACACTCGTTAAAGATGAGACCATAAGACTTTGTAAATGACCTTGTATGAAAGAACTTGAAACTAAGAAGTTTTAGTAGACACATAGAACGTTCTGGAATGACCAATAAATCCTGATTTGGACAAGTATTCGATTTTATACGATTTTTACAAGTGACGACAAAAACACAGTAAATCTTAGAGCTTACTGTTTTGCACCATGATCATTGAGATGAGTTTAAACTTGTATCTTGTTGGCTTAAAGTTGCTGTTTGAGGCCAAGACTCACATCCTAGATGTGTACTTGGGTTAGGACATAAGTGATCTAAAGTTTCTTGCTAAGAGTAGCCCATAGTTGCTTGTAGACCCTATTATAGACCACATTGTTCAATGTTTTGAAGTGAAAATTGTATTTGATGTTGGGGTATTATTGTAGACCACTTTGGGATGAGATTTATGCCCATTGTGTGCTTGTACTTACTTTCTACTTTGAGTAGAAGCATGGGGAGCGACCGATCACAATTCCTTAAGGGAACGGGACAGGGAATAACTCCATTTTTGCATGAACGCCAAGTGTGTGCTTGCTGTTTAGAAACTTAAATTATTGTTTTTAGGACTCTTAGAACCCCGTTTTGTGGATTCGTGGGTTAGGACTTATGCCTAGTGTAGTGCACCTTGTTGGAATACAATTGTTAAGTTGTGACCCTAAGATTTAGTCTTGTTGACAAATCTAGACGGGTGTAATGTGCATCGAACGCGTTGGAGGAGATGACTCGTGTGCCGACGTACTCATCGTGCATGGATGGATTCCATGGTTTGTGTTTGGAGCTACCACTTGTCGAGAACCGTGGAGCGTTAAGTTTAGCGGGAGTTACTTGTTGGTCGTGCCGAGGTTGCGATCGAACTCCAAGCATAGATGACGATTGCGGCGATCGACGGAGTCGGTTCGTCGTTGGTTCGTGCCAAGTGTCGGCCAAGGCGGGTCAACTCTTGGGCCGGACTAGATGTCTAGTTGAGCACTAGTGTGAAATGGGTTGAGATCTAATTTGATAAAGGTGACTAACTAGGGAGAGTCTACTAATGGAATTGAACTAGTTGATCATGGCAATCAAGTTCATTATCGAGTTAGGGATTTGGAAATGGTAGATAGATTGCCTAACCAAAAGAATTAGAGTTGGCTAGAGTGATGGTTTGAGTAGTCGGTCGATAAAACAAATCTCGAATTCAACCTTAACCTTTAATCTTAGAGTGGGGTAGCCTTGATACTTTGGTAGGGCTAGATCGAGTCTTGGTTGATTGTAAGGACAGACACTAGCTAGGGTGTTCGCCTGTCAGGGGGACGTCATCTCGACTGCAAGTTCTATTCTAGTGTAAGGACGAGTGTAGCGGAGTTGGGGAAACCCTATATCCGTTAGGACCTTTGCTGATCAATGCGGGTAGGAGGATTAGAGAAAGTCTCGGTGAGCGAGACTTTATGGGAAAGGCTCTAAGTCCTTCGCCGATTTGATTACAGTCACGCAGGGTAAGCCTGCAACTGGAGTCCCCGGCATAGTGGATAAAACTATGAGGATTGGACACCACTAACGATTAGCAGGGTAAGCCTGCAGCCTCACCATCACTGGAATCAGAAACAGGGGAGAGCACAAAAGTAGGATGCATAGCGGGGGATCGAGCCCCATTAAACTGAAGAACGTCGTTTGGTTGGGGGGTGTGTAGTATGGGATGCATATCTCTCAACCAAGCGTGAACTAGCCTTAGGAGCATGTGTGCATAGTGTGTGTATTAGTTTAGGTCATGGCATACACCGACACTTGTTTGACATCACCCTTTTTCTTTGCATCAAATATTATTTGTGGTTGTTGAGGTTGGAATCGTTATACTTTGGCGTAGAGATGATAGCCATGTATAGCATTTCGTCAGTTTTAATCAACAGACGTGTCCACAGCTATCAGTGAAGGACTGCCGAGTTAGGATCGCGGGAAAGCAGAAGCAGGGGAAAAGCATCCAAGTGGAAGTTACCGTGCAAATTTTTATTGTACATTCTTGTTGTAACAATTAATTTGTAATTGTTGTGATCATTGGACATTGTAACAACAATTTGATGTAATAAAAATTTTTGATTTCCTGTGATTTTTGTTGTGTTGTGACTCATTTGAAGGAAGATCCAGGAGAGTGTCACGAGTTCCTATGTTAGGAATTCGGGGCGCTACAGAAGTGGTATTAGAGCTTACTTCAAATTGGAGTCTAACACCACAGGAGATTAGACCTGGGTACGTCAGTAGGGTTGGCTTGGTATAGATATTTGGTGGTCGTAAATCATATTGTTGCACTTTTGCAACTTTTGTCTACGAATTTTTCCTATGTCTGACCTAACCCCACTGCGAATCATATTGTTAGGAATTCGGGGCGCTACAATAGGATTAACATACTACGTTGCCAGAGCAGCGCAACATGTAGGAGTCCTGGTTTATCTAAAGTTTTCATCTTAAATTTTCTATTCCTAAAAAGTAACAATTCTTATCTCTTCATGGAGAATATAGTCAATCAACTCTATCTCTTTATCAAGAGAATAGTAGCTGACTCGATCTCTTTATGAAAAATGTAATAACCAACTTTATCAAAACACCGGGAAGTAGAGATAAATTCAATATCTTGAAACTGGCCCTGGCAACTATAAATACCTCATGACCTCTTCAGGAACAAGGTAGTCATAATTTTCGCTTACAAAACTCTTCATATATTCTGAGTTTTCTAACTTGGGAATCAGAGAGTTTGTCGCTGGGGAGTTTTAGGTTGTTTTGCAGGTCAATCAAATAGATCATAGCCGCTCGATCAGATCCAAGCATCCACGGCAGTGATATTTCAGAGTCAAGAACAATTTACGATGATCAATACCAACGAAAAGCAAATGTTAGATCTTTTATTATTTTCCATCAAAAGAACTCATAATATTTGTTTGTTTCCACGCACAAAATAGCATAACAAATTGTCGTCGTTTCCTACCGAAAACATCTCCAACCAAACTTCACCGGTAAATAACTGACTTTTCCAGCCATGCCTCAAAAGAGGAAAATGCAGCGCCTACTAGCCATTCGGCCAACAATCCTCCTTCCCCCAATCAAGTGGGGCAACAACATCCTCGAACAAGGCAACAACCTTCTCAGTCGCAACCTCCATCCCTTCCTCAACAAGTTGATCATCGACATCGCAACCTCCTCTCATCAGGGATGCATCAGCAGGCTCTCAACCGTGTTGTTCTGCATGCCACTCAGTACCTCACCCTGAACGATCGAGGGGGACAGACCCTTGGTCCATACAGTGAACAACTCCACGATTACTCCCGTTGTGCCTCCCATGGTGCCTCCCATGGTACCGTTGATACCGCCAAACCTTCATACACTTATCGATAATAGGCAGCAAAGGAAAGATCTTCGCCTTTATCTAGAAGAGAGTTGCACCCAAGGCCAAGGCTTTCGCTCAAAGCACTATGGGGTCATCGGAGCCCTCCTTCCCACCCCCCGGTCACACCACAAGAGGTATCCTTCTCCTCGTGATCAAAGGGGTACAGAAAACCCTCCTTCTCGCCATAAGCGCAATCCCGTGCAACATAAGGAAGAAGAGTCCCCCGTCACAATGGCCGAATTTGGTGAACTGGGAGACGAAATCTGCCAAGCCCTGCAAGTTGCCCCAAGGAGGGGCCGTCACACAGGTAGGAGCTATCTTTCAGCTGTGTAAGAAGAATAATCCTATGGCTCTCCAAGATATGAACCAAGGGAAGACCATATTCTTCGCTGCCCTCAAGCAATGGAGAACCACCATGCAAGAATCGACAAAGAGGAAGGGAGTGATGCCCAAAGCTATTGCCCAAATAGGCCCCACTTTTCAAGTCTATTTTTGAAGTTCTAATCCCAGAGAAGTTCAAGCCACCAACCTTCGAGTCTTACAATGGAGACACAGACCTGGCTGACCATATTGAAAGTTTTAAAAATATCATGATGATCCATCAATCGTCTATTGCACTCCTCTGCAAAAACTTTCGAGCAACTCTCAAGGGACCAGCAAAGGAGTGGTAATCCCGCCTCTCTCCAGGCACCATATTCTCCTTTGACCAGTTTGAGGACCTCTTCCTCACACAATTTATCACTAGTCGCAAGACCAAGAAGACAAGCATCTCCATACTCAACTTGAAGCAAAGGGATGACAAGTCTCTTAAGGATTATGTCTGGCGCTTCACAGCCAAATCCTGATCCATCCCCTTGGTAGACTCGACTATAACCTTTACTCCCTTCAAATACATCTGAAGCGACAAACTCAAAGCATCTCTCATCAAGATGCCTCCTTGGGACTTCTCGGGCCTTGTACAAATGATTGAGAAGTACATCCAAGTGTAAGAGGTCATTCATCCACAAGACCAGGGAGATCCTTCATCCAGGAACAAATGAAAGAGTACCATTGAAGAGGGACCAAAAAGTCCCAAAAGGATAACACAGGTCAGCGTCACCCCTCTACAGGACCATGCTTTGGGAATTATTGCAAACATATCCACCGTCCTCATAGAGGTCGAGAAAGAAGGGCTACTTAAACATCTTCCCAAGTTGAGCTCCACAGTCAGGAGGAGGGATAAGAAAAGTGGTACACATTTCATAGAGACCTTGGACACACCACCGAAGATTGCAAAAGCTCTCGGAGAAGAAATTGAAGGCCTCATCCAACGAGGTTACCTTTTCAATTTCACCCAGTTGAATGATATTGAGCCTCTTGCTCAAGGGATAACAAGTGCCTAGAGAAACAATCTGAGTTCCAAGACTTGGAGCCAAGAGTAGTTCTCCACTCCATCCGGGGGGGGGGGGGGAAGGACCAGTAGGAGTAGAGTACAACTCCTATCGCAAAGATTTTGTCAGGAAAGTAAGCTCGGTCCATAACATCTCCCTTGTTAAAGGATTAGGAGTCCAGTGACTTTCTCAGACCAGGACCTTGAGGGTGTTCGAACACCTCATTGCGATGCACTAGTCATTAGCCTAGGCATGGCAAATTATGAGGTGTGTTAAATCCTGGTAGACAATGACAGATCAGTAACATACTCTTCCTAGATGCATTCGAAATGCTTAAGCTCTCCCGAGACCGCCTTAAGCCCACATGATACACTCTACATGGCTTCTCCAGAGTCCTCATTCAGATATATGGAATAGTCACACTAGATGTAACTGCGGGTAAGGTCCCATCCTCTCGAACCAAGGCCATGAAAGTTTTGGTCATTAACATGAAGCCACCTACAATGCCAACCTCGGCCGCCACGGTCTCGCACCGCTGCATGTTGTAGCTTTGGCTTTTCACATGAAGAGGATATTCCCAACATCATCTGGGGTAGGGGAAGTGAAAGTAAGCGAAAAAGCAGCCTGAGCACGTTAAACCGCTAAGGTGGAGGGCTCAGTCCTTCCCCTCACTGCTATGAAATTTCCCACATAAAGAAGCCACTACACCTCCAAGCTAGTTGACGACCTCAAAGAGGCCCCTTGTTTCGAATAAGATGAGACTAAGAGCTTGCGTGTGAGCAAGACACTCTCCTCCCAACTCAAAGCATGAATCATCAAGCATATAAGGGAGAACAAAGACCATACAAATTCTCCAAAATTGGTCTGTGCTGGTGCCTACCAACTTTAAGACTTGGGGGGGGGGGGGGGTTGAAGAAGATAAGAAGAACTTGGAACACTGAGCACCTAATGGAAGTTCAGCAAGAGTTCTTAACACTCTCCTCCCAGTCCTCTTAGTTCAAACATGTAATATTGGCTAATAATTATAAAGGTCACAACATGTAATAAAGGCTAGCAATTGAAGCAGCCACAAAGTTTACAACTTGAAATAAGGGCTTGCAACCAAAGCAGCCGAATAGTTTGTCTATTCAATAAAAAGTTCTTCATTTTCTTTTGAAAAATCTTGTACTATCTACTAATCTAAGCAATGAGTTAGGTGTTCAGCTCCTCTTCCAAGCCACATCAACAATCATCAACTCAAAGTAATGAGTTACGTGCCCTGCTCACTGCTCGAGCTCCTTCGACAACTTATCAACTCAATGTAATGAGTTAAGTGCCTCGCTCGAGCTCGAGCTCCTCTAGCAACTTATCAACTCAAAGCAATGTGTTCGGTGCTCTGCTCGCCGCTCGAGCTCCTCCAACATCTCATTTCTCTCTACAATGAATTCGGTGCTCCGCTCATCGCTCGCTGCTTAAGCTCCAAGTTCGGTGCTCAGCTCCTCCTCAGAGCTAAACCACCAACTCATCCACTTTGACCTATAAGTTTGGTGCTCAACTCATCTTCGAGCTATGCCACCAACTCATCCACTCCTGCAATGAGTTTGATGCCTAGCTCCATCTCTGAGATACACGAACAACTTATCCACTCCAAACAATGAGTCAAGTGCTCAGCTTCTCTTACGAGTTGCACCAAAAAGTCATCTACTCCAAGCAATGAGTTAGGTGCTCCACTCGCTGCTCGAGCTCCACCAACAACCCATTCGCTCTCCAAAATGAGCTCGGTTCTTAGCTCCTCCTCCAAACTAAGCCACCAACTCATCCACTACTGCACTAAGTCAGGTGCCCAGCTGCTCGTTTGAGCTACTCCAACAACTCATCAACTCCAAACAATGAGTTAGGTACTCAATTCCACTTCCAAGACTACACCAACAACACATTAACTTAAAGGTTGGTTCGGAGTTCAGCTAGAGCTGCTCCCTCAACTCATTAACTCAAAGGTGAGTTCAAAGCCCATACTCTTGGCTCGGAGTTGCTCTAGCAACTTGCAACCAAGTAAGCTCAGGGTCTCAACACGCTACTCGATCTGCTCCCAAAACTTGTTAGAAACCCTTTTGGAGTCCATACCCATGGCTTGAAGTTGCTCTAGCAACTTGAAACCAAGCAAGTTCATAGCTCAACTCGCCTTTCAACCTACTCCTAAAACACTACAAGGACAAGTTTGGAGTACATACTCGTGGCTTAGAGTTGCCCTAGAAACTTGCAACCAAGCAAGTTCAGAGCTCAACTCACCATTCAATCTACTCTTAAAACTTGTTAACTCTCTAAAAAATAACTTGTTAGAAGTCCATACTCATGGTTCAAAGTTTTTATAGCAACTCGGCAGAAAGAAAGTTCATAGGTCAATTCGCCATTGGAAACCACTCTCACAACTCATTGACTACCTTGACCAGTGAGTATGGAATCTAGGTCCTCATTAGTACTGCCCCTGCAACTTACCGAGGATACAAGGGTCCAGCTCTCATCCAAAGTTGCCTTAAAAATCTAACGACTCTAAAATAGAGAAGCCATAACTCAAAAAAGACAAGTAGCGTTGCTTGAAGACTTAGAAGTTTTCTATTTCATTAATGTTTCATTACAAGGTCAAAAGACACATTGTAAGCGAAGATCAACAAGTGCAAAAGCCTCTCTCAAAATCATCTTGCTCCTCCGAGGCAAAGGAACGATCCGGTTAAGTGGCATGCTTGGCTTGTGAATCCCCCTCTCAATGGAAGAACCGCATCGGTCTCTCGAATGACTAGACGTAAGCACTAGTCCTGTAGATCGAGTTTAAGCCTGACGACCACAAACAAGCATCACTCCCTTTATAAAAGCCATGCATGAGAAACCAGCCACCTCACTCTGGGTGAAGTCCCACGAGGATGCAAAGCCAATTCATGGAACAACTTCCCTTGGTTTATACCATAACGAGAGAAACAGGTTCTCTTGGTTCGAGTCCCATCAAGTAGTGACTTTAAATGATGGATCTCTACCTCCTACTCGACAACCCTCTTCCTAAGTTGCGAACCCTTGATCCTATTCTTCCAATGAATTATGTGGGTGCAACTCGGGCAATTTGCATGAGCTTTGCTTAAGAGTTTGAGGCCAACCCCTATCAAATCAGAAACTTCCAATCTCTTCTTAAGAATGACGTTCTTCAATTCATCACTCTCATGTGTGGCCACATGCAAAAGACCCCGAAGCTTTGCAATCTGTGAGATCTTCTTAACCAACATAGCCTTAGACCGACCAAGCTCCGGCTCTGCCCCGAGCAGCTTCTCGCACAATCAGGCAAGTCTGAATTTTGCCACACTTAACCTTGTCCGGAGGTGTGCAGTCTTGACATCTCGAGGGAACTTTCTCTTGTATACAGCGATATGCCATCAAACAAGAAGAAGAGTCACGACAACATTAGCAAACCTAAAAGACTTCACAACTCAATAACTCAATGCAATAAGTTTGGTTCTCAACTCCTCTTTCGAGATCCCCCAACAACTCTTTGCTCCAAACAATGAGTTTGGTGCTCCGCTCTGTAACCCCTGTTTTTCATTTTTTGTAATTTTTGGTGTATTTTTCTTTTTTGTGTATTTCCTCATTGTATCTCTTTTGGACCGTATATTGGATCTTCTTTTTCAATATATTCATTCTATTGTATGTGTCGTCTTTTATCTGGGTTCGTTATTCAATTGTCCATCACTGTTTCATCTTTGTTTGATTGTGCCATTATTTTTTATCCTCAATATTTTGTTCATGCCCTATGTTATTTGTAAATCTTGTTTCCTATCTCTTTTGGATCACCCTATATTCTATTTGTTTAAACCCCTATCCATTAAGCCCCAAACCCAATATGCCCTAATGAACCCTATACCCTATTTAAAACCCATAAATACTCTACTATGAACCCATTACCTATTAACACCTCACCCCAACCCGCTTACCTATACCCGTTTACCCCTATCTAACCCATTAGCCGTCATCCCCCTTCATAATCTAAACCCTGGCATATATTACCCAACCTATATATGTACACCAGTTCACCTATGCACCCTCATCACCTCAGTTGCCTCTTATCTCTCTCTCTCTCTCCCCCCCCCCCCCCCCCCGACTCTGGCCTGTGACCCCCTCCATCTTGCACCTTCCTACTAGTTGTCGACGTGCCAGCCCATCAGACCCTGTCTCGAGCTCCCCATAGTAGCACACCACCGCCCACCTCCGCGACTCTCCCTGTGCAGCGAACCCACACCCTTTCTCGTCTTGGTCTCCTCCCGAGCGCCAGCCCCTCCGGTGTTTCCCCATGCCCCTAGTTTCCTCCGACGGCCAGCAACAGTGACCAGTAGCAACTCCGCTACCCGTGCCCCTAGTTTCCTCCGACGGCCAGCAACAGTGACCAGTAGCAACTCCGCTGCACTCCCCTAGCTGTTGTCACTGCTGTTGCCGTAACCCCTACCGTCGAACACCCTGTGTGCACACCCCGCCACTGCTCTCGTGTGAGTGGGTGTTGATTGTGTGCGTGTTTCATGTTCCGTTCGCTCGTTTGTTGGGTTTATTTCCTGGGAATCCATTCCGTTATTATTGCTCTTGCTTCGTCGTTTCCGTCGTCATCTATAAGGCAAGTAACTTGTATTCTTTTCTTTGTATAATATAAGTACTAAATACCGCATGTAGTGTAGTTGTGTTCTAGAGACAATTCTTGTGCGAAACCTCTGTTATATGTTGTCTCTATTGTGTTGACCCGCCCGTAGTTGCCTCATTACACACATTACATGAAATAACTTAGGGATGACCACTTCTTGTTGTATGCATGCATGTTATTCATGACTTGTTGTATGATCTCGTATGCTTGATGTGTTGATAGTTGTAAGATTAACACATGGATGGTTTTGGACACTTGGATCTCATCGATCTCATCTCAACACTAATCATGAAGTAGGTTTCCTAATCCTAGGTTTAGAAACCCTAACCCTAACCCTAATGCATAATAAAAGTTAGGCAATGTTTACTTCAATCGCATATTCAATTGATTCAATCAAATATATATATAGATATCTATCTACATACTTAAAAAATAAGATAATTTGAATTTATAAAAATATGTTTATAAAAATTATTATTTTTCCGAAGATTGTCTTGTTAAAACAATCGGGGCAAATCCACAATTTAATTGAGAAGATATCCCGAATTTATCTTATCGGGTTCAGAATAACTCATACATATGAAATTTCTAAATTAAAACTAATAATTATTAGAAAAATATATAATTGCGTGCAATTCTCCACTGTGCACAGATTACAATGCAAAGTAACTATATACTATTTTGCCTGGTGTTAGATTACTCCCTCTTTAGAATCGTTTTGTCCTTAAAATGACGCTAGGGGAGAGAAAAAGACAATCATCAATGATCAGAAGATACTTTCCTTGATCATCTTCAATTCCTCGAGGAACATCCTCGACCACTGACCCTTAAAATGCTCAATACCAGCTCGCATGCCTCAAGTGCTCAGCGCATCTTTTCCATTCGGGAGATCAATCTTATCATGTGGATCATTCTGGGACCTGCCTCATCCCGCATCCACCGTACTGGAGATGAATCACCTCGGTGGGTGTCGCTCTCATCCTGGACTATTGGAGATCAATACCTCTCCACAGAACATTCTGGGACCTATTTCATCACACATTCCAGAATACTGGGGAATATCTCGCTCCACGGATTATTTTGACCCTCCCTTATCCTTGAATTTCATCGTGGGTATTACTCTCGTCCTCAGAATACTGGAGATCAATCCCACTCCACAGAACCTTATGGGGCCTATTTCATCCCTCGTCTGAAATACTGGGGAATATCTCACTCCTTGGATCATTTTGGAGTCAATGTCCCACTAACCTGCTTGTGAATGTTGCTTTTGTCCCTGGAATGCTGAAGACCAATCCCGCTCCACAGAACATTCTGGGGGCCTATTTCATCCCACATTCCGGAACACTGGGGAATATCTCGCTCCATGGATCATTCTGGAGCCAACGTCACACAATCTTTCCCCATGAGTGTCACTCTTGTCCCTGGAATACCGGAGACCAATTCCTACTGTAGAGATCATTCTGAGGCCTATTTCATCCCTCGTCTGGAATACCGAGGAATGTCTCACTCCATGGATCATTCGGGAGCTGACATCTCACTCCGTAAACAAGATCTCCGTGTGCCTCCTAGCCTCCGGTTGCTACAGTTGAGGGTCGGTGACCACCCCTTCCTTAGAAAAAGAATGAGGTTTTACCAAGGAGAAGGCAACATTTCAGCTTCATGCCCTAAAAAATGTGTCGAAGACAAGAGATGACCAAATGACAAAAACTTCTTTATAGAAAAGTCACAATATTTTGCTACAGAACATATTATAACTTCATCATCCATGGCTTGCAAAAATACAACCAACAAAATATATTACTATTTCTGGACTATGATAGCCCACACCACTTCATACTTCTTTCTAGTTAAGCTGAAGTTAGTCCCTAACGAACATGCTTCTTCCCTTTACCCACCACCTTCTGTATCTGGTCATTGACGTTCACTTACAGTTGTGGACAATTTAATTTCTTGTGTCCAGCTTTTTCGAAATAATAGCAAGTGTTTGTTTGGGATCTTTTTGGTTATTGACTCTTGAAATGACGCTAGGGGAGAGAAAAATAGCAGACAATCATCATTGATCAGAAGATACTTTCCTTGATCATCTTCAATTCCTCGAGGAACATTCTCGACTCCTGACCCTCAAAAGTGCTCAATACCAGCTCACATGCCTCAAGTGATCAGCGCATCTTTTCCATTCTAGAGATCAATCTTATCATGTGGATCATTCTGGGATCTACCTCATCACGCATCCACCATACTGGGGATGAGTCACCTTGAGGGATGTCGCTCTCGTCCTGGACTACAGGAGATCAATACCTCTCCATAGAACATTCTGGGGCATATTTCGTCACACGTTCCGGAATACTGGGGAATATCTCGCTCCACGGATTATTTTGGACCCTCCCTTATCCTTGAATTTCTTCGTGGGTATTACTCTTGTCCTCGGAATACTGGAGATCAATCCCACTCCACAGAACCTTATGGGGCCTATTTCATTCCTCGTCTGGAATACTGGAGAATATCTCACTCCTTGGATCATTTTGGAGTCAATGTCCCACTAACCTGCTTGTGAATGTTGCTCTTGTCCCTGGAATACTGGAGACCAATCCCACTCCACAGAACATTCTGGGGCCTATTTCATCCCACGTTCCGAAACACTGGAGAATATCTCGCTCCATGGATCATTCTGGAGCCAACATCACGCAATCTTTCCCTATGAGAGTCGCTCTCGTCCCCAGAATACTGGAGACCAATTCCTACTCCAGAGATCATTCTGGGGCCTATTTCATTCCTCGTTTGGAATACCGAGGAATGTCTCACTCCATGGATCATTCTGGAGCCGACATCTCATTCCTTATACAAGATTTCCACGTGCCTCCTAGCCTCCGGTTGCTACAGTTGAGGGTCAGTGACCACCACCTCCTTAGAAAAAGAATGAGGTTCTACCAAGGAGAAGGCAAAATTTCAGCTTCATCCCCTCAAAAATGCTCCTAAGACAAGAGATGACCAAATGCCAAAAACTTCCAAGCTTTATAAAAAGTACAATATTTTGCTACAGAACATATTACAAGTTCATCATCCATGGCTTGCAAAAATGCAACCAACAAAATAAATTACTATTTCTGGACTATGATAGCCCGCACCACTTCATACTTCTTTCCAGTTAAGCTGAAGTTCATCCCTGGCAAACAGGCTTCTTCCCTTTATCGACCACCTTTCGTATTTGATCATTGTCGTTCCCTTGCAGTTGTGGCAATTTGATTTCTTGTGCTTGGCTTCTCTCCAGTTATAGCAAGTGTTTGTCTGGGCTCTTTTTGGGCATTGAATCGTGAAATGATCTTTTTCCTTACAAAGTGACACACCACCATCTGGCTAGTCTCTTTAAGCTTTCTGGACTCGTGACTTGAGTTCTTGTCTTGGTCAGAGGTGAGAATATACTTCTTCCGCTTTTTCCTCGTCTTAACCTTGCCTTGATTTTGCTGTTCCTGGTTCATGTCTAATTCAGTTACGGCTGCCCGTCAAACCAACTTTTCAAACCTTCGAAAGCATAATTGTACTAACTTGGTTCTATGTCTAGGCCTAAGTCCTTGTTCAAATCTCTTGGCCTTCTTCACTTCGTCTTGCACCATTTCTGGGGCATAACGAGATAGTTGAGTAAATCTAGTTTCATATTCTCGAATGGTCATACCTCTCTGCTTTAGATTTTGAAATTCCATTGCCTTTTCTTCTTGCACGTCTAGGAAAAATAATGCTGCTTAAACTCGTCCAGGAAGTCCTCCCATACTTCGTTTCACAGATTGCCACCATACCCCGACATCTTTTTTTTCTGGTAGAATTGTGGCTAATCGGACCTTACTATTGGCTGGTGTCGTCATAACTTTGAACACTGTCTCTACTTGACGAATCCAATTTTAAGCCGTATCTGGATCTGCCTGGCCCTTGAAGATAGGCAGCTTAATCTTCTTAAAAGATTCTATCATTTTAATTGGGTCGACTTCGTTATTATCCTGGTTCCTACCTTGAGAACCATGTGGTGGTATGGAGTTCCTACTTGCTTCAACGAATTTTCCAATCATCTGGTATACACGGGTAAACTCTGCTTCAACATTGAAGTCGGTGCCGTTGGTCCTGCTGCCCTCGTCCTCAGTCGTTCCACGGTGGCTGTTTTAATTCTTCTGGACATCCTTCAATGAAAGTAAACATTCAAGGTTAGTTGTGGGTGTAGGGAAGATCATAAACATAAGTGGAAAAAGTGCAACAATTATGGTTTTGATCATCCTACAATCCGAACTAAACCCAACTATATGGCATTTTAAGTCAAATTTCCTACTGTGTTAGACTGCAATTTGAAGTCAGCTCTGATACCACTTTTGTAGTGCCCCGGATCCCACTACTGGAAATTCGTGACACAAACCAGAATCTTTTCCTTCAAATGTATCTTAACACAGTAATAACATGGAAATTTGAAAACTTTTTATTGCCAAATAAAAATATTACATCATCAATTACAATCATTATTTTGCTCATGAATAAGGAATACAAATTACATTAAAGTATTACAAATACTCCTAAGTGACTTCTATCGCCTGCCGTTCGGAACGGTAGTCAACTGATCTTCCACTGGAACTCTACGAACGTCTTATAGCTCGAATCTTCTACTGGTCTACTATGATATTCTTACACCCGCTCGAATGGTAGATTGGTATATTGCTACTCCACTTGGATGCCCTGCTTGTCTTAAGTCCTCCTGCACTCGCGATCTGGTATCCAACACCTAATTGAGTAGGCACGTCATGTAGCGCCCCAAATTCCCATACTGGAAATCTGAGACTCTGCTCCATGAGTCGAACTTCAAAATAGCCACAATCACAGAAAGTACAGGAAAATTTAAAACTTTTATTCCACATAAATGTTACATTTACAAGTATTACAATATCCAAATAAGAATTACAAGATTTACAACCGTAATTTCATGCAAAGAGAAAAATGATGTGCCAAACAAGGGTTTAATGGATTCGGGTTCTAGTGCAGTGGTATGCCATGATCCTACGACTAGATGCAACAATTACATGCATGACTCTAATGCAAGCAATACTTTGGTGAACGAATGCATCCCATACTACATACGCCCCCAAATTTAGTCGTCTTTCTCCATATTTTAGGGATTCAAATCCTCGTCATGCATCCTACTCTTGTACTCAACCTGTTCCCAATAAATTATCCATGTCCTATAAGGTTGCAGTAGATCGGTCTAGTTCCGCCACTGCAGTGCCTGAGTGGTGGTCGTGTTTTCTAATCAGTACTCGCGAACGGACCTTACTCAGAAAGCCGTGACAATTTTCGGTAACAAGACCATGTACCTCTCCGGTAACAAAATGACATCATAATATATAAAATAGACCACGTGCATAGGGACCCGCTGTACTCGAGGGTCAAATTCCCTTACCCAACAGGAGTGCTCTCCCCATCCCTTCCACGGCATCCTTGGGGATTAACAGATCGAGATACTGGACCCGTGAACCCAAACCGGACGAATCGAGCCCGTATCTCTACGACAGGAAAGTACAACACCCAAATATAGTTTGCTAGTACTAATGCAAGTTACATACCCCTAATGCGTCACTCTAATCCCAGTCTTACTCTAATCACTTGGGTAAAAAAGAAATTGCTGCCAAAAATCCTGCCTATCAACCTCTGACCCTGGCAACACAGTCCGGCATGCCACTTTTCCGGGATTGGAATTGTCTAGCACCATGGCCTGCATTCAGCTCCAACCGGGCGATGAATTTATGTGTTAAGCCCCAACCAGGTAATGAACTTATGTGTTCAGCCTTAACCGGGCAATGAACTTAATTGATGGCACCAGCTTGGACGTCCTACGCCTCAGTGGAAGTTCATAACTTAGGATCGACAGCCGTAAGGCACACCCTACCCTATTGACTGACTCGAGTCACGAAATCCACCATGGAAGTCAAACAAAACCAGCAATATGCACCAATCGTCCCCAAATAGCGAGTTATCGACACATTATGTACATAGGGGAAAGGTCCTCTCAACACTTAGTCAAAGCCAAGATTAAGCAACTTATGGTATTTCTGCCCGAAACTTAAAAATATCATAACTCCCACAATACAACTCAGATTTGCGTGTTCAAGCTCAATCTTGAAAGGTAAAGACCTAGGCTACAACTTCCTAGTTGGTCATAACCTCATATTCGGTATCTACATCCTCAAATTTCCCTCTCAAGCCTCAGCCTATGTACTTCTTGTACACTGGTTGCAGCTTACCGGTAGCAATAATCATTACCTACTCATAAAAAAGCTACCAACCTAGGTTCTATGGAAAGGTGTGGGTGTCCTCTACAACTCACTAGTTGGTCACCAATCCAAAATATGTCATTTGATCACCCCAGAACATACATTACTCTAAGGTGTACCAAATCACACACTGTCTTACTCAAACAGAGCATTCAACTCAACACCTGGTTTCTGTCCAGTCTTGTAAAAATTATATTAAATCATCCACTCAGAGGAATCACCTCAGACAAGGCTTGTTAGAATGCTATAGGTGTCTACATCAATTCAAGAGAACCCTTTCTCAAAATCTGCTCTTATAGAGCCTCAAATATATCATCTTATCAAAGTATCCATTCTGACTGAATTAAGCACAGTACATGCCATAAAATTCATCATAAATTATATGTTGATCCAATAGTCACCAAATTTGTACTACAGAAACTAGACATCATTATGAACAATATGCAAAAAAGTTTCATGTCCAAATTCTAAGTATACACTGGGTTCTTCATGTTTCAAACAAGCATAAAAATCATACTGTTCTTCAGTCACAGTTCTAACTATTGTTGATAGATTAATTTTGAACATGCATGTAACTTCATCTAACTAATTTCTTGATTTTTTCTTAGAGTCTAGATACATGTGAGAAAACATGGTAAAAATTTCAGAATAAGATCATGTGCCAATTAATTATAAGAATTCCCTCAATCTCAGGTATCACAGTAAGAAGATCCTGCTTCTAGCTTACGACTCTGTTCCAAAAATAGATTTTATTAAAATACCAAACAACCTCAGAAAAGTCTGAAATAATTCATGCATCATCTAGACATGTAAGGGAACAATCTGTGAAAATTTCATCATCAAATTTCATGTAGTTTGTTCTTGGGAAATTCTAGAAAATGACATGCAGATCAAGATTTTCTGTTCTAATTCCAGATTCAACATTCAATCTCTTAGACAACCATTCTAAACTCCTACCACTACTCATGCATTCAAGAATCAATAAGAAATAACAAGAAAAGTTTAAAGAAACTCCCCACCCTGAATTGGTTTGAGAGAAGGTGATGGTCTTGAGCTTTTCTCCTCCAAGAATCTACTCCAAGTGAGAGCTCCTCTTCAATTCCTCCTTTCTTTTTCTCCTTCTCTTTCTCTTTTCCTTTCTTTTTGGTGTTCTGAAAATTTTAGAACTATGGAGGAGAATGAGAGGGTTTTAATGGGAAGGGGAATGAGGAAAGAGGGAGGAAAGAGAGGGGGGTGTAGGCCGGCCTAAGGTAGGGGTAGGGTAGACTAGGCTACGGTGGTTTTGTAAAAAAATGGTCTCTTGGCTCATTGTTTAGAGTACAATGCTTGGGGTGCACTAATTTGGTTTTGATCAAGCTCCAAATGAGAGATGATGGGTTAAATTGAGTGTACGCAAAGGATACCCATTGTAGTATCATACAATGATATATTCGCATGCGTACTGTACTCAAAACGAGTGTCTGCACTAGTATCGGTCCTCCTCATTCTCGTGCACCATCTAGAATGCAACTACCCTCATGGACCGCCCCGCAGACCTAACCACACTCCAACATCATATAATCAAACAATGTACTGCAATCATATGCACGCATACAAGCAATATATATATATATATATATATATATATATATATATATATATATATATATATATATATATATATATATATATATATATATATATATATATAGAAGTATTGTACAATCCGGGGCATTACACGTCAGTACATATAATGACGCAATGCCGATAAGAGACAGCGATCTCTAACAAGCAATCACAGCCAGCCTTTGATGAAAACAGAAGCGTGCATCCTAATTTCCTAGTGTCAATGTATGCCTTGACCTGAAGTCTAATGCATAGTACACAATGTACAGGAAACAAAAGCACTTAGTCTAATGTCAGCAAGAATTTGGACACGCATGCATCCCATACTACATAAGCTCCAAATCAAGTCGTCTTCTCCAGTTTCAGGGTTTCGAACCCTCGCCATGCAATGTATTCTACTACTGTACTTAACCTGTTCTTGATAGATACAACTTGGCAGGTGAATCCTATAGTTATTATTGCTAAACACAGTGGTGTCCCCGTTTGCCACTAATGCCCAATCCGGTTTGGACCACGCCAAATACCGTGATGATCTTACAGATACACAACCGCATATCTATGGCACCGAAGATCCATTGGACAGCAGCCCCATGGTCAGTTCGTGTCCACTCAACATAAGAACATGAAGGCCTTAAGGGTCTAATCCCCCTATCCGACAAGAACTATCCCGTTCTTACAACGGCACTGCAGGAATTAACAGAGCGAGATATGGGTCCCGTATCCCATTGACAGGAAGAGACAACCCTAGTTATCACCGCCTAGTGCTGGCCTTTAGAACAAGTCAAATTATACGGAATCACCTCTAACTTCAACTCAGTCTTTAAGCGGAAAGTAAAGAAACTTAGTTAAATAACAATTTAGTGAAAATATGTTTGTCATCCAAAATCATGCACAAAGTTTTATCAAACAATTGATCCCTGACTGGTCTGTCAAATTAATAACCAGGCGAGTTGATACTCATCGGCTGTCATACCCATGTTGGTCCTCGACCCAATCCCCGACCCGTGACCCTTGGGAAGCCTTCCACCCGGCAATAGAGGTAAACATACATAAACATCAACACCTGACTTATTGACAGACCTAGGGTACTAATACACCGATCAGTTTTAGTAATGTCTATGTCAGAAATGGACCTGACTTGGTCAATTAACTCAAACACTAGAGATTCGATCTCCATCATTCGCCACCACCTCTGACTTGGACCACATCCAGTATCCGTGTCCAAGATTAATTACCCATTGGGTAAGAGTTCGTCGGCGCACGAGGGATGACTATCCAGTTATCGAGGTGGAAGAATTCAATTTTAGTCTGAGGGTTGTTAGTCGCAAGGTAATACCCTAGACGATCCCTCAGACAACTCAAACCAAGCAAACTACTACACACGTGTTGACACGTTTAACACATGATAGAACCAAACATTTTAAGCATATAAATGCTACAAGTTCACAAATCCACCACTTGGAGTAAAGTAAAATAAACACTCTACTTCTATTGGCCTAGATCTTCCCTGATATTAGAAAAAAAATCATAACTTCTAATCCACACATTGGGATTGTATGAATTGATACTTTTTGGAAAGCTAAGAATGCCTACTTTAATTCTCTAGTTGATCATTTTCTCAGATTCCAATAACACGGTTGCAGAAATCCAAACAATGTTTACGCAATTCTATATCGACTTTAAAACACAACTCCTAAACGTAGAAAACTCATAACTTCCAAAATACAACTTGGAATTGCAAGATCTTACCCATTTTAGAAAGAGAAGACTATCTATTACAAGTCTCTAGTTAACCATATCTACAGATTCTGCCATCTAGATGTTATAAAATCTCTATATGTTCTCAGCTATGCACTTCTTCAATGTAATTGCTGTATTTTGCTAATAATATATAAACTCGCTCACTTATCAGAATTACGCGATCCTGGATTCTATAGAAAGGTGGGAGTATCTACTACAACTTTCTAGTTGATCCTATCATCATATTCATCCATTAAAGCACTCTGAAACCCCCTATTTTCATAAGTGTACACAGGAAAGCTAACTCCCTTAACAAAATAGGGTCTTCTACTAAGACTGGTTCTGTCTAGAACTTATGAACATCATATCTTTCCAACCACAAACTGACATTGCATGATTAAAGATGTTTTGGAAAGCTAGGACTCTCCACTACAAGTCTCTAGTTGGTCAGTTCTTCAGATTCTCAACATATAATTCTAGAAAAGCTCAAGTTCACGGACTAGCTAAATCTGCACTTAACTGAACATGATCTATTCAAAATTCAATATCAATTCAACCATAAGTCTAATACTGATATAATTTGGTATTTAGTAATTAGACATTTACAAGTCTAACATATCGCAAATTTTCATTCAGATTCAAAATATGGAAAGAGTTATAACAATTTGAATTTAGTAGAAAAATTCAGTCCATTCTCAGCATTGTGCAAGACCTCTGGTTACAAACTAATTTTGAAACCCCACCAAATGTTGTCCAAATATTCTAAAATTTTAGATACATGATCTATATACATAGCAGATGCTATAATAAAAATTTCACTGCAAGATTAGATACCATAAATTAGTTAGGATTTATTAAATTCCACCTTTGAAATAAAACAGAGCCAGCACCTGGTTCTGGACCAGTCACCAAAATAGAATTTTTAAATATAGCAAATAAATTCAGAAAAATCTGAAAGTTGGAACCTTTGTTGTTAACACATTCAAGTACTTCCAATAAAAAGTTCATCTCAAAATACCTTACCAATTTTAAGTTATGAGTTTACAAACTTCTCTTCACAACAAGGAAAAAAACATTTGTTTTACAACTTTCTGTTCCGAGAGAGAACTATTTGGTTGAGCTACTTATTGAACCCAGAAAAATTTGAAAAAAATTGAGAATGCTCTCAACTCATCCTAGAATATGCCATCAAATTTCATGTCCAGATTCTAAGTCATTTTGATGGTAGAGATTCCTAAGTCACAACATCACATATGTGTTCTTAACATAAAACATGGTATTCATGCTCTCCTATCTACTCCTAATTACCAATTCACACAAAAAAATGCTAATTAGAGTTGAGAACACCCACCTTCCTAGTGTTGAGAATGAGAACATGCCCTTGCCTTCAACTTCTTTTCTTTTCTTTCTTTTTTTTTGTTTTTTTTTTTGAACTAAGATAACAAAAAATTAAGAAAGGTGGAGAATGGAGGTTGTGTTGGCATTTTATAGCAAAGGGAGAGCAGGGGGATAGGGTTTGGCCAGAATTTTGGTTGGTGGGTGGAGATTTAAGGGTGAGGGGTGAGTGTAATGGATGGTGTAGATTAAGCCAACTCACAAAATTTGCTAGAAGCTTCATGGTTCTTCTCCCATTCTCATGAAGATCAACACATGGGTGGTTTTGGACCCTTGGATCTCATAAATCTCATCTCAACACTAATCATGAAGTTGGTTTCCTAACCCTAGGTTAGGGTTCTAACCCTATGTTTAGCAACACTAACCCTAACCCTAATGCATAATAAAAATTAGGCAATGTTTACTTCAATAGCATATTCAATTGATTCAATCAAATATATATATAGATATCTATCTATATACTTAAAAATAAGAAAATTTAAAATTATAAAATATATTTATAAAAATTATTATTTTTCCGAAGATTGTCTTGTTAAAACAATCGGGACAATCCACAATTCAATTGAGAAGATATCCCAAATTTTCTCATCGGGATCAAAATAACTCATACATTTGAAATTTCTCAATTAAAACTAATAATTATTAGAAAAATATATAATTGCGTGCAATTCTCCACTGTGCACGGCTTACAATGCAAAATAGCTATATACTATTTTGCGGGGTGTTACACCGCTTAGCCTTTTTGACCTCATCCTGGACCATCTATGGGGCATAGTGAGACAACTGTGTGAACTTGGTCTCGTACTCCCGAACGAAAGTAGTGCTGCTGAAATTCCTTCAAAAATCCTCCCATGTGATCGGTCCTTCTCCCAGTCCGTGCTTGACGGACTACCACCATACGCCTGCATCTTTCTCCAAGAGGATGGTCGCTAGCTTCACCTTTCTCCCATCTTGGGTCTCTAACACTTCAAAAACGATCTTGACCTAGTGGATCCAATCGTCTGCAGCTGTTGGGTCCGCCTGCCCTTCGAAAACTGGAAGCCTCATCCTCTTAAAGGATTCCACCATTTTCACTGGATCGGGACATCATTCCCCACGTTGCCTGTAGGTGCCACTGTGGTTTCAACATTTTCAACGTTGAGGCCTGCATTCCATCATCTCCAGCTCTTCTGCCTATGTAGTTGCTCCTTAACATCTATGTTGTTGATTGTAATAGCATGGGTCAAGATTTGTTTCAAGTAGTAGAATTTAAAAACCTCACAATATGCACAATTCATCCACAAGAAAACATGCAAGTAACAAACATTTTAGCGGATTATCATTCATAACAGTCGTCCATTTAACATCCCATCATAACATCATAGATGTACCAAAAAGTTTGCAAAAACACCGAAAATAAACATCTCATGAGAAACTAATACAAATCATAAAAGAGAACCAATCCTACGGAGCCTATCGCCTCCTGCGTGGGCTAGGCTGGGCCTATAGTTGGGGCACTTGGGTCTTCAACGGCTCTAGCCCTGCCTCGAGGCGCGCGTTCCTCTCTTAGTGCCTAGCCTTCAGCTTCTTGATCTTCCGAGAGGCTTTGACCTTAAATCGCTCCACCCTGGCCACTACCTTAACGAGGTCCACCAGCTGAACTTCACAATAGTGGAGTCTGTCCTCTAACATACCAAGGCTGAAGAGATAGGTCGCAAGCAAACTCCCTTAGGACTTCATCCAGGGTGCGCTGAACCGCATTTGGCTGGGGAGGTGGTGGTGGAAGTTGTTCAGCTGCGGGGCCTTCCTCCGCACCGGAGAGTGTAACACCCCGTAATTTCAAGAGATGTAATATAGTATTATATATATATATATATATATATATATATATATATATATATAAAGAATTGGGGTGTTTCCTATAGAGGTTTCTATAGGGTGGCCCTATGGGATTTAATTAATGAAATAAGATGAGTGAGATGGCTTGGTTGTTTTGTGCTTTGATCAGCATGTGGTGTTAGTGGGCAGTGCCTACGTGAGAAATTGGTTGGCGGCATTGCTTTGGCGCCTGGTTGCTTGCGGGTGACGTGGACCCCAGGATGGGGCCCACGTGACGCAAGGGGGGTTTGGCAGGGGATTAAAGGAAGTTAATCCCATATCGAAAAAATGCGAGAAATTATTAATAATCAATATAATTGCCTATGATCAAGAGTCACCTAATTGGTTAACCACCTTTTGAGAGGCAACTTGTGGTGGGCAGTTGTACCAACAAATAAATAAATTGTCTGAGTTGGGGCCGGGGTGTTACAAATGGTATCAAAGCCGACTTTCGACACTGAGTGTGGGTCAGGGTGGGTATGCCTGAGAGGGAGCTGAGGTCAGTAAGCTAGCAGTTTGGCCAGAGTCAGTACTCTAGAATTAGCTGAATCAGGATACGCAATTCCACATTGGCTAGAAAGGAGATCATGCACTAGGTTACATGTCCCCGTACTCAGCGAGGATGCTGATTTGTAAAGGGGGTGTATGTAACACCCGTAATTTCAAGAGATACAATATAGTATTATATATATATAAAGAATTTGGGTGTGTCCTATATAGGTTTCTATAGGGTGGCCCTGTGGGATTTCATTGATGAAATAAGATGGGTGAGATGGCTTGGTTGCTGTATGCTTTGATCAGCATGTGGTGTTGGTGGGCGGGGCCCACGTGAGAAATTGGTTGGCGACCTTGCTTTGGCGCCTGGGTTCTTGCGGGTGATGTGGCGCTTAGTATGGGGTCCACGTGACGCAAGGGGGGTTAGGCAAAGGATTAAAGGAAGTTAATCCCATATAAAAAAATGCAAGAAACTATTAATAATAAATATAATTGCCTATGATCAAGAGTCACCTAATTGGTTAACCACCTTTTGAGAGAGGCAGCCTGTGGTGGACAGTTGTACTAATAAATAAATAAATTTTCTAATTTGGGGCTGGGGTGTTATAGAGAGCTCCCCGCCCTCAAAGTCAGCGATCACCATGGGCTTCTCGACCACGACCTCTGCTCCCACCGTGGGCTCCTCGCCCTCCATCATCGGCTCCTACTCGTCTGATGCCTCCTCCACCTCAATCCACAAGTCCTACTCTGGAATGTTGCCATCAGCCATCCTACGAGAGAAATCAAGTGCATTAGTACAAATATAGAAAGTCATAAATAAGTTGAAAGTGCAACAATATGAATTACGATCATCAAATATCTATACTAGACTGACCCTACTGGGTCATCCAAGTGTAATCTCCGGTGGTGTTAGACTCCAATTTGAAGTAAGCTCTGATACCAACTCTGTAGCGCCCCGAATTCCTAACATGGGAAACTCGTGACACACTCCAGGATCTTCCTTTAAATGAGGCAGAACACACAAAAAATACAGGAAATTAAAACATTTATTACATCAAAATATTATTACAATGTCCAATGATTATAACAATTACAAAAATTGAATATACCATAAATTTGGACAGTAAACTTTCACCTGGATGCTTCCCGCGGCTTCAGTTTCCCGCGCTCCCCATGATCAGGTAGTCCTGCAAACTCACCAAACTGTGGGAACAACAGTTAAATACAACTGACGCAATGCTATAATACAACGATCCTCACTATGCTATAATATAGTGATTCCAAACATCAACAACCAAAATTTGATGCAAAGAAAAGTGATGTCGAACAAGTGTCGGTGTATGCAATGGCCTAGATCTAATGTACACACTATGCACACCATGCTCCTAAAGCTAATGCATGCTTGATTGGAGAGATATGCATCCTATACTACACATTCTCCAATCAAACGACGTTCTTCAATTTGTTGGGGTTCGATCCCTGTCATGCATCCTACTCTTATGCTCTCTTCTGTCTCTGATATTCTAGTGATAATGAGGTTGCAGTCGTCCGGCTTACTCCAGTCGCTGCTATAGTAGTGGTGTTCATTAACTCGTGTTTTACCCATTATGCCCGGGGTCACAGTCGCACAACTTACTCCATCGCAACTGAACCCATAGTAGATTGCGGTAATTTAGCCTTCTTGGACCTCACCAAAAGCTGATGTACGGACACTAGGGTTCCTCGCCAATGAAATTATTTTAGAGACCCCACAGAGATCACTCACAGAGCAGTCTCTAAGTTCCCTGCCCGCATTGATCAACATAGGACCTGACAGATATTATGGTTTCCCCAACTCTCCACTGCCCTCGTCCTTACACTAGACTTGAACTTGCAGTCGGGATGACACCACTATTCCAAACCTCTTCAAAGGTTGTTAAGGACATAAAGGCACTCACATCGAAGACAATAGAGCCCCCACAGAGTTCACTCACAGAACAGTCTCTAAGTTTCCTGTCTGCACTAAACGAACCTAGGATTCGGCCAGGCGTGAAGACGCCAAGCGTCCCCCTGACAGGTAAAAACAACACTCGCTAGTGCCTGTCCTTACATTCAACAATGGCTCGAACTAATCCTACAACACCCCAAACCCAAAGTATTACAGCTAACCCACTCTAGGACCAAGATTAAGAATGAGGTTAATTAGACTATTACTAGCTTTTTATCTGCTCATCTAATTATTTAAATTCCACGACTCTAACCAATCTCTAATACTCTTTTATTATCTCATTAGATGTATGAATATTTAGGCGAGTCTATGTCTATTTTATTTTAACAAATTCTCTTAGTTAGGCAATCTATCGAGTATTTCCAAGCCTTAACTTAGTAAACAACTTTTAGTGTTATGAATCAACTTGTTAAGTTCTACTTGTGGACCATTTTCTAGTTATTTACCTTTTTTTAGTATTAGGACCTAACCCATCCCACAATAGGGCTAAACCTAGCCCTCAAAATCGGGCTCAATGGTTGGCCCGCCTCGGCCCACACTTGGCCTGAGCCAACGATGAGCCGACTATTTCGATCGCCGCAACCACCATCTACGCTTGGAGTTCGATCACAACCTCTGCCTAACCCAAACATGTTGCCCTCGCTAACCATCACACTCCACGGTCCTCAAAAAGTGGTAGCACCAAACACAACTATGGAATCCTTCCATGAACGGTGAGCACGTCGGCGCACGAGTCATCTCCTTCAAATTGTTCGATGCGACACAGGTTCCTATTCTGCCCGTCTAGATATACCATCACGACTCAATCCTAGAGTCTCTAAACTTAACCAATGTAGCCCAACAAGGGTACACTACCCCAGCAATAAATCCTACACCATGAATACCCCAAAAAGAGTGCTAAAAATCTTTTAAAATGGAAAATCACATTTTCAAATAGCAAGCATACAATTGGCGTTCATGCTAAAACAGGGTCGTTCTCAGTCCCGTTTCATTGAAGAAACGCGATCGAGTGTTCCCTCTGCTTCTACTCTAGGTAGATAGCAAGCACAAGCACAAATTGGGTATGAATCTCATCTCAAAGTGATCAACATCAATACATAAACACCTATCACAATTTCTACTTCAAAACAGTGAACAAGTATATCTATATTTTAGGTCTATAGCATATAGGACCTACTCATTACATGAAACCTTAGTTAATTTAAGTCTTAATTCATTCCCACACCCATAACATGACTTATAACCCACAAACAACAACTTAAAACTCAAATTCTACAAGTTCTAACTCAATTTCATAGGCACAGTGCCAAACAGTGAGGTTTAAGAATTTGTGTGTTTCTATTATCGCTTGCAAAATTCAGTATAATTTGTGTACTAAACCAAATTTTTAGTTCCTAGACATTAAAGAAATATCTATGTGTCTATTACAACTTTCTAGTTACATGCTTCTTCAGATTAATTCGTTAATGCAATAATTGTAACACCCCGTATTGTACGATACCTGAATATATGTATGTATGTATGTATATTTTTCGTATGCATGCACTTGATTGCAGTATTATGGGTTGATTTTGCTATAATGATGAGTGGTTAGGGTTACAGGACGGTTTATGGGAGGATTGCATTCTAAAAGATGCACGAGAATGAGGAGGACCGATACTAGTATAAACGCTAGTTTTCGGTACGACGCCTATGCAAATATAACACTGTATGATACTACAGTGGGTATATATTGCGTGCGCTCGATGAACCTCTCGTCTCGCACTCGTAGGAACCCATTTAAGCTTAAGATGGGCAGCCAACACAACAAACACCAAACCATGGGCTAGAAGCCATAGTTTGATCCAAAACCACCTACACACCTACCCTACACCCCCTAGCTTCAAAACCGGCCATATCCCCTTCTTTTCTCCATTGTTTCTCCACTCCATTCCACCTCCTTGCTCTAGAAATTTCAAAACTCCTCCAAGAGAGAAAAAGAAAGGAAGAAGAGAAAGCGAAGAAAAAGGTCTCAAGGAAGGATTTTCAAAGGAAAAGCTTGAGAAGATCCATTCCTCTACAGCAACCAAGGGTGGTGAGTTTATCTAAACCTTCTTTTATGTCTTCTAATTGAGTTTTTTACATGCATGTATGATAGGATGTGCTAGGATGATCATTTATGAGCTTGGAAGTTGAAATCAGAACTGAAACTAGAAAACTGGTTTAGAATGCTATTTTGTTGATTTTTCCGAGAGAAAACTACAACGAATTAGACCATGAAATTTTGAGGGACTGTTCATATACATGTTTAGATAGTTGTTTATTTATTTCGTAATTTTCTGAGGTAATTTGATATTTTAATAAAATCGAATGGTAGGACTGTGTCGTAAGGACAGATTCAGCAATTGATAAACAGAATGACTAATGTTGTAGGAATTTTCATAATTTATTGGAGCATTATCTAGATCTGAAATTTTTACCCTATATTTCTTCATGTATTTAGATTCTTTAAAAAAATCAGGAAAATGTTTGGATGTATTTATGGGCTTGAGAAAAATTGATCTCTAATCAGTAGCTGAAGCTGAGCTGAAGAATCGGATGACTTTCTGTGCTAAATTGAAATAGAGAGAACACATTATATACTTGGCGTTTTGATATTAGGTCTTTTGCATATTGTTTATTTTGGTCTCTAGTTTCATCACCATAAATTTTGTGTCATTTGGATGAGTACGAAATTTAATATGATTTTATGAGTATGCACTGTGCTGGTTTCAGCCAATTTGGATACCCTGTAGAGTTTGGACATTTGAGGCTCATTAAGAGCACATTTTGAGAACCAGATTCATTAGAGAGTTGTAGTAGACACCTTGATCTTTCCAACAAGACCAAATTGAAGTAATTCCAGTAAAGGGTTGATTTACTGTGATTTTTGTAATACTGGACAGAGACCTAGAGTGGATCTGAGTGCTCTGATTTAGAGAGACCCATTGTGTGATTTGGTGCATTGGCGAGAGATGTGTGTGTTAGGGTGATTTATTGGTATAATTTGGACTCATGACAAACAAGAGAGTTTTTGAGAACACCCACAACCTTCTATAGAAATTGGGTTTGTGACGTTCTGACGAACGAGTAGTGTTTTGTGCTACCGGTAAGGTACAGCCCGTGTACAGGAAGCACGCAGGTTGAGGCTTGAGGTACTATTTTGAGGACCTAGATGTTTAAATTTTGAGTTCATGATAAACTAGGAAGTTGTAGCCTAGGATCTTACCTTTCCGGATTGGGCTCGTACACTCCAATCGGAGTTGTATCGAGAGAGTTATGACCATTTTAAGTTTCGGGCAAAAACTCGTAGGTCGTTTAGCCTTGGTTTTGACTAAGTATTGTGAGGGCATTGTTCCGTGTGAACTATCAGAGTTGATGACTCTTGTCTAGAGATGGTTGATATCTGTTATGGAGGTTGTTGACTCCCAGAGTGGGATGTATGACTCGAGTTAGTCACTAGGGTAAGGGATACCCTGCACCTGTCAACCCTACATTATAAACTTTCGCCGAAGCGTAGGACATCCGAGCGTGCCATTGAGATAAGTTCACAAGGGTGAATATACATTCACAGTTGGGACAGCGGCGAATGTAGGCCGAAATGCTGGAAAATTCCAAGCTGGGGAAGTGGCGAACCGGACCGGTATCGCCAGGGCCAGGGGTTGATAGGCAAGTGTGGAAGCAGTTTTATCTTTACCCGAAGTAATTAGAGTAAGGTAGGGGTTAGAATGGCATATTAAGAGTTTGGAAAATTGTATTAGTCCTAGTAAACCATAGTCGGTGTTGTAACTTCCAGTCGTAGGGATACATTTTCGGCACTCATGGATTGAGTCCTCTGCTCGTATCTCGATCTGTTAATTCCCAAAGCTTTGCCGGAGTAAGGTACGGGAGGCTAGGAGGATTTGACCTCCCAAGGCGCTCACGTCCTTATGCACGGAGGTTTTGTGTTTTGGTATATATTTAAGTTCATAACCCGATCAGGGGTGAACACACATACGTCGGTCCATAGGGTGGACATGGGAATCATACGGTCGGGTGACCGGATTCAACGCAGCTTTCTGAGGAGGTCCGTATGCGGGTACGAAGTGGCTGCTACGACCACCACTTAGGCACTGCAGTGGCGGAAGTAGATCGGCCAGCTGCAACCTTCTTGGGCAACGGACAATCTATTGGATACTGGATGGGTACAAGGGTAGAATGCATGGCGAGGGATTGAACCCTACAATGAGGAGAGGCGAACTCCTTGGAAAGTATGTAGTATGGGATGCATACGTTTTGATCGAAGTTGATTTTGGGAAAGCATGTAGTATGCATGCGAATCCAGATTCCAAGTTTTTCTTGCTTTAGAATAGACTTGTGATTGGTGCATTTAGTTGTTAGATCACGGCATACACGAGCACTACATAATTTAGGATGCACGTTTTCTTTTCCATTAAAATAGGTTTGTGATTGCCAGTTGGGAGGATCGCTGTTATTATCAGTATTGCGTCAGTCGAAGTACTAACGTTCTCCACCTTTTAGGTACCTGATTCTACCTTTCGAGCAGGTGCAGAGATATCAGAGTCAGACTCAAGCCGAGGAGCAAGTCCCAGGGAAGCAGATTGACCGTTCAGCAGAGCTTCGGCAGTGAGCCATCGACTGCCAGTTCGAGAGAAAGTTGTTAACTTTAAAGATAGGACTAATGTATGTTTGTAATAAGATGTACTGAGTTTATGTAATTTGTATTCTTGTCAAGAACAAGACATTGGTTCTAATCAATGATGTAATGACTTATTTGGCAATAAAAAGTTTTTAAATTTTCGTGTTATTACTATGTTGAGATGCATTTGAAGGCAAAGATTCTGGTGAGTGTCACGGATGTCCTGTAACGGGGATCTGGGGTGCTACAATAATTCTCAGAATAGAGAAACAACTAACTTGTGCTAACATAAAAAAACTTTTGAAATATCAAATGATCTCTAAAATTCATGAAAATTTAAACGTAAGTTCTTCACACATGGTAACAGAAAACATTTAAATTTCAAGTGATTCTACCAAGTATTTTCAAGTTATGATTTCTTGAAATTAACTAAAAACAAAACATATCATCATTCAACTCTGTCTTTCTCTTTAGAGCAGTCAGAGGTTTCGGATTTTATTAAAATAGCAAACCTTATCCAAAATTTATAAAATCTTATATTCAATCACTAAACATATATTAGAAGCACATACTAAAATTTTAGCAATAGATATGAAGTGGTTACAAAGTTATGAGCTGTAGAATATCATAGTTAGAACCAATGATAAATCTGTTTTCCGCACAGTCAATATTCAAGTTCATATTTAATTAAAATAGTAAATAAATTCCAAAAATTATGAAATTTGGAAGAAAGGTGTATAACATGTATAATAATCTACATTTAAAATTTAAACCTCAAACTCCATGTAATTTTTGATTTATAGCATGCAGACCTAACACACTTTTCTGTTCAGCTTCTTACTTGGTTTTTTATCTAGTCTTCCATAAATAAAACTAGCATGCAACGAACTTTAACACTTAATCACACATTTCATGACCCACTCATGCTGTCCATACCACCTCAAGATTTCACCACAAAAATTTAAACACCACAAAGGTTTAGAAACACCCACCTTTTGTTTGTAGGTGAAATGCACTCTCCAAGTTGGCCTCCTTGTTCTTGCTCCTCCTAGCTTGCACGCCTTGCTTCCTTGACTCCTTTTCCTACTCTTTGGCTCCTGGCTCTTCCTCTAATTCAGTGACTAGCTCCTTATAGGTACTATATAAGTATAGTAGAAGATAGTTTGGAGATAATAGAATGAGAAAATGGAGCTAGTGCTTGTAGGGAGTTTAAATAGAGTGAGAGGGGGAGAGTTTGATGGGATTTTGGCCGTTGGATAGATTGAAGGGGATTGGGGGATTGGGTGGTGGCTTGGAGTGTTGGAGTGATAGGGTTCCCAACTCCATCATGAAGAATCTTTCAAATTCAAAGCAAAACCCCCATCCAAACCCTACCTCTTTTCCTCGAATTCATGCTTGGTCGGCCATGCTTGGGCAAGTCCATCACACTTTTTTCTTTTTGGTGTCTTTGTTTTGGCTCAAGTCTCATTGGGCTTCTCAAGCCTAACTCAAAAATGTAGATATATATTTGTTTCATGAAAAGTCTCATAGTTATAGTTCCATTCAAAAATAAAATATAGTTTTTGTGCTTAATAAAGCATACATATATTTATAAAAAATTGGGGTTGTTACCCCATTCACAGTTCTAGAGCAGCTCCCGCACCTTGCCCGCGAGCAAGTGTGCGGGACACGACTCGCCATTTGAATTATCCTAAAAAAAACCACGGACAAGTGTGAAGTCCATTATTGTTTCATAGGGCCCCTTTAGCGACTTGCCCCAAAGCAAGTATGCGGAGTGCGGCTTGCCATTAGAATGCTCTAAAAACTCGTCGTTACCTTGTTCAGAGTCCATTCGTGGTTCACATGGCCGTTTTAGCCTCTTGCCCTGAGTAAGTATGCAGAGCTCAACTCGCCACTTGAGTGCTCCGAAAACAATCCAGATGAGTGTGAAGTCCATTCATGGTTCGTAGGGTCCCTCTAGTGACCTGCTCTCGAACAAGTATGCGGAGCTGTCACGTCCCACTTTCCAAAATACGAAACACAAGTACGTAAAGTAGGCCCAGCGAATGATGTAAACACTATCCATAAGCTGTACCAGACCAACTCAGCAATAAGATCAACAAATATACAACCACGCAAGAAACATAACCACATGAATCAATGATAAAATTCCAATAATAATGAAATAAACCAATAGTATAAATATCCAACATCTGGGATCAAAACAAAACTACGGGTCATAGAGCCCAAAACAATGTACAAAAGATAAAAATGTTCAAAAAATAAATCTAGCAACAATTAATAAACTACGCAGCGGAAGCTGGATCCATCACTAGAAACGTTGCTCACCAATTCCTTCGGGAACAGGTCCTTCAGTACCTGTGAATTCCTAGTCTAAAAAGAAATAAAAGAGTGCCCTTAGAGCAAGTCGTAGGCGGCAAGTAGAGAAAACAAAGGATAATAGAAAAAACATGAATATCAAAGAAAAGGAACATGGTCAAAGATAAAGAACAAAACAAAGAGTAGGCAATATCAAAGGGTTACAATAATCTCACATGAAATGCGTGACGTCAAGTCAATGTCAATACAACATCAATTATGCAGGTTGTTAAGTATTTTATTAACCTATCTAGTGCATGTACTACTGCATCTCATACTACAGATTTCATGCAAGCACAGTGATCGTTTTAGACCAATGGTAAATTCACGGTTCGTATACTCGGTATTGATAACAATAATTTATAATCAAGAATCATCAATAAATCCTTGCAATCAATACACCTCCTTCCAAGACAATACAATATAACGATGAGGCCTTACCGAGTACATTTCCCGATTGTTCACTACCAAGTCTACCCATATAACCCCGACTTGTTAATAGTTTATTTTCATCCTATGTGAGCATGCAAGAGGGTGTCAATATTGTATATTACTATGTGTGACTAATTCTAGGCGCTACAGACAAAGCATGAAGCAAACACATCATTTAACACATTTCATAAAATCAGGATAGCATGACCTTTCTGTACTAAAACATAGACTACGGTCACTACACAAATAGCAAAACTGAATCTGCCGGAAGATCTGGAAAATAGACTTCCATACAGTTCCAGCAAGTATAATTAAGGTATATAAAAGTCATAGGAACTAGGGTGAAAGTTCTAATCTAATCAGGTTTTATGTTCAGTCAACATGCAGTAGGTTATGTTCCACTAATTATTTTGGGTCAGAAAACCAATTATTAATATCTACAAAAATTCAGGGAAGTAGCTATACATGTCTAGGCCCAGCATGATTTATTTCAGATTTTTCCTTTACTGATAACAGGGTCAAATCAAATAAACAACAGCAGGATACGCATGGAATTATGAGTCTGAAAATTCCTAACATAGTTGCGGTAAAGTGATGATATCTAACAGATGGCAAATTGGAATTTAAATCCAGAGTAGGGAAAAATTATCTAGACATCAAGGGCTACATTTTATTTTGAGTAAGTTTTCTCAATTTAGGTCATTAACAGGAATTAAAGTCTGATTCAAAGTAAAACATACAGTAGTCCAGAAATCAACTTAACATAAAAAGATAATAAATAATTCACACGATCACATATAGCATGCAAATTGATAATCAAAGCAATCCTAGGTGTTAACATGCAAACTTCTAAGGTTTAAGATACATTTATCATGATCATAGTGTCAATTCATCAATTAAATCGAATCCTAGCATGTTCAATTTCAATGTCCAATCTATCAAGTAGTCCTAAGCATGAATCTAGTTGTTTAATGCGCAAATGCAGGAAACATTGGGGACTAGGTTTAGATTGAAAAGAAGCACGATGTTAAGAGTTTGTCGGGTTAGCTCGTGTAAACCCTCGATAATCTTAACGGAAATGTCAAAACAGTTTTGATAACGAAAGGACAGGATCTACTTGCAGAAGATCAAAAGAAATCTTGAACACAAATAAATAAAAGGGTTTAACAAGAGAATTGCCTGTTATTGCATATATTAATAAAATAGAATAACGGGATCAAAATTCCGGGTGAAAATCTCCCAAAAATGCACGAAGAATCAACAGCAACAGCAAGATCCTAGAGCAATTCCCACACACCAGATCAGGACAGAACGCAGAACACCAAAGTCGGATCTAGAGCACACAGAACGCGAAACACCAAAAAAAACCAATCAAATCCACTGCCTCACACCGGATCTAGCCAAAACAGGGAACAACGAAGAATGGATATGGCTTGGCAGAACACGGGACAACGAAAACCAGCCAATCAGATCGCTTGCCTCACAACGTATCCAACTGAACAGGGGACAGCAATTTCGGATCGGGTACAGAAAAACAGCGAACAGCGGCCTCGAACACTCACAGTGCATCTCCTACCTCTCGACAGTGGAACGGAGAGAGAGAGAGCGGCGGACTAGCGGCACTCAACGACTGCAGTGGCGGAGCGGCGTCGTTATCACGGTCGGGAAGCAACAGTGGCGACAACAACTCCAGTGAGGGCTTTGTTTTTGCGATTGAAAACAGGGGACGACGACACTCGATGACTCTGGGGCTTGGAAGGCAGTGCTAGGGGGTGCACAGGCGCGGCGAAGGACGACGAAGATGATGGTGTATCACGGGGAGGGAATAGGGTGACGGAGATGAAGTTATGGCGACGAGAAGAACTTTGGTGGTTGGGTTCGAGGGGTAATGGCGAGGACGGGGGCAAGTGATGGAGATGGGGATGGAGAGGAGACGGAGACAGTGACGATGGTGAATGAAGGTCGAAGGATGGACAGAGGTTAAGGTGAGAAGGGGTTACGGTGATGGGTTTAGGGTGTTTAGAAACAGAGAAGAGAGAGAGGGATATAGGGAGAGAAAAAAGTGCGGCGGTGAGAGAGAGAGATATTAATTAGGGTTAATTAATGGGGGTATTTATAGGGATCAGGAATTTAGGGTTTTGGGTCAATATATTGGGTTCTGGGTATCGGTTTTGGCTCCAAAAAGAGACAAATCAATGCAATAAGATGAGACGAACACAAAGGAGAACAAATCGAATTCAAAATAGAAAAGAGCCAAATTCACAAAAGACAGAATCCAATCAAAAGAACACAGATTGATCCAAAGAGAACAAAAGAACCCAAGAAAAGACAAAATGCACAATATTAAATGAGTTCAGATACAATGATCAAAAGAGTACAAAATATAATAAAATTGAAAATAAGGCTTACAAATCCTAAACACCTTACAAGAAAAATTTCATCTTCGAAATTCATACAAGAGGTACATAGGACAAATCCCGAACAAAGCAAAGCAAAACAAAGCAAAACAAAACACTCCTCAAACAAATGAGGGAACTTCTCCTGAATCACTTCCTCTAAATCCCAAGTAGACTCCCCTGGCGAGCGAGGATCCCAAGAAACTCGGACCAACTTGATGACTCTATTCTTTAGCACCTTCTTTCGACGGTCTAAGATAGAGACGGGTCGAATTTCACAGGACAAATCCGGCCTCACAGACAAGTCTGAGTAGTCAACCACATGACTATCATCTCTGATGTACTTCCTAAGCTAAGAAACTTGGAATACATCATGGACACCCGCTAAAGCTGGCGGTAACGCGAGCCTGTAAGCAACCTTGTCCACACATTCCACAATATCGAATGGACCGATGAATCGAGGACTCAAATTGCCTCCACCGCTGAAATGGATAACACCTTTCCAAGGCGATACCTTGAGGAACACATGCTCGCCTACCTCAAACTCTAGAGGTCTCCGACGATAATCAGCCCACCTCTTCTGCCAATCCTGAGCGTCCTGCAAATGCCTGTGGATCTGAGACACGACATCAACTGTCTTCGTGATCAACTCAGGGCCTAAAAGTTTCCTCTCGTCGATATCATCCCAACAGAATGGTGATCTACACTTGCGTCCATACAAAGCTTCGAATGGAGCAGCCTTGAGACTCGCCTGATAACTGTTATTATAAGAGAACTCGACCAAGTGGAGATGATCTTCCCACGAACCTCCAAATTGAAGAACGCAGGATCTCAACATATCTTCTATGGTCTGAATTGTCTTTTCTGACTGCCCATCCGTCTGAGGATGGAACGTTGTACTGTAGCTCAGCTTAGTACCCAAGCTCCTCTGCAAACTCTCCTAGAACTGAGACTTGAATCTCGTATCCTGATCCGATACGATGTTGACAGGAACTCCATGCAGACGAACAACCTCCTCAATGTACTGCTCGGCCAAACTCTCCGTGGACTGACCCACACAAAAAGGAATGAAGTGAGCACACTTCGTCAGCCATTCCACTATCACCTAAATAGCGTTATGACCTTTAGGATTTCTCGGCAAAGCTGTCACAAAGTCCATCGTGATATTCTCCCACTTCCATTAGGCACTGGGCGACGAATTGAGCCACATCCCGCTTCATACCATACCACCAGAAATGTTGTTTCAAGTCCCTGTAAATTTTGGTACCACCATGATGGATAGAATACGGGGACCGATGAGCTTCCTCGAGTAGCTTCTGCCTAACCTCTCCTCTAGGTACACACAACCTAAAGCCAAACCGAAGCGACTCATCAGCATGGACAACAAAATCAGACCTTGAACCAACCTCAACCTCGCTCCGAAACTCCTGCAATTGCTGATCACTCCCTTGAGCTGCCTTGATCTGATATACTAAGGAAGATTGCAACTACAACAACATAAGCTGCCGATATGATCCGGGAAGCAACACATCCAACTTTAGCCTCTTCATGTCCTCCACAAGCTCCTTCTGCTGAGTGAGGAACATAGCGGCAGGCCTTTGACTCAAAGCATCTGGTACCGAATTTACCTTGCCCGGGTGATACTGCAAATAGATGTCAAAATCTGCCATCAACTTCAGCCATCTTCTCTGCCTCATGTTCAACTCTCTCTCTGCGTGAACACATACTTGAGGCGCTTGTGATATGTGAAAATCTCGACTCTATCCCCAAGCAAATAGTGCCTCCACAACTTCAAGGCAAAGATCACAGGAGCAAGCTCCAAATCATGCGTAGGATAGTTCTTCTCATGAGGTCTCAACTGCCTCGATGCATAAGCGATAATCCTGCCTTGCTGCATCAGTACTGCTCCCAGACCCCTTCCTGAAGCATCACAAAAGATCACAAAACTACCTGAATTGTCAGGTATAGTCAGCACTGGTGCTGACGTCAACCGACGCTTCAACTCGGCAAAAGCTCCATCACAAGCTTCATCCCAGATGAACTTCTGCTCCTTCCTGGTCAAACTGGTCAAGGGTCCAGCGATCTTAGAGAAATCCTGAACGAACTTCTGATAGTAACCAGCCAAACCAAGGAAACTCCACTCTTCAAAAACAGACTTCGGAATAGGCCAATCCTTGATTGTAGAAACCTTCGACGGATCCACAGAAATACCAGCACCGGAGATAATGTGGCCAAGAAAAGCAACCTGATCCAGCCAAAACTTGCACTTATCGAGCTTCCCATACAGCTGGTTCTCCCTCAAAGTCTGTAGAACCACCTTCAGATGCTCAACATGATCTTCCTTGTTCCGCAAGTACACTAATATGCCGTCGATGAAGACCACGACAAACTGATCCAAGAATGGCGAAAACACACGGTTCAAGGAAGTCATAAACACTGCCAGTGCATTAGTCACTCTGAACGACATCACCAAGAACTCATAATGCCCATATCTCGTTCGGAAAGCCGTCTTCGGAACATCCTCTAACTTCACCCTGACTTGATGGTACCCGGAACGCAGATCCAACTTCGAGAACACTGAAGCACCACCCAGTTGGTCGAACAAATCGTCAATCCTTCCCAATGGATACCGATTCTTGATAGTAACATTGTTCAACTCCCTGTAGTCAATGCAAAGCCTCTGGCTTTTATCCTTCTTACCGACAAACAGAATTGGGGCACCCCAAGGCGAAACACTAGGTCTGACAAAACCCTTATCAAGCAGCTCTTGAACTTGCACCTTTAGTTCTGCCAATTCAACTGGCGCCATACGATACGAACTCTTGGAAATAGGGGCCGTACCGGGATGGATATCAATGCTAAACTCCGCATCTCAAATTGGCAGCAAACCGGGCAATTCCTCGGGAAACACATCAAGGAAGTCCCGCACAACCAAGGGTGCAAAAACCCTATCAGAACCCAGCGACCCAAGAGAAACAACCTTGGGATCCAACGAGTTCTTGACACGACCTGACGGTGTCTCACCCGCATGGAAAACAAATTCTGGCTGACCAGAAGGCCTGAAAGTCACCTTCTTCTCTCAGCAATCAATCACGGCACATAAAACACCCAACCAGTCCATGCTCAGAATGACATCGAAATCGGAGTTGGGAATCACATTCAAATCCGCCGAGAAAACCACACCACCAATCTGCAACGGACCCTGCTTGCAAACCCTAGAACAGACAACAACACCTCCGCCAGTGGTGATGTCCCAAGCTGCGGGCAAAGCATCGCAAGCCAAACCATGCAGATCAACAAAGCGAGTAGAAATGAAAGAGTGGGTAGCACCGGAATCAAACAACACATGAGCAGGGAAAGAGAAGATTAAAATCACATCTAGCAGAAGATCAAACAAAGAATAAGGTGCCAGCAGGATATACACAAATAATTGCACAAGGAGGGGGAAAAATAAAAATAACATGCGGAAAACTGAAAGAAAGAAAGAAAGAAGTAAAACTACTGTGATATACCTGCAACCACTCCAACAGCAACTGCCGCTTCCTCGGCTGTCAGGTTATAAGTCAGACCATGACCACCAACCTGAACTCCTCTAGGAGCCACACGCCTCTGATCAAAGATTTGCCTCTGTGGAGAAAGAGACGGCCTGTCCTGACCACGCGTCGGCACTCCTAGCTGAGCAGCACCAGTAACCAGTGCAGGAGCTCTGTTCCTCGGACAGCCACGAACCATATGCTCACTGCTCCTACTCACTAAACACTGTCGGTTGGCCATCATGCAGTCTCGCTGTGAATGCCCAGTCTTATGGCAGTAGCCACAAGTCTCAATATTCCTCGGGACAACAGGTGTGTACGACTGTGCTCTTGCGGAAGGGGGCAGAACTGGACTCCGAATTGGTCCTCCGGAAGGCCGAGGTGCAACGGGGTGCGAAACAGTCCTCTGAGGAACACTAGACCTGCTGAGAGTCTGCTCCTGGATCCAAGCAGCATCCAGAACATCGAAGTAAGCACAAAGCCGAAGAGCAGCTAAACGGTCCTGGAGGGGAAAGCTCAAGCCCGACAGAAAACGACTAGCCCGAGCCTCATCAGTGGCAACGAGGGTAGGGGCGAAGCGACTGAACCGAGTAAACTCTGCAGCATACTCGTCCACGGAACGGGTTCCCTGATTAAGATAATGCTCAAATTAATACCGTCACAAGTAAAGTAGGCAACAACAAATGACAATTAAGAACATTATCTAGCTGACCTGAGTTAGGGAAACAAATTGTCGCTCCATCTCTACCTTGGTGACACTGGGAAAGAACTTCGCCATGAAGCTCTCGGAGAAAGTGGTCCACTCAATGGGTCATGGCATCTTCTCGAATTCAACCCGCCACCAGATATGAGCGAGATCCACCAGCTGGATGCGAACCACATCCACACGATCCGCCTCAGCAACACGAGCAGCGACCGACAGTTGCTCTGTCCGGATAAGCCATTGCTCGGCCTCCAACGGAGACTCAGTACCCAAAAACTTATCCGGGTGCAGCCGCAATAAATCTACTACTGTACCAGGCCTAGGTGGAAGATTACCAGGTGGAGGTCCAGCGGCATTCCCATTGGCTGCCAAAGTGGCTCTCATCAGCTTATTGTGCCCCTGCTGAAGAGACATCATCTGCTGGATCATCTGGAGAATAGCAGCATTGTCTGGCTGCGGATCTCCCGAGCGAGCAGAAGAATTCCCCCGAGCCATAGCCTGAAACACGATCAATGATGGTCAGTACCCAGATTATATACTAGTTATTATACAAGTATTCATGTGATTATCGTGGTGTGCAAATCACTGAGTTAACCCGGCCAGAGCCAAACTCGACTAATATAACAATCAAAGCCAACCCTCGTAAAGATAGTCATGTTTGATTGGTATATTACTCAACCTTACACTCTGATTCCACTAAAAATCCTGTCACGCTCCGCTTTCCAAAATACGTAACCCGAGTACGTAACGTAGCCTAGCGAATGATGTAAACACCATCCATAAGCTGTACCAGACTAACTCAGCAATAAGATCAATAAATATACAACCATGCAAGAAACATAACCACATGAATCAATGATAAAATTCCAATAATAATGAAATAAACCAACAGTATAAATATCCAAAATTTGGGATCAAAACAAAACTACAGGGTCATAGAGCCCAAAACAAAGCACAAAAGATAATAGTGTTCAAAAAATAAATCTAGCAACAATTAATAAACTACATAGCGGAAACTTGATCCATCACTAGAAACGTTGCTCACCAATTCCTTCGGGAACAGATCATTCAGTACCTGAAAATTCCTGGTTTAAAAAGAAATAAAAGAGTGCCCTTAGAGCAAGTTGTGGGCGGCAAGTAGAGAAAACAATGGATAATAGGAAAAACATGAATATCAAAGGAAAAGAATATGATCAAAGATAAAGAACAAAACAAAGAGTAGGCAATATCAAAGGATTACAATAACCACACATGAAATGAGTGATGTCAAGTCAATGTCAATACAAGATCAATTATGTAGGTTGTTAAGTATTTTATTAACCTATCTATTTCACGTACTACAGCATCCCATACAAAAGATTCCATGTAAGCACAGTGATCGTTTTAGACCGATGGTGAATTCACGGTTCGTGCACTTGGCATTGATAACAATAATTTACAATCAAGAATCATCAATCCACCTCCTCCCAAGATAATACAATATAATGATGAGGCCTTACCGAGTACATTTCCCGATTGTTCACTACCAAGTCTTCCCATGTAACCCTGTCTTGTTAATAGTTTATTTTCATCCTATGGGAGCATGAAAGAGGGTGTCAATGTTGTATATTACTATGTGTGACTAATTCTAGGCGTTACAGACAAAGCATGAAACAAACACATCATTTAACACATTTCATAAAATCAGGACAGCATGACATTGTTGTACTAAAATATAGACTACGGTCACTACACAATAGCAAAACTGAATCCGCGGGAAGATCTGGAAAATAGACTTCCATATGGTTCCAACGAGTATAATTAAGGTATATAAAATTCATAGGAACTAGGGTGAAAGTTCTAATCTAATCAGGTTTTATGATCAGTCAGCATGCAGTAGGTTATGTTCCATTAATTATTTCGGATCAGAAAACTCATTATTAAAATCTACAAAAATTCAAGGAAGTAGCTATACATGTCTAGGTCCAGCATGATTTATTTCAGATTTTTTCTTTACTGATAACAGGGTCAAATAAAATAAATATCAGCAGGATACGCATGGAAATATGAGTCTGAAAATTGCTAACACAGTTGCGATAAAGAGATGATATCTAACAGATGGCAAATTGGAATTTAAATCCAGAGTAAGGAAAAATTATTTAGACATCAAGGACTACATTTTATGTTGAGTAAGTTTTCTCAAATTAGGTATTAACAAGGCTAAAAGTCTGATTCAAAGTGAAACATACAGCAGTCCAGAAATCAAGGGCTACATTTTATGTTTAGTAAGTTTTTTCAAATTAGGTCATTAACAGGGTTAAAAGACTGATTCAAAGTGAAACATACAGCATTCCAGAAATCAACTTAACATAAAAAGATAATAAATAATTCACACGATCACATATAGCATGCAAATTGGTAATCAAAGCAATCCTAGGTGTCAACAAGCAAATTTCAAAGGTTTAAGATACATTTATCATGGTCATAGTGTCAATTCATCAATTAAATCCAATCCTAGCATATTCAATTTCAATGTCCAATCTTTCAAGCAGTCCTAAGCATGAATCTAGTTGTTTAATGTGCAAATGCATGAAACATTGGGGACTAGGTTTAGATTGAAAAGAAGCACGATGTTAAGAGTATGTCGGGTTAGCTCATGTAAACCCTCGATAATCTTAACGGAATTGTCAAAACAGTTTTGATAACGAAAGGACAGGATCTACTTGCAGGAGATCAAAAGAAATCTTGAACACAAACAAATAAAGGGTTCAAGAAGAGACTTGCCTGTTGTTGCAGATATTAATAAAATAGAATAACGGGATCAGAATCCCGGGCAAAAATCTCCCCAAAATGCACGAAGAATCAACGGCAACAACAAGATCCTAGAGCAATTCCCACACACCATATCGAGACAGAACGCAGAACACCAAAACTCGGATCTCGCACAAACAGAATGCGGAACACCAAAACAAACCAATCAAATCCACTGCCTCACACCGGATCTAGCCAAAACAAGGAACAACGAAGATCAGATCTGGCATGGCAGAACATGGGACAGCGAAGATCAGCCAATCAGATCGCTGCCTCACATCGGATCCAACCGAACAGGGGACAGCGACTTCAGATCGGGTGCAGCAAAACAGCGAACAATGGCCTCGACCACTCACGACGCGTCTCCTACCTCTCGACAGCGGAACATAGAGAGAGAGAGCAGCATACTGGCAGCGTGCGACGACTGCGGTGGCGGAGCATCGTCGTTACCACGGTTGGGAAGCGTCGGCGGCGACAACAACTCCTGTGAGGGCGCTATTTTCGCGGTTGAAAATAGGGAACGACGAAACTCGACGACTCAGGGGCTTGGACGACAGCGCTACGGGGTGCACAGGCACGGCGAAGGACAACAAAGACGATGGTGGAGCACGGGGAGGGAATAGGGTGATGGAGATGAAGTTATGGCGACGGGAAGAACTTCGGTGGTTAGGTTCGAGGGGTAATGGCGAGGACGGGGGAGAACGATGGAGATGGGGATGGAGAGGAGACGGAGACGGTGACGATGGTGATGACGATGGTGAACGAAGGTCGAAGGATGGACGGGGGTCAAGGTAAGAAGGGGTTACGGTGATGGGTTTGGGGTGTTTAGAAACAGAGAAGAGAGAGGGATACAGGGAGAGAAAAAAATGCGGCGGTGAGAGAGAGATATATATTAATTAGGGTTAATTAATGGGGGTATTTATAGGGATCAGGAATTTAGGGTTTTGGGTCAGTATATTGGGTTCTGAGTATCGGTTTTGGCTCCAAAAAGAGACAAATCAAAGCAATAAGATGAGACGAATATAAAGGAGAACAAATCGAATTCAAAATAGAAAAGAGCCAATTCCACAAAAGACAAAATCTACTCAAAAGAACACAGATTAATCCAAAGAGAGCAAAAGAACCCAAGAAAAGACAAAATGCACAATAATAAATGAGTTCAGATACAATGATCAAAAGAGTACAAAATACAGTAAAACTGAAAACAGGGCTGACAGGAGCGCAGCTCACCATTTGAATGCTTCCAAAACTCGGCGTCACCTTGTTTGGAGTCCATTCGTGGTTCACAGGGCCGCTCTAGCCTCTTGCCCCCAAGCAAGCATGCGGAACTCGGCTCGCCACTTGAGTGCTCCCAAAACAACCCAATCAAGTGTGGAGTCCATTCATGGTTTGTAGGGCCCCTCTAGCGACGTGCCCCCAATCAAGTATGCGAAGCACGGCTCGCAATTCGAATGCTTCCAAAACTCATTGTCACCTCGTTCGGACTCCATTAGTGGTTCGCAGGACTGCTCTAGCCGCTTGACCCTGAGCAAGTATGTGAAACTCGGCTCATCATTCCATTGCTCCCAAAACAACTTGGACAGGTGAGGAGTCCATTGATGGTTTATAAGGCCCTTCGAACGATTTGCCCCCGTGCACGTTTGCGGAGCGTGGCTTGCTATTCAAATGCACCCAAAAATCATCGTCACCTTATTCGTAGCCCATTCATGATTCATAGGGCCGCTCTAGCCTCTTGCCACTGAGCAAGTATGAGGGACTTAGCTCTCCACTTTTGTGCTCCCAAAACAACCCAAATAAGTGTGGAGTCCATTCATGGTTCGTAGGGTCTCTCTAGCGACTTACCCTCGAGCAAGTATGCGGAGCGTGGCACGCTATTCAGAATCTTACAAAACTCATTGTCACCTTGTTTGCATTCCATTCATGGTTTACAAGGCCGCTCTAGCCTCTTACCCCCGAGCAAGTATATAGGGCTCGGCTCGCCACATGAGTGCTCCAAAAATAACATGGACAATTATGGAGTCAATTCATGGTTTGTAGGGCCCCTCTAGGAATTGGCATAATGCGGATCGCCAATCAAATGCTCCAAAAACTCATCGCACAAACACAAAAGATGTAATTCAAAGAGACAAAGCATGAACACTTAGAAGATTTTCATTCCACTTTAATATATTTTTACAAATGTCGTTGGAGAAAAAGTCTTTACAAGATTACAAGTTTGCCTCAGAGTCATCTTTCCCTCCTCGTGGCAAAGAGATGTTCCTATAAAGAGACATGCGCGGCTTACGCCCCCTGAGGTCAGAAGAGCACCGCTCCGCTCCCTTGATGGATCAGTAGGAATGACAAAGCACGCTGACTGTGTACGAGCCATGCAACCCTCGACACGCCACGCCTCTTCAACAGAGGCAACACTCGACAATCCAGTTTGGGCATTTCCTCTATTTCTCGAGGTCTCTTATGGGCGCAAGGACAACTCGTGAAACAACCTCCTCTTATTTACCTTATCACGGGCGGAAGAAGTACTTCTCATCATAACCCCCTCAAGGAACTGCTTCAGCTGATAAATCTTCACTTCTTGTTCAATAAGCCTCTCCATGAGTTGGGCGTCCTTTATCGTAATCTTCTAGCGGAACATACTCATGCACGCCGAACTACCAGGGCGGTCCCCCCCGGAAGCTCGAGAACTGTTTTCCTCAGTTGAGCCACTTCAAAGCTCTTCTCAAGTATTACATTCTTCAACTCATCCTTGTCGGTGGTAGCCGCGAACAAAAAAACGGCGAAGAGATTTCACTTTCGAGCTCCTCCCAACCATCACGTTAGTGACATAAGCCCCGCTATCATAAGGATAATCTTTCACTCCAGCCAAAGATTTCTACTGAAACCTTCATCACGACGCCTATTTCGATATCCCTTCGTATCAACACTCTCCTTAAATGGCCAAGCTCTACTTATGCCCTAGAAGAGCTTCTCCCTTGTGCAAGAAAATCCATGCTCTACCACATGGAGCTTAGTACAGAGACGGGCAATCTCGCTATCACGAGGGTCGCACGCAACATACACGACGACCAGTTAGTAGAAAAGAGCGTTGGATAACTATGACAGTATGATCGAGGCTGCAAGACACATGCTTAGACTCAAGTACTCAACCTCAACACAAGTTGCAAGACATCGAAGTGATTTTCATTAAAGGAAATACATTAAGCGGTAGTCAGTCTGCTAATAGGCATCAATAAAAAAACAAAAACTAAGACAAAGGCTAGAAAGAAAAACAAAAGAGTGACGGGCCCACCTTGGTCGGTGGCACCACAAGAGAGAGAAACTCGTCACCAACTTCCCCCACAACTCCCAAAGTCTCAATGACCGCGGTAGAAGGATCTGCTGCAATGTCCACTTCCTCTTCCTCGACGGGGGCAAAATTGTACAACGAATACCCCGAGCTACCAAAACTGGAGACTCGCTCACAAACATTCTTGATGGCTCTGGCATATGCCTTCTCCATGTTGATGGCAAGATACTCCTCTGCCTCGGCCTTCGCCTTCGCCACTGCAGCTTCTCTCTCCTTCTCCATGCTCTTCCTCTCCTGAACCGCCTGCTCCTTCTCCTTGGCCAAGTCTTCCTCGAATCGGGCAACCCGCTGCCTGAGTCTCCCCCAGAAACTCTATCACTTCCAACTCCGTAGCGGCCTTCGACAGTTCTCCCTTCGCCCTATTAACCCCCACCATCCACTCCTTCTGATCCTCAACCGCACTCCTTTATAGGTTACCAAAGTGGCAGGAAATCTGTAAGAGGAAAATGATTCGAAGTCACCAAAAAGAAACAATTACTACTTCGTTCTGAAAGGATTAATGCAAGAAGGAAACTATAAAGATGTTACGCCATAGTGGCTCTAGAGATTTCTAAGGCGGAATCACCAAAAGATTCCAAGGCCATAGCAACTCTGTCATTGGGGATCGCGAGATGATGAATCCCCTGCATACATCTCGCCGAATCCCCAAGGAAGCCATCATGACACCTCAATCAGAGCGGCACCCGCCAAACCCCCTGCAACCTTTAAAGGCACCAGCTTTGTAACCGTCCTCTTCCTCTTCTTCCCTTCGGGGGCTTTCTTGCTTAACCCCGCTCACATTGCCACAATCGCATCAAAATTCATGTCAGGGGCTCCTGCAATAGACAACACAAAATGGTTAAAAATAGAAGCAACTACAACGACGAAGATAAAATGTGATGCAAAAGAAATGCGTACTAGGGTCGATCGGGCTAAGACCCCCGTTGAAGAGAGCCTTCATAGTCATCTCCCTTCAACTAAGAGATGGCTGCTATAAAAGAGTCCTCACCATACCCTCCTCCTCGGGGCTCAGAACCGGGTCTATTTTCAGTCTGTTCACTACCTCCTCTGTCCAAGTTGTGGGAATCCCCTACGGCTCTCTACTACGAATATAAACTACTTATCCTTCTAGAATTTGATCGAATTAGGGTTGTCAACCAGCTTCACTCCCCTCCGAGGTGTGAAATAAAATCTAAACTCCGCCTGCCCTGACCTTCTGGTGAAGCTTGTAGAGTGCCTTCAATACACTCAAACATGGCTCAATCCTCGATGCCTTGCAATGCAATATAAAGCCATTCACGTGCCTCTACATATTTGGCATGTACTGAACTGGGATCAAACTGTAACACCTCATATTCTCTAAAAAACAGGTGTAGAGGGAGGCAAAGCCCCGTATGAAAAGCATCAAACTGGAAGAAACACAAATCGGGGGAAATCGGAGAATAGGCTCTAACTCCGGGGCATGGTAACATCAAACTGAATTCGATCGGGATCTTGTGAGGCTCCCATCTTCGTAAAAAAGAATCGAAGGTGTGTCATCGGCATCTGAAATCTCACGATACTCATTCTTTTTATATCGCCTCCCCATGCCATACTCGACCATATCAATCATGTCGGCGGAGTATTCTCGAACAATCCTAAGACCCGTCAACGGACCGAGCATTCTCCCTACATCCCCCATCCTTCTTTCTCACTCGAAAATTGTCTCAACAACGACCGAAGAAGGCACTGCTATACCCTTCCCCTTATCGGCTTTAGGAGGCGGGGTCAGCGACGACTCCTCGTCATGACTAGTAGGGGAGGTCTCACCGCCCGAAGAAGCCCTAGACATCGATATAAAAATATATATAATTTACCTTGGACATGACACCTACGGTCAGAAAGAACGCCGGAGAAGCAAAACTGGTCGCCGGAGTTCCTTAGCGAAGAAATTTTTAACCGGAGATTTTTGAGGAAGAAATGAGTAAGTGAGGAAGAGCAATGAGGGAGGAGGGATATATAGGACAGAACCCCATCACTTTCCTCCCAATGTATCACCCCGAATTTCAATATAGGAAATATGAGACACAAATCCAGAATCTTTACTTCAATGTAAACCAGACACAGTACAAACATAAATGGAAATTTAAAACTATCTTTACAACAGTTCGTATTACAATGCACAACGGAAATTTAATACACATTTAATACAACTAACCCAACACTTGAAACTCTAGTCTTCACTTAAATCCAAGCTTTAACCCTTGTTCAGGCCACTCACTTTGCAATCCTGCAAAACTGTTAAAACTGTGGGTACGTCAGTTGACTGCAACTGACGCAATGCTGATAAAAGCAGCGATCCTCCAAAGTCTCACAACCACAAACTTGATGCACAAAAATAAAATAAAGAAATAATGGAAAGGTTCATAAATCAGCAAGTGAAGCCAAACTAAAAGAATGAGTGTGTGTTAAGTAAACAAAGAAAAATACATAAAACAATGTCTAAGAAAACACAAATGCACACAAAGCTCACTAATGCACACTTGTTCGGATTCTATGCATCCCATACTACATAGGTCTAAGGGCAAGCCATGAGCGTTCACCTCATTATAGGGTTTAATCCCCTATTATGAAAAACTTATACCTGTGATTAACATAAGATCTAGACATTCTGTGAATATCTGGCCCATGCCCCGGTAATTCCGAAGACCAATTCCACACCGCGGATGAGCTTGAGACACTTCCACGCACATCTCGATAATTCCGGGGATCGTCTCATACTGCAAGTCATCAGGGCACCTCATCAGCCTCGATCCCAATAATTCCGGAGATCAATCCCACGCCGCAGATGAGCTGGAGATACATCCACTCACATCTCGATAATTTTGGGGACCATTTCACACCGCATATCATCTAAGGCCCTCCTGCTCATGTTTGATCTCACTTCATCACATCTCCAACTAATGCATGTCCTGAAGTTCAAACATAGATAACCACAACCAACTAGAGCTAGCTCACCCTACCGGACTTAACTCAACCAATCACCTGGTTCATTAATCAAATAAGCATTTTTTACTCATTTCCCAATATATCACCTTTCAGCAAAACTCGAATTTATAAATCAATCCCCAACTTAATTCATATTATAAAATATAAGCTTTTCAGTAAATAGAAGATTTCCACAACATCTTACTTCTCAAATAAATGGACTTCCACTTCATACTTCTCATTTATAGAAACAAAATCAATTCAATCATACATCTTTAATTCAACTCTCACTATTTCTTTCCATGTATGAAAACATAATATAAATTCTGAAATTTTATCCTCAATATCTAAAACTTCATAGTTCAAAATTTTGAAACTTTCACCTCTTAATATGAAAACAACTACTTCAAAATCTGAGAATATATCATTCGAAACTAAACATTAAACTCCTCAAAACTAAGAATTATACTCATTTAAAATATAGGTTTTCATCACACAAATTTGCAACTTAAACATACAAAAAATCAAAAACTTATTTCCCATAAATATGAAACATTACTCCTCGAAATCTAGATTTTAAAAATCAACAAAACTTCTCACTATTTATTAGGTTTATATATATACATTCATATATATAATAGGGATCATCTCAAACATTAACACACACAACCCCACAAAAAAACACCCCAAATCCGAGCCCCAACATGCAGGCCAAAACCCAAAAAAGTGCAGACCTAGGTTTGTACACTGCTTGGGTGCATTGTACTAACCCGGGTACTGTGCAACCCTAACCCCCGAGCTCTTTGGGTATTTAAACTTCGATTCTTTGGTCCATATACACCTTATATCATGTACCAATTCACTAGAATTCGATTTATAAAAATTTTATGCATTAAAATAGTCAATATACTTCAAATATTTCATCATTATATCAATCAAACATAAATTTCTAGATCAACTATCAATTTCTAATCAATTACAACAATATGCAAGATCATGCAATTAACTCTATGGGTCAAATATTCATTGTTTCATACCTTAATGTCATATAATACTCAAGATCAATCGTTCATGTTCAACTGATACAAATATTTGATTTTTACTTCATAACATCAATTAAGCTTCATATATTAATCATCTCAACAATTCATCTCATGGCAAAATAATAAATACATACTATACACATCCATAGGTCGAAAAATAAATTCGTGGCATGTTACTACATCATCTTGAGCAAAAATAACATATCAAGAGAGTTAGAGAGATGCCCACCTCTTGAAAAATTTGAATACAAAAGCAAAGAAGTCCTCCTTCCTCCTAGGAAATTGCTCTCTTCTCCAAGCCTCCAAAAATTCACCAATGAGAAACCCAAAAGCGATGAGGCCGAAACCCTACTCTCCCTTATATATGACTGGGAAAAATGTTAGGGTTTTCAGGGGATTTTTGTAAATGGGTTGTAGCACCCCGAATTTCCAAAAGATAAATTTAGAAATACGTGGCATAAATTCGAGAATCAACTTTAATGTAATCATAAACACAATATCAAATACAGGGAAAATTAATTTTTTTTTATTACATCATCTTTTTTTTTCTTTTACAAAAATACAGTGGAATTTAACACTTTATTTACAATTCTATTACAACACGGAGAATTTTCAATTTTCATTTACACTCCAAGCTTTACTTGAACCAGTGCTATCCATAACAGAAATCCCTGCAAAAGTCTAATGAAAGTGGGCACGTCAGTCAAATGCAACTGACGTCAACTATAATAATAGTGATACTTCCATATCTCACAATCACAAACTGAATGCATAATAATATTGCAGTAATGAAAGGTGAATAAACAATAGTAAATAGAACAACAAGTGAAACAAATTAACACAGCAATAACAGATGAAACATGAAACAACGATGAATGAACGTAAAACAACAAGTGAAGCTAGGCTAAGTGTCAAGTGCATGAGATGCAAACAGAAAACAAGCATGAATAAAACAAGTCAAAGAACACAAATGCATATGATGATTCCTAATGCATACTTGTCAGATTCTATGCATCCCATAGTACATAGGTCCGGTGCAAGCCCTTATCATTCTTCACTTTATTGGGTTCAATCCCACGTTATGAAACTAACCAACGTCAATGATTACTTTAAGGTTTAGATTATTATGTAAGTATCTAGCCCATGTCCCGATAATTCCGGAGGTCAATCTCTATCCACAGATAATTCAGGAGACTATTTCATCTACACCTGGGAATCTTCAAGAATACCCCATACCGCAAGCCATAGCACCACATCACACGAATATCCCATGAGCATCAACTCGATCCTGATAATTTCGTAGATCAATCCCACACCGCTGGTAATTCCGGACATTATTTCACTCACACCTCAATAATTTTGGGGACTATCTCTCACCGCAGATCATCCTGAGACCCTCATACTCACGTTTCACCCATTTCATCACAACTCTAATTAGTGCCTATCCTTCTGTTTAGTATTGTTCAATTAGAATCACAGTCTCCCTAGAGTTGGTTCACTCTACCAGACTTAACTTTACTGAATCCAAACAAAAACCCCACTAGCCAAATTCCAACAAAATCCCACTCGCCGGCATGCTAGGGTCCCACCCAACCTCTAGAGTCTCATAACTCAAATAACAATTCAAATATTTCCTTATGTCACATAAATCCAAAATCATCTAGCTCACAACGAGGATTTCCCTCAATTCCAATAATCAAACCCATGTACTTCCATGTACAACTATATCTACATAATTTGTCAAAAACTAAAACCCACATCAATAGAAATGAGATTTTATATCCTTAAACATTAGAAAATTGTAACCCCCATTCCCGACAATAGGTATTTTCCGTGTATTTTCTTAATAATTTGATTTTTATAAATTTATTTTGTGCTAAATTCGTTTCGGATCTTTTATTAAAGCATTTCCTAACCAAAAACTACATTCATTTCGAATAACGATATATTTTAATTTTCCTTTTGTTTCTTATTGATCGGCTATTTATATTTGAGCCAAATCAAATGTATTATTGCTATTTGGGTTATTTTAATAAATTTATATATTTTTTTTATATAATCTTATTATTATTATTATTATTATTATTATTATTATTATTATTATTATTATTATTATTATTATCGTTATTGTTATTTTTATCCTTGTGATTATTATTATTGTTATTATGGTTGTTATTATTATATTCTCACTGTTAATAGTATTATTATTTTGTTATTATTATTGTTATTCTTATTGTTATTAGTATTATTTTTTTTTTTATCGTTATTATTATTATTATTATTATTATTATTATTATTATTATTATTATTATTATTATTATTATTATTATTTTTGTAATGCTCGAACATACTTATTTAATTGTATTTTATTATTTTATTTAATGTATGTTTATATGTATATTTTTAAAACCATATAGTCTATTTTCTTATTGGATTTAAACCCAAAACCCAAGCCCATTCTCTTATTCGATCATACCCAAAACCCAGTATCCTATTTAATACCCTATACTAACACAACCGCCAACCCCCTATATAGTATAAACCCCAACCCACCTCTATACTTTTCATCCCCCTTCTTCTTCCTTCTTCTTCTCAAGCTGAAGCCCATTACAGCTCTCCCTCGTCCGCTCCCTGTCCCACCTTGTTGTCGTCCCATCACCGTCGAGCCCCATTCCATTACCGCATTCCCCATCGCTAACCCCCGATCGTTCTCCTCCCCTCATCGCCTCACCTTCCACTTCCATCACCCTCTCACCACCTCCAGTACTCCATCGTCCCCGACGCACCACCGAAACCACTCGTCATCTCCACCTTATTCTTCTCTGCCTCATCGACTCCTGAAGCACCCTGCCTTGATCTTCCTTTTCCATCCTCGTGCCTCGTCGTCAACCTCCCATCACCCTCGACAGCACATAGTCGAACCCATCATCGCCATTGCCCTCATCAGACATCCACGGCTTCCTCCAACCCATTGAACTCCACCTCTGCCCTCATCACCACCAGTCCACCGCCAAACCTTCTCCCCCGCTCTCATCTCTGTTTCCCGCCCAAAACAGAGCATCCAGGCCCCCTGTTCATCATCAACTTCCCATCCCCTGAGCGCCGTCGCAGTGCATCGACGACCCCCCATTGCAGCGCCGAAGTCCCGCTGTCGATGCCCTACGCCTCACCATCGTCTCCGTCTCCTCTATTTTTGGTGCAAAACAGAGCTCTGCTCGAGCTCTCGCCACTGCGTTGCTTCCTGACCGCCAGCACCCTACCGTTAGTTGCCCTTGCTGTGGGCCACCGCAGTTACAGTCGCCACCCAGTCGTCGTTCCCTCTCGCCATCTTTTTTCCTCTCTGTCACTATTGAGAAGAAGGAGAGAGATTTTGCTTGGTGTTTGTTGTGTTGTGTGAGGGGCGATCAGAAGTTGCTGTTGGGTGTTTTGGTGTATGTTGTTTTGTGTAGGAGGAGATATGTTTCGGTGTTTTAGATCTGGTGTTTGGTGTTTGGATTGGAAATTCGGTGTTTGGCGTTTTTGGTGTGTGATTGCTCGTAGTTCGCACGTGTTCCGTGCTTCGTGTTCGTGGTTTGTTGCTCTTGGATTCTCATCCCATTTTTCTTTATATTCAAATTTACCATCTAACAGGCAAGTCACTGTCCTATTGAATTGTTAATTGTATCAAATTCAAGTTTTGTTGAAACTCTTGCAAGTAGATCCCTTGTTTATCGTATTATACTTTGTTCATCTCTTCGTTGGGTCTATTGAGGGTTTACACGAGTTAACCCTAATATTCTTGACATCGTGCCACTTTTGACATGAAAAATTTGAGTAGTTAAAATATGAAATTGTTGTTTAAATTATGCAAATGTGCATGGAAAATGAAACAAAAAGATTATGATGAAATGTGGAAATTTTGTGAGTATAAACACTTATTTTGATGAACATGAAAAGTGAATGAAACAAGAATTTTAGCTAAGTCCTTACATCGGCATGAATGAAATTTTTGAAAGGGAAATATGATAATAAAAGATCAAGAATGGGTCATGGTTAACAATTGATGTTTAAGACCAATGTAGAGGTAACGCTAATTCTAGAGTGTACGTTAACTTTACTCATGATTCAGTTATCTGAGGATTAGATACACAGTGAAGATGTGATGAAAGTAAGAGAAAAATACAAGTATGAGGGCATCGGATCTACGGTGTGAGAGTATTCGCAGGCTGTCTGCATGATGCGTCATGTCATGATGTGGATACATTTCTGGAATTATTGGGACGGTGGCGACACTTGTGGGGTGTTTAGTGACTACGTAGTGCCATCGTTCGATGACGGAGGCGAATTGTCCATAGGTTGTCTGCATGATGCGTCATGTCATGACGTGGGATTCCCCTTCAGGCTGTCTAGGCATGGGCTCGTAACTCATAGAATATCTAGGATACTTGCCATAGTTATCGTAGTAGTTTAACTCATAGCGTGGGATCCAACCCTACAAGATGAAGAACGATTAAGGGCTTGCCCTCGGATTTATGTAGAATGAGATGCATAAGTTCGAACAAGTGCACATTAGTGTCATAAAATAATAAATAACTACATTTAAGACTAAGTGCACATTCACACACGACATCAATAAGATAGTCCCCCTTAGTTTTGTTTGTGACAAGTGTGTGCTTTCCAAGTAATAGAAATTAATGTGTTATATCCTAGCGTCAGTCGTATGCAACTGACGTGCCCACAGTTTATATGCAGGATAAAATGAATGAAAGGACTAAATGAGGAATGTTGCTTAAAGAATTGTTTCAATTGTTTTTTTATTCATGTAATATGTTGTAATTTACTTCCGCTGTGTTGATGTAAACATTATTGTATAAAAAGTTTAAAATTCCTTTTAAAATTGTACGAAGTGAAGTTTAAAGATCCTACGGAACTTTGAATTTAGTCTTATTTGGAATTTAAGGTGTTACAGAGTGGTATCAGAGCCACACTTCCAAGTAATACAAATTTATAAGGAACGACACCCTAGAGTGGACATTAGAGTGTGAGTTGGGTATAGAGATTTAAATGTAAGCTACTTACATTTGTGTTGCTCTATGGTTGATGCTTCTTCTTCTCCCTACCTCAAGATGGCGAACCACCACGGCCCAGCAGGCAATGATGATTTACACATAATCAAAGAGGACTACTACCCCGTACAAGGAGATTCCGATGAAGAAGATCCCGAGGAATATGAAGGAGAATGGCCCAAGTCCCGAGAGATCACTCCACCTCTGGACTCATCAGACATTTCATCCGACGAGGAAGAGCCAGTTCCGAGCGGTCTCATCGAATCTCTTCAGAGGAAAGTGGAGACTCAGAAGGATAGAGCAGACCAATTGCATGCCCAGTGTGCGATGTTCAAGGAGAACATTGCAACCCTCAATCATCGTGTTTGGGAACTCGAGAAGAGAAAGAACATGTATGATGTACTAAAGGAAGAAGTGGTAGAACTACTGTAAGCGCTTAGGAAAGCCAAGAGGAACTGCGGGGATTAGAATGTTGTATCATCACAATGCTTTTCCCCAGATGTCAGAAGATGTTTTAAATTTGAATGTACAAAGTATGAATTCAATGAAATGAAAGTGTTGATTTAAAGTTCATGTTTCCTACTTCGAATTTAATAGATCTTTTGAATCAGAGTATGGTTGGAAGAAGATCAAGGAATGGAGAAGGGCCCAGTTGTGGACTTGACTTGGAAACGGAGTTAGCCAGAGTCTATCAGACCCTCAACACCATTGCCATGAACCGAAACCGTAGGGGGATGCCTGCAAATCCAGTTCCTGAGGCAATCAAACTTGTTGAATCATTCAAGAGGATGAAACCACCAATGTTTGAAGGAAAGTCAGACCTAGATGTAGCTGAAAATTGAATTAGGCAAGTCAAGACTATCTTTGAAGTCCTGGAAACTCCAGAAGGTAGCAAGGTGAAGCTGGATACATTACAACTTGAGAAGGATTCAGTTGTATGGTGGAAATCCATGAAGCAGACTATGGGAAATGGTGTTATCGGCTGGGAGGAATTCTTGGAAGAGTTCCGCGGTCACTATTTTCCGTTCGACATCCAGAGAAGAAAGTGATGGAGTTCCTGGCACTGCAGTAGGGAGGCATGTCTGTCAGGGAGTATGAGACAAGGTTTACTCAACTTTCGAGGTATGCACCCGAACTTGTGATGGACAAGACGAAGAAAGCTCGGAAGTTCGAGCATGGTTTGAGGCCGAGTCTGAGATCAAGGATGATACCCCTTGGTATCAGGAGGTTTGACAAGTTAGTCAAGCGAACTGCAGCTACAGAGGAGGATATAGAGCAGTTTCATGCTGCCCAGAACAGGAGGAGCAATTGGAAAGTAGGGAAGAGGCCCACAGTTTCTGGGAATGTCAGGGGGCAGCTGCCAGCTCAAAGGTTCAAACCTACGGGGGCGAACGCTGTCAAAGTGGCTGGAAGACCCAGAAATGGTTGCGTGAGACCTCCTGTGGTGACTTGTTTCAGTTGTGGAGAGACAGGTCAGTAAAGATCTCAATGCCCCAAGCTGTGAGATGTCGTCTAGTATGGACCAATGCAGCAAGTTGGGAAGAAGTCATACCAGTAGGGGTGAGTATTTGCCTTGATTGAGGCCGACGCTGATGAAGTGGATCATGTCATTACTGGTACATAGGCGAATGTTTAGAAGTTTCTGTTGTTCTTTTTCCTTGTTTTGTTTAGTAAAAACGGTTATGTAACAGGAGTGTGTTATGTAACAGGAGAACTTTTATTAATTGAAAAGAAAGCTATTGTTCTGTTCGATACTGGATCCTCCCATACTATTATATCTTTTAAATTTGGTAAAGTCTTGGGAGTCAAACCGAAGTTCTTTCCAGGCAAGGTCTTAGCAGTAGCTACTCCATCAGGGGAGACTTTAACCACTGATCGGTATTAAACAGACTGTGATATCGAGATTGGAGACAGGATTTTCGGGATTGATTTGATCGAGCTGAATATCCTAAGCGTTGATGTTATCATTGGTATTGATTGGATGTCGGTGTACAGTGCGATCATCGAGTGTAAGACCAAGGAGGTAACATTGAAGGCTCCAGGAGGTCTTGAAGTCACTTTCCAAGGGGAAGAAGAGAGGTTCAGGTTTGGTGGCAGCTATCAACAAGAAGAAGGTTCCGGTGGAGGTGGAACAGATTCCAGTGGTTCGGGATTACCCGACTGTGTTCTTGGAAGATTTGCCCGGGTTACCCCCACATCGTGATGTAGAGTTTAGCATCACTATCCAACTAGGGAGGGCACATATTTCCAAGGCACCGTATAGGATGGCGCCTGTGGAGCAGGATGAAATTAAACGGCAGATTGAGAACTGCTGGGGGAAAGGTTTTATTCAGTCGAGTGCGTCACCTTGGGGAGCACCGGTACTGTTGGTGAAGAAGAAGGATGGGTCGATGAGGATGTGCATCGATTACTGGGAGCTGAATAAAGTCAATGTTCAGAACAAATATCCTATTCCACGAATCGATGACATGTTCGATCATCTTCAAGGAGCAACTATTTTCTCCAAAATAGACCTTCGATCGGGATACCATTAGGTTCGAGTGAAAGTGGAAGATGAGCATAAGACTGCATTCAGAACTCGACATGAGCATTACAAATTCTTAGTTATGCCATTTGGAGTGACGAATGCACTTGCAATCTTTATGGACATGATGAACAGAGTTCTGAGGCCGTTTATTGATTCTTTTATCGTGGTATTTATCGACGATATTCTTGTGTACTCCAAGTCGGAGGAGGAGCACACTGAGCATCTGGTTGAGGTTCTGAAGAAGCTTCAAGAGCATGAGTTGTATGCCAAGTTATCCAAGTACGATTTCTAGAAATCTAAAGTGGCATTCCTGGGTCACATCCTTTCTAAGGAGGGAGTGGCTACTGATCCTCAGAAGATAGAGGCAGTGAAGGATTGGGCAAGGCCTACTATAGTGAAGGAAATCAAAAGTTTTCTTGGGTTAACTGGATACTACACGAGGTTTATCCAAGACTATGCTCAGATAGCCGTGTCACTCACTAGTCTAACCAAGAAGAGTGTAAATTTCAAGTGGACTGAGCCGTGCAAGACAAGCTTTCGGGAGTTGAAAGAGAAACTGATTACTGCTCCCATTTTGACTTTGCCTAGAGCAGGTGTTGAATATGATGTCTACAACGATGCTTCACATTGTGGGCTTGGTTGTGTCTTGATGCAAGAGGGAAAGTTAATCGCTTATTGGTCTAGGCAACTAAGACCGCATGAGAAGAATTATCCGACTCATGATTTGAAGTTACTGCGATTATCTTTGCCTTGAAGCAATGAGGGCACTACGTGTACGGTGAGAAGTTAAACATGTACACGGACCACAAAATCTTAAAGTACATCTATCAGCAGAATGATCTGAATCTGAGGCAATGGAGATGGCTAGAAGTACTTGAGGACATTCGTCCAGAGATTAATTACCATTAGGATAAGGCTAATATAGTTGCCGATGCACTTAGTCGTAAAAGTAGTTTGGCCAGTTTGGTCACGACCCAGAGGCATCTTGCAGAGGAGTTAGATCGGGCTGGTATTGAGGTTGTTTTGCAAGGCTTGGGAGCATCTTTGGATCAGCTGAGACTTCAGCCCACGCTAAATGAAAGGATTATAGTGAGTCAGAAGGAAGATGCAGAGATTCAGAGGATGAAGGAGCAAGTTGGTGTAGGCAGATTTTCAGAGTTTCAAATCAGGGATGAAGTGTTATGGTTTGGAGAGAGGCTATGTGTTCCGGATCAATCGGAGGGAGAGTATTCTTCAAGAGGCACATGCTACTCTTTTGTTAGTACTTCCTGAGAGTACCAAGATGTACAAGGACATTAAGTAACATTTCTGGTGGTCAGGTCTGAAGCGGGACATTTCTGGTGGTCAGGTCTGAAGCGGGATGTGGCTGAGTTTTTGGCGAGGTGTGAGATTTGTCAACCGGTGAAAGCCGAGAATCAGAAGCCCGGAGGTTTATTGCAGCCATAACCCATTCCGGAGTGGAAGTGGGATAACATCAGCATGGATTTCATCACGGGTTTGCCCAAGAGTTCGAAAGGTAATGATGCGATTTGGGTCATAGTCGATTGACTAACCAAATCACATCACTTTTTGGCAATGAAACTCACTTCGTCTATGGACAAGCTGGCCTAGCTGTATGTTGCATTGATCGTCAGGTTTCATGGTGTTCCGTTGACCATTGTGTCTGATCCAGATGCATGGTTCACTTCGCATTTCTGGAGAAGTCTTCATGCAGCTTTGGGTACTAAGATGAATTTCAGCACTGCCTTCCATCCTCAGACTGATGGACAGACTGAGAGAGTCAATCGAGTTCTTGAGGATATGCTTCGGTGTTGTGTTCTAGATTTTGGAGGTAGTTGGGAGAGGCATCTAGTGGAGTTTGCCTACAACAACAGTTTTCAAACTAGTATCGGGATGGCGCCGTGTGAAGCTCTGTATGGCAGGATGTTCAGAATGCCTGTTTACTGGTTTGAAGTGGGAGAGCGACAGATGTTTGGGCCCGAGATCGTGCAGCAGACCTCAGAAAAGATCGATTTGATCAGGGAGAGGTTGGTGGATGCTTAAAGTAGTCAAAAGAGTTATGCTGACAACCAGAGAAGGGACCTTGAGTTTGAGGAAGGTGATTTTGTCTTTCTGAAGGTATCGCCTCGTAAATGTGTGATTCGTTTTGGCAGAGGTGGGAAATTAGCCCCAAGATTCATAGGCTCATATAAGATATTGAAAAGGATTGGAAAAACTGCTTACTGGTTGGAGTTACCAGAGGAGTTGTCTCAGGTGCACAATATCTTCCATGTGTCTATGCTGAGAGGTTACATTCCTCATCCAAGTGACTATTTGCCCGAAGTACCGGAGGATTTGCATCTAGATTGAGCTACATTGAGCGACTGGTTGAGATCGTGGATCGTCGGGAGAAAGTCTTGAGGAACAAGACAATACCGATGGTCAAAGTAGTCTGAAGAACCAATTGGTTGAAGAGGCTACTTCGGAATCTGAGGAGAGGATGCTGAAGGATCACCCCGAGCTCTTTGTTTGATTGTATTGTTTATCTTTCTTCTTCTATATTTTGTTTTCTCACTCTTTAAGTATAGTTCCAAGGACAGAACTATTCTAAGGAGGGAGTGTTGTAACATCCTGAATTTTTCAAATAATTAAGTATAAAGTTTTTCATTTGTTTTCACGTGTTTTGCACGTGCAATTTAATATGTGTATTTAGCTTTAAAAAATTATTCTTATATCATGAATAAATATTTTCTTCTCTTTTAAAATTAAAGCCTATTATTAATCTTTAGGCCTAATAGTCTAATTCTAGCCCACTTAAAAAAATTAATTAATTAATTAAAGAGCCCATGGATTTTTATTAATTTTAGCCCGCTAGTTAATTTTATTAATAATTAATACAACTTATAGTGTAAACTTGATCAAGTAACAAATAAATTAACAATTAAATGAACAAACTAATTTGTAGTATGCATGAAGAGGTACATGCATTGCACATGCACGTACAATGTGTATGAGAAGACTTGGCCGGCCATGGCTTGGAGTTGGAGAGATGGAGAGAGTGGTGAGGTGGTTACTTGATGATGGGTAGTTCTTCTAACTCCCAAATGTATCATATCCCTTAATCTAAACTCATCTCAACCCTTCATTCGCTTTTAAAATGTGTATAAATACCCCCTCCATTGTCTTCTTCATTACTTGCATTAGAAATTTTCAAAGATTAAGAGAAAGAAAAGAAGCATTTGTCAAGAAAAGATTGAGTGAGAAAAGATATTTGTGTGAGAAAAAGAAAGAGAAGTGTGTGTTCCTTTCCAATTGGAGGCCGGCCAAAGCAAGAAGAGGAGGAGGTCTCGGGTTCATGCTTGTGAGGAGGAGGAGCTCGAAATTTGCACCAAAGAAGGAGGAGAAGGGAGACAATCGTGCGTTCAAGGAGTTCCTTAGGAGTTTTTCTTCGTTTCTTCAACAAGGTGGGTGATTTCTCTACTTCTAGTTTAGATACCATGCTAGGAATTTAATTTGTGAATATGTTAGAAACAAATAGAAAAATTGCCATATACATGTTTGAAGAGACTGGTTAGAAATATAGGAAGCTCTAGTTTATCTACATGAAAAATTTAGTAAAATCAATTAAAATGTGTTAATTAGGAGTTGTCATGATGTTTTATTACTATATTTTCATGATAGTATATATATAAATTTGGTAAATCATGCTTGTATGAAATTTGCTTGTGAATGGATTGTAGAATGCAAATTAACACCCATGATTTGTGAAATAAATTAATTAGCATAGAAAAGTTACAATAATTGTTAAATTTTAATTGTGTTGTATGATTAAGTTTATATTCACTTGATTGTCAATTATGTTATCTCTTGAATCATAAGAAATGAGTGAATTTTATAAAAGATAAATTTAACTTGAGGCTTTAACTATGTTAAAGAATGATGAAAAATTGTGTAAACATAATGGGAAACAAGTAGATAAAAATATTCATCTAGAAAAGGAATTCTTCAATGTCGAAAACTGTATTAATGTTCCACTTTTCAAAAGAAATAAGAGAAATAGTATATTATGTGGTTAAAAAAGAGAATTTCGGAAATTTAAGAAAATATAATATACTTTTTTTCAAAGAAATATATTCTTGAAAGAGACTTAGATTTTTTTTGAATAAGTAGAATTGCTTGAAAAATCGAGTTTACTAAAAGAAAAGTAGATACAGTACATTTTATACAAAGAGCACTTAACCAACTTGTTACCGGTTAGTCAATCAGGAGCAAGTGGTCTTCGAGTGCACTTTGGGTTTGTTACTGTAGCAGACGAGGGGTGTTGGTCTTGGGTTCGAGTCTCGCAAGAGACTTTGTTTTTATGAAAATTCAATTTTTAATCTGTAACACCCCGCAAAATTGGAAATTATAATTTTGCCCTTGGGTGTTACGCACGTATATTTTGTAATGTGTTTCACTACATATTTTGGATTTGTACTATTTATACATTTTCCATATTGATTTCAGTCAACTAAAATATAATATTTCAATCCCTGGAATTTACGTGCTTTTTACGTGTTTTGATGCACGTGTTTCCACCACTACGTATAATATTTTCTATAGGTTTAAATTATTTATTTTTATGTATTTAAATCTATTTTACAAAACGAAAATTTATTTTCCCCTTGTTTCGATTAAAATGCATTTTTCGATTTTCTGCACGAATAATGCACGTGCTTTCTACGTGCTGCGATTTCATCATGAAATACATAAAATTAGTAAATATATTTTTCTTATATTATTTTCGATTATATTTAATAAAATTTTCATCAATAAAATCGATTTTCGCATTTTCATGTTTTCACGTGCGACGCACGTGTTAGTTTTCGGCGAACGCGTTTGAGCGTATCCTTTCTCGAAATGAATTTTATAAAATGTATGCGCATTTATTTTTGTATTATAAATTTTAGTTAAACTAATTTTTACTTAAAAACATAGTATATGATGTATAGTATAAATAGTACATATAGTCTTTTTGATGTAAAGTATATATAGTCCTTAAAGTATGTTCAGGTTGGTAAATGGTGATGGAGCCCACGGTAAGTATAAGTAAATAGGGTATGAATGGATTTATTTGTGTATACATATTCAGATCAGTTGAATAAGAATGGCATTTGGGGGCCCACTTGAACATGTTTGTGTATATATATTCAGATTAGTTGAATAAGAATGGCATTTGGGGGCCCACTTGAACATGCACAGCACACTTGTGTGCTGGCCGGTTTTGATCATGGAGGAGGGGGGGCCGGTGTGCATGAAGAGAGAAAGAGGGAAAATGAATGAGAGGAGTTAGTGCTTTGGAAAAGTGGGGAGGTGGAGAGTTGTAGGTTTTAGGAGTTTAGAATTGGAAGGGTTGTGAGAATTAAATAGAGTAATTTATTAGGGGTGAAATTTTGCAAAATACACCTTCCCAAAATCCTATAAATAGCACCCTACCCCTTTTCATTTCACACACAAAAATTAGAATTAAAGCAAGAGAAAGAAAAGAAGAGAAAAGAGAGTAAGAAAGTTATTGTGCTTGGAGGTTCTCTTGCTTGGAGCTTTTGCTAGGAGGAGAAGAGGACTAGGAGTTGCTTGGGAAGCTAGGAGCAAGAAGGAGCCATTCACTTGTAGTTTTCAACCTTCAAACAAAAGGTGGGTGATCCTATACTTTCTAATTTAGAATAATGTATGCTAAGTAGTATGGAATTTCTTATACGATTTATGCTATGGTATGAATTGAGAATGATAAGTAGTTCATGTATGATTAATAAATTAAATCATGTTAGGGATTAATGAGAAAAAGGAATTGATTGATTATTTATCATACATTAGCATGCTATTTAATGAATAGTATAAGTTTAATATGATAATTAGAAAATAAATTCATGTTTTTGTGTATGTTAAATTGTAGAAATATTATTGTTGATTAAGAAACAAAACATTGTCATGTTGCTTAGAAATGAGAACAAAAAGTAAGGAGAAACTTTTGTTAATGTACAAATGTAGAAACTAGTGATTATGAGATTAAGGGAAGAGATTTCATTATGGTTAAAAAGAAATTTTTCTTTTAGTAAAGAGGATGGTTTCTTACTTTCTAGTTATAGAAATACCATGCTAGAAATTATAAATTAGTTTTGTGAAAATTCATATAGAATTTTGGAAAGAATTATTGTATTGGTAATAATTATCCATAACAAATGTTTTTAACAAATTTATTAGCATAAGGGCTAATATTATAATTATATTAAACATGGTACATCATTTACGATATGCAATAATTTAGTTTAAATTCCGGGATGTTCATGTTTATTTAGTACTTTGCAATATGGTTCATAATTATTTTAACATATGGGTACATATACATTATTTCAAACCAATTGATACCTTCAGGAATGTTATATTATAAGCATGTATATGATTATAATAACTAGTATCATACACGTGCACACGTGCACGGGGGAAAATTGAAGGATGATGAAAAGGGTAAAAAGAAAATAATTTCCGAAACTGATCCACCGTAGAAAATATTTACCCGACTGGTCCACTTTTGAAAATATTTACCAAAGTTAGTCCATAACTGGTCCACTTTCGAAAATATTTGGCCTATGTACCCAAGCAAACTGTAGCAAACTAGTTGTTCGGCTACTTGTGCAATGTATAATGTAGTCTTCATAATTACTACAAGGTTTATATGTTTTAAGAAGAAATGTAAAGTATTACTTTTGTGAAGTGATTTTCTTGAAGAGAATTTTACTCTTATTTGTTCGAAGAATATTCTAAGTAAAGTGAGACATTATAATGGCTTGATTTTATTATGAAATCTCATGTGATAGAATTGTGTTCTTAAAAGAAATTATTCCTTTGCTTATAAAGAATGTGAACGGATGACTAGATAATGAATAATGATGAGACTATGATTGCTTGTGATTAAGTTGAAAGAAGAAATTATTTTAAGTTAAGACATGATTATTGAAGGGTATGTGTACCCATGTTTTTCTTGTACATGAAAGATTATGATTAAGAATTAGTAAGACTTCGGTTACCGGCAAAAATGAAAGAAAGAATTGATATGATTTTGAGATATTGCCGTGGGGCGATCTCGTATTTTGTGAACAAGTCCGGTATGAAGTAAAACTGATTCTAGAAATGATAGTACATTCATGTCTTGAACTTAGGAAAATTTAGGCACATAAGTGAAGATGTAGTAAACTTAGGGAAACGTAAGTGGGGTGCTCTATATAGTCGGCGGTGGACTCCAAGACTATAGACCCAGTTGGTGGACTGAGGTTGCCCTGTGGGAGACGGATTATTATATTTTAGTCCGGGACTATGAGGACGGGTCAGCGGTGGACTCCGGGATCTTGAGTAGTCGGACGGATGGATTTTTGTGTTTACCGTCTCCAATGTATATATATATATATATATATATACTGGGCTAGAGGGTCACATACGGGACGGTTCGTACGATGTGGAATCTGTTATAACAGCTGGCGGTGGACTCCAAGGCTGGGATTCACATTCGTGGAATAGTCTGAACTTTGTTTTGCTACCGGGTAGTTTTCATGGCGAGGGATCGAGCCCTGTATTGTGAAGAACGTAGGCGCTTGCCCTCGGACCTATGTAGTATGGGATGCATAGAATCCGAACAAGTGTGCATTAGTGTCATCCTAGTGTAGAATGGTATGCATTAGGCATTAAGACATGACATACACTTATGTTTAGAATAATCACTTTTGACACTTTACTTGTTCATTCAATCTTTTTGTGATTTGTTAAAGTATGAGATCGTTATACTATTCCCGGCATAGAGAGGATAGCCGTGTATAACATTTCGTCAGTTGTAAGTAACTGACGTGCCCACAGATTGACATGCAGGTAATGGACTATTCATGGAGTTATAAAGTGGATATGCTGTTGCTATTTGAAAGTTAAAGATGTTGCAAATGATGTTAAAGTTATACAAGTTGTATTTCATTGTTGTAAATTTCATTCTTCCGCTGTGTAAAACAAAGTTGTAATTGAACTCTGATGTATTAGTGAAAAAGTTTTAAATTTTCCTTGTAAAATTGTACGAAGTGAAGTAAAGATCCTGTGAAATCTCGAATTTATCCTTATTTGAAATTCGGGGTGTTACAGATGGTATCAGAGCATGCTTCACAAGTAGTACAAGTTTATAAGGAACGATAAAAAGTGACGATAAATTTGGGAACAAGCCAAAAGAGTCCTTCTGTCAACCGGGTGTAAACAACCCTAAGCGACACGGTATTTAAGCGTCTTCAGACCACCGCTAGCTGGGAACCGACTCTTACGGCTAACCCAAGTAAATCAGAACTTGATAGACTAAAGATTTGTTTAGGAAGAGTAGTAAGATCATTAACTATAGTCTAGAACCCGTGACACCTTATTGAGTAGTTACAATATTATTCCTGCAGACACTAGAGTGTGAGTTTCAGCTGATAGAGATTTAAATGTAAATGATTTACATTTGTGTTGCTTTATCGGCTGATGATTTCTCTCCCTTTCATTTTGGATGGCTAAAGTCATGAATGAAGTAGTTATTGACTTTCATTCATGATGTTCTCCTCGTATACATTGATATGAGAGTGTATGCGAGCACGTTTTCTCCTAGGTATCAGAGTGGCGCAGTGGAAGCGTGGTTGGCTTGGACCGTCATTCATGATACCTTACACACTTCCCTCTCAAATTATTTTTGTAGATTTTTATCATGGTACTTTCTCCGTAGTCAATATTTTTCAAATAAATATTTTCTTATGTTATTAAATTATTTGAATATTTATTATTTGTCTATCTTCCTTAGTCTTGATATTTTAAACTTGTTTTTCAAACTTAAAATTTTGTCTTTCATGTATTTATGTCACTTTTTACCCGTTTATATCAACTATTACTTCACATATCCTGTCAAGTTTTAAATTACCATTTATTAAGTTAATATTGCAACCACTATTTTTCTTCATTTATTATTTTGGGTTTTTCTTATGAAATTTTCTTATGAGCACTCATTTTATATGATTTTGATTTCTATGAAACTATAGTATCTTATCCTATATGTTTCTTTTACAAGATTGAAATTTTCTTGTTATATAAATATGACCTACCATTTTGTTTCCATTCGGTACTATTATTATTGCATATTTGTTTTGATAAATTCATTTTTCTATTAATCGCTATTCATTACTTTTATAGTTTTCCACATCTTTAATATACTGCATATACTCACTATTTATACAATATCCCTTCTCAAATTTTAACTGTCCTTGCATTCTTAGTTATTACTTATATTTTTTTTCCAGTGATCTCTATATGTATCATATATTTCAATATTCTTATTATACATATCATTTTACCCTCATCTAATTACATTAATACTTTTGTTTATGTCTATTGTCCTAAATTGCTATACTATATAATTATTGGTTTTAATGGTGTTTTCATCTCGTGTATGTGCTTTACACTATTTTGTCTTAATGTTATAAAATATTTTCATCACTACAAAATTTTGTATATTCACAAAGTATTTCAAATGTATGCTTTCTATTTTTTCAAATTGTGTGTATAATTGCTATAGTTACCTTACAAACTATTTTATTAATTGGTATACAATGTCATTTTATGTTTTCAACAAAGTCTTATTCCCATTTATTTTTCCAAAATCTTATTCAATGGTCATGTTTTAAATTGCAAATCTTGCGAATTTTCTACCGTTTATTACATTGATAAATTTTTCTAAATTACCTATTAACTATTCCCTTGCCACATTGTTTTCCGAACTATTCGAAATTAAAGACATAATTGACTTTTCCTTTTTATCTAATAGCTTACCTAATATTATTTGTATACGAGAATTTCTCTCAAACTATTCTATCTCTTGTCACATTTCATTTCTTATACAATTTTCCTAGTTTTCTTGTTCCAACTTGTAACATCTTAATATTCATAGCTTTCCTATATAGAGTTTGTTTTGTTTTCTTTGTTGTGCATACTACATTTATTTTTTTTAAAGTTGCAATTTTCTAAATACAAATATTTTCTTTGACGTGTATAAAATACAATCTTTACCCTAGCGAGTTCTGGGGACGGAACTACTCTAAGGGGGGGAGAGTGTAACACACCGCAAAATTGGAAATTACAATTTTGCCCCTGGGTGTTACGCACGTATATTTTGTAATGTATTTCACTACATATTTTGGATTTGTACTATTTATACATTTTTCATATTGATTTCAGTCAACTAAAATATAATATTTCAATCCCTGGAATTTACGTGCTTTTTACGTGTTTTGATGCACGTGTTTCCACCACTACGTATAATATTTTCTATATGTTTAAATTATTTATTTTTATGTATTTAAATCTATTTTATAAAACGAAAATTTATTTTCCCCTTGTTTCGATTAAAATGCATTTTTCGATTTTCTGCACGTATAATGCACGTGCTTTCTACGTGCTGCGATTTCATCATGAAATACATAAAATTAGTAAATATATTTTTCTTATATTATTTTCGATTATATTTAATAAAATTTTCATCAATAAAATCGATTTTCGCATTTTCATGTTTTCACGTGCGACGCACGTGTTAGTTTTCGGCGAACGCGTTTGAGCGTATCCTTTCTCGAAATGAATTTTATAAAATGTATGCGCATTTATTTTTGTATTATAAATTTTAGTTAAACTAATTTTTACTTAAAAACATAGTATATGATGTATAGTATATATAGTACATATAGTCTTTTTGATGTAAAGTATATATAGTCCTTAAAGTATGTTCAGGTTGGTAAATGGTGATGGAGCCCACGGTAAGTATAAGTAAATAGGGTATGAATGGATTTATTTGTGTATACATATTCAGATTAGTTGAATAAGAATGGCATTTGGGGGCCCACTTGAACATGCACAGCACACTTGTGTGCTGGCCGGTTTTGATCATGGAGGAGGGGGGCCGGTGTGCATGAAGAGAGAAAGAGGGAAAATGAATGAGAGGAGTTAGTGCTTTGGAAAAGTGGGGAGGTGGAGAGTTGTAGGTTTTAGGAGTTTAGAATTGGAAGGGTTGTAAGAATTAAATAGAGTAATTTATTAGGGGTAAAATGTTGCAAAATACACCTTCCCAAAATCCTATAAATAGCACCCTACCCCTTTTCATTTCACACACAAAAATTAGAATTAAAGCAAGAGAAAGAAAAGAAGAGAAAAGAGAGTAAGAAAGTTATTGTGCTTGGAGGTTCTCTTGCTTGGAGCTTTTGCTAGGAGGAGAAGAGGACTAGGAGTTGCTTGGGAAGCTAGGAGCAAGAAGGAGCCATTCACTTGTAGTTTTCAACCTTCAAACAAAAGGTGGGTGATCCTATACTTTCTAATTTAGAATAATGTATGCTAAGTAGTATGGAATTTCTTATACGATTTATGCTATGGTATGAATTGAGAATGATAAGTAGTTCATGTATGATTAATAAATTAAATCATGTTAGGGATTAATGAGAAAAAGGAATTGATTGATTATTTATCATACATTAGCATGCTATTTAATGAATAGTATAAGTTTAATATGATAATTAGAAAATAAATTCATGTTTTTGTGTATGTTAAATTGTAGAAATATTATTGTTGATTAAGAAACAAAACATTGTCATGTTGCTTAGAAATGAGAACAAAAAGTAAGGGAGAAACTTTTGTTAATGTACAAATGTAGAAACTAGTGATTATGAGATTAATGGAAGAGATTTCATTATGGTTAAAAAGAAAATTTTCTTTTAGTAAAGAGGATGGTTTCTTACTTTCTAGTTGTAGAAATACCATGCTAGAAATTATAAATTAGTTTTGTGAAAATTCATATAGAATTTTGGAAAGAATTATTGTATTGGTAATAATTATCCATAACAAATGTTTTTAACAAATTTATTAGCATAAGGGCTAATATTATAATTATATTAAACATGGTACATCATTTACGATATGCAATAATTTAGTTTAAATTCTGGGATGTTCATGTTTATTTAGTACTTTGCAATATGGTTCATAATTATTTTAACATATGGGTACATATACATTATTTCAAACCAATTGATACCTTCAGGAATGTTATATTATAAGCATGTATATGATTATAATAACTAGTATCATACACGTGCACACGTGCATGGGGGAAAATTGAAGGATGATGAAAAGGGTAAAAAGAAAATAATTTCCGAAACTGATCCACCGTAGAAAATATTTACCCGACTGGTCCACTTTTGAAAATATTTACCAAAGTTAGTCCATAACTGGTCCACTTTCGAAAATATTTGGCCTATGTACCCAAGCAAACTGTAGCAAACTAGTTGTTCGGCTACTTGTGCATTGTATAATGTAGTCTTCATAATTACTACAAGGTTTATATGTTTTAAAAAGAAATGTAAAGTATTACTTTTGTGAAGTGATTTTCTTGAAGAGAATTTTACTCTTATTTGTTCGAAGAATATTCTAAGTAAAGTGAGACATTATAATGGCTTGATTTTATTATGAAATCTCATGTGATAGAATTGTGTTCTTAAAAGAAATTATTCCTTTGCTTATAAAGAATGTGAACGGATGACTAGATAATGAATAATGATGAGACTATGATTACTTGTGATTAAGTTGAAAGAAGAAATTATTTTAAGTTAAGACATGATTATTGAAGGGTATGTGTACCCATGTTTTTCTTGTACATGAAAGATTATGATTAAGAATTAGTTAGACTTCGGTTACCGGCAAAAATGAAAGAAAGAATTGATATGATTTTGAGATATTGCCGTGGGGCGATCTCGTATTTTGTGAACAAGTCCGATAGGAAGTAAAACTGATTCTAGAAATGATAGTACATTCATGTCTTGAACTTAGGAAAATTTAGGCACATAAGTGAAGATGTAGTAAACTTAGGAAAACGTAAGTGGGGTGCTCTATATAGTCGGCGGTGGACTCCAAGACTATAGACCCAGTTGGTGGACTGAGGTTGCTCTGTCGGAGACGGATTATTATATTTTAGTCCGGGACTATGAGGACGGGTCAGCGGTGGACTCCGGGATCTTGAGTAGTCGGACGGATGGATTTTTGTGTTTACCGTCTCCAATGTATATATATATATATATATATATATATATACTGGGCTAGAGGGTCACATACGGGACGGTTCGTACGATGTGGAATCTGTTATAACAGCTGGCGGTGGACTCCAAGGCTGGGATTTACATTCGTGGAATAGTCTGAACTTTGTTTTGCTACCGGGTAGTTTTCATGGCGAGGGATCGAGCCCTGTATTGTGAAGAACGTAGGCACTTGCCCTCGGACCTATGTAGTATGGGATGCATAGAATCCGAACAAGTGTGCATTAGTGTCATCCTAGTGTAGAATGGTATGCATTAGGCATTAAGACATGACATACACTTATGTTTAGAATAATCACTTTTGACACTTTACTTGTTCATTCAATCTTTTTGTGATTTGTTAAAGTATGAGATCGTTATACTATTCCCGGCATAGAGAGGATAGCCGTGTATAACATTTCGTCAGTTGTAAGTAACTGACGTGCCCACAGATTGACATGCAGGTAATGGACTATTCATGGAGTTATAAAGTGGATATGCTGTTGCTATTTGAAAGTTAAAGATGTTGCAAATGATGTTAAAGTTATACAAGTTGTATTTCATTGTTGTAAATTTCATTCTTTCGCTGTGTAAAACAAAGTTGTAATTGAACTCTGATGTATTAGTGAAAAAGTTTTAAATTTTCCTTGTAAAATTGTACGAAGTGAAGTAAAGATCCTGTGAAATCTCGAATTTATCCTTATTTGAAATTCGGGGTGTTACATAATCAAATTCAGAAATAAGACTTTAAGTATAAACTATGTTCCCTTTCTAACAGTTAGTCACTCTGGCCATTGTGGTCGTTGGGTGTGCTTTGGGTCGGTTACTATTCATAGGCGGGGGGCGTGGGTCTGGGTTCGAATTCGGCCCTGGCCTTTTGTTGTGGTTTTTAATTTTTTTTACTTATTTCGATATTTCTTTAGTATTTTAAGTGTATAAAAAAATTGAGAAAAAAATACTAGAATTCTTCTAAAAGTTCCTAGACTTCATGAAAATTATTTCTACAATATTTGACTTAATATAATGAGAATTAGAAGAATTTTGAGAAGAACTTGATAAATATTATGAGATTATGACTTGATTAACTAAAGAAAATGAATATTTTGAATATAAAAAATTTTTGTGTAGAGATTAAAAGTGAGATTTTTTGACATGGAAAATTTGAGTAGTTAAAATATGAAATTGTTGTTTAAATTATGCAAATGTTCATGGAAAATGAAACAAAAAGGTTATGATGAAATGTGGAAATTTTGTGAGTATAAACACTCATTTTGATGAACATGAAAAGAGATTGAAACAAGAGTTTTAGCTAAGTTCTTACTTCGGCATGAATGAAATTTTTGAAAGAGAAATGTGATAATGAAATACCAAGATTGGGTCGTGGTTAACAATTGATGTTTAAGACTGATGTAGAGGTAACGCTAATTCTAGAGTGTTAATTTTACTCATAATTCAATTATCTAAGGATTAGACATATAGTGAAGATGTAATGAAAGTAAGAGAAAAATACAAGTATGAGGGCCTCGAATCTACGGTGTGAGAGTATTCACAGGCTGTCTACATGATGTATCATGTCATGACGTGGATACATCTCCAAAACTATTGGGACCATGGCGATGCTTGTGGGGTGTTTAGTGACTACGTAGTGCCATCGTTCCATGAGGGAGACGAATTGTCCATAGGTTTTTTGCATGATGTGTCATGTCATGACGTGGGATTCCCCTCCAGGCTGTCTGGGCATGGGCTCATAACTCATAGAACATCTAGGATACTTCATCTTGTAGTAGTTTAACTCTTAGCGAGGGATCCAACCCTACAAGATGAAGAATGGTTAAGGGCTTACCCTCAGATTTATGTAGAATGAGATGCATAAGTTCGAACAAGTGCGTAGGGTCGTGAAATTATAAATAACCGCATTTACGACTAAGTGCACATTCACACGCGACATCGATAAGATAGTTCCACTTAGTTTTGTTTGTGAACAAGTGTGTGTTTTCCAAGTAAGTGAAATTGATGTATTATATCATAGCGTCAGTTGTACGCAACTGACGTGCCCACAGTTTCTATGCAGGATAAAATGAATGAAAGGACTAAAAGTGGAATACTGCTTAAAGAATTGTTTCAAGTGTAAAGAATTGTATAAAAAATTTTAAATTCCTTGTAAAATTGTAGGAAGTGTAGTGTAAAGATCCTGTGGAACATCGAATTAAGTCTTATTTGGAATTTTAGGTGTTACAGTGGTAGCTCCTATGATGCTGGATTCCCTCCTTAGACAGCTTGCACGTTGGCGCCCGAGTCGTCGCTCCAACATGTTCGGGGTCACGGGTCTCTAAACTACCCACCACAAAGTCTCATCCAATACGGGCCTAGTCCTACGGTCTCAATATTCTATCAAGATGACCCTAAAATTTATTCATAGTGTAAGTCCCAAATTGAGACATCATGAATGGGGGAAATCTATAGCAATCCCAATAATAACCACACATCCACATATCATAACTCTATTCTAATCCATCACTAAGGACTAAGAAATAACCATAACATGGCTAAGATGACCTAAATCAGTCTAAAATTATTTCACATCAGTACTCAAGTAAAATATGACTTGTAAATAACATCCATAACACCTAATTAGTCATACAAGGACCAATCACATCATTGTCACTTCAAACAGTAAATTCATGTTCGGGTCTGATAGAGCCAGTTTATAGTAAAACTCATATCAAATAGCACACTGCACCGAATTTTACATTCTTAGGCTTTCTGGAAAGCCCTAGGTGTGTTCTACAACTACTTAGTTAAACATTTTCACAAATTCGGATACTAACATGCTCAAAATCGTGGTTCTTTAACATGCAGTAAAATTGTTTCCAGAATAGAGCACTTAGCATACAATGTTAAAAAAAATTATCTTATATATATCAAATGATACTGGATTGACATGAAATTTAGGAATCAATCACATAACATGCATTCACAACACATATCTAAAACTCAGTTGATTCTACTGAATGGATTTTGAGTTATCTCTCTTTGAATCATCCGCTAAAATAGAGCAATAACATTAGCAGTTTTATTCTGTTTAAATAGTATGTTAAGTTGCATGATTTTATTGCTATATCTACACATTTCCAAACACCATGCAATTTGAAACTTAAACTCTAGACAGGCATTAGAACACCATAATTCATTCTTATGAGTACACAGTAAGATCCAAATCTTTTAATCTACAATAGTAACATGCCGTCCATTCTATTCTATTTTCAACCAGCATGCAATATCGTATTTCTATTAATTAGCAAAAAAATAAAAAAAATGGAAAAATCACTGAAGGTGTACGACACATGTATGATCCTTTCATAAAAATTTCAGGTCAATATATCAAGTAGATTTCAAGTTATTGACATCGTACTGATAGAAAAATTTCAGCTTTTTAACAGTGTTACTTGTTTGGTTTCTTTTAGCAGGAATCTAGCCATTAGACTTCTAAACTTTTTCATGCAATCAATTTTAGACATCATGAACGAATTTAAACTAACATACAACCATTTCACGGCACTAGAAACAATCACAAGGTCTAGAAACACCCACCTTGATTTTGTGATGAAAGTGATGTTCTACAAGCTCCTAACTTCAATCTTGACCCTCTTACTCCTAACTCCTTGCCTTCTTGGCTCCTTGGCTCCTCCTCCTTGGATTCCCTTCTTCCAAATCAGTAGCTATCAACAATCGATCCCTCTTTCTCTCTTGTTTTTTTTTCTCTTGAAGGGTGGAAGAAGTATGAAGTGAAAATGAGAAGTAGAGTTAGGATGAGATGAGGGGGAGTTAAATGGTGAGTGGGGGATGGTTGTGAACAGGATTTCATGCAAGGGGGGAGGGAGAGGATGGAGCTTCTTGCACTGGGTGAGAGTGGAGGTGGAGTGTAGGAGTGGAGAAGATCCCTTGGCTTTTCACAATTCATCCTGATAATATTTTCAAATGAGCTCCAAAAGCTTATCTTTTCCCTCCTTTCTATGCATGGCCGACCAAGCTTATGCTTGCTTCATTTTTTTTATTTTTTTTATTTTTGTTTGCGCTTTTGCTTTGGATCAAATCTTATTGGGCTTCTCAAGCCCAACATAAATATTTCATGAAGAGTTTCTCTTCGAGTTTTATTCAAAATAAAAATATAGTTTTTTTGTGCTTGAAAAAGTCATATATATATATATATATATATATATATATATATATATATATATATATATATATATATATATTTATAAAATTGGAGTTGTTACATCACTCCCTCCTTAGAATAGTTCTGTCCTCAGAACTACTCTTAGTGGGAGGAAAAATAGAAATGGAAAAATCACACAAACAACTCGGGGTTAAGTCTCCTACATCCGGCTCTCTGGTTCCCAAGTAGCTTCTTCAACGAATTGATTCCTTCAGAGTACCTTGACCATCGGGATCACTTTATTCCTCAGCACCTGATCCTAGCGGTCCACTATCTTCACCGGTCGTTCTTCATATAAGAGGTCCACCTAAAAGTCTTCTGGGATCTCTAGCAGTTGATGATCTGGATCTGGGATGTACTTCCTTAACATGGATACATGAAATACATCATATACTTGAGCTAGCTCTACTGGTAGTTCCAACTTGTAATTTGTCTTAATAATCTTCTTAAGAATCTTGTAGGGTCCAATAAATCTTGGGGACAGCTGTAACACCCCGGTCGAAACAGCGATTTTTCTAACAACTGCCCAGCACAGGCTTGCCTCATAAAAGGTGCTATAACTGATTGGTGATCTCTAATCCCATGCAATTATATAAATATATATATATATATATATATATATATATATATATATATATATATATATATATATATATATAATCATTCAAACCTTCGATATGGGACCAAATCCCCACATCATCCTCTCTTCTCACGAGAGGAACGCGCAGTAGACCCCGCCTCAGGTGGGCCCCACTGCACACAGCCCCCCATGTCAGTAATGCTTCATCAAGGACCTCTTCACAAACGACCTCTTCACAAATAGGCGGGACCCACACGATTGCCACATCACCCATGACAGCAACAACCAAAGAAAGCAGTATGTTGCATGCATCCCATGCCCCATCCCCCATGCATTAAATCCAAACACACCCCTCATTGGAAATCCTATGGGGCACAACCTCCAATTAATTATATATATATATATATATATATATATATATATATATATACCCCCATGCATTAAATCCAAACACACCCCTCATTGGAAATCCTATGGGGCACAACCTCCAATTAATTATATATATATATATATATATATATATATATATATATATATATATATATATATATATATTCTTTACACGGGGTGTTACACACACCCCCCTTATATATATATATATTCTTTACACGGGGTGTTACACACACCCCCCTTATATATATATATATTCTTTACACGGGGTGTTACACACACCCCCCTTATAATAGTTTTGTCCTTAGAATTACGCTTAGTGGGAAAGCAAACAAGAGTTAAATAAATAACTCGAGAAATACACTTTCTCATACTGGGTTCAAAATCCCCCGCTACACAAGCATCATCACGACAGCTACCAAGAGTTGATCATCCTTCGAGTATAGGCTCTCATCCCGAGTTATTGAATGTCATCCTCACTTCGTGGATCATCCTGGGGCCTATTTCATCCCTCGTCCCTAAAATCCTAGCGATCAATAACCATTTATGGATGTCGCTCTCGTCTAGAAAACAGGAGATTAATCCCACTCCATAGATCATCCTAGGGACTTTTTCATCCCTTATCTGGAATACTGTGGAATATTTCACTCCGTGGATCATTCTGGAGCCCTCACCACACGAACTCCATATGAGTGTTGCACTCATCCCAAAATACTGGAGATCAATCCCACTCCACAGATCATCCTGGGGCCTATTTCATCCCATACCGGGAATACTGGAGAATATCTTACTCCGTGGATCATTCTGGAGCCTCACCACATGAACTCCTCGTGAGTGTCGTCCCGAAATTCTGGAGATCAATCCCTCTCCACAGATCATCCTGGGGACTATTTCATCCCTCGTCTGGAATACTGGAGAATATCTCACTCCGTGGATAATTTTGTAGCCTCCCTACTCACGATCGTTCCTGCTTCATCATATCTCCCATCTAGTGCACAATTTAGGTTCTCAGAATGTCTTCTAGCTCTCGGTTGCACTTCTGGGTTCGGTGACCACTCCCACCTTAGGAAAAGGATAAAACCAAGATATGTAGCTCCAGCTTTCTCGTATGAAGGTCGCTGCACTGCAATCCACCACAACTTCAGTTGCAGGGTTGCCTCCCTGACACCTTGCTAGTATTCCAAAAAGAACTTAATCCCTAGAAAGAGCATAACACACCATTTTCAAAGCATAATAAAATAGTTAATTTATCATCCCAAAATCCAGGTACATAAGGGAGATTTACAACATTCCGTTACTTAATCAAAAGACAAAATGATCCATTATGAATCCTCTATGCTAGTGATAGCATCGTAGTTCCCTGCATCTCCTTCAGTCACGGTGAGATTCATCCCTGGCGAAAGCATTTCTTTTCCTTATCGACCTCTTTCTGAGTCTGTCCATCAGTGTTCCCTTGCAGTTGTGGACAATCTGACTTCTTCTGCCCCGCCTTTCCGCAGTTATAACAAGTACTTGCCTGAGCCTTCTTAGGGCATTGACTTTCAAAATGTCCTGGCTCTCTACAGAAGTAACAAGCTATTGTTTTGGTGTTTCCCTCTGTGGTGTTAGGTTTCTTAAATTTTTGAGTTGTGGTTTGTCCTTCGAAACTTGCTGCAGTTGCGGGTCTCTTTCACTGGCTCCTTATTTCAGTCTTGGCCTGCATCTTCCGGTCCTGGTTCATGTCTAGTTCTGTCACCGCCGCCCTATGCTTCTGCTTGTCGAATCTCCGAATGCATAGGGGCACCACTCCCGACCTCAGTGCAGGCCTAAGTCCCTGCTTAAATCTTTTCGCCCTTTTTCACTTCATCCTGCGCTATCTCATAGGCATAGTGGGACAACTGAGTAAACTTGGTTTCACAATCCCTGGCGGTCATGTTTCCCTGTTGCGGATTCATGAACTCCATCGCCTTATCTTCCTGAGCGTCCAAAGGAAAGTAGTGCTGTTTAAATTCCTCCAGAAAGTTCTCCCAAGTGATCAGTCCTTCTCCCATTCCATATTTGACGGATTGCCAATCTGACCATGCTTCTTTTAGGGGTTTCGAGCACTTCGAAAATGGTTTCCACTTGACGGGTCCAAACATCAGCAGGCCAAGGGATTTGCCTGTCCCTCGAAGACAGGTGGCTTCATCCTTTAAAAGGACTCTACCAGTTTTAGTGGGTCAAGGAAGAAATTCCCCATGTTGCCTCTGTGTGCTGCGGGATGCAGCATGAAGTTCTGTTGCGCTTCCATGAATGTGGCCATCGTCTGGTACATACGTGCAAATTTGACCTCAATATTGAAGCCAGCATTGTTGGCCCCGCTGCTTTTGCCCTCGGTCCTTCCACATTTGCCACCTCGGGTGCTCTTTGACATCTTTGCTTGTAGTTTGATCTCCTTCAAGCTTTTTGATCCTTTGTTTTTCTCCTTGCCTTCACTTGAGCCCCTTGCTTCTGGTCCTTGCTTTGGCTCCTTGTTCTCCTTCTCCTTGGCTTCAATTTTCAGTATGGATTTGTTTGGGGGTAAGAATGGAAGTAGGAGAGTGTAGGATTTAAAGTAGAAGAAGGTAAGAGTGTAAAATGGAAAATATTTCCATGAGAGGGGGTTTAAATGCAAAAGAGAGAGGGGGGTCAGATCTGCCTTGAATTTGGTATGGGGAAAAATGAGACATCTTGCCTTAGATTGGGTGAATGAGGAAGTGGTGTGTATGAGTGGACAAAGCCTCATGATGAGAGTCTTTGAATTCAAACAATTTCACACCAACCCTAAAGTTTTCCCTCATTCTCCCCCTAAATTGGCCGACCTATCTTGGGCTTCATATTTTTTATTTTTTTTATTTTTATTTTTTATTTTATTTTTTGTTTTGTTAGTTCCATTTGGGCCTTTCAAGCCCTTATATATATATATATGTGTATAGTATTATGATAAAACTAGTCATGAAAATAAAAATATAATTCTTTCAACATAAGAAAAATATAGTTTTATACGTAATAGAATTTAGTTTGTGTACACAATGTATGTATAAAAGTTAGGGTTGTTATATCACTCCCTCCTTAGAATAGTTCTGTCCTCAACAACCACAATATTTTATGACAAAGAAAATGTGAGCAAACACAGGTGTCAGTATATGACATGACCTAGAACTAATGCACTCCCAATGCACACAGTGCTCTTAGTCTAATGCACACTTGGTTGGAGATATATGCATCCCATATGTAATATCCCGCTCGGATATTATATTTGTATTATTATTATTTTTAAAAATTAAAACATTTCCTATAGAAATTACTTAGTTTTAATAAATATTCATTATCTGTATATATATACTAGTAAATATATATATGTATTGTACCGATTTTGCGCATTTGTACAAAATCACGTAATATGCGTTTTTGAGAAAATATCTGTAATATCCCGGTATGATATTAAAAATTATTATTTTATTTTTATTTTCAGAATTGAAATATTTTTTGGGGGTATTACCCTGTTTAATTAATAAACATCATCTGTATATATAGAATAGTCTGTATATATCCATATTGTACAGATTTCATACTAAAATCTCCCGAGCTGATAATAAAATTGTTTTTATTATTATTTTATTTTTATTTTCAAAATCGAAATATTTTTTATGGAGTATACTCGGTTTAACTAATGAAAGTTATATACTAGCACGTATGTATACGTATTGTGTCAATTTCGTTAACTGATATAAATATTATTTTAATATTATTTTATATTAGAATTAAATTATTATTTATGCAGATTGTTCAGTTTAATTAATAAATGTAATCTGTATATATAGACTTATGTACGTATACAAATTGTATCGATTTCGTACACTTGTACAAATCATGTATTATGTGTTTTGGACGAAAACATCTTTATTTTTGTAATGATTGATCAAAGATCAATGGCTAGGATTTAATTGGGAGGGATAAACATAGGTTATATGATTATTAGAAATACAATTAATATTAATAGGTGTCATTCCTTCATGGCTAAGTTAACCCACTTACACTCACCCTCACCCCTCTCCCCTCACCATTTGGCCGGCCAACTCCAAGGGCCAATAGTGCCAAGCTCTAAAGCTCATACACCCACCCTCTCTTACTCTCACTCTCCCATCCTCCTATAAATACCCCTCCTAATTACTGTGGTACATAAAATAAAAATATCGCGCCCCTTCACTCTTTGCCTCATTTGCCAAGAGAAAAATAAAGAGAAAGAGAATGCAAAAGAAAGAGAGAAACTTAATTGAGAGTTCTTCATTTGTATGTTGTAGTAGGAGCTAGGAGGAAGGAGAAGGAAGCTAGGCTAGTTCTTCCTACTTAGTAATCAAGGTGGGGGTCTCTCTAACTCTTCATTTATGTGGATTTTGTTTTTCTTCTTGTTTGTTGTTTGATATTTTAAACAACGTGGACTAAATCATGTGCATATGAGTTGTGTGGATCAAGAATGATCACATGAAGGTATTGAATGATAGAAATCAAACAAAATAACATAAAGATTAAGCCTTTAAATAAGTTGTTGTTGCTACTTGTTGTTATTCTTGTTATTGTTGTTCTTATTTTTATAAAGACAACAACATGGACTAAATCATGTGCATATGATGGGCTTAAAGTGTTTTATGAATGATTGGGGTTGTAAAACTTAACAAAACTAATAAAGATCTAATCTTTAAATAAACTTAATGTTGTTATTGTAGTTAATTGTTGATATTGTTTTTATTATTGTTAATAAAAGACTAATAACTTGGACTAATTCATGTGCATATGAGACTAAGAAAATTTACATAACAAGTTTGAGGGTGTAGAACTCAACACATATAATAAAAGATAAGTCTCTTAGTAATAGGTTGTGTGTTGTTTTCTAATTTATTAAAAATCAAGTCCTTACAAATTCTAGTTCATGAAAGATTTAGCTTTTATTCCAGGTTAAGAATGATTGAGTTTTATTTTGCTTCTAAATGTAAAAAGATCAATTCGTTATTAATAGGTTTCATGTTACTTTCATGTTGATTAAAAGTCCTAGTTTTTCTTCTATATGTAGAAAGATCAAATCATTTAATAGCATGCTTATTTAGCTTCTAAGTTAAAAAGATTAGTTCTTTTAGTAGTAGGCTTCTTTAGCTTCTTTGTTGAAAAGATAAGTTTTTATTAGTAGTGATATGTCTAAAAATATGATTAAATCGGGACCGTTCAAATAGGGGCACGAAACTTAAAGCTCTCAGGGGTAAAATGGCTATTTCACCTACAAATGGGTCTAAAATGGGAACTGGGTCTTTCTTCAAAGTCCAATAACCCATAAATGGATCTGTCTTATTGGATATGGGTACCAACCCGTTACAAACTAATTCAGATATTTAAAGAGTAATTCAAATTCATGGTTATCTCTATGAAACGATTTAAACTCTACATATCATCCAAAAACACTGGAAAGTAGAGATAAATCCTTATCTCGAAACGGGTCCCTATGGCGACTATAAATACCCCTCTCCCCCCCACCGTAATAAGGTAATCAATCTTTTTCCACATAAAGCTCTTTCATAATCTTTCTTATTACTGACAAGAGCGTTGGAGGGTTCATCGCCGAGATCCATCCCGGTATATCGAACTTTTTTGCAGCTCAACGGCAGCGGCAAGAAACCAGTCAAATGTAGGTGAAGGTCAACTGGTTTGCTTTATTGTTTCCAAAAAGAATCCACAAATTCATCTGTTTGCTCCCAGACCAAAATTAGCAGTAACAGATTGGCGCCGTCTGTGGGAAATGAAAAAGCAATCCAACCTTACTTCATCAGCAAAAGTAGTTTCAAACCATGCATCCGAAAGAGAAGGGGAAGGCAGCGGCCTCCAGCCGAAGAGCCACTCCTCTTCTTCCTCCTCCTCCAGTCCAAGATGTTCTTCCTCAACAGCCTCCTCCTCAACAGGCCCCTCCAGGGTCTCGGGGGACTTCCCAGGGGGGCTCTCGTCAGAGTGTCCAAAGCAACATCCTCTTCATGACCATGTCTCGGTCCAAAATCCTTCAGATGACTCTATTGCTTGTCAAAGCCCTCTCGAGCAGGATCTCCGTCAAGTAATTGTTAACTGCCAGCAGGGGGTTGACCTCCGAACTTGCTTGAATGGAGTCCATCTCCTGAGCACCCAGGGGCCTCGAGAATCTGGACCCCCCGTAGGCCGAGGACCAGAAGATCCCCTCCCGCTAGGAGGCGAAGAGAGTCCCCTCAATGTCATCGGCAGAGAATTCATACTCCAGTAAGCTGAGCCACACCTATGGATCGCCGAGCTGGAGGGGCACCAGTCACTCAGGCCGAGCTCCAGAACTTCAAATAAGATATCAAGCGAGCTCTTAAATTGCCACGAGTCAGGATCAGCGTGCCCCAAACCCTCATTATTCCGCCACTCACGAAGGAGAGACCCGAGGGCCGACTAGATCCAACCGAAGGGATGACTCGGTTCGCTGCCGTCTCCACGAGATGAGGATGTGCTTCAACAAGATAAATCCCGAAGAAGAACAATTGACCAATAAGTTCTGCCCCAGCAGACCTTCCTTCTCTACGGCCATCATGGAAGCTCCGGTCCCCGAAGCCTTTAGGCCACCCCGTTTTGAATCCTACAATAGGGAGTCGGACCCGGCCGATCATATCGAGAGTTTTAAAACTCTCATGATGATTCATCAAGCCTCAGATGCGGTTCTCTGCAAGGCCTACCCAACAACATTGAGGGGACCAGTGCAAAAGTGGTACTCTCGTCTAACCCCCTCCTCGATCTTTTCATTTGAACAGTTTGAGGAGCTCTTCCTCAGCCCACTTCGTGGGCAGTCGCCGAGCTGAGAAAACAAGTGTATCTTTGGTGACCCTCAGCCAAAGAAAGGGTGAATGCCTAAGAGATTACGTTCGGCGCTTCATCGCCGAAGCCCGGTCTATTGTTTCCCTCAACCAATCAGCAGCCTCGGCGGCATTCTGGCACAACGTCACTAACGCCGACCTCAAGGCATCCCATGCCAGGAAGCCTCCTCGGGACATCTCAAAACTCCTGCTTAGGAGTGAGAAGTACATCCGAGTGGAAGAGGCTCTCAACCCCCCCACTCTTGAGGAATCATCTTCCGGAAACAAACGAAAGAATATAAGCAAAGAAGGGTCCCAGAAATTTCACTGGGAAGACAATGGCCAACGCTGCCCAGCTCCTCGTTTTGAGAAGTTCACCCCCCCCTCAATGCTAGTATATCAGCAGTTCTTATGGAGGTGGACAAGGAAGGGCTACTCTGCGTTCCCCTTAGAATGAATACCCCTGACAAGAAAAGAAACAGGAATAAGTAGTGTCGCTTTCATAGGGACTACGGCCACGACACGCATAATTGTCGAACTCTTAAAGAGGAGATCGAAGAACTCATATAGCGGGGACTCCTAGCCAAGTTCGTCCGAAAAGACGGGGCCAATCTTCCACCCCGAGGAGCCTACAAGAGAACAGAGAGGTCCGCCGAGTTCCAAGATTCCAAACCTGGGGCCGTCCTCCACCTTATCCATGGAGGTCCAATGGGAGGAGAACCGAACTCCTCCCAAGAGGCCTTCACCCAATTGTGGAGGTAGGATTTCAGTTTTCAATAAGATCGATTCTTGTAGCATGGCCAAAAAGCATGTAATAATGGCTCCCCCACTGAAGTGGCCACTTATTTTGTTTTTGAAAATTATTGCACGTGCCTTATTTCTATCTCTTCGGGTCACATCTACGACCCGTTAAACAATTAGTTCGGAGCCCAGCTTATCCTACAAGGTCGCTCCCATAACTTACTAAGCTCACAAGACAAGTTTGGAGTCCAACACTTTCTTCGACGCCGCTTTAGCCACTTGCGAACGAGCAAGTGCGAAGTAGCTCACCATTCGAAATTTCTCCTACAATTCGTTAAACTCTCTTAACAACAAGTTCGGAGTCCAACACTTGGTTCGATGCTGCCTTAGCTACTTGCGAACGAGCGAGTATGAAGTAGCTTACCATTCGAAATTGGTCCTACAGCTGTTGAAACTATCTCAGCAACTAATTCGGAGTTCACAATCATGGTTCGAAAATTGCCCTCACAGCTTGCAAGTATGTGGTTTAGGGGCTCAACACGAACATTCATACTACTCCCACTACTGGTTAAATTTTGCAAATGAGTTCGGAGCACAACTCTTTCCTAGAGTATCTCCTCAAACTCGCCTCCCAAATGGCTCTCTCCTAGAGCCTGGTGATGATCTTCACTCTGCTCGCCTCCCGAGCGGCGTTCTTCTCAACGAGTTTGGAGCTCAACTCTCCCCTAGAGTTGCTCCTTAAACCCGCCTCCCAGACGGCTCTCTCCTAGAGCCTGGTGATGCTCTTCACTCCGTTCACCTCCCGAGCAGCCTTCTTCTCAACGAGTTCGAAGCACAAATCTCCCCTAGAGTTGCTCCTCAAACTCGTCTCCCGAACGGCTCTCTCGTAGAGCACCGGTGAAGCCCTTTTCTTCGTTCACCTCCCGAGTGGCCTTCTTCTGAATGAGTTTGGAGCTCAAAACTCTCTCCTAGAGTTGCTCCTCGCACTCGCCTCCAAGAATGGATCTTCCCAAGAGCCATACAAAGTACTTCTCAACTTCATGAAGACAAAGATGTTGTGGGACAGTTTTGACCTGAAAGAGGATAAGTCTTCAATTGACTTCCAAAGAGAAATTATAGATCTTCGAATCAGCTTCGAAACGAGAGGTCACACGCCCCAATCCAACCTCCGTAGCACCGGGAAAGTGGGTTACAATATAGTTGCGCCGAACAAAAGAATGAGGGAGAAATTTCGCCTCAAGATGCGTGTCTGATCTTGATCAACGGCTCAGATCTTGTCACGTCTCTCGGATCCAAAATCCGAGCATACGCGTCCCTGAATGTGAAATTGGAGAAAACTTTGTCTTAATATTCACGACCGATCAAGATCCAATGGCTGAGATTGAGCCATGTCCCTCGGAGTCAGATCCGAGCAAACATGGCTCTAAGCGTGAAATTGGGGAAAACGTTGCCTCAAAAAATATGTTCGATCAAGATCGATGGCTCAGATTAAGCCACGTTCCTTGGAGTCAGATCCGAGCAAACGTGGCTCCGAGCGCACAAATTGGAAAAATGTTGCCTCAAAAAATGCACTCGATCAAGATCCAACGGCTCAGATTGAGCCACGTCCATCGGAGCCTAATCCGAGCAAACGCAGCTCCGAGCGTGAAAACGAGAAAAATGTCTCATTGTGATTCGTGCTCAATCAAGATCTATGGCTCAGATTCATCAATGGGCTCAAATAAACAGGTGCAGAGAGATGTCCAGAATAATTCGAAGCAACATTCTACTTCATCTACCAATTCTATTGTCAGGTTGTACTCCTCATCTTCAGACCCAAGTGATCCTCTTGTTCCCCACAACTTAAAGAGGCTTAACAGGTCGGGTTCGGACCCACTTTAAACCCAAACCCGCAAAATACTCCTTCAAAACCGTCACCTTCAAAAAATCCAAACATCCAGAGCTTCCACTCCTCGCCAAGCCATCGAAGAGCTTGGAGCTCCGCCGAGCCCTCCTCCATTGTTGTCGAACTCAAGTTGCCACCGAACCCCTTCGATCTCCCCTCCAGTGCCGAGCTCCGACCTCGCCTCTGCTTGCCGAGCTCAAAGTCTCCACTGCCAAGCACTACTCCAAGCGACGAGCTCACCTTCCTTGTCGTCACCTTCTTCAACCTCCACGGCGACGAAGCTCCGTCGAGCCCCATCCGATGCCGAGCTCCCCTCGTCGCCTTCCACTTAGCGACCTCACACGACAGCCAAGCAGCGTTGCTGAGCTCCCCTCTCACGCCAAAACCCACCATCGCCGAACCCATTTGAAGTGACCTCAACTCCGAACTCCACTGTCTCCGAGCTCACCTCCACTCCTCGCCGATTCCCCCTTCGCCTGTCTCCGAGCTCGACCTCTGTCAAAGCTCCGGCCAACTCCGAGCTTCAACTGCCTCGTCGAGCCCCGAGCTCAAGCTCCCTCGCACGAGCTCCGTGAGTTTTCCTCTCCACTGACGTCGAAGACGAAGAGGGTCGAAGATGAAGAAGACGACGCGATGATGAAGAAGACGACGCCGAAAGAAAAACACCAGAGAGAAGAAGAAGGAAAAAGGCGGGAAAAAAGAAAAAAAATGGGGGCCCCACGTGGCAGTCAACATTTGGTGGGTCGGCGACGGGTTCCGAACAAAAGGTGTTCCGAGCATGAAATGAGAGAAAAACCCCCGCTTTGAGATACGCGCCCTCTGATCGTGATCAACGCATAGGATTGCGCCATGTGTACAGGTAATATTTAATTAATTTATTCATTTATTTAATTGAATTAATTATTTAAAAATTCAAAATTTTAATTAAAAATCGAAAAAATTAATTAAAAAATTCTAAAAATAATTATTAATTCGGAAAATAATTTTAAAATTCTGAAAATAATAATTATTAAACCAGAACAATTAATTAAATTTTTGATAATTAATTATGTTAATTCAGAAATTGAATAAAAAATTCAAAAAATGATTAAAAATTGGAAAAAAATCTTGAACAATAAAAAAAAATCAAGAAAAATGTGAAAATAATTTTGGGCATTTTACAAGCTCAGATTGACACTGTTACACCTTTAGCAAGATCCAAACTCTCTTAAGAACTCCGATAAAATCCCGTACGCTATTAGAACAACAAAACTACTCCTCAAAGGCTGTTAAACTTAGTCTTCGGGAGTGGGGGGCTCGTGATATGGCTAAAAATAGGATCAAATTAGGACCGTTCAAATCGGGGCACGAATCTTAAAGCTCTCAGGGTAAAACGGTAATTTCACCTACAAACGGGTCTGAAATGGGAACTTGGTCTTTCTTCAAAGCCAATAACCCATAAACGTATATGTCCTATTGGATATGGGTAACAACCCGTTACAAACTAATTATGATATTTAAAGAATAATTTAATTTCATGGTTATCTCTATGAAACGATTTAAACTCTACATCTTATCCAAAAACATCGGGAAGTAGAGATAAATCCTTATCTCGAAACGGGTTCCTATGGCAACTATCAATACCCATCTCCCCCCACCGTAACAAGGTAATCAATCTTTTTCCACATAAAGCTCTTTCATAATCTTTCTGATTACTGACAAGAGCGTCGGAGGGTTCTTCGCCAGGATTCATCCTGGTGTATCGAACGTTTTTGTAGGTCAACGACAGCGGCGAGAAACCAGTCAAACGTCGGTGAAGGTCAACAGGTTTGCTTTATTGTTTCAAAAAAGAATCCACAAATTCATCTGTTTGCTCCCACTCCAAAATTAGCAGCAACAAGTAGCATGTTTATTTTGCTTCTCGGTTATCAGAAGACTTCCCTGTTATTCTAGGTGTAAAAAATAGTAAACTTGAGTTTCATAAAGAACTTGGAAAAGTTGTCAACTAGAGAGTTGTAGTAGACGTTCTTATCTTTCCAAAAAACCCAATTTAAAAAATTTTGATAAGTATAGCACCGGTTATGAACTTTACAAAATTTCAGCAGCAAACTTCTTTGCTGAGTTTCTGTTTGGAGAGATTATGAGTTTTCGACCTCGTGTTGACTTAAATTAAAAATCTGTTAACTAGAGAGTTGTAGTAGATGTTTGTAGCTTTCTAAAAAGCCCAATTTCATTATATTCCGATAAGTATTGCACCAGTTATGATCTTTACAAAATTCCAGCAGCAACTTTCACTTGTTGAGTTTCTGTTTGGAAAGATTAAGAGTTTTCGTCCTCTTGTTGACTTAACTTGAAAAAGTTATAAACTAGAGAGTTGTAGTAGATGTTCTTAGCTTTCCAAAAATCCCAATTTTGTTAAATTCCGATAGGTATAGCACTGGTTATGATCTTTACAAAATTTCAGTAGCAACCATCTTTGCTGAGTTTCTGTTTGGAGAGATTAGGAGTTTTCGACCTCTTGTTAACTTAACTTGAAAAAGTTGTCAACTAGAGAGTTGTAGTAGATACTCTTAACTTTCCCAAAAGCCCAATTTTGTTAAATTTCGATAAGTATAGCACCAGTTATGATCTTTACAAAATTTCAGCAGCAACCTTCTTTGCTGAGTTTCTTTTTGGAGAGATTAGGAGTTTTCGACCTGTTGTTGACTTAACTTGAAAAATGTAGCGCACCGAATTTCCAATATGATGTCTCAGAAATACGTGGCACAATTTCCAGCATCAACTTCAATAGCAATAGTAAACATAGCAAAAAACACAGATAATTTTTATTTTGACTTTTATTACATCACTTGTTTACAAAACACAGCAGAATACAAAACACCTTGAATTACAAACTTTCTTTTACAACACTTTCTTTTACAATTTTACATAAGCCATAACATCATTCTAGATCAAGCATCCAAATCCCAATCTACAAGCACATACCTGTAAAACATGAGGCTAGAGATAATCCTAACCCCCAAAACTACCGGGATCAGCCATAACGGTATGAGTGACATAAAAAAGAAAACAATATAAATAAGCATGAAACGCAATATCATAACAACATGTATCAACAGCAAGAATAAATAAAATAAGGAACAACAATAAATAAAACATGAAAACATCAAGTCAAACTAGACTAAGTGTCAAGTGTAGGAAAACAGAAAACAACATGCATAAAACCAAGTCTAGAAAACATCAATGCTATATGCTGACTCTCTAATGCATACTGGTCGGATTCTATGCATCCCACAATACATAGGTCCGGTGCAACCCCTTAACGATCACCACTTTATAAGGTTAAATCCCTCGTTATGCAACTAATCCTACTACGATGATAGAAACAAGATCCAGAATACTCTGCGAATAGGCATCATAACCCTCGACGCACAAGCATCATGTAAGAATAGCTCTAAAACTGGAGAATCACCTCCCAACTGTGTGCTCCACGAATAGTCTTGCGAGGCCCTCGACGTGCAGATACACTGAGTACATCCCGTGAATAGGCCCGCCGATCCTCGACACGCGAATGCACCCTGCATGCTCAGTGAATAGGCTTGCAGACCCTCGACACGCGAACATACAAATGTCCTCTCGAGACAGGATAACAAACTATTCTAGAATGAATCCGTTGGACTAACAAACCAAGAGCATATACTTACGTTTCCCATGTTCCATCACATCTCCACTAGTGCCTGTACTTAAGTTGGTTATTATTGAAAACACAAAAATCCTCATCTCTAGAGTTAGTGTATCCTGCCGGACTTAAATTCTCAACAACAACCCCAAGACCCAACTGGTCTAAATCAACAAAATTTCATCTGTCGGTTCACTGAACTCCCTCTCAACTCTTAGAGAAATCACAACTCATCCATCAAGATCAAAACTTTTAATAAAACTCACAAATCCATCGTCAAAATGATTATATGAAGAAAATTCTTAAATCAACAAAAATCCAAATCTTATATAAAATTCCAGAATCCAAATAAATATTAAATCTATTAAATAACTAAAATCATATTTTTAAGTTGTAGAATATCACAAAACATCAATTCCTTTGAAAATACGTATAACTCAACTAAGTTCTACAAGAATACATTTAAAGCTCCAATATAAACAATATAAATCTCTATAAAATATTTTTAATCTGTAGCAAAATATCTTTTAAAATAATATAATATTGAGGGAACAATCGTTCAAAAGAAGCATAAGAAACTCAAGAAAACATCAGTTAGAGCAGTAGCAGTCGACTTCATAGGGTGGTCGGTCGACTGTCCCGCGTGAAATCCAAACTCAAGAAATCCATCAATCAGAGCAGTGACAGTCGACTGCATACTGTAGCCAGTCGACTGTCCCGCGTAAAATCCAAAGCTTCAAGAAAACATAAATCAGAGTAGTGGCAGTCGCCTGTGAAAAGGGCTTAGTCAACTGTCCCGCACGAAAATCCAAAACTCCTAGAAAACACTGCAGCCAGGTTCGCGACTGTCGACTGTCGAAACTTACCAATCGATTGTCACACCTACAGACTGCAGTTTTGGGTTTGTGAATGTTTTAAACCGATACATGATTCCACTTTGTAAAATCAAAAATTTGAAGAACTATTTTCCTGAGATGATTAATTGTAACTTGTATAACATATAAGAGTTATTAAAACACATCAAAGCATATCAAGATCTCGAAATAGAAATTTTTCACAAAAATCTTTCAAAACAACAACATATATATGTATATGTTCAAAATAGGGATTTAAGCAACAATTTTAGTATCAGAATTCATCAAATGGAAGTTGGGTATATTTCAAAACCATCTTTGTATCAAAACCATCGAAATTCAATCAAAACTTCATCAAAACTCAAAAAAACCCTCAAAACAGTGGATTAAGAATGGGAAGGTGTGTGTATGTGTGTTTGTATAATTGTGCATCAGTTTATCATTGTGAATCCAATGTATATATGTAGTATGTTGTTCCAAATAACCTCAGTGTCAAACAACCCAGATCCAAATCAAGATTTCCACAAAAATGCATTAAAGCAACCTTCGGCCTGCACACTACAGACCCGAAAGCAAAACCCCTCTTTTTACTTCAAAACTTAATCTTTTTGATCCAAAAAATCCTTCTATAACTTTTTATACACATACCAAATCACTCACATCAATTACTCATGAACATACGCACTCACAACATGCAACTAATAAAGTTTTAACCATCGAAACATCCATAACAAAACCACATATGCATACACACAGTAGGGTTCATCTTTAATCAAAATTTTGTTTACTTTTCATATAACAACATCATACAACTCAACATATAATATTCAAACAGCAACAATATGATTAAAAGTATCCTACTCATGATTTCTATTAGGTTCTTTAGCAATCACAATTAATCAAATTAGGGTTTTGGTCATTAATAGTATATTTTCAAGTAAAGATTCAATTTTTAACTCATCTACTCATCAAATTCATTATATCTTCATCCAAACCCTAATATGATTTCTAATAGATAAATCATCACATACGACATGCATAGAACAAAAGAAAACAAAAACATGTCACTCACCTCTATGAAGAATCAACCGAAGAGAAATAAAGAATAAGTGAAATCCTCAGTCGCAAGAAAACCAAGAATCCTCGCTTAAAAACTCCAAGAAAATAATAATAAGAAATCCTTTGTGTAGAACAGCAAGAGATGGCTGCACCCCACTCTTTTATAGGCCGAAAATAATAGGTTTAGGGTTTTGTAATTAGATTTGTAAAATACATCTCTTAAAGATAACTTTACATATATATATATCCTTATACTTGGAAATTAAATAAAACCAACTTAATTGAGTTTTAAAAACAAAAACAACCAGCCGGCACTGTTTGAAAACCCAAAAAAATGAATTTACACTTTTACCCCTCTAAATGGCAAATTTGCAAAAATATCCTTTTTTTTTATCAAAACTTGCAAAATAATCCAAATTATTAAAACAAAAAGTAAACTCTTTACCTATGAGTTGACTAGTCATCATACCCAATCCAAAAATCCGAAAATCTGGAGTTTTTACTCCAAGTGGCAATTTTGCACAAAAGTTCCTCTTTTGTAATATTTGCAAATAGGTCCAATAATTATTAGAAAAATCCAGAAAATTCACATATAATATCTAATAATAAATAATGAGTTTTTCCAAAATTATTATAATATCTAATAATAATAATCCAGAAAATTCAAGAAAATATTTGCACGTGTTTTGCACGTGTGAAAAGGTAAATTTTCAAAAAATATTTATTAAATCATAAAAAATCATTTTAATTCATTTATTAATCTAAAAAAATATTATTTAAAAAAATCTGGGGTATTACAAAAAAGTCGTCAACAAGAGAGTTGTAGTAGATGTTTTCAGCTTTCCAAAAAACCTAATTTTGTTAAATTTCGATAAGCATAGCACCGGTTATGATCTTTACATAATTTCAGCAGCAACCTTCTTTGCTAAGTTTCTGTTTGGAGAGATTAGGAGTTTTCGAACTCTTGTTGACTTAACTTAAAAATATTCTCAACTAGAGAGTTGTAGTAGATGTTCTTAGCTTTCCAAAAAGCCCAATTTTGTTAAATTCTGATAAGTATAGTTCCGGTTATGATCTTTACAAAATTTCAGCAGCAACCTTCTTTGCTGAGTTTCTGTTTGGAGAAATTAGATATTTTTAACCTCTTGTTGACTTAACTTGAAAACGTTGTCAACTAGAGAGTTATAGTAGATAGTATATATTCTTAGCTTTCCAAAAATCCCAATTTTGTTAGATTTCGATAAGTGTAGCTTGAGTTATGACTCTTACAAGTCGACAACAGCTGACCTTTTTGCTGAAACTCACTGTTTAGGGTAATCGGAGTTTTCTCGCCCTTTGTTGGTTGAATTTGAGGAGGTTTTCAACTAGAGAATTGTAGTAGAGGTTTCTACCTTTCCATAGAGTCTAAATTTTTTAGATTCCGGTTAGCGTAGCAATTGTTGTGAATTTTGCAATATTTCAACAGCACTTGACTTTTTAGCTAATTCGCCGTTTGAAATGTTTGGGTGCTTTTCCCTATTCAAGCATGTATTTAGGATTTATATGTATTTCCATGTGCTTATAATTCACGTTAGCTAGAGTTGTCGGGAATTGTTAGTGGTTTGAATCATGCACTTGATTATAAGTATTAAGTATTCCTTGTGCTCATAAGTCATGTAATAGCATGTTTATGTTGGGGAAATAGTTCATGCTAATTATTAGCAATGTGTTGTTGCATACGTAGCTAGTTGGCTCGTATGTGATTCGTTTGTCTCATACATAGCTAGTTGGCTCGTATGTAATTCGTTTGGCTCATATGTAGCTAGTTGGCACATACGTAGCTAGTTGGCTCATATGGGATTCGTTGGCCTCATACATAACTAGTTGGCTCGTATCTATTTTGTTTGGCTCATACATAGCTAATTGGCTCGTATGTAAGTGGTTTTGCTCGTACATAGCTTGTCGGGCTCGTATATAGTTGTTGGTCGCATGTGTAGCTTATTTGGTTCGTATGTATGTTGTTGTCTCATATGCAGCTCACCTGGCTCGTATGTAGGTTGTTGTTTCAGGCGTAGCTCGTTTAGCTCGTATGTGATTTGTTTGCTCGTACATAGCTTATTAGCTAGTACGCTGTTTGTTGTGCTTGTCTAGGGTGATATCATTACCCTAAGGACAATCGACCATCAAGACGTGTATTTATTTTACCTCTTAGGGACTGTGGACGAGTCACCCCTCGTGCACCGTCAGATCTTAACCACTGTAGGTTGATCACGGGCTGGGAGAGTAGACGGAATCCTAGATCGGGATAGTACCATACGAATAAATTTGTATTGCCGGAGTCTTGGATCGATAGGCTGTGACAAGATCCTTGGCGATCTGGTATGTCTAGGTTGAGCACCTAGAAAAGTTATCTTACGAAGTCTAACTTAAGACCTAGCATGTTGTGTTAGTACTATTGTCATCCCTCGAACTGTTTAAGGTTAGTGACATCGTTAGGGTAGTAACTGGTAACTATTGTTACATAAGCTTTTTATCTATTACTTCGCCGAAGGGAAAGAGTTAGTATTAGGGGTGATACCTTACGATCTGACCTGTCCTATAGGCCAATACTAGGTGGTGTTATTGGTTGTACCCTTCCTGTCAAAGGGATACGGTCTGTGCCTTCTCACGAGTTGGGAGCACGGGATCCATATCTCGTCTGTAAATTTCTGAAGTGCCATGATAAGAACGGAAAGCTTTCCTGTCGGGACTAGGGGATGGACCCCTAGAATTTCATCATGTTCTATGTCAGGAAAAGCGAACAGGCCTTAAACTACGGTCTATAAGCTAAGGGGCCACATGGGATGCTTCGAGCTAACCTGTGTTGTACTAAATTCTGAGTGTTCGTCTGATTTTTTAGTAAGGTCCGGTATGACGGGCAATTGTGGAAAACAGAGACACCACTATATGACTACGAATGAAGGGATTAGACCGTTTCAGAGCAACCTCATCAGTCATGCTGTATCTTTAGGAACAGGTTGTGTATAAGAGTAGAATTCTTGGGGCGGGTTCAAATTCTTATATATGAAGAAACTGCTTGATGTGGGCGTATGTATTTATGGGATGCATATTGTCTAGAGTCTTTCTTGCATTAGAATAGGTACACCCTAGCCTGAGTTGACGTTGCATTAAGATTCTAAGTCATAACACCCACGAACACTTAAACTACACTTACACATTTTACCATGCTTAAATTATGCTGTTTAAAGTTTAGATTCACTACAAGACATCAGCCCTTAAGCGCTAGTATATGTACTGACGTCCCCACTAAAATAGGTACCGGATTGCAGAACTAAAGTTTCAGGGTTAAGGAGGACTCTAGACAAGTGGAGCGTTCAAGTGAAGCAATGTGTTGATTATTGTTCTTACTGTTATATGTTTATTGTTGAGTAGCATCTAATTGTAGTACCAAGTGTTATTAATTATTTGTTGTACTCTGATATAAATTTATTAGAAGTTTGTGATACTTGGGCTTGTAAGGCACTATTGTAATAATGATGTAATGTATTGCAGTTTTATAATATTCGGACTTGTTATACATTTGTGTTGAATAATAAGTTTTAAATTTTCCTATTTTTCTGCGTATTGTGGACAATTGAAGGAAAAGGTTCTGGCTTATGTCATGGTTTTCCGGCTAAGGAAATCTGGGCGTTACAAAGTGGTATCAAAGTCGACTTCAATTTGTAGTCCAACACAGTAGGAAAATTAAACTTGGATACCTTATAAAAGTCAGGTTTTAGCTAGTTGTAGACAATTATAATTCATATTATTGTTTCTTTCAACTTATGTTTTATAATTTTTCTATATCTGGATTAATTCCGGTATATGTGTTTGTAGGATGGTATTCGAGGATATGCTAACCGAGGATGTATTGATGGAAGAGTTTGAACCGATTTTGATGGATGATCCAATAATCTTGAGCGAGGAGCCGGAGGAGATTTTACTACAAGCGAACCTCAAGACAGACTTGCCTTCACCACCACAGGGGCTAAGTGTGGATCAACGCACAGCGGCGGCGGTCGGCATACATTTGGGAATTAAGAAGCTGAGGAAGTATGGGACCAGGAAAGGTCATCGAGCTAAGTAACTGGGTAATGCTTGTAGAGTTATATTAGTAGGCCTAGTGGAGGAGCATGAACACTTTAATTTTAGATTGGCACGACTGTAGCCTGAATGGGAGCAAGTCCAGGAGGCCACCAAGTTTGTAGTATGCTATTTTTGTAAGAAGGCTGGACACAAGAAATCAGTCTGTCCACGACTACAAAGAAAAAGATCTGCACCAGCATCAGGGTTCGAGAACCGAGGTCAGAAGCAGAAGATTCAGAAAACGGAGGGCAAACTTCGAGGCACCAAGCCAGGAAGTTGTTTCTTGTGTGGTGAGCAAGGTCATTTCATGAGCCGGTGCCCGAGGAAGGACCCTCAGGTGGAGACCCGTACATGTTTCAATTGTGGGGAGATTGGTCATATTAGGCCGAATTGTTTCTAGCTCCTTAAGAATGACGGCAGATTAACCCCGAAAATGAACAATAAAGAATGACAGCAGATTCATTATTTTTCAAGAAGTTAAGATGTGTGCAGGAGGCAACTCTAGATTTGGTTTTGTTGATTACACCATCTGGAGCAATCCTCATTACAAACTTGTGCTATAAGGGCTGTAAACTCCAAATCGAAGGAAAGACCCTAAGTATAGATTTGTTAGAGTTGGACATTGCAGCAATGGAAGAAGGGCACGCTAAGCATTTGACTACAGGAGCATCAACTTTGAGCAAATTATAGGCGTGAGTCCTGGAAGTCAGAAGTAGTGTTCGTAAGCCATGTCCTATTCTAAAGGAGAAAGTGGCTACCAAACCGCAAAAGATCGAGATAGTGAAGTATTAGCCTCAGCCGAAACCATGAAGGAAGTAAGAAGCTAAATGATGAAATTTGGCAAGCCAGTATTGAAGTGATTACTCAAGATTAGGGCTCAGTTTTGCCACGATTGAAGCTACAACCGAGTCTAAGTGAGCAAGTCAGAAGGCTTAGGCAGGAGATGCAGAGATTGAAGCGCTAAACGACAAGTTGATGAAGGAAAATCTCAAAAAATCAGTATAGACTTCATCATAGGGGTATCCAGAAGTTCAAAAATGTATGACTCAATTTGGGTTATTGGGGACCGGTTGACAAAGTCTGCACATTTTCTTCTGGTATAGACGACTTGGTCGCTAGAGAAATTAGCAGAAGTCCACATTGAAGGCGTAAAGAAGCAGTATGGCGTGCCAGCGTCAGTAGTTCTAACCGAGATTCAAAAGTTACATCTCGATTTTGGCAAAGTCTGCAGGCAGCTTTGGGGAACAAGGTCGGGTTCTTTGGAGAATTAGTTCGTGGAGGAGCCACATGGGAGCCGGAAAGCCGTATAAGCTTCATTTTCCCGAGTTGTTTAGTGTGTGGATATTTTCTGTTCTCCTGACTAACCGTAGTTCTGAGGACAGAACTACTCTAAGGAAAGAGTATTGTAATATCCCGGTCAGATATTATATTTGTATTATTATTATTTTTAAAAAATTAAAATATTTCTTATGGAAATTAGTTAGTTTTTATAAATAATCATTATTTGTATATATATACTAGTAAGTATATATATGTATTGTACCGATTTTGTGTACTTGTACAAAATCATATAATATGCATTTTTTTAGAAAATATCTGTAATATCCCGGTCTGATATAATTTCTTTTTTCCAGAATTGAAATTTTTGGGGGGATATTACTCAGTTTAATTAATAAACATTATCTGTATAAATATAATAGTCTGTATATATCCGTATTGTACCGATTTCATACATAAATCTTCCGAGATGATAATAAAATTGTTTTTATTATTATTTTATTTTTATTTTCAAAATCAAAACATTCTTTATGGAGATTACTCGGTTTAACTAATGAAAATGATATATTAGCACGTATGTATACGTATTGTATCAATTTCGTGCTGTAATCTCCCGAACTGATATAAATATTATTTTAATATTATTTTATTTTTATTCTCGGAATTAAATTATTATTTGTGTGGATTGTTCAGTTTAATTAATAAACGTAATCTATATATATAGACTTACGTACATATACATATTGTATTGATTTCGTATACTTGTACAAACCATGTAGTATGTGTTTTGGACAAAAATATCTTTATTTTCGTCATGATTGATCAAAGATCAATGGCTAGGATTTAATTGGGAGGGATAAACATAGGTTATATGATTATTAGAAATACAATTAGTATTAATAGGTTTCATTCCTTCATGGCTAAGTTAACCCACTTATACTCACCCTCACCCCTCTCCCCTCACCATTTGGCCGGCCAATACTCCAAGGGCCAAGAGTACCAAGCTCTAAAGCACATACACCCACCCTCTCTTACTCTCACTCTCCCATCCACCGATTAATACCCCTCCCCTTCACTCTTTGCCTCATTTGCCAATAGAAAAATAAAGAGAAAGAGAAAGCAAAAGAAGGAGAGAAACTTAAATGAGAGTTCTTCATTTGTAGGTTGTAGTTGGAGCTAGGAGGAAGGAGAAGGAAGCTAGGCTAGTTCTTCCTACTTAGTAATCAAGGTGGGGGTCTCTCTAACTCTTTGTTTATATTGATTTTGTTTTTCTTCTTATTTGTTGTTTGATATTTTAAACAACTTGGACTAAATCATCTGCATATGAGTAATGTGGATCAAGAATGATCACATGAAGGAATTGAACGGTAGAACTCAAACAAAATAACATAAAGATTAAACCTTTAAATAAATTGTTGTTGCTACTTGTTGTTCTTCTTGTTATTGTTGTTTTTATTTTTATAAAGACAACAACTAGGATTAAATCATGTGCATATAATGGGCTTAAAGTGTTTTATGAAGGATTGGGGTTGTAAAACTTAACAAAACTAATAAAGATCTAATCTTTCAATAAACTTAATGTTGTTATTGTTGTTATTTGTTGATATTGTTGTTATTATTGTTAATAAAAGACAAATAACTTGGACTAAATGATGTGCATATGAGACGAAGAAAATTTACATACCAAGTTTGAGGGTGTAGAACTCAACACATATAATAAAAGATAAGTCTCTTAGTAATAGGTTGTGTGTTGTTTTCTATTTTGTTAAAAATCAAGTCCTTACAAATTCTAGTTCATGAAGGATTTAGTTTTTATTCTAGGTTAAGAAAGATTGAGTTTTATTTTGCTTCTATGTGTAAAAAGATCAATTCTTTAGTAATAGGTTTCATGTTACTTTCATGTTGATTAAAAGTCCAGGTTTTTCTTCTATATGTAGAAAGATCAAATCTTTTAGTAGCATGCTTATTTAGCTTCTAAGTTAAAAAGATTAGTTCTTTTAGTAGTAGGCTTCTTTAGCTTCTTTGTTGAAAAGATAAGTTTATATTAGTAGCATGTTTATTTTGCTTCTAGATTGTTAGAAGACTTCCATATTATTCTATGTGTAAAAATTAGTAAACTTGAGTTCCATAGAGAACTTGAAAATATTGTCAACTAGAGAGTTGTAGTAGATGTTCTTAGCTTTCCAAAAAATCCAATATTGTTAAATTCTGATAAGTATAGCACCGGTTATGATCTTTACAAAATTTCAGCAGCAACCTTCTTTGCTGAGTTTCTGTTTGGAGAGACTAGGAGTTTTCGACATCTTGTTGACTTAACTTAAAAAAAGTTGTCAACTAGAGAGTTGTAATAGATGTTCTTAGATTTCCAAAAAGTTCAATTCTGATAGATTCCGATAAGTATAGCACCAGTTACGATTTTACAAAATTCCAGCAGCAACTTTCACTTGCTGAGTTTCTGTTTGGAAAGATTAGGTGTTTTCGACCTCCTATTGACTTAACTTGAAAAAGTTGTCAACTAAAGAGTTGTAGTAGATGTTCTTAGCTTTCCAATAAGCCGAAATTCGTTCAATTCCGATAAGTATAGCACCGGTTATGATCTTTACAAAATTTCAGCAGCAACCATCTTTGCTGAGTTTCTATTTGGAGAGATTAGGAGTTTTCGACCTCTTATTGACTTAAATAGAAAACGTTGTCAACTAGAGAGTTGCAGTAGATGCTCTTATCTGTACAAAAAGCCCCGATTAGTATAGCACCGGTTATGATCTTTACAAAATTTCAATAGCAACCTTCTTTGCTGAGTTTCTATTTGGGGAGATTAGGAGTTTTCGACCTCTTGTTGACTTAACTTAAAAAAGTTTTCAACTAGAGAGTTGTAGTAGATACTTAGCTTTCCAAAAATTCCAATTTTGTTAAATTCCGATAATTATAGCACCATTTATGATCTTTACAAAATTTTAGTAGCAACCTTCTTTGCTGAGTTTCTGTTTTGAGAGATTAGATGTTTTCGACCTTTTGTTGACTTAACTAGAAAAAGTTGTCAACTATAGAGTTATAGTGGATATTCTTAGCTTTCTAAAAAGCCTAATTTTGATAGATTCCCATAAGTGTAGCATGAGTTATGACTCTTACAAGTCGACAGCAGCATGCCTTTTGGATGAAACTCATTGTTTAGGGTGTTCGGAGTTTTCACGCCTTTTGTTGGCTGAATTTGAGGAGGTTTTCAACTAGAGAATTATAGTATAGGTTTCTAATTTTCCATAGAGTCTAAATTTTTTAGATTCCCGTTAGCATAGCAATTGTTTTGAATTTTGCAATATTTCAGCAACGGCTTGACTTTTGAGCTGATTCGTCGTTTGAAATATTTGGTTGCTTTTCCCTATTCAAGGACGTATTTAAGATTTATATGTAATTCCACGTGCATATAATTCACGTTATCTAGAGTTGTCAGGAATTGTTAGTAGTTTGAATCATGCACTTGATTATGAGTAATAAATGTTCCTTGTGCTCATAAGTCATGTAATAGCATGTTTATGTTGGGAAAATAGTTCACGCTAATTATTAGGTATGTGTTGTCGCATACATAGTTAGTTAGCTCGTATGTGATTCGTTTGCCTCATACATAGATAGTTGGCTCGTATGTAATTCGTTTGTCTCATACGTAGCTAGTTGGCTAGTATGTAAGTTTTTTTGCTCATACATAACTTGTTGGGCTCGTATATAGTTGTTGGTCTCATACGTAGCTTATTTAGCTCGTATGTATGTTGTTGTCTCATACGCGGCTCACCTGACTCGTATGTAGGTTGTGTTTTCATACGTAGCTCGTTTAGTTCGTATGTGATTTGTTTGCTCGTATATAGCTTATTAGCTTGTACGTTGTTTGTTGTGCTCGTCTAGGGTGATATCGTTGCCCTAGGGGTGATGGACCATAAAGTCGTGTATTTATTTTACCTCTCAGGACTGTGGACGAGTCACCCCTCGTTCACCGTCAGATCTTAACCGGTGTAGGTTGATCGCGGGCTGGAAGCATAGACAGAATCCAAGTTCAGGGAAGTAGCATACAAATAAATTCGTATTGCTGGATTCTTGGATCGATAGGCTATGACAGGATCCTTGGTGATCTTGTTAAGTCTAGGTTGAGCATCTAGCAAAGTTATCTTGCGAAGTCTAACTTAAGACCTAGCATGTTGTGTTAGTACTGTTGTCATCCTTCGGATTGTTTAAGGTTAGTGACATCGTTAGGGTTGTAATTGGTAACTATTGTTACATAACATTTTTATCTATTACTTTGCCGAAGGGAAAGAGTTGGTATTAAGGGTGATACCTTATGATCCGACAAGTCCTATTAGCAAGCACTAGGTGGTGTTATTGGTTGTACCCTTCCTGTCAAAGGGATACGGTCTGTGCCTTCTCACGAGTTGGGAGCACGTGATTCGTATCACGTCTGTTAATTTCTGAAGTGCCATGATAAGAACGGGAAGCTTTCCTGTCGGAAATAGGGGATGGACCCTCGGAGTTCCGTCATGTTCTATGTCAGGAAAAGCGAACAGGCCTTAGACTATGGTCTATAAGCTAAGGGGCCACAGGGGATTCTTCAAGCTAACCTGTGTTGTAGTAAACTCTGAGTGTTCGTCTGATTTTTGAGTGAGTTCTAGTATGACGGGCAATTATGACAAACAAAGACACCACTATATAACTGTAAATGGCGAGATTAGACCATTTCAGAGCAACCTCATTAGTTATGCTGTATCTTCAGGAACAGGTTGAGTAAAATAGTAGAATTCATGGTGCGGCTTGATATGGGCATATGTATTTATGGGCTGCATACTATCTAGAGTCTTGCTTGCATTAGAATAAGTACATCCTAGCCTTAGTTGACATTGCATTAAGATTCTAAGACATAACACCCACGAACACTTAAACTACACCTACACATTTTACAATGCTTAAATTATGTTGTTTAAAGTTTATATTCGTTGCTAGTCATCAGTCCTTAAGCGTCAGAATATGTACTGACGTCCCCACTCAAATAGGTACTGGATTGCAGAACTACAAGTTTAGGGTTCAGGAGGAATCTAGACAAGTGGAGTGTTCAAGTGAAGCAGTGTGTTGATTATTTTTCTTATTGTTATATGTTTATTGTTCAGTAGCATCTAAGTGAAGTACCAAGTGTTATTAATTATTTGTTGTACTCTGATGTAAATTTATTGGATGTTTGTAACACTTGGGCTTGTAAAGCATTATTGTAACACCGATGTAACGTATTGCAGTTTTATAACATTCAGACTTGTAAATACATTTGTATTGAATAAAAAGTTTTAAATTTTCCTATTTTTCTGTGTATTTTGGCTAATTGAAGGAAAAGATTATGGCTTATATCACGGATTCCCTGCTAAGGAAATCGGGGTGTTACAGAGTGGTATCAGAGCCGACTTCAATTTACAGTCCAACACAGTAGGAAAATTAAACTTGGATGCCTTACAGAAGTCGAGTTTTAGCTAGTTGTAGAAATTATAATTCATATTGTTGTTTCTTTCAACTTATGTTTTATAATTTTTCTATATCTGGACTAATTCCAGTATATGTATTTGTAGGATGGTATTCGAGGATATCCTAACCGATGATGTATTGATGGAAGAGAGTGAACCGACTTGGCCAGACGTGACGATGCCATGCGTCTCCCTGACAGGCGAACACAACACCCTCTAGTGCTTGTCCTGACATTCGACAATGACTCGATCTATCCAAGTCTCTACCCAACACCAGTTGTACGGAGATTATTCACAACTAGGGCCACAACTATAGAAATGGGGTTGAAGCTATCATTATTTTAAGTTATCATCATTTTATTAGTATTTTACCCGATTCTAATGGCTCTAAATAAGGTTCTAATCCACTTTATTAATCCACGACTCGACCTATCCTCGGTCACATTTGGGTTGTAGAATCAAGGGTTTGACTCATGGACTAACCCTATTCAAATTATCCAATTTAGATTTAGTTCTACCCGACTAATCAATTAGTTAGGCGATCATCAACTAGCCTCCCACCTAGCTTAAATGTTACAACTAGATGTTTTATAACCACTAGTTAAGTTCTAGTTGTAGGTATCTTTTATTCGACCTAACCCATCTTTTCTTGAACTTTACCCAACCCACACATGGGTCTAAACTTGGCTCTCAAGCCCGGCCCACAACACCGGCCCACGAAACCTGATGAATCAACCACGTCGATCGCCACCGCCCATCACGTTTGAAGTCGCACGCCACCTCTGTAGCGCCCCAAATTTCCAATATAATATCTTAGAAATACGTGGCACAATTTCCAGCATCAACCTCAATGTAATAGTAAATATAGCCAAAACATAGATAAAATTTTCAACTTTTATTACATCAATTGTTTACAAAGCACAACGAAAAATTAAACACCTTGAATTACAATTTCTTTCTTTTACAAAACTTTCTTTTACAATTTATGTAAGCCACATTATCATTCTACCACAAGCATCCAAATCCCAAGCTATACGTACCTACCTGTAAAACATGAGGCTAGAGATAACCCTAACTCCCAAAACTACAGGGGTCAGCCATAACGGTGTGAGTGTCATCAAAGAAATACGATGTAAATAAAACATGAAGAATAAGGTTATCAACAACACATACCAACAGTAGTAATAGATGGAATATGAAATGACAATAAATGAAACATGAAAACATCAAGTAAAATTAGACTAAGTGTCAAGTGTAGGAAAACATAAAACAAACATGCATAAAACCAAGTCAACAAAACACAAATGCAATATGATGACTCTCTAATGCATACTTGTCAGAATCTATGCATTCCATACTAGATAGGTCTTGTGCAAGCCCTTATCGTTCTCCACTTTATAGGGTTAAATCCCTCGTTATGCAACTAATCCTACTACGGTGATGGAAACAAGATCCAGAATACTTCGTAAATAGGCATCACAACCCTCAACGCGCAGGCATCATGTAAGAATAGCTAAAACAAACCGGAGAATCACCTCCTTGCCGTGTACCCCAACGCTGCTCCTCGACGTGCAAGTACACAGGCACATCCAGTGAATAGACCCGTCGGCCCTCGACACGCGAATGTACATGTATGTTCCTTGAATAGGCACTGCAGACTCTCGACACGCGAACATACTAAAAGTCCTCTCGAGACAGAACACACAAGTCCGGGAACGCATCCGTTGGACTGGACCCCTAGAGAATATACTTACATTTCTCAAGTTCCATCACATCTCCACTAGTGTCTGTCCTTAAGTTGGTTATTATAAAACACAATTTTCCCCCTCTAGAATTAGTGTATCCTGTCGGACATAATTCCATAAAACAACCCCAATGACCCCAACTGGTCAAAATCCACAAAATCTCATCTGCCGGTTTACAGGACTCCCACTCAACTCCTAAAGACTCACAAATCGAACATCAACACCAAATCTTTCAATAGAACTCTTAATTCCAAATCTCAAATGTTTATATCAATGAAAACATCTTTAATCAAAAAAACAAAATTCATTCAGTATACTCACAAATTCCAGAATTGAAATAAGGTATTAAATCTATTAAATAACTGAGAATCATAATTTGAAATCGTAGAATATCACAAAACATCAATTCCATCGAAAACCGTATATATTTCAGTTTATAAAGTAATAGAAATACAATTTAAATTCTATTATAATCAAAATGTAACTCTCTGTAAAATACTGTAATCTGTGGTAAAAACATCATCTAAAATAGTAGATCAACTATCCATAATATCGAAGAAATAATCGTTCAAGAAAACGAAGAAAACTCAACAAAACCAATCAGCAGAGATACTGACAGTCGACTGTCAAAGACAGCAGAAATCACGACGATCGACTGTCGAGTGAAAATCCAAAAATAAAGAATTAACAATCGACTGTCACCTTCAGTTCAAAAACTAAGCGGTCGACTGTCATATTGAGGAAAATACAGCTTTGAAATTCATGCACCATTTTATTGATACTTCTATAAATCTTCGTGAAATCATAAATCTGTAAAACAAAATTCCTGAGATGATCAAATACAACTCTTCTAACATACTGGAGTTTATAAAACAAATCAAAACTTCGTCAAGATCATAAAATGGCAATTTTCGACAAAATCTTTAAAAGAAAGCTTATATATATATATATATGGGTGTATATGTGTGTGTTTGCATCAGTTAAAGCATCAAGAAAGCATAGTATATGGGTAGTACATTGATCAAAACCATCTGAGTATCCAAATGACTCATATTCAATTTGAAAACATCACAAAAGCATCAAAACCAATTTCGGCTGTTCATCAACAGAAACTATATATGTATGTGTGTTTATATGCCTATATATATGTGTGTGTAAGCATTAAGAATCAGTGCATAGGGGTAGTGTAATGTTTGTTTCAAATCTCAGTATCCAAAATAAATCAAGATTCAATTGAAAGCTTCGCAAAAACACAAAAAAAGCCAATTCTCGGTTTGCATACAACAAACCCGAGATAAAACCTTTTTCAAAACATCAAGAGTTGATCTCTTTGATCCAAAACCCCTTCTAAAATTCTTTGTACACATACCCAATCACTCACATCAGTTTACCCATGAATATATGTAAAAAAAATAATCATTCATCAAGTTCTTTACTCATCAAAACCCCAAACAGAGCATAAGTATTATACACACAGTGAAAAGGTCATCTTTAATCAATTTTGTGCATCATACAACATACCTACTCACTATAACCAATCAATTCAGTAAGCATATGAAAGAAAACAACCTATTCATGATTTCTATTAGGTTCTTAACAATCACAAGTCATTTATATGGAATTTTAATCATCAATAGCATAGTTTACATGAAAAGATTCAAACTTTATTTATACATCCATCAAAATTGATTATATCATCATACCATCATATAACATGCTTCCTGATAGACAAATCATCACATATAACATGCATAGAACAATAAGAAAATAAACATATGTCACTCACATTTTTGAAGAATCAACCGAAGTAATAAAAAGAATAAGAAAAGTACTTTCTTTCGTAAGAAAACCAAGATCCTCGCTTAGAAACTCTAAGAAAACAATAATAAAGAAAACCCTTTCTGCAGTGCAGTAAAGAGATGGTAGCACCTCTTTATATTAGGGGTTTGAATAGGTTTTGTAAAATATCACTTTTGAATATATCTTTACATATATAAATCCTTATACTTGGAAATTAGGTCAACCAATTAAATTTATATTTAAAAACAAAAACAAATACTCAGATCTAGCCGATACTAGTTTGAAAACCCAGAATTTTTTTTTTGTATTTTTGGCCTCTAAGTGGAAATTTGCAAAAAGACCATTCTTTAAGAAATTTGCGAAATAAACCAAATCTATAAAAACAAAAAGAAAACTTTTTACCTCTGAGTTGGCTAAGCATCATGCTCAGCAAAAAAATCCGAAAATCTGGAGTTTCACTCCAAGTGTTAATTTTGCACAAAAATCCCCTCTTTTTCTAATATTTACAAATAGGTCAAATAAATATCAGAAAAATCAGAAAATTTACAAATAATACATACCAATAAATATTAGGTTTTCCCAAAATAAATTTTTCACTCTGAACTTCCCAAGAAAATATTTCCACGTGTTTTGCACGTGTAAAAAGATAAATTTCAGAAAAGTATTTATTAAATCATCAAAATCATTTTAATTCATTTATTAATCTCAAAAACATTATTTAAAAATTTAGGGTGTTACAACCTCAGCACGAAGAAAGTCGCTGCTCCTGCTAATCATCGCGCTCCATGTCCTCCCGACAAGTGGTAGCTTATAATATCCCGGATTTCCTCCTTAGACGGAAAGCACGTCGGCACCCATGTCATCGTTCCAACACATTAGGGGCCACGGGTTCTTATCTACCCGCCACAAATTCCATCCGTACGGACCTAGTCTTAGGGTCTCAACACCCTATCAAGATGACCCTAAAATTTATTCATAGTGTAAATCCCAACTTGATACATCATGAATGGGGGAAAACCTATCCCAATCACACATCCACATATCTAAACTCTATTCTAGTCCATCACTAAGGACCTAGAAATAACCATGTCGTGACTAGGGGTACATAAATCAGTCTAGAACTATTTCACATCAGTACTCAAGCTCAATATGGCTTATAAATAACATCTACAACACTCAATTTGTCATACAAGGCTCCATCAGATCAATATCACTTCAAACAGTAAACTTGGGTTCAGGTCTGACAGAACCAGTATACTATAAAAATCATATAAAAGAACACACTGCACCAAATTTTACATTCTTTGGCTTTCTGGAAAGCTCTAGGTGTCCTATACAACTTCCTAGTTGAACATTTGCACAAATTCAGATGTTAACATGCTCAAAAACTTGGTTCTTTAACATGCATCAAAATCATTTCCAGAACATAGCACTTTTTGTATAGTGTTAAAGAAAATTATCTTATATATATCAAATTTTACTAGTTTGACATGAAATTTAAGAATCAAACACATAACATACATTCACAACATATATCCAATATTCAAATCTTTTCATAAAGTTGATCTTGAGTTATGCCTTTTTTATTATCACCCAAAACAGAGTATTCAACAATAGCAATTCTATTTATCATATTGACTAGCTTAGTTTGCATGATTTGATTTACCATAGATATAGTGGTCCAAAATTCATGAAATTTAAAACTAAAGCTCTAGACAGATAATAGAACAACATAAATTAATTTTAGACCAGCATGCATTGTTGAATTTTTATTAATTCACAAAAAAATCATAGAAATCTACCAAAATTACTAGAGATGATCAACACAATCACAAACATCTCATAAAAATTTTAGGTTAATCTAACAAGTAGATTTCAAGTTATTAGCCATGAACTAACAGTAAAGTTTCAGTTTTCATCAGGACTTTCTGTTTTGGGTTTCTTTAGAAGGAATCAAGTTAGTAGTGTTCAATCTCTTGCATGCAAGTACTTTTCAGTTACTACAAACATTCCATACTATCAAAATTACATCGTTAGGCAAAATAAAGAAGCTTAGAAATATCCATCTTGATGATATGATGAAATTGAGGTCCTACAAACTCCTAGCTTCATTGCTTTCTGATACCATATGTAACACCCCGGTCCGAAACAATAATTTTTCTAACAACTACCCACCACAGGCTTACCTCATAAAAGGTGCTATAGATGATTGGTGACCTCTAATCCCAGGCAATTATATATAAATATATTTAAATAATTATTTAAACCTCCAATATCAGACCAAATCCCCACATCAGCCTCTCTTGTCACGAGAGGAACGCACAGTAGACCCCCCTTAGGCGGGCCCCACTGCGCAGAGCGCCCCACGTAAGCAATGCTTCATCAAGGCCCTCTTCAAAAACGGCATCTTCACAAACGGGTGGGACGGACATGATTGCCACGGCACCCAAGGGTGACAACAACAACCAAAGAAAGCAGCATGCTGCATGCATCCCGTGCCCCCCCCCCCCAAATGCATTAAATCCAAACACCCCCCATAGGAAATCCTATTTAGCACAGCCTCCAATTATATATATATATATATATATATATATATATATATATATATATATATATATATATATATATATATATATATATATATTCTTAACACGAGGTGTTACAACAGCTTACCGCCTCTTCCAAATCTGACTACACCCTTGGTCAGCGAAATCTTTAAAAATACCTAGTCACCTGTAATACTCCAGATTATTAAATATTGATTTTGAGATTAATAAATGAATTAATATGATTTTTGGTGATTTAATAAATACTTTCTGAAATTTATCTTTTTTACATGTGCAAATATTTTCTCGGGAAGTTCAAGATCAGAAATTATTTTGGGGGAAATCTATTATTTATTAGTAAGAGTTATTTGTGAATTTTCTAGATATTTCTTATATTTATTTGACCTAATTTCAAATATTACAAAAAGAGGAATTTTTGTGCAAAATTACCACTTGGAGTGAAAACTCTAGATTTTCAAATTTTTGGGCTAAACATGATGCCTAGCTAACTCAGATGTAAAGAGCTTACTTTTGTTTTAATAAATTTTGTTTATTTTGCAAGTTTTAATAAAGAAGGGTCTTTTTGCAAAATTACCACTTAGAGGGAAAAAAGTAATTTCATTTTTCTTGGTTTTAGAAACAGTGCCGGCCAGATATTAGGGTGGTTATTTTGTTTTTAAATTTAAATTAAGTTGGTTTAATCAAATTTCCAAGTATAAGGATTTTTATATGTAAAGATATATTTGAAAGGGATATTTTGCAAATCTTTTCAAAAACCCTAATTCATTGATTTCCAGCCTATTAAAGAGATAGTGCAGCCGTCTCTTTGCTGCACTACACAAAGGGTTTTCTTTATTATTATTTTCTTGGAGTTTCGAGGTGAGGATCTTTGTTTTCTTGCGAAGAAAGAATTTTCTTATTCTCTTTATTAGCTTCGGTTGATTTTTCAATAAGGTGAGTGACATATGTTTGTTCTTGTATTGTTCTAAGTATGTTGTGCGTGATGGATTATCTATTAGAAATCATATTAGGGATTGTATGTTGATATAATGAAATTTGATGGAAGGATGAACTAAAAATTGGATCTTTCCATAAAACTATGTTTTTGATGAATTAAAACCCTAATTGTTGAATTGAGATTGTTAAAAAACATAATAGAAATCATGAGTAGGTTGTTTTCCTTCATATACTTGCTATTTTGATCCATCATAATCAGTTGTATGATGATATTGCATAAAAGTGAACAAAAGTAGATCTTTACTGTGTAGACTATGTATATGCTCTGACTGAAGCTTTCGGAGAAGTGAAATTTGATTGTTTATATGTTATAATCACCTATTAGTCATGAGTATGCTGATGTGAATGATTGTACATATGGTGAATGAACTGTAAGAGAAGTTATCAGATTAAAAAGATCAAGTATGAGTAGAAGAAGGAATTTTGAGTTTGGGTCTGTGCATGTTTCAGCCGAGATTTATTTTTTGTGGTTTTGGAGCTTTCGAATGTATTTTGAGTTAATGGCATTGGGATAGTTTTGAACACTATATGGCTTCTAATTGATGAGATTTCTATGCTTTAAACTGATGCAAATATACAATTACACTTATAGATATATACATTCTATTTCACTGTTGTGAAGAAACTGAGTTTTGTGTGTTTTGCAATGTTTTATTTTAAATCTCGATTATTTTCATACTGAGATTGAATGGGATATTATACTACTTCTATTTGGTGAATTTTGATGCTATAACTGATGCTCAAACTCTTATATAAACACACACACACACACACACACACACACACACACACATATATATATATATATACATATCGGCTATTTTGAAGAGATTTTGTGAAAATCTACTCTTTTATGGATTTGATGAGATTTGGAATTGTTTTATAAACTCTTATATGTTATGCAAGTCATATTAAACCATATCAGGATTTTAGTTTTGCAAATTTAAGATTTTACAAAGAACTATAGATGTATCAGTAAAACATGCACAGAATTTCAAAACTACAACCTATTGGAATTGATAGTCGACCGCTTGGTTTTGAGCTGAAATCGACAGTCGACTGATAGTTCCTGAGTTTCAGATTTTTGCATGACAGTCGACCGGTCATTCTTGAACTGGCTTCGACAGTCGACTATCAGTGCTTGGCTGATGGGTTTTTGTGAGTTTTGTTGTCTGCTTGAAAGATTTATTTTTTCGATATTATGGATTATTGATCTACTATTTTAGATGAAGTTTTTGCTATAGATTACAATATTTTACAGAGAGTTATATTTCGTTTATAATAAAAATTAAATTGCTTTCCCATGACTTTATAAAAAGAGCTATATGTGATTTTCGAAGGAATTGAAGTTTTGTGACTTTCTATGATTTCAAAATATGGTTTTCTGTTATTTAATGGATTTAATACTTTATTTCGATTCTGGAATTTTATGAGTATATTAAATGGGTTTGGATTTTGTTGTTTTCTTTATATAAACATTTTGATGAAGAATTTATGAGTTTTATTGAAAGTTTTGGGTTGATGGTTGAGTTATGAGTCTCTAGAGGGTAAGTGGGACCCTAATTACCAGTGGTTGAGATTTTGTGATTTGGTTAGTTCAGGCTTTGTTGTTGATCAGTTGAGATTTTGTGAATTGATTAGTTGAGGCTTTGTTGTTGATCAGTTGAGTTAAGTCCGGTACGGTACACCAAACTCTAGGAGATTTGTAATCAACTAATTAACTTAAAAGATAAGGACAAGCACTAGATGGTGATATGATGAAATGAGAATATGGGTTATGGACCTCAGTATGGCCTGCGGTGTGAGTAAAATAGTCTCCAGAATTATCAGGGTCGAGGCGACACTCATGGGGTATTCGTGTGATGAGGCGCCATAGCTTGCGGTGTGGGGTATTCTCGAAGATTCCCAGGTGTGAGTAAAATAGTCTCTGGAATTATCTGTGAATAGAGATTGACCTCCGGAATTATCGAGGCATGAGCTAATACTCACAGTTTATCTATATCTCATAGTAGTCATCGTAGTTGGATTAGTTGCATAACGAGGGATTTAACCCTATTAAGTGGAGAACGATAAGGGCTTGCACCGAATCTATGTAGAGTGGGATGCATAGAATCTGACAAGTGTGCATTAGAGAGTCAGCATATAGCATTGTGTTTTCTTGACTTGGTTTTATGCATGTTGTTTTCTGTTTTCCTACAATTGACACTTAGTCTAGTTTCACTTGATATTTTCATGTTTTATTTATTGTTATTTTATATTATTTTCATTACTACTGTCGATACATGTTGTTTACGACTCTATCTTTATGTTTTATTTATATTGCTTTTCTTTTATATCACTCACACCGTTATGGCTGACCCCTGTGGTTTTGGGGGTTAGGGTTATCTCTAGCCTCATGTTTTACAGGTAGGCACCTATAACATTGGGATTTGGATGCATGGGATAGAATGATGTTGTGGCTTATGTAAATTGTAAAGGAATGTATTATAAAAGAAAGAATTTGTAATCCAAGGTATTTAATTTTCCGCTATGCTTTGTAAAGAATTAATGTAATAAAAGTTGAAAATTTTATTTGTGTTTTGACAATGTTTACTATTACAATTGAGATTGATGCTGGGAATTGTGCCATGTATTTCTGAGTTATTATATTGGAAATTCGGCAAAGAATCTAGAAAATAGACTCCCGGCCGAATCCAGCAAACATATATAAGTCGTATAGTATTTCACAAAAACATAACTCAAAACTAAATTGTAACCAGAAAATATGTTTAGCCAGAAATCAGAAGATCGTATTCGAAAACAGCATGAAAACTCGATAAATAAATCCACGAAAAATCTGGGGTTTTCCCCCTATAATTTTCCAACAAAAATAGAGTAGTCAAGTAAAATCAGAAAACAACAAGATATAATAGTTTTGCAAATCTGGAATAGCAAACACTGCAGTACAAAAACAGTAATATCTCACAAACCATAAATTGAAATTCAAATCCGCCAAAAGGGTGACAAAATAGATATAGTAGGATAACTTTCATATTCAGAAATATTTTAGAGATAGCAAGTAGAAATAGGTCGAAAATCAAGTTTTAAACTGAACAGCAAGAAAAATCTACTGGTACAGTAGTAGTTTGAAAACATAGAACGGTTTGTAAAACTCATCAAATAAATTCACAAAATTTCTGGATAAACCCCAATCAAGTCTAGAAGTACTGAGCAAAAACGAGATCAACAAGGAATTTCACACACAATTGTCTCTAGAACCCAACTACACTACAGGCGGTATTTAGTACTTGTATTACACAAAGAAAAGAATACAAGTTACTTACCTTAACCGACGACGAAAACGACTCCAAGCAAGAATAATAGGAATGGATTCCTAAGCAACGAACTCAACGAACACACGAACCAAAAACGAGCAAAACCCACGAACAACCAACGAACCCACTAGCGAATCACGAACGAACGAAACTCAACGAACCAAACTTGAAAACCACACAACTAAAATGACTCGTGCAACCACTCGCACGAGCAACCAAAGAGAGAGCCGGGACCACACGAGGGGGGGGGGGAAGAACTCGGACTATGGGGAGAACGACTGACGCAGTCGCTGTTACCGCGGCGGTTGAGAGAGGCAACATGCTTGCGTCTGCTGCAATCGACCAGGGAGATGGGGGGCGCTGTGGCGGCTCAGTCGAAGAACGACATCAACGAGCTGTTGTTGCAACAAAAGGAGAGAACGGGGGAGCCATGGGACCGAGTCGAAGGCTAGCTGGGTCGGGAGGTGCTGTAGGTAGAGGGAAAGCGGAAGAAGATGATGGGGTGCTAGGGCTTGAGATGGAGGTGGCGGCTAGAAGGGGATGAAAATGAATAGCGGCACACAATGGGTTTTTATATGCAGGGAGGATGAATATTATGGTTAGGAGAGTAGGGAGAGGTGGCTCGGGTAGGTCTTGGCAACCGGGTTTGGGTTTAAAAACAAAAAAGGGAAAAGGCTTAAGTATAAAGTTGGTTGGGTATATAGTTTAAATGGGTTATAGGGTGCAACGGGTATGGGTTTAATTATATATGGTATGGGGATATAAATGAATGGCTTGGTGAATAATAACAGAGTGTAATTGGGTTATGGATATAAATTAGGGTTCAAACAAAAATATACATAGGGCAAAATGAACAAAATAATAGAAAAAAAATATAGGGTATGAACAAATAAATAAAGAGGATCAAAATAACAGCTCGACCAAAAGGAACGAAACAAGAGACGGACGAAGAATCAAGAATTCAATTAAAAGAAGACAAGAATGATAGAATGAAAATATATTGAAAATAAAATCCAATATATGATCCAAAAGAGATACAACTGAATCAAATACAAGGAAAAAAGAAAATACACTCTAAAATACACAAAAATAGAAAACAGGGGTTACACTCAAACAACGAGTTAAGTGTCTTGCTCACCGCTTGAGCTCCATCAACAACTCGTTGACTCAAAACAACGAGTTCAATACCCTGCTAATCGCTCGAGCTCCATCAACAACTCTTTGGATCGACACAACAAGTTCAGCAGCCCCGCTTTTTGCACCCCTCATCTTCAGGCAATAGGGTCTGCATCCAACACCGGCTTAGAATTGTCTCTCCAAACTTGCCGGTATTAAACGGCAAGCTCTATAACCAACTCCGTTTCCGAGTTGTCTCTCCAAACTTGCCGAGATTAAACGACAAGCTCTACGATCAACTTCGTCTCCGAGTTGCCTCTCCAAACTTACTGAGATCAAATTACAAACTCTACGTTCAACTCTGTCTTAGAGTTATCTCTCCAAACTTTCTAGGGTCAAACGGCAAGCTCTAGGTTCAACTCCATCTTAGAGTTTTTTTTTACAAACTTGCTGCTCACAAATGACAAGTTCAACGTTCAACTCCGTCTCAGAGTTGCCTCTACAAAACTTGCTGGGTGCAAACAATTAGCTATACATCCAACTTTGTCTCAGAGTTGACTCTACAAACTTGCCAGGATCAGACAACAAGCTCTACGTTCAATTCCATCTTTTTAAACTTGTTGGGGTCAAAAAGCAAGCCCTATATCAACTTCGTCCTAGAGTTGCCTTTATAAAACTTATTGAGCACAATCGGCAAGTTTAAAGGTCCAAATCCATCGCCGAGTCTTCTATCAACATACTGGGGCCAAACGGCAAGCTCTACGACCAACTCAGTCTTGCAGTTGTCTCTCTAAACTTTTTGGGATCAAACAGCAAGCTCAATGACCAACTCCGTCTAGCAGTTGTCTCTACAAAACATGCTGGGTTCAAATAGCATGTCCAACGTTCAACTCAGTCTCAGAGTTGACTCTACAAAACTTACTGGGATCAAACTGCAAGTTTAACATTCAGCTCCATCCAGAGTTGCCTCTACTAAACATGCTGGGAATAAATAGCAAGTTCAAATGTTCAACTCCGTCTCACAATTGCCTCAACAAACTTACTAGGATCAAACAAACAGTCCACAGTCCGACCGCCATCCAAAGTTTGCTCCTAAAATAGGTTTTCTAGGTAAGTTACATACACAGGATCCAACGATCAATGTTCTCAGCTCCCAGACCAACAGAACACTCATCTAACAATGAAACGCTTGATCAACAAAACAACCGAACAATACAATGCTTGATCTATGAAAGAGCGGTTCAACAAAATAAGCAACGAGACGTTTGATTGATAAAATAAACAAACAACACAACACTTAGCTGACAAAAGAGTGGTTCAAACGAAACAAGCGACATATGTTTGAGCGACAAGTATAAGAAGCAATGACTCATCAAAAGAGATTCAAAACTCAATCTTACTCCTTGACAAAATGAGAGTAACATCAACTCATGTGAACTACATCATTTTCATCGAAGAATGAAAGACAACAACTCCAAGGATGATCAAGCCCTAGCTCTAACTAAGCTCCGACATCAAAGCTTCAAAAGCGTGGATAGCAACACAAGTCCAACTCGATGAAGCTACTCAAAATCACGAAAAGCCTCGAAGACAGCAATTGAGTTCACCCCGAGATCAGCCAGCAAACGAACCCGAAGCTCCAAAAATAAAGCTTCAGAACCAAAGCTCCAAACACTACCTTCGACTCAGGCTAGGAAAGAAAAGAACAAAACCCTCCTCCTTTCTTCATCTCCAAAAATCTCCAATCATGTAGCTTCAACCACGGTGTCTTCTCTACTACCCAATATGGAGCTGATATAAAGCTAATATGAAGAGGATTTTTCACAGCAAAGGGGATTGTTCCCAACTTCAAACATTGTTAAAACCTTAGCTCTACAAAACTCGAAGCTGGCTTCAAACCCATCACCCAAAACATTGAGCTACGGAGATGATTCAAACTTCAACTCAGCAAAGCTCGAAGACTGGCTCAAACCCGACCTAGAACTTCAAACCCTCCAAGATGTCGAGCTCCTTCTTCGCCATTTACGAAGTCACCGAGTTCCCCTCCTCCTTCGCCAAACTCGCCGAGCTCCTCTTCCATCGCCGAACTCGGAACACTTCTCGGCAAGCTCCACCATAGCATTACCGAGCTCCTCCCTAGCGTCATCGAGCTCCAACCTCGCCAAACTCGTTGAGCTCCTCCTTCACCGAACTCATCGATCTCCTCTTCCTTCGCCGAACTCGCTGAGCTTCTCCTTCCTCGCTGAACTCGATGAAATCCTTGCTGAAGTCGATCTCGCCGAGCTCCTCCCTCGACAATATAGCTTCACCGAACTCCTCCATCGCCTTGCCGAGCTCCTAGCTCACCACAAACGGCTTCGCTGAGCTCCCCTGATCCCCGAGATCCATGTAGTACCCCGTATTTTAAAATATAATTTTAAAGATTTATAAATGAATTAAAATGATTTTCTGGAGATTTAATAAATATTTTCTAAAGATTTATCTTTTCGCACGTGCAAAACACGTGCAAATATTTTTGGTATAAATATCCAATTTTATATTTTCAATAAATTCTACTACTTATAATAGATTATATTCTAAATTTTGGGGTTTTTCTGAATAAAGAAACTATTTTTATAAATACCTCGAAAGACAGGGGCTTTTATGTAAAAAAGCCGTTTGGATCTCAAACAAATAATAAAAATTCATTTTTACTGATTTTTGGGCTTTCCATGGTCATCATTGAAAATAAAATATATTTAAATTCTATTTAGAGTTGATTTGGTAAATATTTAAACAAATATGCTGTTTTCGCAAATATGGAATTTATGTTAGATCTTTCGCAAATATTTTTCCTGGAAAGTAAAAGTCAGATATTTTAATTAGAAAAATCTGATATTTATTATTAGATATTATTTCTAAATTTTCTAGATTTTTACGAATATTTTATGATGTATTTGCAAATATTACAAAAAGAAGGACTTTTGTGCAAAATTGCCACCGAATTTTCTTTATTTCTGGGCTGTGCTGGATTGCTGAACAACTCATTAGTAAAATGATTTGATTTGGTTTTAATTTATTTAACTTATTTTAACTACTTTATAAAGAAAGGTTTATATATGTAAAGTAATAATTTGTTAAGGGATTATTTTGCAAATATGTTCTTAGGAGTATTTTCACAATATTTTCGGTGATATTAGGCGAGAAAATCACTCATTTGATCGAGTATGCTACAAATCGATCTCTGGCATTACGACCTTTACCACAACGATGCTGTCCATAGATCAAATTATTTTGTTGTCTAAAAAACTTACAAATTTATAGGAGTGTGCAGCACTCCACTGCTTTCACCTAGCAACACGACGCTTGTATTGCTCTCCTACAACCCCGTTTTCACCTCGGACCAATTAATCGAATATTGATTAATACGTAATCGATCGAACACTACTTGAAAACGGCTCGAGCTGTCTATGCGCAGGAAGAATGGGAGAAATCAGGGTATAAACCCTAATCCTTCAATTTCCGGCCTGTTTAGAAGATGGAGTGGAGCCGTCTTTCACTGCACAACACAAAGGTTTTATTATTTTTACTTTTTGGAGATTTAAAGAGAGGATCTTGGATTTCGCAAAAGAAATGCTTTCTTATAAGATTTCTTCATTTGAAGTGAGTGACTTGTTTTGTTTTGCTTTGTGTATGTGGCATGTGAGTGATGTAAATTGTTTTGTTGTTTTGTTTTATGTATGTTGTATGTGATGTTTCCTTTATTAGAAAGCATGCTAGGGTTTGGTATGAATATGTATGTTCGATGGATGATAAAATTGGATTTTTTAGAAGAACCCTAGTTGTTGTGAGTAGAATTGTATGTAGATGATTTTGGAATGTAGGAGAACCTAATATAAATTTTGAGTAGGCTGTTTCTTTTGGATTTGTTGCTGATTTGATTGAGTATGATGGATGTTATGCATTAATTAATTAACGATGAGATTTTTGGACAATTGGTGAGTTGGATAGATACAACTTGGCCATGTTAATAATAAATTTGTTTATGAATCAATTATTGAGAATAGTTGAGATTGAGTTTGAGGAATTTTGGGAATGAGTAATGGATTAAATGACCATGTCTTGAGGATTTGAGTTGTGATGACAAAATTTGGGGATTGATACATTTTGATTAAATTTGGAAATTTGTGATTTTATGGAAGATTTTACTTGAATTTGGATTTACTCAATTGCTAAGTTTTAAATCTGAAGATTTTGTTATTTTAGTTTATGGAATTGTAAAGTTCTTTTAGTGCACAAGTATGCACAAACGTTTTTCATAAATATCGTATTTTGTTGTTTAAGAAGAAATTGAGTTTTATGCATTTTCAAAGGATTTTACTATATCTCAACTTATTTTGGTACTGATGAGGTTTGGAATATAAAACAAGTTATTTTGATGTATGACTGATTCTTAAAAGCTCTAATTTTGACATATGCACACATTCATGTTTTTATTTTGAAGAAATTCGTCAAAAGAGTTATTTTATCAATTCAAGTGGTTTTGATTGGTTTATATGGATCTTTGTATATCCTATAAGTTGTATTTGATCATATCAGAAATATACTTTTTATAGATTTTATTTTTGTAAAGTAAATCTTCGTATCGGTTGAAATATGCATAACCCAACTGCAGCCTGTAGGGTTGACAGTCGACTGGTATGTTTCGACAGTCGACCATCGCTACCAGGCTACTGTGTGTTTTCTCATTTTCTTGAAATCTAGTGCGGAACAGTCGACTGAACCATTTCTCCAGTCGACTGTCTCTGCTCTGTTTTGATATTTTCTCGAGGTGTTGGATTTTCGCTCTGGACAGTCGACTGGTGTCTTTTACAGTCGACTGTCAATACTTAGAATTTATTTTCTTAAAGATGTTGGTTTTCCGCTCTGGACAGTCGACTGATGACCTTTTTACAGTCGACTGATACTTATACTTTCTTGAGTTTTCCAGGTGTTCTTTAAATGGTTGATTCTTTAAATATTTTTGGATCTATAACTTACTATTCTAAATATTATTGTTTCTACAGAACATATGTTTTCAAGATATTTTATTGTTGGATTCGGATTCTGAAATTTTATGAAGAATTGGATTTTGTTGATTGGAGATGTTTCTCCCTTTGATCGTTTTGACGATGGATTAGTAAATTTTGGTCTTGTTGAGATCTCTAGGAGTTGAGTGGGAGTCCTGGTACCAGCAGTTGAGATTTGTTGAGTTAGACCTGGGGGGTCTTGGTTTAGTTGATGTTGAGTATTTAAGTCCGGTAGGATACACTAACTCTAGAGATGGAGATTTTGTTTTTTTAATAATAATCAACTTAAGGACAAACACTAGTGGGGATGTGATGGAACTTGAGAAACATAAGTATAGGCTCATAGTTTTGTTAGTCCAACGGATGCGTTCCAGGACTGTTTGTTGTTATGTCTCGAGAGGACATTTGTGTGTTCCGTGTCGAGGGTCTGCAGGCCTATTCACGGAGCATGCAGGGTGCATTCGCGTGTCGAGGGTCGGCAGGCCTATTCATGGAATGTACATGGTGTAGCTGCACGTCGAGGGCCTTGCAAGCCTATTTGTGGGGTACACGGAGTTGGGAGATGATTCTCCGATTGTTTTTGAGCTATCTTACATAGTGCTTGCGCGTCGAGGGCTGTGGTGCCTATTCACGGAGTATTCTGGATCTTGTTTCCCATCACCGTAGTAGGGTTAGTTGCATAAAGAGGGATATCCCTATAAAGTGGAGATCGTTAAGGGCTTGTAGCCGGATCGATGTACTATGGAATGTATAGAATCTGACAAGTACGCATTAGAGAGTCAGCATATAGAGCTTGTGTTTTCTTGACATGGTTTTATGCTTGTATTTTCCGGTTTTTCCTACACTTGACACTTAGTCTAGAATCACTTGATGTTTTCATAAATTTCTAATTACTATCTTATATTCCTCGAGGTTTTCATGCTTTACTTATTTGTTAGTTCTCATTTCATTTATTCTTGATTTCAATACATGTTGTTGATGACTCGGTGTTTTATGATTAATTATATTGCTTTGTTTTTATGTCACTCACACCTTTAAGGCTGACCCCTTTAGTTTTGGGGGTTAGGGTTATCTCTAGCCTCATGTTTGACAGGTTGTTGTTGCTTAGAGCATGGGGTTTAGATGCTTGAGATAAATTGATGTAATAGAGCTTTTGTGTAAATTTTGTAAAAGAAGTGTTGTAAAAAGAAAGCTTGTAATTCAAGGTGTTTTGTATTCCGCTGTATTTGTAAAGATTGTTGTAATAAAAGTTGAAATAAAAATTATCTGTATTTTTGGACTGTGTTTAATATTACATTGAAGTTGATGCTGGAAATTGTGCCACATATTTTCTAAGATATTATATTAGAAATTCGGGGCGCTACAGAGATTGGTATCAAAGCATGCTTCAATAGTAATAATAGACATTGTATGAAAAACCAACCTAGGTGTGGATACTAGAGCGTGAGTACCTAGGTGCAGACATTAGAGTGTGAGTATCACATAGAGTTAGAACATGATGTTTGGTTTGGGGTATGGTTGAGGTTTTGCCATAGAGTATTGATGGAAAGGTGAATTGTGTTGTGATGTTCTAACTTTACCCTCATTTTGTAGTATTCAGTAGAATGACATGACCCAGAACCAGGAATGGTGGTAACAATGGTGATGGAGCTGGAAGTTCCCAAGGAACGGGAGTTGATCTCGAGACCGAATTTGCCAGGGTGTATCAGACTTTGAATGTACTAATGGCAGCTAATTTGGCGCAGACTCAGAACTAGAATCAGAGTCATGGAGCTGGACCAGGATTGGTTAACGCCGATCCCATCAAGCAAATTGACTCCTTCAAGAGGATGAGGCCGCTAGTGTTTGAGGGACAGTCTGATCAAAACGAGACTGATGATTGGATTAGGAGGATGGAGACAATCTTTGAGGTCTCAAAAACTCCGGCAGCCAATAAGGTAAAGTTGGCCACTATGCAATTGGAAAAGGACGCTGGTGTTTGGTGGCAATCGGTGAAGAGGACTTTGGGGGACCAGCAAATGACTTGAGAGGATTTTTTGGAAGAATTCAGGGAGCGTTTCTTTCCTTTGGATGTTCAGGAGAGGAAGGCAACAGAGTTCTTGAATCTGCAGCAAGGCAGCATGACCTGTGCGAGAGTATGAGACTAAGTTCACTTAGCTGTCGAGGTTTGCACCGGAGCTGATTGTTGACGAAGCTAAGAAGGACAAGAAGTTTGAGCAGGGCTTGAGGCCAAACTTGAGGTCGAGAATGATTCCATTGGGCATAAGGAGTTTCGACAAGCTGGTCAGGAGAGCAGCTATGACAGAGGAAGACATAGATCAGTTCCAGAAGAAGCAGGAGACCTGGAACAAGAATAAGAGGCCAGCAGATGGTCAGTGTGGGAAGGAATTCACAGCGAAGCAGGGCAAGTTCAGTAGACCAGTGCAGAAGTCGCCCTGCAATTCAAGGTATGACTTGTTTCAATTGTGGAGAGACAGGTCATTATCAGGTAGCATGCACCAAGCCTCGGAAGGTGCAGGTTTGTTATCATTGTGGTCGTGAAGGGCATATCCGACCAAACTGTCCACAGCTAAAGAAAGATGGTGCCGGGGAAGGCAAGATTCAGAGGCAGGGGCGAGTGTTTGAATTGACTGAGAAGGATGCAGGTAACTCAGGGATGTGATCCGGGGTGTTCAAGAACTTTGAATTTATTCATTTTGTATTAAGTAAAACTTTTATTTTGAGAATAATTGGAGATTGAGTATCATTCTTCATATAGCAAGATTTGTTTGGATTAATGGAATAAAAACAAAAGTTTTATTTGATACTGTTTCTTGCATACATTTGTGTCGCCCAAATTTTGCTAGGCTTAGGTATGGAGCCTAAGGTGTTTCCAGGCAGGGACTTGAAGTGGCCTTTCTTGGTCATGTCCATTCTAAGGAGGGAGTGGCCACTGATTCTCGAAAGGATGAAGCAGATATGGAAGGTCAGAGTTGGATGCAGAAGTTCAGAGGTTGTTGCAGCATAGTTTCCGATGGCAAGTTATCAGAGTTGCGCAGTGGAAGGTTGTTTTTCTGAACTCTTTGTATGATAATGTTTCTTCTGTATGTTTATATTTCTTTTGGTTGGAATGCATTCTCCTGTGTGATTGTATTTCATAAATTATGTTTCCATTTATGAGATATTGCATTCCTTATTGGTGTGTTTGTTTGGACCCTATTAGCAGTAGTTCTGAGGACAGAACTCTTCTAAGGAGGGAGTGATGTAGTACCCCGTATTTTTAAATATAATTTTAAAGATTTATAAATGAATTAAAATGATTTTCTGGCGATTTAATAAATATTTTCTAAAGATTTATCTTTTCGCACGTGCAAAACACGTGCAAATATTTTTGGTGTAAATATCCAATTTTATATTTTAAATAAATTCTCCTACTTATAATAGATTATATTCTAAATTTTGGAGTTTTTCTTAATAGAAACTATTTTTATAAATACCTCGAAAGAGATGGGCTTTTATGTAAAAAAGCCGTTTGAATCTCAAACAAATAATAAACATTCGTTTTTACTTATTTTTGGACTTGCCATGGTCATCATTGAAAATAAAATATATTTAAATTCTATTTAGAGTTGATTTGGTAAAGATTTAAACAAACATGGTGTTTTTGCAAATATGGAATTTATGTTAGATCTTTTGCAAATATTTTTCCTGGAAAGTAAAAGTCAGATATTTTAATTGGAAAAATATGATATTTATTATTAGATATTATTTCTAAATTTTCTAGATTTTTACGAATATTTTATGATGTATTTGCAAATATTACAAAAAGAAGGACTTTTGTGAAAAATTGCCACCCTGAGTACAAATCCGAATTTTCTTTATTTCTGGGCTGTGCTGAATTGCCGAAAAACTCAGTAGTAAAAGGATTTGAATTGGTTTTAATTTATTTAACTTATTTTAACTACTTTATAAAGAAAGGTTTATATATGTAAAGTAATAATTTGTTAAGGGGTTATTTTGCAAATATGTTCAAAACCCTAATCCTTCAATTTTCGGCCTATTTAAAAGATCGAGTGCAGCTGTCTTTCTCTGCACAACACAAAGGTTTTATTATTTTTACTTTTTTGAGATTTAAAGAGGGGATCTTGGATTTCGCAAAAGAAATGCTTTCTTATCAGATTTCTTCATTTGAGGTGAGTGACTTGTTTTGTTTTGCTTTGTGTATGTGTTATGTGAGTGATGTAAATTATTTTGTTGTTTTGTTTTATGTATGTTGTATGTGGTGTTTCCTTTATTAGAAAGCATGCTAGGGTATGGTATGAATATGTATGTTGGATGGATGTTAAAATTGGATTTTTGAGAAGAATCCTAGTTGTTGTGAGTAGAATTGCATGTGGATGATTTTGGAATGTAGGAGAACCTAATATAAATTTTGAGTAGGCTATTTCTTTTGGATTTGTTGCTGATTTGATTGAGTATGATGGATGTTATGCATTAATTAATTAAAGATGAGATTTTTGGACTATTGGTGAGTTTGATAGATACAACTTGGCCATGTTAATGATAAATTTGTTTACGAATCAACTATTGAGAATAGTTGAGATTGAGTTTGAGGAATTTTGGGAACGAGTAATGGATTAAAAGACCATGTCTTGAGGATTTGAGTTGTGATGACAAAATTTGGGGATTGATACATTTTGATTAAATTTGGGGATTTGTGATTTTGTGGAAGATTTTACTTGAATTTGGATTTACTTAATTGCTAAGTTTTAAATCTGAAGATTTTGTTATTTTAGTTTATGGATTTGTAAAGTTCTTTTGGTGCACAAGTATGCACAAAAGTTTTTCATAAATATCGTATTTTGTTGTTTAAGAAGAAATTGAGTTTTATGCGTTTTCAAATGATTTTACTATATCTCAACTTATTTTGGTACTGATGAGGTTTGCAATATAAAACAAGTTATTTTGATGTATGACTGATTCTTAAAAACTCTAATTTTGACATATGCACACGTTCATGTTTTTATTTTGAAGAAATTCGTCAAAAGAGTTATTTTATCAATTCAAGTGGTTTTGATTGGTTTATATGGATCTTTGTATATCCTATAAGTTGTATTTGATCATATCAGAAATATACTTTTTATAGATTTCGTTTTAGTAAAGTAAATCTTCATATCGGTTGAAATATGCACAATCCAAACTGCAGTCTGTAGGGTTGACAATCGACTAGTATGTTTCGACAGTCGACCGTCGCTACCTGGCTGTTGTGTGTTTTCTCATTTTCTTGAATTCTAGTGCGGAACAGTCGACTAAACCATTTCTCTAGTCGACTATCTCTGCTCTGTTTTGATATTTTCTCGAGGTGTTGGATTTTCACTCTGGACAGTCGACTGGTGTCTTTTACAGTCGACTGTCAGTACTTAGAATTTATTTCTTTAAAGATGTTGGTTTTCCGCTCTGGACAGTCGATTGATGACCTTTTTACAGTCGACTGATACTTATGCTTTCTTGAGTTTTCCAGGTGTTCTTTAAATGGTTGATTCTTTAAATGTTTTTGGATCTATAACTTACCATTCTAAATATTATTGTTTCTACAGAACATATGTTTTCAAGATATTTTATTGTTGGATTCGGTTTCTAAAATTTTATAAAGAATTGGATTTTGTTGATTGGAGTGGTTTCTCTCTTTGATCGTTTTGACGATGGATTAGTGAATTTTGGTCTTGTTGAGATCTCTAGGAGTTGAGTGGGAGTCCTGGTACCGGCCGTTGAGATTTGTTGAGTTAGACCTGGGGGGTCTTGGTTTAGTTGATGTTGAGTATTTAAGTTCGGCAGGATACACTAACTCTAGAGATGGGGATTTTGTGTTTTTAATAATAATCAACTTAGGGACAGGAACTAGTGGGGATGTGATGGAACTTGGAAAACGTAAGTATAGGCTCATGGTTTTGTTAGTCCAACGGATGCGTTCCAGGACTATTTGTTGTTATATCTCGAGAGGACATTTGTGTGTTCGCGTGTCGAGGGTTTGCAGGCCTATTCACGAAGCATGCACGGTGCATTCACGTGTCGAGGGTCGGCAGGCCTATTCACGGAATGTACTTGGTGTATCTGCACGTCGAGGGCCTTGCAAGCCTATTCGTGGGGTACACGGGGTTGGGAGATGATTCTCCGATTGTTTTTGAGCTATCTTACATGATGCTTGTGCGTCGAGGGCTGTGGTGCCTATTCGCAGAGTATTCTGGATCTTGTTTCCCATCACCGTTGTAGGATTAGTTGCATAACGAGGGGTTATCCCTATAAAGTGGAGATCGTTTAGGGCTTGTACCGGACCTATGTACAATGGAATGCATAGAATCCGACAAGTACGCATTAGAGAGTCAGCATATAGAGCTTGTGTTTTCTTGTCTTGGTTTTATGCTTGTATTTTCTTGTTTTTTCTACACTTGACACTTAGTCTAGAATCACTTGACGTTTTCATGAATTTCTAATTACTATCTTATATTCCTTGGGGTTTTCATGCTTTACTTATTTGTTAGATCTCATTTAATTTATTCTTGATGTTAATACATGTTGTTGATGACTCACAGTTTTATGATTAATTATGTTGCTTTGTTTTTATGTCACTCACAGCTTTATGGCTGACCCCTTTAATTTTGGGGGTTAGGGTTATCTCTAGCCTCGTGTTTTACAGGTTGTTTTTGCTTAGAGCTTGGTTTGGATGCTTGAGATAAATTGATGTAATAGAGCTTTTGTGTAAATTTTTTAAAAGAAGTGTTGTAAAAAGAAAGCTTGTAATTCAAGGTGTTTTGTATTCCTCTGTGTTTGTAAAGATTGTTGTAATAAAAGTTGAAATAAAAATTATCTGTGTTTTTGGATTGTGTTTAATGTTACATTGAAGTTGATGCTGGAAATTGTGCCACGTATAATCTAAGATATTATATTAGAAATTCAGGATGCTACAATCCAGGTCCACATTGTCGAGCTCCTATCCAGCCATAACATGTAACGCCTCGATTTCCATACACTGGAAAACCATGACATAAGCCAGAATCTTTTCTTCAATTAGCCACAATACACAAAAAATAGAAAAATTTTAAAAAATTTATTCAACTTAAATGTATTACAAGTCCGAATGTTCAAAAATTGCAATACATTATAACAGTGTTACAATAATACCTTTACAATCCCAAGTGTTACAACTTTCAACAATTTACATTAGAGTACAATGAATAAAGAACAACACTTGTATTTCACTTGGATGCTTACCCAACAGTAAACAAATTACAACATTGAATAAATTACAATAATTGTTACAAATGAAATTACAACATATATTACAGCGGAAACTTAAATAAAGTTAACTCCTTGCTTCTCTAGCCTCGAGTCCTCCTGAATCATGTACCTGTACTTCTACAATCCAATACCTATTGAAGTGGGGACGTCAGTACATATACTGACGCTTTAAGGCTGATAACTAGCAGCGAATCTCAACTGTAGCAGACAAATTGATGAAAAGAGAAACGTGTATAAATATATGATGTGTCAGTATATTATATGACTTATACTCTAATGCAAGATTTATTAATGCAAGGATGCTCTTATTCTAATGCAAGCAAGAATCTGGGACAGTATGCAGCCCATACTACATACACCCCATATCAAGCCGTTTCTTCATATATGGGGATTTGAACCCGCGTTATGAATTTCTACTTTCGTACACAACCTGCTCCTGATAGATACAACGTGACTGATGAGGTTGCTGACGTGGTCAAGTCCCACCAATTCAGTATGCTCATGGTGTCTATGTTTGCCACTACTACCCGGCGTACCGGACCTCACTCAAAAACCAGACGAACCTTCGGAGTTAACTACAACACAGGTTAGCTCGAAGCATCCCCTGTGGCCTCATAGCTCATAGACCGTAGAATATGGCATGTTCGCTTCCCCGGCATAGAACCTGACGGAGTTCTGGGGGTCATCCCCTATCTCCGCCTGCCCGGCACTTCAGGAATTAACAGTGTGAGATACGCAACCCGTGCTCCCAACTGGTGTGTAATACCCCGTTTTGTACGGTACCTGAAGATATGCATATGTGTATGTGTATTATTAGTATGCGTGCAATTGATTGTAGTATTATGGGTCGATTTTGCCATTGTGGTGGATGGTTATGGCTACGGGATGGTTTTTGGGAGAGTTGCATTCCAAAGATGCACGAGAACGAGACGGACCGATACTAGTACAACTGCTAGTTTTCGGCACGACGCACATGCAAATATAAGACGGTATGGTACTACAGTGAATATAGGTTGTGTGCGCTCGTTAAAACACGCGTCTCACACTCGTTGGAGCTCGTTAAGAGTTATGTTGGGCAGCCAACATACCTAACACAAAACCAATGGGCTAGCCATGGTTTTGGGGCCTACAAAACCACCTATAGTCTAACCTACCCCCCCCCCCCCCCTCTTTTGTCTAATCCGGCCCACACCTCCATCACCCCTCATTTTCCACTTCATTTCTCCCATTTGCTCTGGAATTTTCAGAAGAGAACACCCCAAGAGAAGGAGGAGAAAAAAGAAGCAGGAAGGAAAAGAGAAGGACCAAGAAGGAGATTTTCAAGAGGAGCTTGAAGAGATTCCCTCTACTACTACAACCTAAGGTGGAAAGTTTCTCTAAACTTGAAATTCTTGTCTCTTAATTGAATTTGGTTGCATGTATGTGTGTTAGAATGCATAGGATTGCTTTTCTAAAGTTAGAAGTAGAAATTAGAATGGAACTAAAGAAAGCTGGTTCGGAGTGCCATATTGTGGATTTTTCCGAAAGCATAATATATTGAATTAGACCACAAAATTAAACATATTTGTTCATTTATGTGTTAGGATCATCCATGTTTTATTTCAGATTTTTTTAAGATCATTTGTTATGCTAATAAAATTGAGAAATGGATATGTGTCGTAAGGCAGACTCAGGAAAAGAAAAACAGAATGGTTGATATTGTAGGAATTTTAGTAATTTGTTGAAGCATGATTTTGTCTGAAAAAATTTTTACTCATTATTTCTGAATGCATGTTGATTATCTAAAAAAACCAGTAAATTTTTTGGATGATTTTAGAGGCATGAGAAAAATCTATCTATGATCAGTATCTGAGGTTGAATTAAGAAAACTGGATGGTTTCTGAGATAACTTGTAGTAGCTATTACTCACTGAATAATTAGAATTTTGAATGAAATCTTTTGCATAATGTTGAGTATGATGTCTAGTGTCACCACCATAAATTTTGTGTCAATTGGACAAGTGTGCAATTTACAGTGATTTTGTGATTGAGAACTGTGCTGTTTTCAGCCAGTTTCGACACTCTGTAAAGATTGGGAAATTGAGACCTGTTAGATGCACATTTTGAGGATCATGACCCAGGCGAGAGTTGTAGGGGACACCTAGACCTTTCCAACAAAACTAGTTTGAGGCAAATCCAGTAAACGGTTGAATTATTATGATTTTTGTAAGACTGGACAGAGGACTAGAGTAGAGCTGTGTGCTCTGAATTGGAGAGACCAATTGTGTAATGGGTGTATTGATGATAGATGAGTGTGTTAGGGTGACTTAAGGGTATAATTTGTACTCATGACCAACTAGAGAGTTGTTGAGGGCACCCACACCCTTCTACCGAGATTGAGTTGTGTCGTTCTGATGAACGAGTAGGATTTTGTGTTAATGGTGAGGTGCAGCCCGTGCGCAGGAAGCACGCAGGCTGGAGCTTGAGAAGCTATGTCGAGGACTTAGATAGTTGAATCTAAGCTCGTGATCAACTAGGTAGTTGTAGCCTAGGATCGTACCTTTCCAGGTTGGGTCATACACTCCATCGGAGTTGTATCAATAAAGTTATGTCCATTTTGAGATTCGGGCAGAAACCCGTAGGTTGCTTAGTCTGGGTTAGGACTAAGGATTGTGAAAGCATTTTCCCTTGTGTGTGAGCCGAGTCGGTGACTCGTGGCTAGGGATGATTGAATCTCTGTTATTGAGGTTGTTGATTCCCCGAGTGGGATGTGTGACTCGAGTTAGTCACTAGGGTAAAGGATACCCTGCACCTATCAAGCCTATATTATTAGACTTCTACCGAGCGTAGGACGTCCGAGCATGCCAGTAGGTGGAACTTACGAGACAATTTTATATTTATAGCCGGGGTAGCGGCAGGCGTAGGACATTTTGCTGGACAAGTCCAAGTCAGAGAAGTAGCGAACCGGACCGGTATCACCAGGGGCCAGAGGTTGATAGGCAAGTGTGGAAGCAGTAATTCTTACCCGAAATAATTAGAGTAAGGTAGGGGTTAGAATGGTTTATTAGGGGGTTGGAAAATTGCACTAGTCCTAGTAAGCCATAGTCGGTGTTGTATCTTCCAGTCGTAGTGATACGTTCTCGGCCGCTCATGGATTGAGTCCCCGGCTCGTATCTCGATCTGTTGATTCCCTAAGTTTGCCGGAGTAAGGTGCGGGAGGCCCGAAGGAATTGACCTTCCGTGGTGCTCACGTCCCTAAAGCGCGGGTTGTGTTTTGTGTTTGGTGTATATTTGTTCATAACCCGGGCCAGGGGTGAACACGCATGCGAGAGTCCATGAGTGGACATGTGGAACCAAGGGTCGTAAGGACAGGTTCAACGCGGTTTCTAAGGAGGCCCGTGCGCGGGTACCAACTCGCAGTGACCACTTGGGCACTGCAGGGTGGAATATGACCGACCGCTGCAATCTCCTTGGGCGACGAACAGTCTATTGGGAACTGGATGGGTACATGGGTAGGATGCATGGCGAGGGATTGAACCCTACAATCAGGAGAGGCGAACTCCTTGGAAGGTATGTAGTATGGTATGCATACATTTCCATCGAAGTTGATTTTGGAAAAGTATGTAGTATGAGATGCATACGTCCCAACTGAATTGCATTAGAGTAAGTGCATCGTGTGCATTCTTGTTCGTGCATTAGATTAGGCTATGCTTGGGTCTTAGACGCATGTAGTATGGGATGCATGCGGATCTAGATTTCCAAGTCTTGCTTGCTTTAGAATAGGCTTGTGATTGGTGCATTTAGTGGTTAGGTCATGGCATACACGAGCACCACATAATTTAGGATGCACGTTTCCCTTTTCCATTCAAGATGGGTTGTGATTGAATTTTAGAGGATCGCTGTTATCACCAGCTTTGCGTCAGTCGAAGTACTGACGTTCCCCACCTTTTAGGTATCGACTTCTACCTTTCGAGCAGGTGCAGCGATATCAGAGTAGCGCAGCAGAAGACTCAAGCCGAGGAGCAAGTCCCAGGAAAGCAAATTGACTGTTCAGCAGAGCTTCGGCAGTGAGCCGTTGACTGCCATTCAGAGAGAGAGAAGTTGTTAACTTTACAGAAAAGAGTGATATATGTGGTAATAAGATGTACTGAGTTTATGTAATTTGTATTCTTATCAAGAACAAGACATTGATTGTAATCAATGATGTAATAACTCATTTGGCAATAAAAAGTTTTTAAATTTCCATGTTATTACTATGTTGAGATGCATTTGAAGGCAAAGATTGTGGAGTGTCACGGATACCCGGTAATGGGGATCCGGGGCGCTACATGGTGAGAAGGCACCGTACGCATCCCTTTGACGAGAAGGTACTACCCAATAACACCACCTAGTGTCGGCCTATAGGACGAGTTGGGTCATAATGTATCACCCTTAACACCAACTCTTTCCCTTCGGCGATAAAATGATAATAAATAAAGGTTAAGTAGTACTAGCCATAAGTTACTAGCCTAACAATGTCACTAACCCTAAACAACCCTAGGGATGACAATAGTACTAACACAACATGCTAGGCCTTAAGTTAAACTTCGCAAGGAAACTCTACTAGGCTGCTCAACCTAGACTTTCCAGAATCCCCAAGGATCTGGTTCACGGCCTATCGATCCAAGACCCCGGCAATACGAACGTATTCGCATGCTACTACCTTTTTTTTTGATATATCGGATAGAGCCAAAAGGCTCCAGCCATCAAAAAATATATTAATCAATAATAGTTAATATACAAATAAATAATCAAGGGCTTTACAAGATGTAAAACAATAATAAGCGGAGTGTGCAAAATTAAATCCTAACTAGGAGGAGCAATACGCCAAACAGGGCGCTACAATACAACAAAAGAGTAAACGCTGAACAGGGGGACCTAGCCTTCAGCCTGAAAAAACAAACGCGCGAAAAAGCGATCAGTACGCATGCTACTACCTTGAACTTGGATTTTTTCAACCCTCTGGTGCGCGATCAACCAACTCAGTTAAGATCTGACGGTACACATGAAGTGACTCGTCCACAGTCCCTTAGGAGTAAGGTAAACACACGTGTTGATGGTCGATAGCCTCTAGGGTAGTAATATCACCGTAGACGAGCACAACAAACTGCGTACTAGCTAATAAGCTACATACGAGTAAACAAAACACATACGAGCCAAACAATTACGTATGGAACCAAGAACTATATACGAGCCTAATAAGCTGCGTATGAGACCAACAGCTACATACGGGCTAGGCGAGCTGCGTATGAGACAACAATATACATACGAGCCAAATAAGCTACGTATGAGACCACAGCTACATACGGGCCAGGTGAGCCGCATATGAGCAACCCACATATAAAAATAACCATACAGATATTCTAACAACCTAGAAGCAACCACATGTGCTTACTAGCAAAACTTGATCTTCTATAATTAGAAGCAACAGAAGAATCTACTAACGCTCTAAAATAGGCATACTACCAATGAGAAGTCCAAAAGCGACATAAAACCTTCCGACAGCCTAGAAGCAACCAGTGCTACGCTTATCGAAATTCGACAAAATTAGACTTTTTTAGAAAGGTGAGAACATCTCCTAAAGCTTCCTAGTTGATCACGTTTTCAGATTCTGTATGGAATCCAAAATCTGGTCCATCGAACACACGCAAACAATTTAACCAAACTGCGGATTTTTAATAAAAAGCTGAAACTTCTACAGCTTGTAACTTTTGCTCTACCTATCGGAATCTAACCAAATCATACTTTCTAGAAAGGTGGGAACATATACTATAACTCTCTAGTTGAGCACTTTCTCAGATTCCGTAAAGGAATTCCAAATTTCTGACCTCGAACACATGCCAACAGTTAACCAAAGACGGCCCAAGCTACAACAAAGCTGAAACATTGAGAGCTTGTAACTTTTGATCTACTTGTCAAAATCTAACGAAACTGGACAATTTGAAAAGGTGGGAACATCTACTAAAACTTCTCAGTTGACCAATTTCTCAGATTTCGTAAGGAAATCAAAGTTCCTACCCATTGAACACACGCAAATGGTAATAAAACAGCAGATTTGACAAAGGAAAACTTAAACTTTGAAAGACTATAACTTTTGTTCCACTTATCGGAATTGAACCCAAGAGGGCAATTCGGAAAGGTGAGAACGACTACTACAACTTTCTAGTTGGTCGGCTCCTCAGATTCAGCGAGTAAGACACTCAAAAACTACAAGGAATCAAGACAGATACAATTCCAACCCGGCAAATACACAGCCAAGCTGAAAACTTTCAAAGCCCATAACTTCTACTATGCTTATCGAAATTTAGCACGAGAGGCTAATTCGGAAAGAGGAGAATGTCTACTACAACTTCCTAGTTGGTATCCACCTAAGATTCAACCATTAAGTCACTCCAAAACATCAAAGAGTCAAAACAGCAAGCACACTCAGCTCAAAGCTGGTTGCTGCATCTTTCAAATACCATAACTCCTACCCTGCTTATCGGAATCTAGCTCGAGAGGCCAATTCGGAAAGGGGAGAATGTCTACTACAACTTCCTAGTTGGTATCCACTTCAGATTCAACAGGTAAGATACTTTAAAACCTCAAAGAAGCAAAACAGCAAGAACCCCGTCAAGACAGCCAGTTGCTGGACTTTGCAAACGGCATAACTCCTACTCCGCTTATCGAAATTAAACCCGAGAGGTCAATTCGGAAAGTGGAGAGTCTCTACTATAACTCCCTAGTTGGCCTGAACCTCAGATTCATCAAGTAAAACCCTCAAAATGACAAAGAACTAAAACAGCAAGCATCCAGTCAAACAGCTAGTTGCTGTATTTTTCGAAGACCATAACTCCTATTCTGCTTACCGGAATTTAACCCGAGAGGTCAATTCGGAAAGGGGAGAGTCTCTAATACAACTTACTAGTTGGTCCAAACCTCAGATTCAACCAGTAAGACACTCAAAAGTATCAAGCAACCAAAATAGCAACGTTCAGCCAAACAGCTAGTTGCTGTTTTTGTAACGGTCATAACTTTTGCGTCTCTTAGCTGAATTTAACCCGAGAGGTCAATTCGGAAAGGGGAGAACGTCTACTACAACTTGCTAGTTTTTCTCCTCCTCAATTTCCGAGAGGAACCCCAAGTTTTATCCCCTTGAACCTACTGTGACGCTAACCCCAAAACAGTGAGCTCACTGTTTTGACTTGAGACTCGCTGTTTTGGGGAAAATGCTCGTTTCACCCATCAAAATGGCTCCGAAAAATCCCCAAAATTTTCGGGTCAAGATTTTACATTTAACTCATGTAAACAAAATCAGCCCTACAACTATAAAAATCGTTTCTTTAAGCTTGATTTTAGTGTTCTACCACTTCTAACTTTGCATGCTCTTTACTCTAGTTTATATGCACATGAAACCACTCCAATACAATAACATACAACCAAAATAAACCTAATAATACCTAAAGCGAACATGAGATGAGAAACCCCCACCTTGAAGACTAGTAGGAAGAACTTGCTCTTCTCCTTGCTCCTTGTTCTTGCTCCCTTCAAGAACTCCACCATGAAATCAAACACATGAAACCCTAACTCTCTTTCTTTTGATTTTGATCTCTCTTTTCTTCTGTTTCTTTCTCAATCTTTATCTAACTTTTTTTTTCTAAAATAAAACTAAGCAAAGAAGGAGAGAATGAGAAGGAGAAGAGATGGAGAGACAAAGAATGGATTGCCCTCTTTGCTTGAAGCCGGCCAAGGGGAAGAAGGGGGGATGTGGGGGAGGTGTTTTGTGGGGGAGGAGAGTGAGTGCTTGTGGATGAGAGAGAGCCACTTGTCTCTATCTCTTGTGGCTCACAAAATTTGTGATCTTTTTACAAATTTAAATTCCAATTGAACCCAATTAAATTTGCAATCAACACCCAAATCAATTCTAACCATTCATCTCATCAAAATTGATCAAGAATAAGAGTTATTTTTTCCAAATCACATACTACATGATTTCGTACAAATGTACGAAATCGATATTATACATATATGTACATATATCTTTCTATACAGAAAATTTTTATTAGTTAAAACGAATAATCTGTACAAAAAACATTTAATTTCGAGAAAATAATTTTATTATCGGTTGGGAAGATTTCCAGTATCAATTGATACAAACAGTCATATATCGACTAGTTTATACGTATAGATACTGTTTATTAACAAACCAGGTGATATCCACCAAAAATATTTCGTTTCTGAAAATAATAATAAAATAATAATTTTTAATATCTGCCTGGGATTTTCCAGACATTTTTTTCAAAAATGCATTTTTCAAGATTTTGCACAAGTGTACAAAACTGATACAATACTTATATATACATACTAGTATATATGTCTAGGTAACTTTTTAAATGAGAAAACCAAGTAATTTCTATTAAAAATATTTTAATTTAAAAGTAATAATTTATGCAATATAATATCCGTCTGGGATATTACATAACAACATAGTAGCTCACCGACAGTAACTTCGCCAAGCACATGGATCATCAGAACCATGCTCACTGATCTCGAGCTTGCCCTAAAAGGCTTCGCTAAGCATGCAGCTAACCAAAGCGATGTTCGCCAAGCTCGTAGCTCGCCCAAGGTGACTTCACCGAGCTCCATCGCCTAAAAGGAGGTTAGCAAGAAGATCAGAGTAGAGAAGAAGAAGAGGAGCTCGGCAAAATGGTCGGCCGCCTAAGGGGTGCTCGCTGTCCACGGTAGCTGTCAGATCACTCAGAAGTTCACATGCAACCGTTACTAGCCCACCAGATGCAGCGACATCACACACTTCTCCCCTACTGCCCACTTCAATTCTTGGCCATTGGATCACCTAGAAAATCACGTTCAATCATGATATGCAAACGATTGTGCCACCCCTACCGCCCACTTCAATTCTTGGCCATTGGATCACCTAGAAAATCACGTTCAATCATGATATGCAAACGATTGTGCCACATCCCCCATCGTCACTACAGCACCATCAAGCCTGTATGATCTCATCAGCGGGCGAGCTATGCCTGATCAACACCTCTATTTACTCCAAAATGTGTAGAGGTCAAATAAATTAATAAAAAATTCTCAAAAACCATTTTTAATTCAAAATTTTAATTAAAAATTCCAAAAATATTTATTAGATTCAAAAAATAAATTAAAATTTACAAAAAATAATTTAAATTGGAATTATTAATTAAAAAAATTCAAAAGAGTCAATTATTGATTGGGGAAATTTTGTTTAAAATCCGAAAAGTTATGAAAAATTCCAGAAAAGTTAAAAAAATCAAGGAAAATATTCGCCACCTCTAGAATCCTCTTATTAGTTCTTAGTATCGCCAATCAACCCTGAAAGTTAAGATTGTACCCCGAAATTTTGAAATAAGGCAAACTACATTCCGAAAATCAAGAAAATTGTCTTCCAGAAGTGGGGGGCTTATGATAATGGTAAAGGTAACAAATCAGGATTGTAAAATTCCAACACAGATCCTAAATCTTCTACAGGCAGATTAATCATAACGAGCCTATTTAACAGGTCTGAGCCTTCTTAGGCTCATCTACAAGTCATGAGCCACATTTAAGCCCATTAAAAGCAACTGGGCCCACTAGGAGAGACACCCAGCCTATGAGAGCTGTAAATCAAATCTCTTATCCTCAGACAAGAGAGTTTTATCTTTTAAGGGGAAGAATCAACAGGAGATAAAGAATTCATGTAGATCTAATGGATCAATATTAATCTCCTAAACTATTTTTCTGGCCTATAAATACCTTCGCCTTCCTCTGTCACAAGATAATCAGAAAATTTGCAATTCCTCTCTCAAACCCTATTTCTCTTCGGGTTCTGACTTGAGCATTGGAGGGTTTGTCGTCGGGGCCACTCCCAGTATTTCAAGCTTTTTGCAGGTCCATTGGCCACGTCAGCAATCGTCGGATTCAGATCATGGTGTTCAATCAATGATCCAGATCGACTCTCGGGAGCTCTAACAACTTTTTTTCGGCGACGATCAAATTTTAGATTTTTAATAATTTTCTTCAAATATAAACTCACTATCTGTTTGCTCCAACACTAAAATAAGCATAAACACATACAATTCCTGCTTGCATTGCACTTTCAAAGTGAGGTATCTGCTCGAACCATACCACGATTCAATATCTATTATATTTGTTTTTGGTTAATTGACTACTGTTTTTGCATAGATCTTCGAGATCATTTTCTCGTCATTCAGAGAAATTCAGTGAACTTTTCTATAAGGGAAAAGCACTTCCTGAGAATGTTCTAGGCGTTCTATGAGTTGAAGATTTCCTTCTATTCTTCCAATTCTTCCATCATTGAATTTAAAGAATTTTGCAAATTCTATAAATTCGTTAGTCCGAATGTTTTTGAGATCACAAATGCCAATTTGTGAAATTATTGATTAGAGCTGTTTTTCAGAGGGTGTGTTTCCTCTGACTATATGATATTTCATCAGAGTTAGAGATGAAGAAGCTTAAGCGTTGCTATATTTAATCATGTTATATGCATTTCCACTTTCTTTATCAAAGCCTTCATTTTATTATTCTATCTTTTTATCATGCTGTAGAGTTGTTTTTTCTAATTGTGAAAAGCGAAATGATCCGGCCTTGTTCCTTAGGTACAGTGTCTTCCACACATTATTTACTTTGGTGTACAGATCAGAGTTAATGGCCTTCAATTCTTCATTATACCAATCATTTTGGAGGATAGGATTTTGTATCCATACTAATGGTGTAGATGGTCTCGGTAGAGTGCCACTAAATCTGGGGAAAATAATTCTTTGATATAGTAGTATCTTTATTTTTTGCATCGGCAGATGCTTCCATGGAATTTTATGCAATGTCAATAGCCATCCTTTTGCTTCTTAGGACAGTTGTCCATACTACTGTTTTTAATTCCAAAGCTTCTTCTAAACTTTTAACTTCTTTAAGAACTTTAGGATTCATAGGTTATTTTCATTTATCTTTTTTCCGCTCCATGGTACCTGTTTAAGAAGCAACAAAAATATTATTATGTTTATGAATATATTCAATAAAAGTTTCTTATCGCTCTTCTAATGAAGAAGAGAATACATCATTTATGTAGACAGTAATACATGGCAAATGTCTAAAGATACTATCTATCCTTTTTTCTTAAAAAATTTAAGCCAAAAGGTATTACCATGTATAATTTGTTGCCAATATTTTTTATTTACCCGAGGATTTTCAATTTTTATTTGATTTTCATTTTTAATCTCACGAAGCTATGCTGCATGTGGATCAAAGAAGTTATGAATAACGACTTTGAATGGAATCCCAGATATGCAAATATTATTTACAGAACAAAAGTGTTTCTCTATTTGTAGTGGCAAAAGCTTGTTTATATGGTTCATTCCAAGAATACAATATTCTGCAAGGTCACTAAGCAATGCAAAAGTTATATCTTTGCAATTATGTTCATGATTCTCTAAATCTTCGAGTGATATTTGAAGATTTTTTACAATATGAGTAATCATAGTTGGATTCATTTAATTCTTCTTATTGAGGCTTTATGTGTTAACTCTAATCGATATTGTTTTGGTATTGAACGTGAGTGCACTAAACTATTAACATGTACTGATTATTCAACCTCTTCAAACCTTCCAATAGGAAGTTCTTCATATTTTAGTACTAGTAATTGTGATATAATATCTCCTTGGTTTATTTCTATAACAAAATTATTCAAGCTTTCAAAGAATATAGAAATTTTATTTCTATTTTTGGAAGTAATTATTTTGTTAACAACAAAAAATTGTTTTTTAGCAATAGTTGTAGTGTTTGCAATTTGTCCATAATATCCTCTAGTGATTATTATGCATATATTTAGTGGGACATCTAAGACAGAGTATCTGTGTATTATTATGTTCTTAGCTGAGTAAAGATTTAGAGCAGGATAGTTTATATTATACATTGTTTGTAAACCATAATTTCCCATTTTGAATTTTTATTGTATTTTTATTTTCTTTTCTGGAATATTGTATCTGTTTCCTTTTAATATTTTTTTTTTGCTTTTATTGGGTTCTTTTATTCTCTTTTGATCGTTCCGTATTCTTTTGGCTTGAGCTCTGCTATTTTTATCTCATCGCAAATTTTACTTTTCGTGTCTTGAGTTTGAATTGTTCCGCTATATGTTCATCCCATTGATTTCTATGTATTTTTCTCTTTTTGGAGCCTAAACCTGTACCCTAAACCCATTAACCCGCAACCCAAAACCCCAACTTCTTAATTCCTTATAAATACCCCTATTATTAAACCCTAATTTAATTAATCTCTCTCTTCCGCCGCACTTCTCTCTCTCCTCGCATCCCGCTCTCTCCTTCTCTATTTTCATTTTCAAACCCAAATAGCCCAAGCCCCCGTCCGCCTCTCATCGCCTCTCGACCATCGCCATCACTTCATCATCACCTCATTATCACCCCGTCATCACCTCGTATCCCTGTCGCCTTCCCAACACCCTTGATTGAACCCATCGCCTGCACCCATCCATCCGCCGCCACCACCTCGTCGACCACATCGATCCCTCTCCGCTGTCCCCGCGCAACCACCGAAGGTCCCTCACCCCACGTCGTCGTTGCCCAGCGCTCGAGTCCCCTTCCCACCGTCTCCTCCTCTGTTTTGTCGCGAATCCGCTGGGCCGTCCCTATTTTCGTCGCTGCGTCTCTTCCCGACCGTGATCGCCACCGCCCTTGCTCCCATCGTTGCATCGCTCCTCGACCGGAGTGCCCTCGTCAGTCACCATTCCTCCACCGTCGTGCTGCCCCCCCTCTCTCTGTCGCTGTGGAGAAGAAGGGGGAAGTGGTTGCTGTTTGCTGTTTTGGAAGAGTAGGGATTGTGATAGTGATGGAACTGCGATGAGACCCAGGACCACGGATTGGTGTGCGTATCGATCATAAAAGCTTAACAGATTTAATATGTGATTTAACCCTTTATAGCGAAATCTAGGGTTCACGAATTATACCTGCGATGAGAAGAAGACGATAGTTTCTAGCAACCTCGAGCCGTCAGCGACCCCAAGATCTTCTGCACGTATTCCTTCCTCGGGTTGGACGTCGTGTGGGCGACGGTCTACCAACCTTTCTTTTCCTTGTCTAACCTCTCTTTCTCTCCTTACGTGAATCACGAATTTAGAGAAAACTTCTTATCTATGATAATGATATGACGGCCAGAGAATAGAGGATATATATATAAGGCTACGGCAGGGACCATGAGGAGAAATTAGGGTTAGGTCTCCTAACGAATCTGGGTATCCCGTATTCAGCACGAACACACAACCCAGGCCCATTAACAATAGCTCGGTCCACTAAAGAGCTATTGTTGCACTACCTTCCAAATCCCAAATTATATTTATGGGCTCCTTTTATTATATGCTCGTTCAGCTCCCCATGTTAAGATATCGAATGTCCGTCGATCAAATTAAGTTACTGACAACTATATTGATCAACATCGTTTATCCTTAAGTAGTATCACTCAACTTTATTTGTCATGTCGGATGTAATCCACCTGCAGGGTTTACATGACAATCCTTATGAGCTCCTTAAGGGGACATCATCAACCCGACATATCGGGACATGGATTTCTTTTACAATCAACAGCTCATCATACATACAATGCTATTACCCAATTTATAGAGGTTGTTGATCCATAATGAATCTCACTCTTTTATGAGTCAAAGTAATGCACACTGCATATACATGTCTGTTATTATATCTGGATTAAGAGCATAAGCATCCATAATAACATAGGTGTTTGTTCTCTTTTGTAGTCAGTACAAAGAGAACAACCTCAAGTGGTCCTGTTCAATACACACAAAGTGTACTAGTGTAAACCTATAGTCAAGATAGACTAATACCAGATTACACTACAACCTTTCCAATGGATTGTCCAAGTCCGTCTAGGTTGTGAACTATTTATATATTCCATAGGGAACTATTTAATATGATCTTCTGTGTGTCTCCTTACACCATATTATCAACCTTATAGAATATCAGATACTTGCATTAATATTATAATAAACACAATATGCAAACATATGCCCATATGATTCTCATTCAAAAAAAATAAGGAAATAAAGTTAATACAAAAGTGATGCTTTCAGTATATAACCCTAACAGATAGTTGTTTGGTGTGTGTTAGGAGCCCAGTGTTTGGTGTTTTCTATAGAGGATCCGCAGTTTGCACGTGCTTGCGTGCGTGAGTTCGTGATTTGTCGCCCGGGATTCTCATCCCGTTGTTCTAAATATTCGAATCTCTCATATAAAAGGCAAGTCTCTTATTGAACTAGTTTATTGTTTTTTTCAAGATTCTTTGATCTCCGCAAGTAGATCCCAATCTTTTATCATATTTGTATTTGAAATTCTGTTAAGTTATTGAGGGTTTACACGAGCTAACCAGATATATTCTTAACATCCTACCTACATCGTTGATCAAAAACCTAGTCCCCCTTGCACATCGCATATGCACATTTACATGAAAAATAACTATATCCATGTGAGAGAATTGTTTGATGAATTGAATATCTTAGACTGAAGTTGAACTGATGAATTAATTACCATGCTTGCGAAATTAAATCTTAAAACTGGAATTATGCATGTTAAACAGCTAGCATCACTTTGATTATTAATTAGCATGAACTATATCATTGTATGATGAAATTATTGCCTATTCATATAAAACTATTTTTTGGACTGCTATTTGTATCTTTTTGTATCAGATTTTTGACCATATTGCTGTTGTAATTTATAATTACATTCTGAATATGATTTATAGCCCCATGAATATATTTTCCATAACTTTTGACAGATTTGAATTCCGGGTTATAATCTGTCAGAAATCAAAATTTTAGTACAGCTGTGTCTGAATTTCCAGATTCCTAAATTCATGCTTATCTTTCTGTTTTATAATTAAATTGAATATGATAACAGTAAAATAGAAATTTAAAATAAATTTGGCTGAGGCTAAACATGTCTAGGAACCATCCTGAATTTTTGTAGATCTAATTGATGAGTTTTCTGACCAAAAACATATAGGTGAACACAATTTACAACTTGCTGCCTAAACATAAAATCTGAAAAGAATATGATTTTCACCTTATTTTCTGTAACTTTTATTTGTCGTATATATATTTGCTGGAACCGGCAGAGAGTCTAGTTTCTAGAATTTCTGATGGATCCAGATTTGCTTTTCTGTAGTAGCAGTAATCTATGCTTTTGTACAACAATATCATGCTGTGCAGATTGTGTGATTTGTGTTAATTTAATATGCTTGCTTCTTGATTTGTGGGTAACGAGTAGAATTAGTCACACCTAGCATCATACAACATTGACACCTTCTTGCATGCTCACATAAGATGAAATAAAATGATAACAAGCCGGAGTATTATGGGATGACTTGGTAGTGAAAAATTCGAAACTGTACTCGGTCGGACCCTACTGCTTGACTTGTACGGACTGATGGCCATAAAATACTGCTTGATAAATACTATCATTGAACATTAAACACTGATTACTGGGCCAAGTACACGAACCGTGAATTCACCATCAGTCTAAAGCGTACACTGTGTGCTTACACCGAACCTGTAGAATGGGACGCGGTAGTACGTGCACTAGATAGGCTAATAAAATGATTAATAACCTGCATTTGACATATCATGCTTGATCCCGTATACTGTCACCAATATTGGACTTGAATTGAAACTATTAAGTAAATGCATGATTAAACGTAGACCCTTTACATTATTGCCATTCATTGTCTTTGCTTTTGACTTTGATCCCGTCCCTGTTCTTTTGATATATCATTTTCCTATTATTCTCTGTTTTCCTCTACTTGCTGTCCATGACTTGGTCTAAGGACATTATTTTCTTTCTTTTTATATCAAGAATTTACAGGTACTGGAGGAACAATACCAGCAGGAATTGGTGAGTAATGATTCTAGAAGATGGAGTCCAAGATTAGGTTGCTTGAATTAATTTATTGCTATACTTATTTCGTTGAACATTGTCTTGATCTATACTTTGTTTTTTGGGCTTTATGACCCGGAGTTTGTTTTTGTCCTAGATGTTGGATATTATTATTTAGATTATTTCATTTATTATTGAAGTTGATCTTTGTTTATGTGATTATATCTTCATGCGTGGTTGTGATTGTTGTTTCATATTGTTGAGTTAGTCTAGGTACAACTTATGGATGGTGTTTACATCATTCGCTAGGCCTACGTTACGTACTCGTATTCTGTATTTTGGAAAGTAGGGCGTGACAGGTTTTTGGTTGTATCAGAGCACCAGGGTTGGATAATATATCAGTCAAACATGACTATCTTTACGAAGGTTTCGATTTGATTGATATATTAGTCAAGTTTGGCTCTAGCCGGGTTAACTCAGTAATGTGCACACCACGATGATCACATGAACATATAATAACCAACATAATCTGGGTATCTTTTTTCCTTTGGGTTCCTTCATTTCTTGTTGACTTTTGTCCCATCCATTCATTGATTCCTTTCTGGATATAATTTTATCCTTTTTGTACCCATATTCTTTTGTTTATGGAATCATCCATTCTTTTTATTCCTGGATGTTATTTTCCTTCCTTGTACAATTATTCGTGCATATATCCTGCTAGCATCTCATTCTTTTGTTGATCTTCTCCTCTAGGTGTTATTAGTTTTCTACCTTCCAGCTCATGTTTTCTTTGACTCTGGTGCTACCCACACTTTCATTCCTCCCGTTTTGTTGATCAGCATGGTTTGGAAAACGATGTTATGCCCACAGCTTAGGACATCACCATAGGTGGAGGTGTCATTGTCTGTTCTAGGGTATGCAAGCAAAGTCCATTGTTGATTAGTGGTGTGGATTTCTTAGCCGATTTGATTGTAATTTCCAATTCCGGTTTCGATGTCATTCTGGGCATGGATTGGTTGGGTGTTTCTTATGCCGTGATTGATTGCCAAGAGTAGAAGGTGAATTTTAGGCTTTCTGGACAACCAGAGTTTGTGTTCCATGCGAGTGAGACACCGTCAGGGCATGTCAAGGACTCGATGGATCCCAAGGGTATTTCGCTGGTGTCGTTGGGCTCTAATGGGGTTGTTGCACCCTTAGTTGTGCGGAATTTCCTTGATGTCTTTCCCAAGGATTTGCCCAGCTTGCCGCCAAACCGAGATGTGGAGTTTAGCATTGATGTTCAGCCAGATACGGCACCTATTTCCAAGTGTCCGTATCGTACACCGGTTGAATTGGCGGAACTAAAGGTGCAAGTTCAGGAGCTGCTTGATAAGGGTTTTATCAGGCCTAGTGTTTTACCTTGGGGAGCCCTAGTTCTGTTCGTCAATAAGAAGGATGGTAGCCGGAGGCTTTGCATTGACTACAGAGAGTTAAACAATGTCACTATGAAAAATTTGTATCCATTGCCGAGGATTGACGATTTGTTTGACCAACTGGGAGGTGCTTCGGTGTTCGCAAAGTTGGATATTCATTCCGGGAATAGGGAAGATCATTATGAGTTCTTAGTGATGCCTTCCGGAGTTACTAATGCACCGGCTGTGTTCATGAGTCTGATGAACAGGGTGTTCACGCCGTTCTTGGATCAGTTTGTCGTGGTCTTCATTGACGATATATTGGTGTATTCTCGGAATAGGGAAGATCATGCTGAGTATTTAAGGGTTGTTCTGCAGACTTTGAGAAAGAACCAGTTGTATAGGAAGCTCAGTAAGTGTGAGTTCTGGCTGGATCGGGTTGTTTTTCTGGGCCACATTATTTTTGGTGCTGGTGTTTCTGTGGATCCGTCGAAGATCTCTACGGTCAAGGATTGGCCGATTTCGAAGTCTGTTTCTGAGGTGCGCAGTTTTCTTGGTTTGGCCGGCTATTATCGGAAGTTCGTTCAGGATTTCTTGAAGATTGCTGGGCTTCTGACCAGTTTGACGAAGAAGGAGTAGAAGTTTGATTGGGATGAAGCTTGTGATTAAGCTTTTGCAGAGTTGAAGCGTCGGATGAACAGTTTGGATGGTTTTGTGATCCATTGTGATGCATCGGGTAGAGGTATGGGAGCAGTGCTGATGCAGCGAGGCAAGATTGTCGCTTATGCATCGTGGCAGTTGAGACCTCATCAGAAGAACTATCCTACGCATGATCTGGGGCTTTCGGCCGTGGTTTTTGCCTTGAAGTTGTGGAGGCATTATCTACTTGGGGATAGTGTGGAGATATTTACAGATCACAAGAGCCTCAAGTATGTGTTCACGAAGAAGGAGTTGAACATGAGGCTAAGAAGATGGTTGAAATTGATGGCAGACTTTAACATCAATTTACAGTATCACCCGGGCAGAGTGAACTTGGTGCCTGATGCTTTCAGTAGGAAGCCTGCAGCTATGTTCCTTACCAAGTAGAAGGAAACAATGGAGGATATGAGGAGGCTGGAGTTGGATGTTACTTCCTGGATCAGCTTAGCAGTTCATGATGTTGCAGTTGCAGTCTTCTTTGATTGAGTAGATTAAGGAAGCCCAAGTGGGTGACCAGCAGTAGCAGCAGTTTCGAAGTAAGGTGGAAGCTAATTTGAGATCCGATTTGGTCATTCATGGTGATGGGTCGCTTATTTTTGGCTCTAGGTTGTTTCCTAGAGGAGAAGTCAGGCCGAAGCTACTTGATGAAGCTCATCGATTTCCGTATTCTATTCATCCAGGTGGTACCAAAATGTACAGGAACTTGAAGCAGCATTTCAGCTGGCATGGCATGAAGAGTGATGTGGCTAGATATGTCTCCCAGTTCCTGATCTGTCAGCAAGTGAAGGCAGAGCATCAGAGGATCGTAGGACTTTTGCAACCTCTTCCAATCGCAGAGTGGAAGTGGGAGAATATGAAAATGGATTTTGTGTCAGCTTTACCAAGGAGTCCCAAGGGTCATAATGCCATCTGGTTGATAGTGGATCGGCTGACGAAGTCTGCTCAGTTCACTCCTTTTTGTGGGGGTCAGTCCACGGAGAGTTTGGCTGAGAAGTATGTTCAGGAGGTTGTTCGTCTACATGGGGTTCATGTCAGCATCATATCGGATAGAGATACAAGATTCAGGTCTCAGTTCTGAAAGTGTCTGCAGAAGAGCTTGGGTACTAAGTTGAGCTACAGTACAGCATTCCATTCTCAAACGAATGGGCAGTCAGAAAGGATGATTCAGACCCTAGAAGACATGTTGAGATCCTGCGTTCTTCAGTTTGGAGGTTCATGGGAAGAACATCTTCACTTAACCGAGTTCTCTTATAATAACAGTTACTAGGCGAGTCTCAAGACAGCTCCATTTGAAGCTTTGTATGGGCGCAAGTGTAGATCGTCTGTGTAGAACCCCGTATTTTCAAATATTACTTTTATATTTGAAAATGAATTTAAATTTATTTTTGGAGATTTAATGAATATTTTCAGAAAAATTTATCTTTTGTACACGTGCAAAACACGTGCAAATGCTTTTATGAGAAGTGTGAAAATTTAGTTTTCTTCATGAAAAATCATTATTTAGTATTTGAGATTTATTTAGTATTTTTCCAGATTTTTCAGAAATTAATTGGAACTATTTGCAATTTTTGAGAAAAGAAGGACCTTTTTTGCAAAATTGACATTTTTAGGGATTAAAGTGCAAAATGTACATTCTGGACGTTTTGAACAGTATTGACTGAGATTTAGAATGTATATTTTCTTATAAATCCAAATTTAAATGAGTTTTGATGGAATTTCCAAAGAATGAGCCATATATGTAAATTGTATTTTTGGAAAGGATTATTTTGCAAAATTGCGGGTAAAACCATAATTATCAATCCGGCATATTTAAGAGATTTTTCCCCAGCCGTCATTGCTGGTAAGATACTAAATTTTGGAGATTTACTTTTGGTGGAGCAAGGAGCGTTTGGATCTAGCAAAAGGAGGATTCTTTTCGTGGACTTTTCTCAAATTCTAAGGTGAGAGATATAGAAATTGTTTTGTGTTTGATTCATGTGAGTGATTTGTTTTGTTTGTTTGATTTTGTGAGTATGATAATTCGTCTTGTTGATTGATCTATGTGTACAAATATCGTGATGTAATGATTGGATGTTGTGAACAATATGGATATTGTAATGTGGTATGAATCATGTAGAAATGGTGGATGAATAGTAGATTTTTATTATTTAGATTGTTTACTAAAGCATGTTGAGATTTGTGTATGAACACCTGGACATTAGATTCATAATTCAGATTTGATTTAGATTTGTGAAAGAAACCTAGATCTTGTAAAACCCTAATGAAAGGATTTGTGATTTAGAATATGAGAGCTTAAATCATGACTTAGTGATGTTTTGAGTGATATATATATACATATACCTGATGAAGGTTTGTCGAGATTTATTATTTTCCTGAATACGAACTATTTTCATAACATTGATCATTAGAAAGTTTCAGAATTTGATTTTTGTAATCAGACCTAAATTTTGAGATCTGTAGGCCGACAGTCGACTGGCCTACTGTGCAGTCGACTGGTACGAGCCTGACACTGTATTTTTAGAATCTTTGAAATAGCTGTTCTGGACAGTCGACCTAGCCAGTAGGCAGTCGACTGGTCCACTAAGGAAGATATTTTTGTAAAATTATTAGTCCTTTCTGGACAGTAGACCTATGATTCCTTTAAGTCGACTCATATACTTAGAATATTTTTGAGAAAATCATTGGAAATTACCTCGGGTAAGTCGACTGATCCCTTCTTAAGTCGACTGTTATATGACTTAGTTTATTTTGTAAAACTTTGGATAATTGTCCTCTGGACAGTCGACTTACTCAAGTATAAGTCGACTGGTACTGAAGGATCTTTGTAAACTTTAGTGTTCCCTCGAATGATTGGTTTTCAGATGATTCAGTTTATACTTTGTCTTCAGTTAAGCTAATCGATTTAAGACTTTCAGTTGAGCCACTTTGCTTAGTGGAACTTTAGTTTAAACTTTTGAGTTTGAGTCTCTAGAGGTATGTGACCCTAGTATACCGGTGTTGAGTTGTTCGTTGAGGCCCAGTGAGGCATTTTAGTTATTTAGTATTGAATTTAGACCGGTAGGGTATACCACTCTAGGAGATTCGTTAAGCAATTAATTAACCCAAAATGATAAGGACAGGCACTAGTGGTGATATGATGAACTGGAACATGAGTCAAGAACCTCAGTATGGCTTTCGGTGTGGGATTTAATCTCCGGAATTATCAAAGTAGATTATTAGTGGTGTGGGATATGTCTCCGGAATTATCACAGTCTTGTGGTGTGGGACAATCTCCGGAATTATCACGGTAACTACTTGTGGTGTGGGATTGATCTCCGGATTTATCGAAGTCGAGGTGAAGCACATGTGGTATTCGTGTGGTGACGTGTCAATGTTTTGGTGTGGGATGATCTCTGGAATTATTCAAGTGAAATATCTTGGGTGTGGGATCCATCTCCGGAATTATCGGGCATGTGATACTATCCATAGTTTATCTTTATCTCGTAGTAGTCATCGTGTTAGGATTAGTTCATAACGCGGGGATTGAACCCTATGAAGTGAAGACGTTAAGGGCTTGCACCGAACCTATGTAGAATGGGATGCATAGACTTCGACAAGTACGCATTAGAGAGTCTGCATATAGAACTTGTGTTTTCTTGGCTTGGTTTTATGCATGTGGTTTTCTCGTTTTTTACACATGACACTTAGCGTAGTATGACTTGATGTTTTATGTTACCTGTCAATTCGTACTTTCCATAATCATTTAGTACTTGTGGTTTAAGAATTTATGAGGTATGATCTTTTATGTTGTTTGTTTATTTTTATATTTCTCACACCATTTATGGCTGACCCCTTTAGTTTTGGGGGTTAGGGATCATCTCTAGCCTCACATGTTGCAGGTAGTTGCTTAGAGTTGGAGATAGGATGCTTGAGTGGTTTTGAGATATAATTGACCCATAAGATATTTGTGTAGACTTGTAATAACAGTTTCGAGATAAATTTGGATTGTAAATAAGGAAAATATTGAGTTGAGTTTGTTTTGAATTCCGCTGTGACTTGTAAAAGATTTGTTGTAATAAAAGTTGAAAATTTTAGTGGTGTTGGTTATGTTTGATATTATATTGAAGTGGATCACTGGGAATGTACCACGTATTTTCTATGTTATTAATCTAGAAATTCGGGGCACTACAGTCTGTCTATGGGGATGATATCGGCAAAAGGAAGCTTTTGGGTCCTGAGTTGATCACGAAGACAGGTGATGCCGTGGCTCAGATCCGGAAGCACTTGTAGGCCGCTCAGGATAGGCAGAAGAGGTGGGCTGACTGTCATCGTAGACCTCTAGAGTTTGTGGCAGGGCGAGCATGTGTTCCTCAAGGTATCCGATTTGGAGGTAGGGACAAGTTGACTCCCCGGTTCATCAGTCCATTCGATATTGTGAAACGTGTAGGCAAGGTAGCTTATATGCTCGCGTTGCCGCCAGCTTTAGCGGGTGTCCATGATGTATTCCATAGTTCTCAGCTCATAAAATACATCAGGGATGACAGTCATGTGATTGACTATTCAGACTTGTCTGTGAGGCCAGATTTGTCATGTGAAATTCAGCCATTCTCTATCTTAGACCGTCGAGAGAAGGTGTTGAAGAATAAAGTCATAAAGCTTGTTCGAGTTTCTTGGGATCCACACTCACCAGGTGAGTCGACATGGGAGTTGGAGGAGGAAATTTGGGAGAAGTTTCCTTATTTGTTTGAGTAGCTATTTTGCTTTGTTTTGTTTTGTTTCAGGGTTTCGCCCTACGTACCACTTTTACGAATTTCGAGGACGAAAATCTTCTTGTAAGGTGGGTAAGATTTGTAACCCTTATTTTTCTATTTTGGATTTTTATTGTATTTTTATTTTATTTTCTTGATTATTGTATTTATTTCCTTTTAATAAAAAAATTGCTTTTATTGGGTTCTTTTATTCTTTTTTGATCGTTCCGTACTCTTTTGGCTTGAGTTCTGCTATTTTTAGCTTATTGCAAATTTTTCTTTTCGTGTTTTGAATTTGAATTGTTCCACTATATGTTCATCCCATTGATTTCTATGTGTTTTTCTCTTTTTGGAGCCTAAACCTGTACCCTAAACCCACTAACCCGCAACCCAAAACCCCAACTTCTTAATCCCCTATAAATACCCCTATTATTAAACCTTAATTTAATTAATCTCTCTCTCTCTTCCACCACTCTTCCCTCTCTCCTCGCATCCCGCTCTCTCCATCTTTATTTTCATCTTCAAACCCAAACCGCCTAAGCCCCCGTTCGCTTCTCATCGCCTCTCAACCATCGCCACCGCCTTATCATCAGCTCATCATCACTCCATCATCACCCCCTATCCCCGTCCCCTTCCCAACGCCCTTCACCAAACCCATCGCCTGCACCCATTCATCTCGCCGCCACTGCCTCGTCTACCACCTCGATCCCTCTCTGCTGTCCCCCGCAACCACCGAACGTCCTTCACCCCTCATCGTCATCACCCAGAGCTCGAGTCCCCATCCCGCCATCTCCTCCTCCATTGCTGTTTGGTGTGTGGTAGGATCTCGATGTTTGGTGTTTTATGTAGAGGATCTGCTGTTTGCACGTGCTTGCGTGCGTGAGTTCGTGGTTCGTCGTCCGGGATGCTCATCCCCTTATTCTAAATATTCAAATCTCTCATATAAAAGGCAAGACTCTTCTTGAACTAGTTTATTATTTTGTTCAAGATTCTTAGATCTCCGCAAGTTGATCCCAATCTTTTATCATATTGCTATTTGATATTTCGTTAAGTTATTGAGGGTTTACACGAGCTAACCCGATATATTCTTAACATCGTGCCTACATCATTGATCTAAAACCTAGTCCCCCTTGCACATCGCATATGCACATTTACATGAAAAATAATTATATCCATGTGAGAGAATTGTTTGATGAATTGAATATCTTAGACTGAAGTTGAACAGATGAATTAATTACCATGCTTGCGAAATTAAATCTTAAAACTGGAATTATGCATGTTAAACAGCTAGCATCACTTTGATTATTAATTAGCATGAACTATATCGTTGTATGATGAAATTTTTGCCTATTCGTTTCAAACTATTTTCTGGACTGCTGTTTGTGTCTTTTTGTATCAGATTTTTCGACCATGTTTCTTTTGTAATTTGTAATTACTTTCTGAATATGATTTATAGCCCCATGAATCTATTTTCCAGAACTTTTGACGGATTTGAATTCTGAGTTATAATCTATTAGATATCAGTATTTTGGTACAGCTATGTCTGAATTTCCAGATTCACAAATTCATTATTATCTTTCTGTTTTATAATTAAATTGAACATGATAACAGTAAAATAGAAATATGAAATAAATTTTGCTGAGACTAGACATGTCTAGGAACCACCCTAAATTTTTGTAGATTTAATTGATGAGTTTTCTGACCTAAAACATATAGGTGAATATAATTTACAACTTGCTGCCTGAAGAATAAGATTTTCACCCTAGTTTCTATAACTTTTATATGTCGTATATATATTTGCTGGAACCGACAGAGAGTCTAGTTTCTAGAATTTCTGACGGATCCAAATTTTCTTTTTTGTAGTATCGGTAATCTGTGTTTTTGTACAGCAATGTCATGCTGTCTAGATTGTGTGATTTGTGTTTATTTAATATGCTTGCATCTTGATTTTTTTGTAACGAGTGGAATTAGTCACACCTAGCATCATACAACATTGACACCTTCTTGCATGCTCACATAGGATGAAATAAAATGATAACAAGTCGAGGTATTATGGGATGACTTGGTAGTGAACAATCAGAAACTGTACTCGGTCGGGTCCTACTGCTTAACTTGTACTGACTGATGGCCATAAAATACTGCTTGATAATTACTGTCATTGAACATTAAACACTGATTACTGGGCCGAGTAGACGAACCATGAATTCATCATCATTCTAAAGCGTACAATGTGTGCTTGCGCCGAACCTGTGGAATGGGATGTAGTAGTACGTGCACTAGATAGGCTAATAAAATGATTAATAACCTGCATTTGATATTTCATTCTTGATCCCGTATACTGTCACCAATATTGGACTTGAATTGAAACTATTAAGTAAATGCATGATTAAACATAAACCCTTTACATTATTGTCATTTCTTGTCTTTTCTTTTGACTTTGATCCCGTCCCTTTTTTTTTGATACATCATGATCCTATTATTTTCTGTTTTTCCTCTACTTTCTGTCCATGACTTGCTTATTTTTTTCTTTTTAGATTAATAATTTACAGGTACTGGAGGAACAATACTAGTTGAAATTGGTGAGCAACGATTCTAGAAGCTGGAGTCCAAGATTAAGATTGCTTGAATTAATTTATTGCTAGACTTATTTTGTTGAACATTGTCATGATATTATACTTTGTTTTTTGGGATTTATGACCCGGAGTATGTTTTTATCCCAGATATTGGATATTATTATTTCGATTATTTCATTTATTATTGAAGTTGATCTTTGTTTATGTGATTATATCTTCTTGCGTGGTTGTGACTGTTGTTTCATATTGTTGAGTTAGTCTGGTACAGCTTATGGATGATATTTACATCATCCGCTCGGGCCTACGTTACGTACTTGTATTCCATATTTTGGGAAGCGGGACGTGACATTGATGGTAGAATAGCATATGGGGATTATATCTATCCAAATAGCATTAGCTATGGTAATCATATTAATTTTTAAAGATTCCATTTCCAATGAGGATTCAGAATCTTGATTCAAATTGCTACAACTTATAGAAGATAATTCGTTTACTAATGAATATGTGTCAGTATGAATTATTGTCAGGGAACAGCGTCCAACCTTGAGTTCGCCGGAGTAAGCTTGGGAGTTCATCAGAGTAATGGGTTCAAGATTGCTGTTGGAGTTGTTCTTGTTTGTTTTGTTTGTTCTTGTTATGAGTTGTAAATAGCTGTAGGTGAAATAGAGCATGTGCTAAGCGCACATTTCCTTTTCATATGAATTGTTGGCGGGAAAAGAGAGGGGAACTTTGTAAACGTGCTATGCACGTGTTGGCTGTAACTGTCTATTAAAGACAACGGATTGTAATCTGGAATTATCCTGAATGAAATTTCCCTAATCTTTCTCCTCAGATCCCCTTCTTCTTCAATATCTCCTTCTTCTTCCCCTATCTCAGATCTCCTCTCAATCCCTCTCAATCCCTAACCCCCTTCTTCTCCATTAATGGCGCGATCTGTAGCTGGTCAGAATCCAAGACCCTGACAAGTGGTATCAGAGCCGTCGATCCTCCAGCGCATCCTCGTCCTCCTCAACAGTCGTCACAATCTCCGCCTGTCGGATTCTCCTATGATCAGCCCTAATTTCCTCTTTATTCTCAAATCTACTCTCCGCAAGGCTATCATCTCCTTTGATAATACTACTAGGATCTTCTCCGTGGGCCGGAAAAGCTTGCTCAAGCACAGCAGCAGCAGCAGCTCTGGAGCTTTTGATGTCGATCAAAATGGAAGGAAAGTTTGAGGCAGCGTTGTCAAGAATAGATGCGATGATAGTGAAGTTATGGCAGCCCTATTCCCAACCGTTCAATGTTCCTTTGTACCCGATCGGTCATCCTCAAATTACAATCAAGGAGGTAACTAACCCTAATCTCATCTCTACTAGTTTGAAAGGAACTCCAGTTAAGTCGAAGTTTCCAAAGTTTCCTTTTTTTAAAGAAGGTGATCCAAGGGAATGGATTTGTGAAATATAGAAATGTTTCGATTTTTATGAGATCCCTGGCGTTCATGAAATTTCCGAGTCCCAAAAATTGAACTGTGCTACGCTACATCTAAGAGGGAGAGCATCACAATGGTTCAATAGGCACATCAAACCACGAATCCATGAAATTTCTTGGTCCCTGTTCTTAGAGAAATTGATAGATCAATTTGACTCTACTGAGTTGGAAGATTCTAACAAATCGATTGTTGTAGATGAAGTAAATGTGATTGATGTTGTTTCTTGTGAAAAGAATAGGGATGGAGTAGTTTTTGATAGTTTGATGAATCTTGAAATGGAAGATTATAGTGGAGAGAAGTCATCGGAAGTGTTTGATGAAATGCAAAATCAAGAAGGTGAAGGAGAAGTAAAGGTGGTGATTGTTAAACCAGTGGTGAGGGTTATGGTAGAGGGTGATATCAATAGACAAGAGATCAACAAATTGTTTCAATTGCATTTCGTCAAGACAGCATGGGCGATTTTGAGTTGTGCTCAATCTGTGAAAACAAAGAGTCAATCAAGATGCAGTAAAGGCAAGGGTACTTATCTACAGTTGAAAGAATTTTTGAATATGAGTTCACTAACTGTTTGTGAAAATGCATCAGATAAATTTCTACTTCTTTGGTTTCGTTGGTGGGAGGAGTATAGAGGAGGAGTGAAGATCGTGAAGGAGTTTGTAGGGGCTACTGTAAGGGAATTTAATTTCTTAATATCATTTTCTATAAATGATGGGTTGTGCTTCGGGAGTTTGGAGGAATCAGATGTGAAAATTGATGATTATGGGAGGTCGCTGGGGCCAGCGTCGGGGAGTGTGAAGGATAATGGGTGTAAGATTGCGAGGGCAGTGCCGAAGATAGAGAGCCAGAGGGTGATTTCTGTAGGTGAAATGACTGAAGCTGATAATTGTGAGGTAACCTCAATACAGTCTTTGATTGGGTGCACTGGAAGGAGATGGCTCATGGGAGTAATATCTCAATTAGAAGAAGGCCATTTCTTTTTGGAAGATCTTACAGCAGCAGTACCAATTGATTTATCCAATGCAAAAACCACTTCAGGATTCTTTGTTGAGAACTGTGTGATTGTTGCTGAAGGAGAGCTGCTAACAAGTGGTATTTTCCAGGTGAATACTTGTGGGTTTCCACCTCTGGAGGACAGAGACACATCAATTTCGTTACTAATGGGACTTGACTTCTTTGGTGGTGGAATCTTGTCGACTGAAGAAAATCTTAGACTATCAGCATTGGAAAAGAATGCAGTGAGAGTGTTTAGGGAAATGTTGGTCGATAGTGAGGTGAAGCCGAACTCTATTACTGTGTTGAGTTTGTTGCCTGCGTTGGTGGAGTTGGGGTGGCCTGATTTTGGGAAAGAGGTTCATGGATATTCGATAAGGAATCATATGGACTCTGATGTCTATGTAGGCAATACCTTGGTTGATATGTATGCAAAGTCTGGATGTATGTATAAGGCTTCTGATATCTTCTACAGGATGATGAGCAGAAATGTAGTGTCCTGGAATACGATGATTGCTAATCTGGACAAATCTATCTACCCTCTCTCATCAAATGGGTATGGGATTGATCAGAATCGGTACGTGTCGACGACGTTCACCGTCAAGGGATCAGGGCATCTGGTTCGGAAGGGAACTGGTGGTAGATCATCAGTGAGTGGAATGGTTGCGACTGTTTTTGGTGCTACTGGATTTCTTGGACGTTATGTTGTTCAACAGCTGGCTAAAATGGGGACTCAAGTACTTGTTCCTTTTCGTGGCTCAGAGGATTCTCATCGACACCTCAAATTAATGGGTGATCTTGGATAGATAGTCCCAATGAAGTATAATCCACGAGATGAGAACTCAATTAAAGCTGTAATGGCAAAGGCTAATGTGGTCGTGAATCTCATAGGAAGGGAGTATGAGACAAGGAACTTTAGCTTTGAAGAAGTGAACCATGCCCTGGCCGAACAACTTGCAGTGGATTGCGATTGCCATGGAACATGGTGGTATTATGATATTTATTCAAGTTTCTTGCTTAGGGGCTTCGTCATCGTCCCCTTCCAGATTGTTGCGAGCAAAGGCTGCTGCAGAGGAAATGGTGAAAATCTTAACATTTGAACCCACGGATGAAGCTTCGAATGCCAATGATGAGCCATTTTCTGATTTTAAGGGGGGAGGAGTTGTCAGGGAACAGCGTCCAACCTTGAGTTCGCCGGAGTAAGCTTGGGAGTTCATCAGAGTAATGGGTTCAAGATTGCTGTTGGAGTTGTTCTTGTTTGTTTTGTTTGTTCTTGTTATGAGTTGTAAATAGCTGTAGGTGAAATAGAGCATGTGCTAAGCGCACATTTCCTTTTCATATGAATTGTTGGCGGGAAAAGAGAGGGGAACTTTGTAAACGTGCTGTGCACGTGTTGGCTGTAAATGTCTATTAAAGACAGCGGATTGTAATCTGGAATTATCCTGAATGAAATTTCCCTAATCTTTCTCCTCAGATCCCCTTCTTCATCAATATCTCCTTCTTCTTCCCCTATCTCAGATCTCCTCTCAATCCCTCTCAATCCCTAACCCCCTTCTTCTCCATTAATGGCGCGATCTGTAGCTGGTCAGAATCCAAGACCCTGACAATTACTTCTAAGTGTTTTGAGTATGTATAACATACTCATGTAAATCATTCATTATTAATTCATTTATTTATTCAGTACATCCTTCTTTACAAAATTTTAAACATCCTTTTCAGATAAACCTTTTGGGTTTAGTATTTGTTTGCAATTTTTCATAAACTTTGGTTTGCACTTTTTTCGTGTTCTCCAGTTTAAGACCTTATATTTTTATGATATTATTCCATTTCTGGTTCTTCAAAATTGGATGGTTGAAGATAAAAATGTAGATTTTCGTTAGGTTCAAAAGGTTGTTGTATTCCTGATGTTGAGTTTTCACCAGCTTCAACCATTTGTTTGTGTGCTTTAGTACTTTTGACAAAAAAAAATTAATGGTTTCCATACATGCTCTTTTAGATATCCTGTATTTTGTCCATTTAGAACAACTATTATTTTATCTAACTCTTCTCTAGTAAGATCGCTATAAAATGATGATAGTGATCTATACACCATTGCCTCAGAAGTAGTCTGAGATTCTATATTCTGTTTTTCAGTATTATTTGTTTTTTCTAAACTGCTAAGCCATTCAGCATGTATCCTTCCCATCGTATTTAAGAGTTATCATATTTATATATATATTAAGCTAATAGGCCTACCCCATCTCTCCTTTCTCTATTTTGAAATAGAGAAAGGAGAGCAAAAGTAGGAACTTACACGTGCAGCCCACACCAATTGCCAAAACAGAATTAATTAAAAAAACACCAAAAAAATCCTTTCCTCTTCTATATCTCCCCAAAACCCACAAACCCTAACTCTCCCAAACACCCACATCTCCTCACCCGTCCGTCCCTACCGCCGCCCACCGTCTACCCTGCCCTGATCCCGCCCATCTCTAATCAAGAAGGAGAAGAAGCCGCAGTCGGAGGCGAGGGCGAACCCGCTGTCGGACCACGTTAGGGTCTGGGTCGAGAAGAAGGTGGAGAGCGGACTGGATGAGAGGGACTGCGAATTACCGTTCTTGACCGGCCCTCCCAAATTGGTGAGCATTTTTGGATTTCTTGAAGTATTTTTATAAAAAATTTCTATGGATTTTGTCTACTGTTTCTTAGAATTGGGAGTTTGGGGAATGAAATGTGAGGGTGGATGGGGAGTCCTTGCGTTGGAAGGAATATGGTTCTTCGGATGACTACATTTTTTGCACGGAGTACTTATGTTCTTCCATTGCCCGGGCTGCTGGGATCATTTATCTCTATGGCAGACCGTTGGAATCCTCCCGATTTGAGGAATTCGAGATATGTATGGTTGCCTTTGACTCTGGGAGGATTATCTGATGAACCGTTGGAATACAATTTTGGGTTTCCGTTGTGGTCTAGGGTGTTGATTTTTGGGCATAGGAGATGGAGGGTACCTGAAGGGTGGAGGACTGGGTATACATGAAAGAGTTATATTGCCCTGTTCTGTATTGTTCGTTACCACATTACTATGTAGATGATTCCGTTGTTGTTCAGAGTGTGAATACAAATATTTTTTGATACATAGAATGTGAAGAACTTATAGTGTATGTTGTCTAAATAAAAGAGCTGACTGCGCTTTCCAGAAAATTTTGCACTGGAATGTTGTTGGGTTGTTTGGAAACTAACAGCAGTTGCAGAATGGAGACTACTGGCAAACTTTGTGTTAGTTTTTATGTATGTTTATAGTGTTGTTGTAGCTATTGCATATCTGGCATATATCAGAGAATAAAATGGGCATGTTGTTGGGTTTTTTGGAAACTAACAGCAGTTGCATAATGGAGACTACTGGCAAACTTTGTGTTAGTTTTTATGTATGTTTATAGTGTTGTTGTAGCTATTGCATACCTGGTATATATCAACGAATAAAATGGTTTAGATTTCACACATGCAACAACTTACTTTTGCTTGAATGTTTTTTTAATGAAGTAAATATGGAGTATAGCTGTCATATTTCATTAATAAGTACATACCGGAACAAAACTAGATAAATCTATGGGAGGCCATGGAGTCGGTGTAGGGGTTGTGTACCGAGACTTGGTCATTCAAACAACACAATTTAAGGAATATATGCATGTACCTAAAAGTATTTTAGTCTATACAATTTGAACAAGGTAACACTATTTCAGGTACACAAAAATATCTTTTAGGAATACTAAGGTAGCACTAAAAGTATTTAGTTGTACAATTTGCACATGGTCGTTCAGGTTAAAATTAAAGGAGCTCATGAAAGATATCAAACAACGAAAGATGTTTGGATCAACTATTTCAGGTACAAAATCTAACAAATTTTACCATTTTAAATTGAATTTCAATAAAAGGAATGAGAATTAGTAGAATTTGACTTATATTTCAAATGCACATATTTTAAGAAATTGATTTATTTTTGTTGAAACAGATCTACATGTAATTGAATTTCAGAAAAGAGGACTTCCTCATGCTCACATCTTGATTACTGTTCGAAGAGAAGACAAGATTGCCAATATTAAAGATATTGATATATTAGTATCCGCTGAGATTCCAGATAAGGAACAATTTTCCAAAGCTCATGCAATTGTGTTTCGGTCTATGATTCATGGGCCATGCGGGGAGTACAATCCAACATCTGCGGGTATGGAGAATGGTGTGTGCACAAAAAGGTATCCAAGACAATTTATAAATGAAACTATTATTGATAGGCACGGGTATGTTCAATATTTTCGTCGGGATGAAGGTCGGATGTTTGTAATAGGTGGCAACAATCCGAAGGTTGTTGACAATCGATGGGTGGTACCCTACAATTTAGATTTAACAACAAAATATGATGCTCATATCAACATTGAGATTTGTGCCAATCCTAAGTTGCTCAAGTACCTTTAAAAGTATGTGCAAAAAGGTCCTGATAGAACTACAATAATCATAGAAGACAATGGAAATCCGGTCCCGGGAAATTCCGAAACTCAGTACAAGTCAGTTGATAAAATTCAGCAATATTTAGATTGTCGTTATGTCTCCTCTGTCGAAGCATGTTAGAGAATTTTTGAATTTAGTTTGCATTGTCATCATCCTCTAGTGGAACGTTTATAGTATCATCTATTAAATCAGCAGAATGTCTATTTCAATGAAAATGCTAACTTCGCTGATGTTGTTTCAAGAGCTGAATATCAGAAGACGATGTTAGATGGTTGGTTTGAGGCTAATCAGGTTTATGAAGATGCTCGAGATCTTATATACTCTGAATTTCTGGAAAAATGGGTATGGAAACCGGTGGATAGGAAGTGGTCAAGAAGACTTCGTGGTCTCGCAATTGGAAGGCTGTACTATGCACCTCCAGCTGCAGGAGAGAGGTTTTATTTACGGATATTGTTGTGCATGGTACGTGGAGCGACTGGCTATGCACATTTAAGAACCGTGAATGGAGTGACCTATCATAATTATCAGTCTGCATGTTGTGCACTTGGGTTGCTAGAGGATGATAACGAATAGCACCAGGCACTAACCGAAGCATCCTCTTTTGCATCAAGTTTTGGCTCAGAAACTTTTTTGCTTAGATATTGATGTTTTCTGAGCCATCTAATCCGATCGATTTATGGAACAAACATTGGAGCAATCTATAAGATTATATATTGCATAGATGTAGGACTGAATCACATGATTTTGGATTAGAGCTGACAGAAAACCAGTTGAGAAATTTAGCTCTTTCAGATATTGAAAGTATTTTGAACAAGAGCAGGCAATCTCTTAAAGAATTTCCATCACTCCCATTTCCCGAGAATGTACATGTACATGTCATTCAAAATCGACAGATACGCGATAAATTGTGTTATGATGTTGACGAGTCGAAATAAGAGTTTGAGCAATTATTCCATAGGTTGACACATGAGCAAATTTAGATATTAGAAGCTGTGGTTACAGCGCACTCAAGTAATAGGGGCGGTGTTTTCTTTGTTTATGGTAGCGGCGGTACAGAAAAAATATTTTTATGGAATACATTAGTTGCAAGGTTTCGAGCGGAAAGAAAAATAGTCTTCACTGTAGCTTCTTCTGGAATAGCTGCTTTGTTATTACCTAGAGGTCGCACTGCGTATTCGAGGTTTCGTATTCTAATAAAAGTCCATGAAACTTCTACATGTTCTATCTTCCAACAGGATGATTTATTTCAACTCATTTGACAAGCAGATTTGATCATTTGGGATGAAGCGCCAATGATGCATCGCCATGAATTTGAAGCTGTTGATTGAACTTTCAAGGATCTAATGAAGTTTAATAATGAAAGTGCAGCTGATGACGCATTTGGTGGAAAAGTTGTTGTTCTCGTCAGGGACTTTCGACAGATTTTACCTATCGTGCCAGTAAGTGGGCGACCCCGTATTGTATCTGCATCATTACAAAGGCCACATAATTGGTGTTCATGTAAAGTGTATGAGCTGACGAAAAATATGAGATTGATGGAGAGTTCACTCGATCAAGCTAGCAAGAATGAACAAGAGACCTTTGCAAAGTGGATTTTAGATGTGGGAGAAGGTAAAATTCCAGTGAATCTAATATTGGAGGTTCTGCAAAGGATTGGATACAAATACCAAATGACCTTCTAATTAAAGCTGCAGATGGTCTAAAGGGTTTGATAGATTAAATTTATCATAATATTGAATCTAAATATAATGGCCCCAGCATTCCTTGAAAAACGTGCTATTCTAGCACCTACTAATGAAGAAGTTGATGCCATTAATTCTCATATTTTGCCTATGGTTCCTGGACAGGTTATCAACTACTTAACTGCAGATTCAGTTGAACATACCCCGAATGGTACAAATGAGCAGATATGCATCCGCCAGAATTTCTACACACAATTAAGATGAGCGGGATACCAAATCATTGTTTAGAATTGAAGCAAGAAGTACCAATTATATTGCTGAGAAGTTTGAATCAGTCTATTGGACTTTGCAATGGAACATGTCTTATTATTCATACTCAGGGAGAACATATTATTATAGCTACAATTATTACAGGACAGTGTGCAGGTGAGACAGTTGCGATTCAAAGAATAAGCATGTCACCTACATAAACCAGGTGGCCATTTGTCCTCAGAAGAAGACAATTTCCTATAAAGTTGGCATTTGCTATGAAAATAAATAAGAGCCAGGGCCAAACTCTCCATAGCGTTGGGGTCTATCTTAAAAAATATGTGTTTACGCACGGTCAATTGTATGTAGCATTATTGCGTTGCACTTCCCATTCTGGCTTGAAGATATTGCTGACGGATAACTCAAATGGTCTCCAACAGACTAATGATCGTACACGTAATGTGGTATATCAAGAAGTTCTTCAAGAAGTGCGTAACTCCATGATAGTCAATTGAAAGGTAAATGTCATCAACAATCTAATAATATTCAAATGATTAAAATAGTATTTATTGGCACGCAATGTTTTTATATTTTAAGAATCTCATAATGTCATCTCAGTAGAGTTTATCAAAGCCTTATTTATTCTTTTTTCTTTTTTCTTTTATGTATCGTCTTATATCAATTTGCATTGGTTCATTCCGCTATATAAATAATTATTTTTTAATTTTCATGTGTGGAGAATTCCGTCGCTCGGTAATGTGATTCCATGTTGAAATTACTAAAATATTTTGATACTATAATGTTGAAATTAGTACACGTTTTTCTTTTTGTTTTGTATTTACGTAGCTATAAACAATAGTTGTTTAGAACATAAATTTTGCATTTTAACTGTTTGGATTGGACTCTTTTATTATCGTGAACATTTTATTTAAGCCATCTGTTGTATATATAATTGTGATTTAAGTATGAATGATTATTGTGATTGAGTTTGGATGTGCCTTATTATCATTAAATATTTGTGTTTGAATCATTTGTTTTATGTGCAGAGCTTTACTACATAATTGTTGAATATTAATATGCTGGATTATAATTATGATGATTTTGAAGTTGTAAATATGGGAAGGTTCTGCCGAATTTTTAAAAAAATATTATTGATATTTTAATTTATTTTTTGATAAAGTCTGTGCAATTTGCACAGGGGATATACTAGTTCCATATTTTTCAAGCTATCAAGGGATCTTTTTATTTACATTAAAGTAGAGAACTTTGTTTTCCATACTCTTCATGTATTAATCATGTATCTATTTGTTGATCTGTCACAGTACTTTCTTGACCAAAAAATATCTTATAAGAGTTGTTTATTTGTTTAATAGTTTTTGAATTTTTTGAGTTTGTTAACTCCAATTCCTTTAGTTCGGTAGAGCTATAGTCTAGTTTGTCAACTCAATGTCTTCTTGCTCATTATAGCAATTTGAATATGAGTCTGTAGACTCTTCATTTTACTTAATTGAGCTATTAGAATTTAAGTTTGTAAACTTGTCTTTTTGCTCAATATGAGAACTTTACAACTCGATGCCCTTACAACACAAACAATCCCTCTATTTACAGGAGGGAGACTTAGGACAGTATCCAAAACACATTACAACTTAATTAATAAAAATAGTATAGACATACAATTAATATACTTAGGACTGGCAATGGGTCGGATTTGGGCCGGACCCATATAGACCAGGACTGGAGCCCGAAGTTGAAAACATATGCCCAAACCTGACCTGGTTTTTTCTCCGGGCTTAAAAAATTAGGCCCGAGCCTGGACCTGAATTAGGCCCGAAAATAGGTTCGGACCTAGGCGCGAACTACTTATGCATATTCTAATATATAACTTTCCTATCAAATAAAACTATATCAAGAATAATATATGATAAAAAAAATAACATTAACAGGAATACTATAAACTTTAAAGTAATGAACATCTAATTTGTCTATTTTTATTTAATTTTATATATAAGGCATAATTTCTCTATCTATAAACTTTAACACTCATTTCAACTTACTTACATGAATACTTTCTTTTAAAAAAATCATACATAAATATACATGATATATACAAAAACATACTCATGCAGATACAAAAATTTGATTTGGGCCCATCGAGCCTAAGTATTTGGGCCCGAGCCCGGCCCGAATTTTCCTCGGACCTACAAAATTGAGACCGAGCCCGACCCGAAATGAGAATTACTAACCCAAACCCGCTAATTATAGGGTAGGGCCTTGGCGTGCCTGGGTCAGATTCGGGCTAATGATCACCCTTAAATATACTTAAGTGGGCTAGTGTGCCCCTTCCATGTAGCATGTTTCTACCTTCTTTTCTTCTCCATTAAGTATACTTTATTGTCAATGTCATTTTCGCCCTTTTCTTTTCTTTTCTTTCTTCACCACGTTGCCTCCTTTCTATTTTATGTCACTTTCTTATTCCTCCATGTTACCTTATCTGCCTTTCTCTTTCTTCTACGTTGCTCCAATAATTCATCCATCATCATTATTTCTTCATTAAGAGCATCCACAATCGTTTGCTATATTTGTCAATTTCACATTTTTTGAGAAATGAACTGCTGCAGTCGTTTACTACTTTGCCATCTTATGGAAAAGTAGCTACAGTTCTTTCTCATTGTTGAGAAATGAATTTGCCATTCTCAAATTATAAGAGACGATACAACATGTCCCGTCCGTTAATTTTTTTTGTTTTTTTGTTTTTTAATTGATCCGACGATCTGATTCGCCTGAAAATAATAATAATAATAATAATAATAATAATAATAATAATAATAATAATAATTCAAAAATGAGCTCAGACGAGACATGTTGTCTTGTCTTTTGCAAAAATGTATGGGACGGGACAACATGTCCCGTCCATGAATTCTCGGGGAATTAGTGGCTAATTTAGTGGGTTTAATTAGGTTTTAGGTATTATTATATTATTTAATTTATTTAATCAAACTATTATAATATTTAATCACTAATTAATTAATTCTATAAAAACAAAAACCAATCAGACGAAACAACATGTCTCGTCCTTCTCAAATTTTAGTAAAAATTTAGCAAATAAGCACTGCAGACAAATACCCTATTTTCTATTACTGTAGTTGCCATTTTCTAAAAAATGAGAAACGCCATTGTGGATGCTCTAAGAAATCTGTCATTTTGAGACTGCTCTAGCACCCATATTCGAAATAAAACAAAAAACAAAAAAAAAAACAAAAAAAAAAACAAAAAAAAAAAACAAAATTTTTTTTAGTAATCCTATCTTCGTTATCTGCTCTAGCGCCCGTATTGGGGCCAATAGAGTCTCGGAATCGTTGATAGGATATCGGACCTCCCTTGCGGCCCAGATCCGCAAGTGGGATATCGCCCCTCCTCCGCCTCCCACTCCTAGGAAGGAACAACTGGGTTCCGTCTACTAGGTGCATTTTGATTCTCTCTCTAACCCCGACATGCTTCACCTTACTAGAAAGATGGGGTTTCTTGTTAATTCGGATAACTTTGTGGACTTCGATTCGATTCGCTTCTGCGAAATCTCTAGAGCTTTTGAGACTGGGGGTTTTAATGAATAGCATTTCTTGGAATATTTGGGGGCTACGGTGCTAGTCTAAGCAACAAGCAGTTTTTCAACTAATTTCTTCCTCTCACTGTGATTTGATTTCGATCCAAGAATCAAAAATTAAGTCCCCTTCTCCAACCTTATTTCGTTCGATCGGAGGGTCCTTAATATCTGATTGGATCTCTCTTGATGCCGTAGGATCAAGAGGGGGAATCCTTTTTGGATTCAAAGCAGCCAAGTTCTCTCTCATTTCGATTCGTCGTTTAACTTTCTTCCTTTTGGTTCATCTTCATTGGGCCGAGTTCAATTGCGAACTCACTGTTGTCTCGGTTTACGGTCCCTCTACTGCGGACCATCGGGATGGTTTCTGGAACAAATTTAACTCCTTCCATAACACCATCCAGGGGTTCTGGCTATTTTGTGGTGACTTTAATGTTACTAGATTCTCTTTTGAAAGATCGGGTAGTTATTGATCGGGTAGTTATTCTAACTCTTTAGACTCCTCCCGTTTTAACGATTGCATTTGCTCCCTCCACTTGACGGATCTTCCCCTCAATGGCAGATCATTCACTTGGTCTAATATGCGGTTATCTCCGTCCATGGCTAAACTCAATCATTTTCTAGTGTCCGTCGACTGGATCAACTTTTTCCACCACTCCTTCGTATCCGCTTTGCCGAATCCGTCGTCGGACCATGTGCCTATCTCTTTAGTCTCTAACTATAATTTCTCAAGGCCGTTCAAATTCCGTTTTGAAAAGTTTTGGTTGCAAAACCAATTCTTTGTCCATCTCGTCACGGAATGCCCTTCGTCGAAAACTGGTTCTTCTAGACTAGGTTGCATTCTGGTTAAGCTTCATGCTATCAAATTCGGTTGTAAATTCTGGCATAAAGAGAGAGTGGCCAACTCTAATTTTCTTTAAAATGTTTTCCTTTCAACCATTGAGTCTATTGATCTACTTGAGGAGCATAATCCGATCTCGGATTCCCTTCGCACCGAACGTGCATCCTGTAAAAGAGAATATGCGGCCCTCCTTCACAACAACCACATTAAATGGGCCCAGAGGGCTAAGTTTCGTTATTTGAAAGAAGGTGATGGCAATACCTCGTTCTTCCACAACTTCGCATCGCATCGCCAGCGATGCGATCATTTTTCCTCTATTCTGGACAATGGTAATGAGTTATCTGCGGACTCGGATATCCATGCCACTTTCCTTCATTTCTTTAAAGATCTTTTAGGTTCTCATAAACATCGTTCTATTCACTTCGATTGGACCCAATTATATGGCCAGCAGATGCACGATCTGTCCAGTTTGGAAGATCCCTTTTCTATGGAAGAGATCAAGTCTGTAGTGTTTTCTTTGAAAAGTGATTCCGCCCCTGGGCTAGATGGGTTCCCAGCCTTCTTTTTCCAATGTTTTTGGGATTGTCTCAAAGACGACTGTCTCAAGATGTTTTCCGATCTTCATCAAGGGAACTTCTCCTTTGATAGGATCAATTACGCGCATATAGTCCTTATCCCCAAATTTTTGGGTGCTAACTTAGTTTCTAACTTTCAGCCAATTAGCCTTCTTAATATGACCTTAAAAATTATTATGAAAGTTCTCGGCTCCCGCCTCAGTGCTATTATCTCTCCTTTGAGCGATCCTGCGCAATCGGTATTCATTAAAGATCGCTTCATACTCGATAGTGTGGCTTCGGCCCAAGAAATCATTTCTGATTGTCATAGGTCCAATTCAGAGGGCATCCTGTTAAAATTAGATTTTCAAAAAGCTAACGATAATGTTAACTAGAATTTCCTTTTTGAAACCCTCTTACATCGTGGTTTCGGTCCCAAATGGATAGCCTGGATTAAATCCAGCCTATTCGCTGGTACGTCGTCCATTCTTATCAATGGGACGGAAGGCCACAAATTCAAGTGCAAGCGTGGCCTCCGTCAAGGAGATCCCATATCCTCCCTATTATTTTCTCTTGTTGCTGATGTGTTCAGCAAGTTGCATAGTAATGCTTGGGAAGCTAGCATTATCGAAGGTCTTGGTAGTACACAAAGTTACCATGGTGTCTTGAACCTTCAATACGCTGACGGTACTATTATCTTTGCGAAGCCCAATGGGTGCACTTCGTGGAATCTAAAGTTGCTTCTTTATGTCTTTGAAAGTGCCTCTGGGTTAGCTATTAATTTTCAAAAGTCATCAGTCCTTTGTCTTGGAGGTGCTCAAAACCGTCAAGCAAAAATAGCACACTTTTTAAACTGTGCTCCGGCCACGTTCCCTATCCATTATCTTGGTATCCCATTGAGATGGGGAAACTTCATAAATCGGATTGGATACCGATGATTGAAAAAGTCGAATCCAGACTTAACTATTGGTCTAATAAACACCTTTCTCGCGGAGGCACACTCATATTAGTTAACTCTGTTCTATCATCTATTTCTTTATATATGATGTCTTTCTTTTACCTTCCCTCATGGGTTATTAAGAGGATTGACTAGATCAAAAGGAACTTCTTCTGGTTAGGTGCTGACTCGTATAAACCTGGCTCTCATCTTTGCAACTGGAAGCTTGTTTGCACCTCTAAGGTAGCTGGGGGTTTAGGGGTTCTTGATCTCAGACATCAAAACTTAGCTCTTCTGGGAAAATGGTTATTGAGATTCCTTAAGAATGACCATCTTCCTTGGGTTCATCTTATCTCTCTTAATTGTTTTTCCCATCGCAAAATGTGGTACTTTCCTACTCCCCTTTCCCGTAAGGCATCTTCCTTTTAGAAGTGAGTCTGGAAAGTAGTACAGCCTTTCCGTTTAGGATTAGCCCACGTATGTGCTGATGGTTCAAAAACCAAATTTTGGGAGGACTTATGGTTCGGTAATATCAAGCTTGCTTCAGCTTTTCCCTCTCTATCCTAGTTGGTCTCTAACCCCTCCGCCTTAGTGGCGGACTATATTACCATCATCAATAACCAAAAGTTCTGGTCGATTCCTTTCATGGGCGTTCTCCCGACGTCTCTTGTTCATGACCTCCAAGTCCTCTTCGAAGATATCAACCTTTTCGCTTGGCAACCCTCAGAAGATTTTAATTGGAGATGGACCGCCTCGGTTAATTACTCTGTCAAATCCTTCTACAACTTTCTGAATTTCGGGGGGATTATCTCCCCGACTACCAAATCCTTATGGAGCAGTTGCACCCCCCTAAAATCCAAAATATTAACTTGGCTAGCGCTGAACAACAAGATTCTTACGGTTGATGTTCTTAACATGATGAATTTGGCCTTAGGCCAATTATGCTCGTGGTGTTCATCCTCGCATGAGGATGCCGGTCATTTGTTCCTCAAGTGTCCCTTTATTCAACTGCTATGGATTATCGCTGTCAGCGCTTGGCAAGCGTCTACTATTCCCAGCGATTTCTCTGCCTGTTGGAATATTCAAGCCCTCAAGAAAGAATTTCGTCCATCTTGGATTCTTTCGATTATTGTGATCATTTGGGTGATCTAGTCGAAACGGAACAAACGTATTTTTACCCAGTCATTCTCTTCGATCGATAACATTATCGACGATTTCATTTTCTTTGCTAATTTTTGGCCTTCCACTTTACCTCATGATAAAGTGGAAGCTTATCATTTAAATCGCCTAGATAAGGCGATATGTATTTTCCGCACTACTACTCACTAATATTATGTTCTCTTGGCCTTTCCCCTATTGATTATCTCCTTCTTGATGCTTGCAGACTGTATGATTTGTAGGCAGTCGGCTGGCATCGCAGGAGGTATTTTGGTGGTTTTTTGGGTTGTAGCAGATATTATGGGGGGGTATTCTCACCTTCCTTTTATGTTGTACTGGGTGTTTTGAAACTAAGGGTGATCATTTCAATTTTGACGTCTATTCTACTCATCTGATTAGTGATGTAGTTTGTTTCTTTTTTGGGTCTGTTGGAGCCGTCTTTGGGAAGCACTCTGTATATATTGTTCCTAGCCCTTTATCTGGGTTGTATTTGACTTTAATTCCTCTGTGCTGTTATGTCTGGTTGTTCTACTCTTATCTGGTTTTTTGTTTATTTGGTGTGTTGCAGCAGCTTAGGCAACTAGATTGTTTGTTTCCTGGCCTTAACTGCCTCTGGATTGGAATTGTTTCATTTGTAGTTTGTTGGCTGTGCTTTCGTGGCTTGATTCGGGTGTTTCTTCATCACCCCTGGTGGCATTTTCAGAGATTGTGCTTAGATAGCACCTTAGTTTGGTTTTGATTGGCACTGGACTGCCCTGTCAGGGCTCCATACCTGTTCGTTTTTTTGTTCTTGAAGTATTCTCGTGGATTAACTCCCTGTGTTCTGTTTATATTGTGTCTGTTGAAGCTCCTTGTATGGGCTCATGCATGTCTTGGTTCTCTTGTTTTGCATTCCTTCTTTGGAGGATGTCCAGGCGGTGATTCCCCCTTGATCGGGGTCATGTCTGTGGTCTGCTGCGTCTCAGTCCTGGTATTTGGGGTTGGTGTAGACGCAGTCTCGTGCAGTCCCTCATGTTCCCATTGATGTTCCCTTTTTCAAAGGGGTTTGGATGGATCGGTGGCTGCCCTTGCTGCATCTTTTATCGTGCACCGAGTCTTTGGAGTGATTTCTGCTCATCTTGTCTCGATGCTTTGTCGGAGTCCTTCGACCGGTTGTCGGTTGGGTCGAAGTTGGAACTGTCTTGCTGCTGAGTCGTCCCTCCTCCTTGACGAATGGTGTTTATGAGTTTTCGGTTTTCAGATGTTAGCTCGAGGTAATTTGCTCAATTGCATATGAGTTTTGATGTTTGTACACTATTCTTTTCCTTTTAATTTTACCTCTGGTAAAATTGTACTTTGCAGTATTCTTTTGATTAATTTTATATTGGACTGGAATCTTTGGGCCCGTTTGGATACATTTTGTGAGCCTATTTTCAGGAAATTTTTTTGTAAAAATGCGTTTGGTTATATTTTCTGTTGGGGCATCTTTTCAGAAAACAACCAAAGGCTGTTTCCCACTTTTGGCCTTTTCCCCTTCCTCTCTCTTCAGAAAACAACCCAAAGCTCCATTGAGCTCCTCCTTCCTCTCTCTTCAACTGTCGACCCATTGAGCTCCTCGTCGACTATCTTCTTCACGAGAACTCGTCGTCGAACTCCGCGGTGCCAAGCTCTCCTCCTCGCCGTAATTGACCAATAACGATATCCATCTTCGAGCTCCACACCGTCACCGCCGAGCGTCGACGAGCTATTCGCCACCGCAATCGAGGTCCTCCGTTGCCGGAGTCGCGAAGCTCGCCGTCAAAATCCGAGCGTTCGTGGCACCGGAGCTCAAACGAGAGAAAATCTCCCCTCCACTATGTCGAGCTCCAACGACGTTGAGCTCGATCGTTCGCCGAGCTCTTCATCATCTTCACCGAGCTCGCCTCGCTGCCGTACTCCCCCACTGCCGAGTCGATCTCCCTCCTCCTTCGTCGAGCCCCCGAACTCGACACCACCGTGTCGTCGCCCACTCACGATCAAGCTCCGCCATGGCCGCCGCTAACGGATTCTGCATCGTCGAGCACGTGGCACCGAATACAGTTGATCTTCGTCCTTGTATGATGTGATAATCTGAAGCTCCGCCATGGCGCGTTCGTGGCACCGAGCTTCGTCCTCGTCGAGCTGCTCGCCGCTAATCTCTGAGCTCGATGCCTCGCTGCCGAGCTCCACATGCCGAGCCAGAGCCCCACTCCTCTTCGCTGAGCTCCCTCGAGCTTCGCTCCTCGTTGAGGTGACGCCGAAGAAAAAGAGCAGCGGAATAGAAGGAAAGAAAGAAGACAGAGGAGAGCGGGAGAAAGAAAAGAAGGATGGGGTATTAGGCGGCTGTGTTTAGAGTAATTAAGGTTAAGTGTGATTATGATTGGAGTAATTAAGGTTAAGTGTGTTTAGGGTAAATTTTTTTTTATTACCAAACAGCATTTTACAGTCTAGTTTTAAGAAAACAGCATTCAGATTTTTTTTTTAACCAAACAGGTTTTACAATCTCATTTTCAGAAAACTATTCCAGACAGCTTTTACACTCTTATTTTCAGAAAACAGTTTTCACAAAACAGTTTTCACAAAACACTTTCAGAAAACTGTTTTCAAAACAACAAACCAAACGCACCCTTTGTATTTTATCCTCGTTATCGAAAAAAAAAAAAAAAAAAAGAGGGGGGGGGGGGAAACCTGTCATTTTCACATCTTTGTTGCCTCCAAAATCAATTATCCAATTATCGTAATTCCCATCATTATTGATATCATTATTGTGAACGTTATCAACCTCACCACCAGCATGTGTCTGGCCCACCATTCTTCAACTGAAGCTTGCTCGATCTTCCATTAGGGTGTTGTTGATTATGCGTGCTGGTGAGACTAGCTCCATGCTATCTTGTAATTCTTTTTCCCCTAAAAGAGAATACATAACATATATTCCTGTTGGACCTAGCTTCAAGGATTCTCCTAGGATCTGAATGAATTGTTTTCTTTCTTCCTTTGTATCTCTGCTTCATTCTTCGGTCCAGTCGATGAGAATTATATTTTATTGAATTTAGATATGCTAACAAGTAGCATATTTTTCCCATAATTAAAAAAAGAATTCTTCTGCATCAACATATTTATTTTTTTTCTAATTCAAAATTTATATTGTTTCACCATTCGAACTTATAAGTTTGTTCAAATCTCACTAAGTCTAATTCCAAAAATTGGATAGACTTATATTGTCGAATATATTGCCTTTCTTCCCGTATACTCCATGCCAGGAATTGGTAATTTACATGAAAATGATTCTGTTTTGATAGAATCTCTTTGATGCTTATTTCTTGAAGATATTTTGCAAATTCTTCTCATCTGGATAAATTAATATATATTTTATGTACAATTCCTTTTTGCATTGCTCTTTCGAAGAGAGATATCTGCTCGAACCATATGATGATTTTGTATCTATTATATATTTTTTTGGTTAATTGATTACTGTTGTTGGATAGATCTTCCAGATCTTTTTCTCCTAACTTCTGGAGAAACTCAATGAACTTTTACGTAGGAAAAGCCTTACCAGATAAAATTCTAGGCATTTTAGGAGTCGAAGATCTCGTTCTATTCTTACAATTCTTTCATCTTTGAATTTAATGAATTTTGCAAATTCTGTAAACACTGTATCTCGAATGTTTATTAGATCACTAATGTCAATTTGTAACACTATTGATTGGAACTATATTTCAAAGGGTGTTTTTCCTCTGATTATATTACCTTTTTTTAGAGTTGGAGATGAAAAGTTTGAAGTATTGCTATATTTAATCATATTATTATAAGCAATACTTTTTTTGTTTTTGAAATCCTTCATTTTGCTCTAGGAAATTTTTTTCTTGTCGTAGAATTGTTTTTTCTAATTGTGACAAGTGAAAAGATCTTGTCTTGTCACTTGGGTATAGTGCCTTCCATACATTATTTATTTTTTGTAAATATTTGGGTTAATGACCTTTAACTCTTCATTATATCAATCTTTTTTGATGATAGGATTTTGTATCCATATTGATGGACGCTACAAAATAAAATGTCTGTCCCGGCGATTCTATCCTGCCGTTTGATAGAAGCACCGGGATAGACATATAGAAAAAGCAAAAAAAAAAAAAAGATGTTCCACTCTATACCGGCGTTCACAAAATACGCCTGGATATGAATGAACTATACCGTCGTTTTTTGTGTTAAGCGCCGCAATAGGCCGGAAAATTCCCAAACCCCGCCGCTCGCACCCCCCAAATTTTTGTTTCCCACTCTAATTAATTATATATATCTCTATCATAAACCCTAGTCCAAATCCCTCCCCACTTCCTCGCCGTCGTCGTGCCCCCCCCCCCCCCCCCCCCCCCCCCCCCCCCCCCCCCGTCATCGTTGCCCCCCGCCTCCAGCCAGTCTTCGTTTCTCGAGCCTGCCTCCCATCATCACCACCATAATCATCATCTTCTCCCCCTTTCACCGAAACCCAACTCAAACTCCATCATACTCACCTCCATCGCCAGCTCCGACCTCCATTCAAACCCGATGTCCATTCTACCAGACCTCTACTCCAACCTGACCTCTACTCAAAATCGACTCCGAACCCTCCCTCTCATTCTCGAACCCTAACCTCTTTTCTTGATCAATTTCTGGTAATTTTAAAACTCCTCTTTAATTCTTATTTTTGGATTTACCCGATTAGTGTTTCTGGTTTCGTTTCTTCGCCATCCATTTTCTTGATTCTCAGTTTCTACCCGATTAGTGTTTCTTGACTTTTTTATTGCTATGTGATAGAGTTATAATGGATCAGTACAGTATCTAAAATGTTTTGTGGCCTTTTTGCAGGTATGTCCAAAGTTGATAGACATGTTTCGAGAAAGAGAAGAGAATGTTAAGGTATCACATTATTTCTTAATCTAATAAGAGGATTGCAACAAATGTTTACTACACGTCCATGTAAATGCTATTTTAACATGTATATTTTAGATGGATGTATTTAATACCTTCATTGAGGTGCTACGCTAGACTAGGAATGTGAGAAAGGAGCAGGACCAAGACATGTCAAGGCAAGTTATTACTTTGTTGCTTTGCTATGTTAGGGAATTGTGGCAATATTTTTTGACCTCTGTTTGGTAATCTGGTGCATGTGATGTATTTTCAGTTTATGTATTATTTCAGTAAATTTTTAATACATTTCATTTCGTAGAATAATACAATTTTACTCAAAATGAAGAAGATCTTCATATATATGTTGCTGGTGGATGTGCAGTACTACAACTCATGCTACTTTTCGATTGCTAGCATTCTAATATTCAAGCATTCTTTTAGACATCTGGTACTGACTGTGATGCTTAATGGTCCATATTAGTCTGTAACTCCTGTTTCCCGTATTTGTATTTTATACCGTATTTTTTTCAGTTGTACTCTCTCGACTATTTTGATATCATGTAATTTCTTCTGATGGAATGGAATTATTATTCTTGTCTCAACTCGAATTTGTGGGTTCTTTTGTCAAATTCGATTGTGTGCCATCTTGCACCGTTCTTCATGAAGAATAGCCCGATTCTTCTCTTTTATCTTTCTAATCCCCATTATTGTGCTTTTTGACCATTTCTTCTGTTGGGCCCTTTTTGAAACGGATCCCCTAAACTCTCAAACCCGCAAACCCGCTAACCTAGTATATAAAACCCTACCCTAACCCTAATTACCTCTCTACTGTTTAACCCTATTTCCCTACCGCCGCTAATCACCCCGTTCCCTTCTCCGTATCCTTCGCATCGCCTTTAACCCACTCCGATCCGCCTCGTCTCCCTCTCGTCTTCACAACCACCACCAGACCACCGCCATCGTCCCCACTCCATCGCCGCCGAACCCCAACGCCGCTCCCGCTCTCACCCTCTGTTCGAACCCACGAACAGAGCAGCCATCGCCATCGCCGCGCCGTCGCTTCTCGACGTCGTCGCCGCCGTCGCCGCACTCCGTCGTTGCCGTAGTCACCGCCAGCGAAGCAGCCACGCCGTCGCTCCTCTCTCGAGCTCTACTCAGCCGAACGAAGAACGAAGAAGAAGAGGAAAAGGGCGGGAGCGAATCACCGCCGTCCGATCGCATCAAGATTCGTGCCCTGATCGGTGTTCTGTGTTTCGCCACAGCAAATCCAGGGGCCGTGTTCGCTGTTCTGGGATTGGATCCGGTGCACAGGAGAGATCTGATTGGATCGTTCTGCTGTTCCGTGTTCTACCCGCGCCAGATCCCACTTTGCCGTTCGCTATTTGGGCCGATCCTGTGTGCGGGGAAAACGCGATCTCCGATCGGTTTTTGCACGCACTTTTTGAGGACATCTTCGGGGATTTTTCTTCTCAATTGCTTCAACAAGCGGAGTTTATAATCGTCGATTTAAGGCAAGTATTCATCTTGTACATTTTATTGCTCTAGTACAAGTTTTCTTGTAAATACCACATATAGTTAGATTGTGACTCCCTTTGAAATATCATTGTAAATCCATTTTGAACCTTCAAACCCACAAATCTAAGAGTCACAAAACTTCCTCGTATTAAATAATAATCAATTGGACTCTTTTACCCCCTTGAACACATGAATCACATGGACATATGAATTAAGGACCCCTAAAATTTGTAGACGCATATAAAGTTAGTATTTTGACGAATTTGCGACTATTATGGCTTGAAAAATATTTATTAGTTGCTGTTTTGACATCCATGATTATGTATTTATGCTACTTAACAACTTAGACACCGAATTACATATTTCCATGAAACCTACATTAGTAAATAAATTCTGAGTGTTGCTGTCTGAATATTCTTTTGCGGTTTCGACCCTTTTATCATTGGAATTTGGGCCCGAGCTCTGAAGATAAAATGTAGATCCGGATGTGTAGATATCGATAGACTCCAAGTTGATCGAATTTGGAGCTACGGTCTAGGAGTTATGGCAGTTATACTGCAGCTGTGTCAGTGGACTCAGTTTTGCAAAACTGCTGTATATATTTACTTTGCGAATTATTTTAGCTGTGTAAGCAGCGAGCGTTTGACCCCAAATTTTATATGTAGTTGCTGGACACTATATAGGACATCCCCAAATTTTCCTAGAATTAAATCACAATATATTACACTTGTATGCTTGCTTGATAAGAGTAAATAAAAATAACAAGCCGGGGTTTTGGGAAAGATTATAGAGTGGACAATATAGATAAGTGTACTCGGAAGGGGGGCCGTGTTTCCCAATACTTGGTTCATGAACTTGTTGTATCTTGTTTGATTCATGGAGTCGGTTACTCGGCTCATGAACTTGTTTGATTCAGGAACCCGTTGTGTGGTTCTTGAACTTGCTTGTGGATTCGCGAACTTGCTTCGTGAACTTGTTATTTAATTTTCGATTCATGAACCATGGCTTGCTTGATACTTGATACCTGAGTACGCCGCCCTATAAAATCCATTACTAGATCTAAACGAAATTGTTTGACTGTAGCAACCATGTAGTAAAAGAATGGATGCATGTCGTGCTACCTAGATAGTAATCACCACTAGACTTGAACTTGATAATTTGAACTAGATAACTTGATACTTGAGAATAGATAACTTGATAACTTGATACTAGACTAGACTTGAACTTGACAACTTGACATTTGAGACCTGACATTTGAAATAACATATGACACTAGACTTGAGTTTGTCGTTTGATATTAAATACCCCTATAGGTATATCTGACATGTGTTACACTAATAGCAGTTGTTAATCAATCTAGTTAATAAGTTGTTCCCTCTTGCCAGCTAGTCTTTGAATTTGCTTACTACTTCTTATAACCCTGCTTTTTCTTGATTCCAATTCTTGTTTTTCCCTTACTTGTACTTGCTTTCACTATTTGTGGCCCTACCTTGCACTAAGGGCATTTTCTTTTGTTTCCCCTTTGTTTCCCTGTTTATATTTATTAAACAGACTTTGGGACAAGCTACCTGCTGGAATTGGCGAGCAGACCTTTCAGGTTTTGCTTGGAGCAAGGACCTGTTTAAATAGTTGCTTTCCTTAAGGTATTTATTTCTTCTGCTGTTTAAGACTTGTTTTCGAGTTGCACTTGATCCAGACATGAGGACTATTTGAATATTATTTGTTTAAATTGTTTTCTGTTGCTTTATAAATTATTCATGCATGCTTGGTTATATATATTCCTCTTGTATATTCTTGTTATGATGCTGGGTCGATCCTACAGCTTATGGATGATGTAAAAATCATTCGCTGGGCTTCGTCACGTGCTCGTATTCTATATTTTTGGGAAGCGGGGCGTGACATAGTCCTTAATATGGCTTGTGTTAACTGCTTCTTTGTAATGCTAATGACATAAGGAAAACTATTTAAATGTATCATTATGTGTTTGAAATATTATTACAAAGCTATGAAACCAGATTCGGTTCTTTTAATCCAAAATAAAACAACCGCAAAATTGGAGAACACAAGCCAATACAATGTATTACATATATAGAATTAACCTGACAAATGATATTATATATATAAGAAGCAAACAATTTTCTTCTTCCATTCATTATGGACACAAATAACGAATGAATAAGCTAGACAAACTACACAAACAACTGATCAGATTAACTATCTAGTCATGGAATGTCGAGGATACTGCAAGTTAGCTTAGGTTCGTGGTCCCCACCAAACAATTTTCTTCTTCCCTTCAATATGTCATACATGTCAAATTAACTCAATGGAAATAAGTTAAAAGATTTTGAAATAAATACTTATATAATACTATAATGGACTTCTCAGGGAAAAAAATAATGTTACAGTCCTTTGATTTGAACATTTGTTCTGATGATGAAACTAAAGATATTTGAAGTTTAAGTGATCCCAGAGGAGTTTTTCAGGTATGTCATTCAAGATGTTCGATAATTTAGTCAAAAATCAATCTAACTTGTGGGCTTCTTAATTACTATTGCTTGTCTTTGTTTTATTTCACAGATATACCACTAAGTTGTAGACTGACTTATGCAATGCTTGATGATTTTATTTTCTTAATAGAGATTTTTGCTTGTAGTTATTACATTTTTCAAAATATATCTGATTGTGTATTTGTCCAAAATTATAGCTATTAATTGGCATTACAAGTACATAGCTAGAAACCCAAGTGCAAAGATGACGATCAAGGTATGGACGATTCTTCTATTTCCTTTCTTTGTGTTTTTTCTTTTCCAGTGATATATCTAATGTTTAGAATATTGAGTTAATTTTCTAGTTTCTACCCTTGTCTGCTATTCAATAACCAGGAGTATGAAAATGTGAAAAATTCTTTTGCACTTTAAAAATATATGGTTATTCATTAACTGATTGCTTTGCTAAAGTAAACTCTATTCACTTACTCAATGTATTTTAAAATGGAATCACCGGTTAGTATTGTATTTCTAATTTTTTTCTGTTATTCTAAATGTCCTTTTCATTGCATCTGTAGCATTCAGTTTTAGACTTGTGTTCAACTTGTTCAGATAAATTATATCTGATATACCGATATAATTATATCTGATTTATCGATATACCAAACGGGGTAGGAAATGAGAAATACTAATAAGATGTGTCAAAATGGTAGAGACTAGACGGTTAAGTCTAGAATTTTTTTATTTCTCTAAATGAATTGTTTAAAAATTAGTATGTCATATACTTCGGAGTTGGTCTCTATGCTTATTATATCAGAAAAATTAATATTCTAAGGATTAATAACTAATATGTGGTTATAATAAATCTTAAATCAAGTATGACTTACAAGGCGTTGGGCTAAATTTGAAAATTTGTAAAAGGAACCAAAACTCAAGAGTCAAAAGATAAAAGTCAAGTTATGATGTTGTGCATAGGAAGGACCGAAGAGTCCATTATCTCCTATAGAAAACAACCTTTGGATTCGCTGGAATGGAGAGAAATATCCATTGATTTTTCTTAGAGTACAGGTGTAACTCCCTGCCCCAATACCCAGATGATTTTATTATTTTTAGAATACAAATTAGATACTATGTAGTACAACTGCCCACCACAGGCTGCCTCTCAAAAGGTGGTTAACCAATTAGGTGACTCTTGATCATAGGCAATTATATTTATACTCAAACTATTTTTGTATATTTCCCATGTGGGACTATATTTCTCAATCTCTTCTCAAATCCCCTCAAATCCCGTGTACATAGTGTACACGTTATTTTATTCCCGAAATCAAATCCTTTTTATTCAACAGATCTCATATGTTTCCTTCTTTCTCAATCAAACTGGTGGGCCCCTACACCCCCCCTCCACGTCATCACGTGGGGCGAACAAATCTCTCAACAAACAGCACGTTAACTGCTGTTCTTCATCCAAACCGGGGCCCCCCACCTTAACAACCCGGATACTTATAGAATCCTCCTATAGAATAATCTATAGGTCAAATCTCAAATTCCTTTTTATATATTCAAATCTTATATATATATACTAATTATACTATTCACAAATTACGGGGTATTACATACACCCCACCTTAGAAAATCAGCGTCCTTGCTGAGTACGGGACACACATCTAGTGTAGGATCCACCTTTCTAGCCGATGTAGCGTCGTCCTCGATCCCAGAGATAAATCACTCTCAACACCGCAGATTGGATACCCGACTATCAATCACTCTCAACACCGCAGATCCTACCTGATCCCGGAGATCAGTGACTCTCAATACCGCAGAATATACCCGACCCCGGAGATAAATGACTCTCAACACCGCGGATCATACTGAGGCCCTCTTCCACACCCGGTGTCGAAAGTCGGCTCTGATATCATTTGTAACGCCCCGCCCCAATACCCAGACGATTTTATTATTTTTAGAATACAAATTAGATACTATGTAGTACAACTGCCCACCACAGGCTGCCTCTCAAAAGGTGGTTAACCAATTAGGTGACTCTTGATCATAGGCAATTATATTTATACTCAAACTATTTTTGTATATTTCCCATGTGGGACTATATTTCTCAATCTCTTCTCAAATCCCCTCAAATCCCGTGTACATAGTGTACACGTTATTTAATTCCCGAAATCAAATCCTTTTTATTCAACAGATCTCATCTGTTTCCTTCTTTCACAATCAAACCGGTGGGCCCCTACACCCCCCCTCCACGTTATCACGTGGGGGGAACAAATCTCTCAACAAACAGCACGTTAAGTGCTGTTCTTCATCCAAACCGGGGCCCCCCACCTTAACAACCCTGGATTCTTATAGAATCCTCCTATAGAATAATCTATAGGTCAAATCTCAAATTCCTTTTTATATATTCAAATCTTATGTATATACTTATTATACTATTCACAAATTACGGGGTATTACAACAGGATGGTTACTTACACCTCTTTCCTGTGGTTTTCTAAACACTGTGACGTTTGAACTTTTTTCGCATGTATCCTTATTGCTTAAACGCTGGAAAGTTGCAGCTGGGTGGTTCTGAACAAATAAAGATTGTATGTCTTTTGACAATTGAAAATTGAAAGTAGAAGATCTTAATTAGAATCTGATATTGACATTAATATGTATTTTGACAATTGAAATTTCAAACTGCAACTCTTAGAATCTGATATCAACAATATTGTTAACTAACTTTTTTATCTTTATTTTTTCTATTATTATGAGGATGTGAAGTAAAAGTAAATTTTTTCTGAGAGCAATTTTGCTTTTTTGGGAACTTCACATGTATGGGAAGCAAAATCTAAATCCACATCCTGCAACCCATTTTCCACATCTTCTTGCTACTTTTTCCTTTGCTTAGTTTATAGGGTTTCCTAAGTTTTGCTCCAATGATGCATAGTTTTAAGTCTGCATAGTAGGATACAATGTACCATGATTATGGTCTGATAATGGTTGATAGATGTTACCGCTAAATCTGGTGTGGGGGCAAATAGATAGTATTTGTGGATTCTTAGAAAAAACTGAATAGCAAAACCTGAAACCTTTCCACCGGAGTTTGACCGTTGACTCCTGCCGTTCACCTGCAAAAAGTGCGAGACACCGGGGTTGATCCCGGTGACGCACCCTCCGATGCTCAAGTCAGTAATTAGGGAAGATTATGAATGAGCGTTAACTAGCCAAAGATTGATTACCTCTTAATGGTGGTGGATGGGGGGTATTTATAGTCGCCTTTGGCATCAGTTTAGGAATAAAATCCTTAATTCCCAGTGAAAGAATAGAGCGAATCAGGGCCGTTGATTGAGTATAATCAGAAACCCTAATTCTATTCTGCTAGACTGTGTTTGTTGCGAGTTGGAACTCGCACCCAGTTGAACTGGATCCATTCATGGGTTGCGAGGCCTTTTAGAAAGAGGACCCTGAACCTATTTCAGACCCGTTTGAAGGTGAAATTAACATTTTGCCCCCCAAGCGTTAAGATTCGTGTCCGATTTGGACGGTTCCGTTTTAACTCTTTTTTTAGCCATATCACGAGCCCCCCACTCCCGAAGACTGAGTTTGATCAGCCTTTGGGGAGTAGTTTTATTGTTTCAGTGGCTTACGGAGTTGTATCGGAGTCCAAATGAGGGGTGTCGCATCTTTGTGTAGCGCCCCGAATTTCTAATATAATAACTTAGAAAATACGTGGCACAATCCCAGCATCCACTTCAATGTAACATTAAACACAACCAACACCACTAAAATTTTCAACTTTTATTACAACAAACTTTTTCATAGCACAGCGGAATTCAAAAACATCTCAATCAAATTTTTCCTTCATTTACAACACAAAACTATCTCAAATTTGCTTTTACAAATTTACACAAAACTCTTTCAAATTAATTTATCTCAAAACCAACTCTAGCATCCAACCTCCAAACTCTAAGCAACAACCTGCAACATATGAGGCTAGAGGTGATCTCTAACCCCCAAAACTAAAGGGTTTAGCCATAAATGGTGTGAGTGACATAAAAACAAACAACATAATTTAATCGTAAAACATAAGGTCATCAACAACATGTATTAACCACAATGATAAATGAATGAGAAATAACAAAGATGTAAAGCATGAAAACATCATAGAATGAAAATAACAAGTGCATCTAGTCTAAGTGTCAAGTGAAGGAAAACTGGAAAACACATGCACAAAACCAAGTCAAGACAACACAAAGTTTATATGCGGACTCTCTAATGCATACTTGTCGAAGTCTATGCATCCCATTCTACATAGGTTCGGTGCAATCCCTTAACGTCTCCACATCATAGGGTTCAATCCCCCGCTATGCAACTAATCCTATCACGATGACTACTACGAGATAAAGATAAACCGTGAGAATTAGCCCATTCTTGATAATTCCGGAGATAGATCCCACATCTCAGGTAATTTTCCTGGATAATTCCGGAGATCATGCCACATCTAAACATTGACACATCATCACATGAATACCCCATGTGCGTCGCCTCGATTTTGATAATTCCGGAGATCAATCCCACACCGCATGCAAATCACTTGGATAATTCCGGAGATATATCTCACATCGCAGGTAATTTACCTGGATAATTCCGGAGATAAATCCCACATCTCAAGTAAGTTACTTGGATAATTCCGGAGATTAAATCCCATATCTAAAGCCATACTGAGGTGCATAACCCATGTTCCCGTTCATCATATCACCACTAGTGCCTGTCCTTATCATTTGGGTTATTTAATTACTTAAAGAATCTCCTAGAGTTGGCGTACCCTACCGGCCTAAATTCAAAACAGACTAACTGAAATGCCTCACGGGCCTCAACAAAATAACTCAACACCGGTATACTAGGGTCACTCACCTCTAGGGACTCAAACTCAAAAGTCTTAATCAACTTTCCACTAAACAAAATTAGCTCAACTGAATATCTTAAACCAAATGCTTAACTGAAGACAAAGTATAGACTGAATTATCTGAAAGTCAATCATTCGAAAGAACACTCAAGTTACAAAAATCCATCAGTACCAGTCGACTCATACTGTGGTAAGTCGACTGTCCAGAGGACAAATATCCAAAATTTTACAAAAATAAACTAAGTCATACCAGTCGACTGGAAAGCCATCAGTCGACTTAATCGAGACAAAATTCCGATAATTCTTAAGAAAATATTCTAAGTACATAAGTCGACTTAAAGAGGTCATGGTCGACTGTCCAGAAAGGACTGAAATAATTTTACAAAATAAAGATCTCAGGACACCAATCGACTGCATAAGAGTCTAGTCGACTGTCCAGAGGAGATTTTAAAAGATCTGAAGAAACGACAGCAGGGTCGTACTAGTCGACTGAGTAGTAGACCAGTCGACTGTCGGCCTACAGTTTTTTATAATTTAGATCTGAATACAAAATCAAACTGGAGTTTTCTAAAGATTCTTTGTTCATGAAATAATTCGTATTCAGGAAAAATAACAAATCTCAACAATTCCTCATTATGGATACATTACTCAAAACATCAAATATGTCAAAACTCAAGTTCTCATGTTCTAAATTACTAATTCTCATATTAGGGTTTCTCAATACTAAATTTCTTTCACAACTCTTAATAAAAATCTGATTTACAAATATAAGATCCAGTTGCTCATCATCCGATCATAACCATACTCAAATCTTAACATGCATTTTAGCAATACAATTTCGTAAGTCAAGATCTACTCAATATTCTTAGATTCCACAAACATGATACAAACAACGATCTTTGCATTGTTCCCATGCAAAATACTAAATAATATTCATGTCAAACAAACAATCATAACAATCGATCACATCAATCAAACCACCACACAAAGTTCATATCATTCATACAACAAGACAAAACAAAACAATTTCATATCACTCACCTTTGAATTGAAAAGATCCAACGAAAAGTCTTCCTTTTTGCGAGATCCAAAAATTCTCCTCTTGATCACCAAGAAAATAATAATATAATAAATCTGGAGTTGTGCAGCGAATGACGGCTGCACGTCCTCTTTTATACAGGCCGGGATTGAAAGGAATTAGGGTTTTGAAGTACTTTTGCAAAATAGTCCTTTTTCAATTTATTACTTCACATATATAACCTTTCTTAGTTAAAATAAGTTAAATAAATCAAAACTAAATAAAATCCTTTTACCACTAAGTTTTCCAACAACCAAGCACAGCCCAGAGATAAGAAAATTTCGGATTTACACTCAGGGTTGTAATATTGTACAAAAGCCGTCCCTTTTCTAATATTTGCAAATACCTCATAAAATATTCATAAAAATCCAGAAAAATCCGAAATAATATCTAATAATACATATTATATTTTTCAATCAAAATATTAGACTTTTACTTTCATAAAAATATTTGCACAAAGTTCTACATGAATTACTTATTTGCAAAAACACCCTTTTTGACTAAATCTTCACCAAATCGACTTTAAATAAAATCTAAATATATTTAAATTTAAATGCTAACCATGGAAAACCAAAATATCAGTAAAAACAAATTTTCATAGTTTATTTAAGGTCCAAACGACTTTTTACATAAAAGCCCCTCTCTTTCGAGATATTTGTAAAAAATAGTTTCTTTATTCAGAAAAATCCCAAAACTTAGAATACACTCCATTATAATTAGGAGAATCTACTAAAAATATAAAATTGGTTATTTTCACCAAAAATATTTGCACGTGTTTCGCACGTGTAAAAAGATAAATCTTTAGAAAATATTTATTAAATCTCTAGTAAATCATTTTAATTCATTTTCAAATATTAAAATAATATTTGAAAATACGGGGTTCTATATCACTCCCTCCTTAGAAGAGTTCTGTCCTCAGAACTACGGCTAATGGGGTCCGAACAAACCCACCAACAAGGAATGAAAACTCATGGATAGAAACATAATTTTAGGAAATACAATCACACTAAAGAATGCATTCCAACAAAAGAAATACATCATGCAGAAGAAATACAATCATGCAAAGAATTCAGAAAATCGATCTTCCGCTGCGCAACTCTGATAACTTGCCATCGGAAGCCATGCTGCAACAACCTCTGAATTCCTGCATTCAACTATGACCTTCCACACCCGCTTCATTCTTCCAAGAATCAGTGGCCACTCCCTCCTTAGAAAGGACATGACTAAGGATAACCACCTCAAGACCTTGCGTGGAAACAACTTAGGTTTCACACCTAAGATCCTTGCAAAATTTGGCGATACGAAAGTATGCGATGAACCAGTATCAAATAAAACCTTTGCATTTATTCCATTAATCCAAATAAATCTTGTTACATGAAGAAAAATACTCAATATTCAATTATTCACCAAATAAAAGTTTTACTTAATACAAAAGAATAAATTTCCAAGTTCTTGGACACACGAGTCATATTCCTGAGTATCCTCATCAGTCAATGCAGGCTCTCACCCCTCTTCGGATCCTTGCCCTTTCCGGTACCATCTTTCTCCCGCTGCATACAGTTTGACCGAATGTATCCTTCACGATCACAACGATAGCATGCCTTCCCAGGTTTGGTGCACGCTGCTCGATGATGTCCTGTCTCACCACAATTGAAACAGGTTTGCTTCGCCGACTTCGGACACGTTGACCTGTAATGACCTGCCTCCTTGCAGAAATAATAGATCACTTCCCAGGTTGCAGGTGCCTTCTGCACTGGGTCACCGAACTTGACTTGCTTCGCTGGGAACTCCTTCCTACTCTGATCTGACGCTGGCCTCCTCCTCTTGAGAGACTCGTCCTGCTTGATGGGATCAGCGTTAATAAACACTGGTCCAATCCTATGATTCCGATTCTGGTTCCGAATCTGTGCCAAATTAACTGCCATCAGCGCATCCAGAGTCTGATGCACCTTGGCGAATTCAGCCTCAAGGTCAATTCCAGTTCCTCGAGAACTACCAGATCCGTCCCCATTGTTGTTCTCATTCCTGGGTCTGGATGCAACCATACTGATCACTACAAAACGAGGGTAAAGTTAGAGCATCACACACACATTTCACATTCACATCCATACCTTATGGCAAAACCATAACCATACCCCAAACCAAAACATCATGTTTCAAACGGAATGAAATATATGCATAAGCACAAATACAAATGTGAATGAGCAGATACATATGTAGTATAGCAACTTTACACAATAAATATATCATAAAATATATACAATAGTGTAGGAATTAAACAAATGTGAAATGATATGCATAGTAAGTATGTTGAAATATGTGGTACATATATAGAAATTTGTAGGAAGTACATGTAGAAATCAAGAATGTAATGATAATAAAATTTAAGCAAAATATAAGTAGTGGGTGCACATAGTACATTCGAAAAGTATGATGCAACACATTTAATAAGTAGCTTTTAAATAGTGGAAAGAAATTATAACAAAAGCGGTCAACTGTAAGTAATAATAAGGGTATCGAATGTAAGGTGTAAAAACATAATTAATAATAAAGATTTAAATGTGCAAAAACATATCATATTTATATGAGTAAAATATTGCAATCAAGTTTAAATGCTCCAAAGTAAATAAGACAATACAAAATAATGGAAAATACAGTATTGAAAAATCCAAGTACATATAATAAGATGGAAGTAAATATGCAAAACAAAATTTATAGTATAGCAAAACAATAATGAAAGGAAATAAAAGTAGCAATAATAACTTAACACGTAGTAATTCAAAACTTTAATGTAATATGTAAAAGTAATATCAAAGTATGCGAGTAACAGAAATGCACATCAAAGTAAGATAAATAAGACGTCAAGAAAGAAATGGGTAAGAGTCGCAAAATAAAATGAGCTTGTGATATGCTAAAGGATGCACTATTGAATTACAGAAAAAGTTGCCAAATAATAACTTGGACACAAGAATAAGAAGTAAAAACCAATAGTAAAGTCAAAGAAACAGCTTTAAAAGAAAACAAGACGATTAGTAAAAATTTAATGTTTGCACTAATGAATAGAAATAATATAAACTCGGTTGGAGATATAGAAAAAGAAATAAATTCGGTTGCTGACAATAAAAGAAACCGAATAAAAGTAAAATAAGTTGATTTCACAAAAGTTATTTAGTAAGTAAACAAACATAAAACAGTAAGAGTGATAGGATACAAGAGTGAGCACAAAATTGAGGTGTACAAAATATACAAGAGAGCAAATAATTAAAAGAATCTAACGGAAGATAATTAAATTTTATAACTTGGAATAAATAAATAAATGAAAATTACTTTGGCGAAAATCATATAATCCAGAAATCATATGCAGTGGGTAAGATAGCAAAACATATAGTAGATCATGAATAAGTAAAATAGAAATTATATAAGTTGAAAGGGTAACACCTTACATGAATAAATATCGAATACACAAGCAAACAAAGGTGCCAAAAATAGCTGGTGAGAAAATATTTGCTTTATGTAAAAATAATCAATACCCTTGCGATAAAGAGATTTCATTCAAGTCTAAGCATACAAACAGCCTAAATCTCATTATAGGTCTTCATGACCAAACAATCAAATCACGCACATCAGATGTCTACCAGAGTACTCACACTTGTAATGTCCACCTAGGTACTCACGCTCTAGTGTCCACACCTAGGTTGGTTTTCATACTATGTCGATTATTACTATTGAAGCATGCTCTGATACCAATTTCTGTAGCGCCCCAAATTTCTAATATAATAACTTAGAAAATACATGGCACAATCCTAGCATCCACTTCAATGTAACATTAAACACAACCAACAGCACTAAAATTTTCAACTTTTATTACAATAAACTTTTTCATAGCACAGCAGAATTCAAAAACATCTCAATCAAATTTTTCCTTCATTTACAACACAAAACTATCTCAAATTTGCTTTTACAAATTTACACAAAACTCTTTCAAATTAATTTATCTCAAAACCAACTCTAGCATTGTAGCACCCCGAATTTCTAATATAATAACTTAGAAAATACGTGGCACAATCCCAGCATCAACTTCAATGTAACAGTACACATAGCCCAAAAACACTATAATTTTATTCCAAACTTTTGTTACAATAATCATTTTTCAAAACACAGCGGAAATACAAACACCTTGAATTACAACTTTTCTTTTCCAACACAAATTTTACTAAATTTTTACACAAGCTCTATTACATCAGTATATCACAGAACTATCTCAAGCATCCGAGCCTCCAACTCTAAGCAACATCCTGTAACACACGAGGCTAGAGATGATTCCCTAACCCCCAAACTAAAAGGGTCAGCCATAAATGGTGTGAGTGACATAAAATCAAACAATATAATTTAATCATAAAACATAAAGTCATCAACAACATATATTAACCACAATGATAAACATATATTAACCACAATGATAAATGAATGAGGATTAACAAAGATATAAAGCATGAAAACATCATAGAATGAAAACAACAAGTGCATCTAGTCTAAGTGTCAAGTGTATGAAAACTGAAAAACACATGCATAAAACCAAGTCAGGAAAACACAAGTTCTATATGTGGACTCTCTAATGCATACTTGTCGAAGTCTATGCATCGCATTCTACATAGGTACGGTGCAAGCCCTTAACGTCTTCACTTCATAGGGTTCAATCCTCCGCCATGCAACTAATCTTATCACGATGACTACTACGAGATAAAGATAAACAGTGAGAATTAGCCCATGCCTGATAATTCCGGAGATGGATCCCACATCTCAGGTATTTTACCTAGATAATTCCGGAGATCATCCCACATCTAGACATAGACACATCATCGCATGAATACCCCATGTGCGTCGCCTCGACTTTGATAATTCCGGAGATCAATCCCACATCGCAAGCAACCCACTTGGATAATTCCGGAGATGGATCCCACATCTCAGGTATTTTACCTGGATAATTTCGGAGATCATCCCACATCTCAAGGAAGTTACTTGGATAATTCCGGAGATTAAATCCCACATCTAAAGCCATACTGAGGTTCATAATCCATGTTCCCGTTCATCATATCACCACTAGTGCCTGTCCTTATTATTTGTGGTTATTTAAATTTCTCAATGAATCTCCTAGAGTGATGTGCCCTACAGGACTAAAATTAAAACTGAATAACTGAAATGCCTAAAAGGGCCTCAACAAAATAACTCAATACCGGTATACTAGGATCACACACCTCTAGAGACTCAACTCAAATATCTAAACAAAAGTCCCACTAAACAAAGGGGCTCAACTGAATGTCTTAAATCAATTGCTTAACTGAATATCTTAGAATCAAATGTTTAACTGAAAGCAACGTATGGACTGTATTATCTGAGAACTAAACACTCAAGTAACGCTCAAGGTACAAAATTCCATCAGTACCAGTCGACTTATACTGTAGTAAGTCGACTGTCCAGAAGGACAAATATCCAAAATTTTACAAAAATAAACTAAGTCATATAAGTCGACTTAGAAGAGTATCAATCGACTTACCCGAGGTAAATTCCAATAATTTCACAAAAATATTCTAATTATATAAGTCGACTTAAAGGATTGTAGGTCGACTGTCCAGAAAGGACTAAAATAGTTTTTACAAAAATATTTCCCAGTGAACCAGTCGACTGCCTACAAGCTAGGTCGACTGTCCAGAACGATTTCTCAAGGATACTAATGTACAGCAGCAGGCTCGTACCAGTATACTGTGTGGTAGGTCAGTCGACTGTCGGCCTACAGTTTTCTCAACTTATGTCTGAATACAAAATTAAAACTGGAGTTTTCTAATGGTTCATCGTTTATGAAAAATAGTTCGTATTCAGGCATAACGACAAATCTCAAGAATCTTCATTAAGGGTATATTACTCAAAATCTCAAATATGTCAAAACCCAAGTTCTCATGTTCTAGATCACTAATTCTTTCATTAGGGTTTCTTAAGATTAAATTCTTTCACAACTCTAAATCAAAATCTAATTTTCAATATATATAAGATCCAGGTGTTCCTCATCCGATAAAAGTCATACTCAAATCTTAATAATACGGTGTTATGAACTAGATCTACTAATCATTCTTAGATTTCTCAACATGGTATAAACAATTATCATCTATTCATATGAATCATACCATAATACAAGATCTATATCATTCACAACTTCAAATCTAACATCATTACCACTCGCATACATAGATCAACAACAAGATAAATTTATGTCATTCACAAACAAAACAACACTCACGAAGTCATTCACAAATCAAAACAAACAAACCAAGTCACTCACCTTAGAATTGAGAAAAGTCCACGAAAAAGCTTTCCTCTTTGCTAGATCCAAAATCGCCTTTCTCCACCAAAACAAGATCTCAAAATTCTGTATATTTTGTAAATGACGGCTGAAAAGATCCCCTTTTATATCCGAGAATAGGTTCAGGGTTTCACCTGCACTTTTGCAAAACAATCCTTTCCAAAATACACTTTACATATATAGTTCTATCTTTGGAAATTCCATCAAAACTCATTTAAATTTGGATTTACAAGAAAATATACATTCTAAATCTCAATCAATACTGTTCAAATCGTCCAGAAATTACATTTTGCACTTTAACCCCTAAAAAGTGTCAAATTTGCAAAAAGGTCCTTCTTTTCTCAAAAATTGCAAATAGACCCAATTAATTTCAGAAAAATATGGAAAAATACTAAATAGATCCTAAATATTAAATAATGATTTTTTATAAGGAAAAATTAACTTTCAAACTTCTCAAAAGTCATTTGCTCGTGTTTTGCACGTGTACAAAAGATAAATCTTTTAGAAAATATTTATTAAATCTTCAAAAAATAAATTTAAATTCATTTTCAAATATAAAAATTATATTTGAAAATACGGGGTTCTACATCACTCCCTCCTTAGAAGAGTTCTGTCCTCAGAACTACTACTAATGGGGTCCAAACAAACACATCAAGAAGGAATGAAAACTTCTGGATAGAAACATAGTTTAAAGAAATACAATCACACAAGGGAATGCATTTCAACAAAAGATGTACCACATACAGACGAAACGCAATCATGCAAAGAATTCATAAAATCAAACTTCCGCTGCGCAACTCTGATAACTGCCACCGGAAGCCATGCTGCAACAACTATTGAACTCCTGCATCCAACTCTGATCTTCTACCTTTGTTCCAAGAATCAGTGGCCACTCCCTCCTTAGAAAGGACATGACTACGGATAGCCACCTCAAGACCCTGCTTGGAACACCTAAGCTCCATACTAAGACTAACAAGAATTTGGGCGACACAATTTCATGCAAGAAAACTGTATCAAATAAAACCTTGTCTTTATTCCATTAATCCAAATAAATCTTGTTTCATGAAAAAAAAAAAATATTCAATCTTCAATTATTCCAAATAAAAGTTTTATTTAACACAAAAGAATGAATTTCCAAGTTCTTGCACACACGAGTAATAATCCTGGTTATCCTCATTATTCAATGCGGACTCTCATCCCTCTTCAGATCCTTGCCTTTCCCTGCCCTACCTTTCTTCAGCTGCGGACAGATTGGTCGAATGTGCCCTTCACGACCACAATGATAACACGTCCTCCCAGGTTTGGTGCATGTTGCTCGAAGATGTCCTGTCTCTCCACAATTGAAACAGGTTTGCTTCGCTAACCTCGGACACGTTGACCGGTAATGACCTGCCTTCCTGCAGAAATAACAAGTCACTTCCCGAGTTGCAGGTGCCTTCTGCACTGGGATACTGGACTTGACTTGCTTCGCTGGGGATTCCTTCCCTTCCTGATCTGATGTTGGCCTCCTCCTCTTGAGAGACTCGTCCTGCTTGATGGGATCAGCGTTAATAAACACTGGTCCAATCCTATAGTTCTGATTCTGGTTCCGAATCTGCGCCAAATTAGCTGCCATCAGCGCATCCAGAGTCTGATACACCCTGGCAAATTCAGCCTCGAGATCAATTCCAATTCCTCGAGAACTTCCAGATCCATCGCCATTGTTGTCCTCGTTCCTGGGTCTGGATGCAACCATACTGATCACTACAAACGAGGGTAAAGTTAGAACATCACACACATTTCACATTCACACCTCATGGCAAAACCTCACCCATACCCCAAACCATAATTTAGACCACATGTAGTTGATGTATCCAAAACATAAAATTTGGTAAATATGAGTAGAGTAAAACCAACCATACTGGTTCAAATTGCATGAAAACGTATAGTGTAATTTGTATAAATAAAATGTCATAAAAGAATTATTTCTTTTCCATTAGTTTTATTATATAAATAAAATTCTTGAAATATCAATTTGCAATAAGTAAGAGAAATAATCGAAAGTAAGAATGGTTCGATCAGAAAAACTTGTTAAATGCATAATACTTGAATAGAGTGGACATAACAAAGTAAAAATTCCAAAAAGGACAATATTAAGACAGAATAAAATGAAGATGTACAAAATAATTTGGGTAGTATGCAGATTTAGAGAATCTAATGGAAATTAAGTGAAAACTAAAATATTGTTATGACTAGAGAAAATGCGTAGGAGAGCAGAAATTGTACCAAGAAACCAGAATGATCAAATTCCAAAAATAATACAAGTGAGCGAGATAAGATACGAGAGTGTATCAAATGGATTTAAAGAAATGTAGAGCAACAATGGTTAAAGAAAATTGAGTAAAACAAATCAGTAATGGGTTAAGTTTGAAAATCTCATAAAATGGTATGAACTAGCACAAAAGAATAAGGCATTGATAAGTAATATACACATAAAACACTAGTGGGTTTATTATAGTAGAAATTCGTTAATGTGGGTTTACCTCATTGATGTCCAGTTGTAGACTTGCCTTCTCGACATCAAGTTGCATGTTTGCCTCCCTGACATCAGGTTACAGATTGCCGTCTGGATATTCGGTTGCACATTTTGCCTCCTCGTTATCCAGTTGCAATTCGCCTCCATTGATGTCTAGTTGCATGTTTGCCATCTCGACATCCAGTTGCAACAAAACAATGAACAAGATGATGCAATATTACACACGCACTTGGATATTAATTGCTTAATTTAAGTACGAAGATATGTTTTGAAATTCGTGATATAAAAATAGTAGCAAAAGTAAGAAATGGAGTTGAAGGTCATCTGATGGAATATTAAAATAGAAGTATGGATTACAAATCACAATAGTACAAAATAATAGTAGTGAAAGAAATTTATAAAAGTAAGAAGAAACGGAATGAAATACATGCCTAAGCACAAACACAAAATAATGGAGAATATAGTGTTGAAAAATCCAAGTATATATAATAAATTGAAAGTAAATATGCAAAACAAAATTTATAGTGTAGCAAAACAATAACGAAAGGAAATAGAAGTAGCAATAATAACTTAACACTTAGTAATTCAAAACTTTATTGTAATATGTAGAAATAATATCAAAGTATACGAGTAACAGAAAAACTCATGGAAGTAAGATAAATAAGATGTCAAGAAAGAAATGGATAGGAGTTGCAAAATAAAATAAGCTTGTGAAATGCTAAAGGATGCACTATTGAATTACAACAAAGTTGCCAAATAATAACTTGGACAAAAGAATAAGAAGTAAAAACCAATAGTAAAGTCAAAGGAACAGTTTTAAAAGAAAACAAGACGATTAGTAAAAGTTTAATGTTTGCACTCATGAATAGAAATAATATAAGCTCGGTTGGGGATATAGAAACAAGAAATAAATTCAGTTGCTGACAATAGAGGAAACCGAATAAAAGTAAAATAAGTTGATTTTCACAAAAGTCATTTAGTAAGAAAACAAATATAAAACAGTAAGAGTGATAGGATACAAGAGTGAGCACAAAATTGAGGTGCACAAAAATATACAAGAGAGCGAATAATCTAACGGAAAATAATTAAATTTTATAGCCAGGAATAAATAAATAAACGAAAATTACTTTGGCGAAAATCATATAATCCAGAAATTATATACAGTGGGTAGGACAGCAAAATATATAGTAGATCATGAATATAAAAATAGAAATTATATAAGTTGAAAGGGCAATACCTCATGTAAATAAATATCAAATACACAAAGCGAACAAAAGATGTCAAAAATAGTTAGTGAGAAAATATTTGCTTTATGCAAAAATAATCAATACACTTGTGATAAAGAGATTTCATTCAAGTCTAAGCATACAAACAGCTTAAATCTCATTACAGGTCTTCATGATCAAACAATCAAATCACACACATCAGATGTCCACCAGGGTACTCACACTTCTAATGTCCACCTAGGTACTCACGCTCTAGTGTCCACACCTAGGTTGGTTTTCATACTATGTTAATATTACTATTGAAGCGTGCTCTGATACCAATCTGTAGCGCCCTGAATTTCTAATATAATAACTTAGAAAATACGTGGCACAATCCCAGCATCAACTTCAATGTAACAGTACACATAGCCCAAAAACACTATAATTTTATTCCAAACTTTTGTTACAATAATCATTTTTCAAAACACAGCGGAAATACAAACACCTTGAATTACAACTTTTCTTTTATAGCACAAATTTTACTAAATTTTTACACAAGCTCTATTACATCAGTATATCACAGAACTATCTCAAGCATCCGAGCCTCCAACTCTAAGCAACATCCTGTAACACACGAGGCTAGAGATGATTCCCTAACCCCCAAACTAAAGGGGTCAGCCATAAATGGTGTGAGTGACATAAAATCAAACAATATAATTTAATCATAAAACATAAAGTCATCAACAACATATATCAACCACAATGATAAATGAATGAGGATTAACAAAGATATAAAGCATGAAAACATCATAGAATGAAAACAACAAGTGGATCTAGTCTAAGTGTCAAGTGTATGAATACTGGAAAACACATGCATAAAACCAAGTCAGGAAAACACAAGTTCTATATGCGGACTCTCTAATGCATACTTGTCGAAGTCTATGCATCCCATTCTACATAGGTTCGGTGCAACCCTTTAACGTCTTCACTTCATAGGGTTCAATCCCCTGCCATGCAACTAATCTTATCACGATGACTACTACGAGATAAAGATAAACTGTGAGAATTAGCCCATGCCTGATAATTCCGGAGATGGATCCCACATCTCAGGTATTTTACCTGGATAATTCCGGAGATCATCCCACATCTAGACATAGACACATCATCGCATGAATACCCCATGTGCATCGCCTCGACTTTGATAATTCCGGACATCAATCCCACATCGCAAGCAACCACTTGGATAATTCCGGAGATGGATCCCACCTCTCAGGTATTTTACCTGGATAATTCCGGAGATCATCCCACATCTCAAGGAAGTTACTTGGATAATTCCGGAGATTAAATCCCACATCTAAAGCCATACTGAGGTTCATAACCCATGTTCCCGTTCATCATATCACCACTAGTGCCTGTCCTTATTATTTGTGGTTATTTAAATTTATCAATGAATCTCTTAGAGAGATGTGCCCTACCGGACTAAAATTAAAACTGAATAACTGAAATGCCTAAAAGGGCCTCAACAAAATAACTCAATACCGGTATACTAGGATCACACACCTCTAGAGACTCAACTCAAATATCTAAACAAAATTCCCACTAAACAAAGTGGCTCAACTGAATGTCTTAAATCAATTGCTTAACTGAATATCTTAGAATCAAATGTTTAACTGAAAGCAACGTATGGACTGTATTATCCGAGAACTAAACACTCAAGTAATGCTCAAGGTACAAAATTCCATCAGTACCAGTCAACTTATACTGTAATAAGTCGACTGTCCAGAAGGACAAACATCCAAAATTTTACAAAAATAAACTAAGTCATATAAGTCGACTTAGAAGAGTATCAATCGACTTACCTGAGGTAAATTCCGATAATTTCACAAAAATATTCTAAGTATATAAGTCGACTTAAAGGATTGTAGGTCGACTGTCTAGAAAGGACTAAAATAGTTTTTACAAAAATATTTCCCAGTGAACCACTCGACTGCCTACAAGCTAGGTCAACTGTCCAGAACGATTTCTCAAGGATACTAATGTACAGCAGCAGGCTCGTACCAGTCGACTGTGCGGTAGGTCAGTCGACTGTCGGCCTACAGTTTTCTCAACTTAGGTCTGAATACAAAATTAAAACTGGTGTTTTCTAATGGTTCATCGTTTATGAAAAATAGTTCGTATTCAGGCGTAACGACAAATCTCAAGAATCTTCATTAAGGGTATATTACTCAAAATCTCAAATATGTCAAAACCCAAGTTCTCATGTTCTAGATCACTAATTCTTTCATTAGGGTTTCTCAAGATTAAATTCTTTCACAACTCTAAATCAAAATCTAATTTTCAATATATATAAGATCCAGGTGTTCCTCATCCGATAAAAGTCATACTCAAATCTTAATAATACGGTGTTATGAACTAGATCTACTAATCATTCTTAGATTTCTCAACATGGTATAAACAATTATCATCTATTCATATGAATCATACCTTAATACAAGATCTATATCATTCACAACTTCAAATCTAACATCATTACCTCTCGCATACATAGATCAACAACAAGATAAATTTATGTCATTCACAAACAAAACAACACTCACGAAGTCATTCACAAATCAAAACAAACAAACCAAGTCACTCACCTTAGAATTGAGAAAAGTCCATGAAAAAGCTTTCCTCTTTGCTAGATCCAAAATCGCCTTTCTGCACCAAAATAAGATCTCAAAATTCTGTATATTTTGTAAATGACGGCTGAAAAGATTTCCTTTTATATCCGGGAATAGGTTTAGGGTTTCACCCGCACTTTTGCAAAACAATCCTTTCAAAAATACAATTTACATATATAGTTCTATCTTTGGAAATTCCATCAAAACTCATTTAAATTTGAATTTATAAGAAAATATACATTCTAAATCTCAATCAATACTGTTCAAATCGTCCAGAAATTACATTTTGCACTTTAACCCCTAAAAAGTGTCAAATTTGCAAAAATGTCCTTCTTTTCTCAAAAATTGCAAATAGACCCAATTAATTTCAGAAAAATCTGGAAAAATACTAAATAAATCCTAAATATTAAATAATGATTTTTCATAAGGAAAGCTTAACTTTCAAACTTCTCAAAAGTCATTTGCACGTGTTTTGCACGTGTACAAAAGATAAATCTTTTAGAAAATATTTATTAAATCTTCAAAAAATAAATTTAAATTCATTTTCAAATATAAAAATAATATTTGAAAATACGGGGTTCTACAAGCAACCTCCAAACTCTAAGCAACAACCTGCAATATATGAGGCTAGAGATGATCCCTAACCACCAAAACTAAAGGGGTTAGCCATAAATGGTGTGAGTGACATAAAAACAAACAACATAATTTAATCGTAAAATATAAGGTCATCAACAACATGTGTTAACCACAATGATAAATGAATGAGAAATAACAAAGATGTAAAGCATGAAAACATCATAGAATGAAAACAACAAGTGCATCTAGTCTAAGTGTCAAGTGTAGGAAAACTGGAAAACACATTCCCAAAACCAAGTCAAGATAATACAAAGTCTATATGCGGACTCTCTAATGCATACTTGTCGAAGTCTATGCATCCCATTCTACATAGGTTCGGTGCAAGCCTTAACGTCTTCACTTCATAGGGTTCAATCTCTCGCTATGCAACTAATCCTATCACGATGACTACTACGAGATAAAGATAAACTATGAGAATTAGCCCATGCTTGATAATTCCGGAGATAGATCCCACATCTCAGGTAATTTTCCTGGATAATTTCGGAGATCATCCCACATCTAAACATTGACACATCATCACATGAATACCCCATGTGTGTCGCCTCGACTTTGATAATTCCGGATATCAATCCCACACCGCAAGCAAATCACTTGGATAATTTCGGAGATATATCTCACATCGCAGGTAATTTACCTGGATAATTCCGAAGATAAATCCCACATCTCAAGTAAGTTACTTGGATAATTCTGGAGATTAAATCCCACATCTAAAGCCATACTGAGGTGCATAACCCATGTTCCCGTTCATCATATCACCACTAGTGCCTGTCGTTATCATTTGGGTTATTTAATTACTTAAACAATCTCCTAAAGTTGGCGTACCCTACCGGCCTAAATTCAAAACTGACTAACTGAAATGCCTCACGGGCCTCAACAAAATAACTCAACACTGGTATACTAGGGTCACTCACCTCTAGGGACTCAAACTCAAAAGTCTTAATCAACTTTCCACTAAACAAAATTAGTTCAACTGAATATCTCAAACCAAATGCTTAACTGAAGACAAAGTATAGACTGAATTATCTGAAAGCCAATCATTCGAAAGAACACTCAAATTACAAAAATCCATCAGTACCAGTCGACTCATACTGTGGTAAGTCGACTGTCCAATGGACAAATATCCAAAATTTTACAAAAATAAACTAAGTCATACCAGTCGACTTGAAAGCCATCAGTCGACTTAATCGAGACAAAATTCCAATAATTCTCAAGAAAATATTCTAAGTACATAAGTCGACTTAAAGAGGTCATGGTCGACTGTCCGGAAAGAACTGAAATAATTTTACAAAATAAATATCTCAGGACACCAGTCGACTGCATAAGAGTCTAGTCGACTGTCTAGAGGAGATTTCAAAAGATCTGAAGAAACGACAGCAGGGTCGTACCAATCAAATGAGTAGTAGACCAGTCGACTGTCGGCCTACAGTTTTTTATAATTTAGATCTGAATACAAAATCAAACTGGAGTTTTCTAAAGATTCTTTGTTCATGAAATAATTCGTATTCAGGAAAAATAACAAATCTCAACAATTCCTCATTATGGATACATTACTCAAAACATCAAATATGTCAAAACTCAAGTTCTCATGTTCTAAATTACTAATTCTCACATTAGGGTTTCTCAATACTAAATTTCTTTCACAACTCTTAATAAAAATCTGATTTACAAATATAAGATCCAGTTGCTCATCATCCGATCCTAACCATACTCAAATCTTAACATGCATTTTAGCAATACAATTTCGTAAGTCAAGATCTACTCAATATTCTTAGATTCCACAAACATGATACAAACAACGATCTTTGCATTGTTCACATGCAAAATACTAAATAATATTCATGTCAAACAAACAATCATAACAATCGATCACATCAATCAAACCACCACACAGAGTTCATATCATTCATACAACAAGACAAAACAAAACAATTTCATATCACTCACCTTTGAATTGAAAAGATCCAACGAAAAGCCTTCCTTTTTGCGAGATCCAAAAATTCTCCTCTTGATCACCAAGAAAATAATAATATAATAAATCTGGAGTTGTGCAGCGAATAACGGCTACACGTCCTCTTTTATGCAGGCCGGGATTGAAAGGAATTAGGGTTTTGAAGTACTTTTGCAAAATAGTCCTTTTTCAATTTATTACTTCACATATATAACCTTTCTTAGTTAAAATAAGTTAAATAAATCAAAACTAAATAAAATACTTTTACCACTAAGTTTTCCAACAACCGAGCACAACCCAGAGATAAGAAAATTTCGGATTTATACTCAGGGTGGCAATTTTGCACAAAAGCCCTCCCTTTTGTAATATTTGCAAATACCTCATAAAATATTCATAAAAATCCAGAAAAATCCGAAATAATATCTAATAATACATATTATATTTTCCAATCAGAATATTTGACTTTTACTTTCCAGAAAAACATTTGCACAAAGTTCTACATGAATTCCTTATTTGCAAAAACACCCTTTTTGACTAAATCTTCACCAAATCGACTTTAAATAAAATCTAAATATATTTAAATTTAAATGCTAACAATGGGAAACCAAAATATCAGTAAAAACGAATTTTCATAGTTTATTTAAGATCCAAACGACTTTTTACATAAAAGCCACTCTCTTTCGAGATATTTATAAAAAATAGTTTCTTTATTCAGAAAAATCCCAAAACTTAGAATACACTCCATTATAATTAGGAGAATCTACTAAAAATATAAAATTGGTTATTTTCTCCAAAAATATTTGCACGTGTTTTGCACGTGTAAAAAGATAAATCTTTAGAAAATATTTATTAAATCTCTAGTAAATCATTTTAATTCATTTTCAAATATTAAAATAATATTTGAAAATACGGAGTTCTACACTTTGTATGAGGTATTGTGGTAGTTTCAGAGTTAGCTGCCTGCTCAAGGCTGTTCTTGAGCTCTCCTGGACTTCTGGTGGTTTTTCGTTGATTTTTATCTAATTTTGCGAAGTGGTGATCTGTTGTTCGGGGGTCTTAATTAACTATTCTAAGCAATAATTGTTTACCCAGGGGTTCAAGAGCATTCCCCAGAACTTATAATTATTCTTTAGAACATTTAATTGATCTCCCCCAATTTTTAACCATTTTTTCGCAATATTTAGGTAGACGACTCGATGTTGTTTCCGCCGTTTCATGGCTTAGATGCTTTGGCTTCGTTGCTGACCCCCTCCGAAAACATGCCATGAAGGAGGCCGAGGTCCATGGTGGTTCGGCACCTTCTGTTGAAGAGCATAGATACCTCGGCCAGGTTGCAGGCGCGAAGAGGGTGTTCGGCGAATCTTTGCCAAAGTCCGGAGGGATTTTCTTCATGTAAGAGGGTCGGTGGCAAGAGCGCTCGGCAAGGTGCGCCGAGATCTAATTTTTTCATGTAACAGGGTCGGTGGCAAGAGTGCTCGGCAAGGTGCGCTGAGGTCCAATTTTTCCATGTAATAGGGTCAGTAGCAAGAGCGCTCGGCAAGGTGTGTCGAGGTACAATTTTTTCATGTAATAAGGTCGGTGGCAGGAGCGCTTGGCAAGGTGCGCCGAGGTCCAATTTTTCATGTAATAGGGTCGGTGGCAAGAGCGCTCAGCAAGGTGTGCCGAGGTCCAATTTGTTCACGTAATAGGGTCGGTGGCAAGAGCGCTAGGCAAGGTGCGCCGAGGTCCCAAAGCAAGATATTTGCTTGTTTGGTCGTCGGTGCCAAGAGCGCTCAGCGAGGAGTCCGAGGTCCCAGAGTAAGATTTTTTGTGCATTTGGGCGTCGGTGCCAAGAGCGCTCGGCAAGGGATGCCGAGGTCCAGAGTTGTGATTTTTTTCTTGTTTGGGCATCGGTGCCAAGAGCGCTCTGCAAGGCGTGCCGAGGTCCCAGAGCAAGATTTTTTACTCGTTTGGGCGTCGGTGCTAACAGCGCTTGGCAAGGCGTGCTGAGGTCCAGAGTTGTGATTTTTTGCCCGTTTGGGACGTCGGTGCCAAGAGCGCTCGGCAAGGCGTGCTGAGGTCCCAGAGCAAGGTTTTTTGCTCGTTTAGGCGTCGGTGCCAAGAGCGTTGGGCAAGGCATGCCGAGGTCCCAGAGCAAGATTTTTTGCCCGTTTGGGCGTCGGTGCCAAGAGCCCTCGGCAAGAGGTGCCAGAGTCCCAGAGCAAGGTTTTTTTGCTCGTTTGGGCGTCGGTGCCAAGTGCGCTCGGAAAGGGGTGTCGAGGTCCAGAGTTGTGATTTTTTGCTCATTTGGGCGTCGGTGCCAAGAGCGGTCGGCAAGAGGCTCCGGAGACGCAGAGCAAGGTTTTTTGTTCGTTTGGGCGTCGGTGCCAAGAGCGCTCGGCAAGGGATGCCGAGGTCCAAAGTTCTGATTTTTTGCTCGTTTGGGCGTCGGTGCCAAGAGCGCTAGGCAAGGGATGTCGAGGTCCCAGAGCAAGATTTTTGGCGTCTTAGTAAATGACAGGCTGAGCTGGTGGCTGTTGAACTTCTGACAACTCTAACAGATATGACAGCCATTAATGTGACAGTACAACTTGGCGCGGTAAATAATGTGACGGTTCAGCTCCTTTTGTCACTTTGTGTAAATGGGCCTGACTTTTTGGGCCCATTATCTTCGTTTTGTGTGCCAAGCTCTATAAAACTCTGCCCCCTCCATCATTTTTCACTTCTCCAAATTTTTACTCAGGCGGTGAATTTCTATTAGCGAGAGCTCACGGTGATCGTCAATAGCTTTCCAGTGAAAATTTTGACCGTACCTGTCACCTCTAGGTAACTTACACTTAGTTTTTTTTTTCAAGTACAAAAAATGTCTCTTTCCCCTGTCTCCGAGCCCTCCTCTCCTAGTGGCGAAGCTCCATCTTCGAGTCAGATAGATCGCAAAGATAAGGGCAAGAGGGTTTCTGGTAGGGACACGATAGTAGAGGACCCGAAGCGCATGGGGCCGTTCGGCAGGTTGCCAGGGCCACTGACAGGGCTCCAGAGGGTTCGAGAACTTCCGAAGGAGCATGCCGAGCGCATCATTCACGGGAGGGGGAGGGCCTTCGAGGAGAACACGACAAAGAAGACCTCCGAGGCAGACAAAACGGTGTCCATCCTCAGCTTGGAGGACCTGGCAGCGATCCGGGATTGCTTCCAACTCCCGGGGGAGTATGAACTAATGCTGCCGGGTCCCGGGGTTAGGGCCAATTTGCCATTGCCAGTAAACATGTGTTTCTGGCCGGTTGATGCCTTTATCGCCGGGGCTCGGCTCCCTCTCCACCCGTTCGCGATTCAGGTACTTAGGTGGTTTGGGGTCAGCCCCATCCAACTTATGCCGAACGCGTGGAGAGTCATTAATGGGTTCGTGCTCTACTGCCAGACAGCCGGGGTCGAGCCAGAGTTGAGGGTACTCCGGACCCTCTACCGATTCATCAGCATAACCGGTCGGAGTTCCGGTTTTATTTAGCTCTGAGGCACGGCGCTCGACTCGTCGTCTGCCCCGACTCCATAAAGCACTGGCGCGATAAATATTTCATAGTGCGATGTGCGGAGGCGTGGCCCATACCCTCCGGTTGGGTGGAGGAGGTGACGAAGCGAGTAAGGGAGTTGCCGGTGCTTCACCCCCAAGAAGAAGAGTTAGTTCGGATCCTTCTCGACCGGCCCAAGTTCGATTGGCGCGACTTGACTGAAGACGTTCTTTTCAGGGGAGGGCTCTGCCGCGTAGATCCCAGTACGCAGCTTTTTCTACGTTTTTTTTTCTTCTTACTTTGCTTATTATAACTTGTGTTTTTTAATCAGCTTCTTGTGTGGTGCAGAGGCCATGGACTACGAAGCCGTTCTAGCACAGAGGGCTGCCCTCGGAAGCAAGGTGCCGAAGAAACGCAAGAGGGTCGCCACCAAACTACCGCCTGTGAAGTCCCAGAAGGTCGCGAGCGCGGCCGAGGAGGTGGAGGCACCAGCGGACGTGACCCCGACCCAATCTCCGGCAGTAGCCTCGGCGTTGGCCGAGATAGGGGAGTTCCCGATCGCCACTACGCTTGGGATGCAGATGCCGCCGCTGACGGTGGATGCCAAGGTGCTCCTTATGGAAGAGCACAAGAAGATCTATGCTCCGGACTGGCAGGTTCAGAAACTCGACGGGTTCCTCGATGACTCGGCATCGAGCATGCAGGCGGTGAAGTATCTGGTGACGCCGAAAGACCGGGCCACCATGGACGCCGGCATGGCGGGTGACGACACCATCGAGATCGCTCGCTCGGCGGTATCGGTAAGTGTCATCCTTCGCTTTGTGGGCAATTTTATGTTTGATTTTCTGTGCTTTTTTCATTGTTCTGCTGCAGATAACCGTCCACTTTGGCCATTTCATGGAGAAGATGGTAGAGTTGGAGAAGGACCTCAAGAAGGAGGCCGACCGAGCTCGGGCTGAAAAGGCTCGAATGGGCAACAAACTTGACAAGTTGAAGGTCAAGTTCGAGGGGAAGGCGACGAAGCTCAAGTACCTCGAGGGCCTTGTCACAAAGCTCAAAAACGACCTACTCCGGCAGAAGGAGGAATCGGCCAAGCAGTAGGCCGAGGCGGCGGAGGCCAAGGCTGCGGCGGTGAAGGAAACCGAAGCAGCCACCATGGCCAAGGCACAAGGCTTCCTCACCGCAAACATGGCCAAGGCATACGCCCAAGCCATCACTCAGGTATCGGAGCGTTATCCTAAGGTCGACTGCTCCAGATGGAGGCTCTTCCCGGACCACGTTGAGGGCTTCGACCTCGAGTCGGAGGAGGAAGGGGGGGACGACGAAGATGACGTCCAGGTCGTTGGCGAGGTGCAGGGGTCCGTGGTGACTCTGCTGGCGGTGGTTGCTCCTTCGGGGGAGTCCGACTTCGCCCTGTCTCGATACCCCGGGAAAGAGATCATCCCCTGACTTCTTCTTTCTTTTGTTTTTTTTGTTTTTGAGCTGTTGATTGTATTGCCTAATTGTGGACTGGCCACCGCATTTTTGTGATGAATGAAAATACAACTTTTGAGCTCAACCTTGTGTTTCTTTTGAGTGGTTTTGAAATTCGACTAGGTGTTTAAACACAAGATTTTAGTCTTTGCTAGGTGCATGTAGCCTAGTTCAGGAGTCGGATGTGAAGCAAATTTCACTAACATTTACTGAGCGTTCTCGTTTTCTGCTTTGTACTTTTTAGCTCGCCGAGGTGACCCAGTCTGCCGAACCCATCCGCTTCGGGGAGGAGTTACGCTCCGAGGTCGGCTTAGGGGCGACGAGGTTGTGTTAAACCAGATGCCAAGAGCGCCTTTACGAAGTCGAGTTGGGGTTGCGCAGGGCCGAGAGTGAGCGGAACCATCTGTAGCTGATCTTAGGTCGGAGAGACATCGAGATTTGGTAGCTAGAGGGTAGGCTCACCGAGATACCTCCCGTAGACGAGGATGATGGCTCGTCGACAGCCTTCACCAATGGGCTGAGGCATAAGTGTATCCAACACTCTTTGTCGAAGATGACAACGGAGAGGGACGATATGCTCACTGAGGTTCACCACCTGCAGATTGTGGAGACAGAGCTTCTGGCAGAAGAAGAGGAGCTGATGACGGCGGTGGGCAAGCTGATGGCCGAACGCGACGAATTAAAGTCAGAAGTCGACGCATTGAAGAGGGCCACAGTGGATAGGGGCATCAAAGTCACTCAGCTCCGCCGAATCATTGCCAGCCATCCTAGCACCCCGAGCTCCGCAGTGCCTCCTTGCTTCGAGGAGGACGTAAAAGATGACTCTCTGAAACAACGGATAGCCGAGCTGGAGGTAGAAGTGGCTCGCCTCAAACCGTGCTCGGGACCGATCAACGTCAAGAGCACTTCGTGCACTCATGAAGAGAGCGAACGAGGGATTTAGTTCTACGAGCTTGCGACCCGTTCACCTGTTGCTCGGCAAAGTCCGGGCGATGCCCAAAGTGGTGTTGCAATTTCATCGAGCGGAGCGTCTATTGGCGCAACTGTTAGGAGCAGTGCCGAGGATACATCTCAGTTTGCCGGGCTAGGGACCAGTTCCAAGGTTAGGTGTTGCCTTCCTCGTGTATCTTTGAAGCGGAACATCCCTGCGCCTAGGAGGCGTTGAAGCTCTCTTGTTCCCCAAACTTTGTGTTTTGTCTAGGTGTTTCGAGTCAGCTTTGTAGTTTTTGCTTTTGAACTCTTGTAACCTTGTTGTAAAGGAAAGTTTGTCTTGTACTGTCTTCACAAATTTAACAGAAACGAGGCTTTTTTCCTTCTTTGGACTTGTGTGTTTCGTTCATTCCTGTGTTGTTGAATTATTTGTTACCATCTTTAGCGTGTCGTGGTCCCAAAGCAAGATATTTTCTCGTTTGGTCGTCCGTGCCAAGAGCGCTCGGCGAGGAGTGCCGAGGTCCCATAGCAAGATTTTTTGCTCGTTCTAGCGTCGGTGCCAAGAGCGCTCGGCAAGGGATGCCGAGGTCCAGAGTTGTGATTTTTTGCTCGTTTGGGCGTCGGTGCCAAGAGCGCTCGGCAAGGCGTGCCGAAGGTCCCAGAGCAAGATTTTTTGCTCGTTTGGGCATCAGTGCCAAGAGCATTCGGCAAGACGTGCCGAGCACTGCTTCGAGCCTCTTAACTCGAGAATTTGTAAGAGAAGTGAGTTTCTTTCAGTGGAGAGCAGCCTTTTGGAGGATTATTTCGAATTTAAACGAACCATAAGAACCAAAGGTTAGCTCCTCCAAGTACTCTTCTCCCATGTCTAGTCTAGTTGTAGGACTTCTCGCGCGACGGCGGAGCGCGTTCCAACGGTTGTGGGAGCAATTCTGAATGGCGAACCACTTCTAGCTCACTTAAAAGCAAGACTGCGAAGCGGAGTCAAACAAGTGTCGGACTCCGAACTCGTCGTTTGAGTATATTTCAATGGTTGTGGGAGCTATTCCTGAATGGCGAACCACTTTTAGCTCGCTGACGAGTGAGCCTGCGAAGCGGAGTCGAGCCAAGTATTGGACTCCGAACTCGTCGTTTGAGTATGTTCCAACGGTTGTGGGAGCAATTCCGAAAGGCGAACCACTTCTAGCTTGCTTAAGAGCGAGCCTGCAAAGCAGAGTCGAGCCAAGTGTTGGACTCCGAACTCGTCATTTGAGTATATTTCAACGGTTGTGGGAGCAATTCCGAATGGAGAATCACTTCTAGCTCGCTTAAGAGCGAGCCTGCGAAGCGGAGTCGAGCCAAGTGTTGAACTCCGAACTCATCGTTTGAGTATATTTCAATGGTTGTGGGAGCAATTCCGAATGGCAAACCACTTCTAGCTCGCTTAAAAGCGAGCCTGCGAAGCAGAGATGAGCCAAGTGTTGGACTCCGAACTCGTCGTTTGAGTAAAAAGAAATTAAAAACAAAGAGATGCAAGCAATCACAAGAAAAGTATGAAAGAAGCTCTTTATTGATAACTACTAGTCGGCTGCTTCTAAGTTGCAAGCCGTTATTACATTGAAGAAATAAAAAAGAAAAATACAAGTGAAAGGAAATGAATGGTTCGACATCTGAAGGTACTCAGAGAGGCGCTCATGTGCTCTATTGGTATTTCAACAGATGGTCGGCATTCCAAGCTCTGGGGATCTCTCTGCCTTCAAGGTCTTCAAGATGGTATGTTCCGGGGCGAACTTCTTTGGTGATTTTGTAGGGTCCTTCCCAATTCGGGGCTAGCTTACTCTTCTGGCTGGGGAAGGAGATAGCAACCTTTTGGAGGACCAAGTCCCCTTCTTTGAGATTGGTTGGACGGACCCTTTTGTTGTAGGTCAGCTTGATCCTCCTTCGATAATTTTGCTGGCGAATCAAAGCTCTTTCACGGAGCTCATCGATCAAGTCCAAATTCGCGAGAAGCTCTCTGGCATTTTGCTCTTCTTCATAGGCCATAAGGCGAGGAGATGGTAGATCGACTTCCAAGGGGATCACAGCTTCGGACCTATATGTGAGATTGAAAGGCGACTCTCCTGTGGGGGTCTGTTTCGTAGTGCGATAGTTCCACAGTACGTTGGGGAGCTGATCTGCCCATAAGCCTTTGGCGGACTTATCTAACCTCTTCTTGATACCGGAGAGGATCTATCAGTTGGCATTTTCCACTTGACCATTCGACTGAGGATGGGAGACAGAGGAGAAGCGTTGCTAAATGGCGAGGTCTTCACACAGAGATCGGAATGCGGCCCCTGTAAATTGTGTTCCGTTATCGGTTATTAGGACCCGAGGGACCCCGAACCTATAGATGACGTTCTTCCAGAAGAATTGAAGCACCTTGTTCTCCGTGATTGTAGTCAAAGGCTCGGCCTTTATCCACTTGGAGAAGTAGTCGATTGCTACGACTAAGAACTTGAGTTGACCAGGAGCAGGTGGGAATGGGCCCAGCAAATCCATTCCCCACATTGCGAAAGGGATCAGACTTGATAGAGAGGTGAGTTGTGCTTGGGGTAGGCGACGAATGCTGGAGTACTGTTGACAGGAGCTGTATTACCGGACATGTCGTTCGGCATCATGTAGGAGTGTAGGCCAGAAGTACCCATAGTTCAACACCTTCCTGGCGAGGGACCTTGACCCTGAATGTGCTCCACCTATACCTTCATGGAGCTCTTGTAAGGCATATGTTGCTTCTTTTGTCAACAAGAGGTACCGCAAGTAGGGTCTACCGTCTACTTGGGTGTAGGAGCGTTTGTACAAGACCCCCTCAACAAGGGTGTACCGCTCCGCTCTGGTTCGGGACTCTGCGAGCTTCCTTTGGGTCTTCGGGGAGGAGTCCATCCCTTAGAAATTCTATCAGAGGTTTCATCCAGTTTTCTTGAAGTCGGACGGGCAACGACTCCATCGAGTCGGGAGTTTCTTCTTCAATGCTCGATCTGAGGAGCACTTCAACAAGGACGATCTGCTCGAGACCCTGAGGGGAGGAGGAGGCTAGCTTGGAGAGGGCATCTACTTGGAAATTTTCCTCACTGGGGATTCGCTGAATGAGTGCCTCTTCGAATAGAGCCATGAGATTTTGGACCTTGGCTAGATACTTAGGCATTCGGTCATCTCGCTGCCTCGTACTCGCCTAAGACTTGATTCACGACCAGCTGAGAGTCGCTAAATATCCGGAGGCATTGTGCCCCTGCCTTGCGAGCCATACCGAGGCCGGCTATAAGGGCTTCATACTTCGCTTCATTGTTGGAGGCTTTAAAGTTAATGCGGAGGGAGTATTGGAGAACGAAATCATCTGGGCCTGCCAGAATGATCCCGACTCTGCTTCCCTCGGTGCAAGAGGACCCGTCTACATATACTGTCCAAATAGGAGGCTCGTATGCTGCCTGGCTAACCTCTGAGATGGTGCTCTCAACAATGAATTCAGCTAAGACTTGAGCCTTGATTGCGGTTCGAGGCTGGTATGATATGTCATACTGGCTCAGCTCGATCGACCACTTCATCAGACGGCCTGAGGTCTCGGGCTTGTGTAGGACTTGCTTGAGCGGCTGGTCGGTAAGAACGACCACCGAGTGGGACTGAAAATATGGGCGAAGCTTCCTAGCTGCCATGACCAAGGTGTACGCCATTTTCTCCAATCTTGGGTAGCGGAGCTCGGCATCTCGAAGTACCTTGCTCACGTAATAAATGGGCTTCTGAGCCTTGTCTTCTTCCCTTACCAAGACAGCGTTGAGGGTTTGTTCGGAGGCAGCTAAGTAGAGGTAGAGTGTTTCTCTGGGGATAGGCTTGCTGAGGAGAGGGGGTTGACTAGATAGGTCTTTAGTTGATCGAATGATTCTTGTTGTTGTTGACCCCATTCGAAGCCCTTAGCTCCCCTGAGAGCTTTGAAGAAGGGAAGACACTTCTCCCCTAACTTGGACAGAAAGCGCCCATTGGCTGCGAGGCACCCCGTGATCTTTTGAACCTCTTTCACGCTTTTGGGAGGAGCCATGTCCAGTATGGCTTTAATCTTCTCGGGGTTAGCTTCGATTCCTCTTTGGCTGACCATGAAGCCTAGGAATTTTCCCGACGAGACCTCGAACGCACACTTGTTCGGATTGAGTCTCATACCATGTTTTCTCAATACATCGAATGCCTCCTACAGGTCGGCCACATGATCGGCCCCATAGATGCTTCTGACCAGCATATCATCAACATATACTTCCATGTTTCGGCCGATTTGGTTCTGGAAGACTTTGTTGACAAGGCGTTGGTAGGTCGCACCTGCATTCTTCAACCCAAAGGGCATTACCCTGTAGCAGTAGAGCCCCTGATCGGTGACAAAGGAGGTCTTCGGGATATCCGGGGAAAACATTCGGATTTGGTTATACCTAGAGAAGGCATCCATGAAGCTGAGCAGCTCATGGCCCGAAGTGGCATCAATCAAGGTGTCGATGCTTGGGAGAGGGAATGGATCTTTAGGACATGCTTTGTTCAGGTCCGTGAAGTCGATGCAAATTCTCCAACTCTCATTGACCTTCTTAACCATAACAACATTGGAGAGCCATTCGGGGTAGTTGACATCTTGTATGAACCGGGTGTAATGCCCCGAACTTCCTATATGGAGAATTCGAGACACGAGCCAGGACCTTTTCTTCAATTAGTCACAATACACAGAAAAACAGGAGAATTTAAAACTTTTTATTCAACACCCAATGTATTACAAGTCTGAATATCATACAACTGCAATACATTACAATAGTGTTACAATAATACCTTTACAATCCCAAGTATTACGACCTTCAACAAATTACATCAGAGTACTAGGAATGAAGAACAACACTTGGTAACTCTCACTTGAGTACTTCTCAACTAATAGACAATCCACATACATGTTACAGCGGAACTAAACATGACACTGACTCCTTGCTTTCCTTACCTTGAGTCCTCTTGAATCTCGCACCTGTACTTCTGTGATCCAGTACCTATTGAAGTGGGGACGTCAGTATTCACTGACGCTTTAATGCTGATAACATAGCAGCGAATCTCCCAAAACAACATACAGAAACATGGCAATTGTGTCGGTGTAGTTTAAGTGTTCGTAGTGCTATGACTGGAATCTAACGCAATATTAACTAGGACTAGGATGCTCCTATTCTAATGTCAGCAAGTCTCCGAAGCAACATGCAGCCCATACTACATGTGCCCCATCTCAAGCCGTTTCTTCATATATAGGGATTTGAACCCGCATTATGAATTCTAATTGTACACAACCTGTTCCTGACAGATACAACGTGACTGATGAGGTTGCCGACGTGGTCAAGTCCTACCAAGGCAGTACGCTCATGGTGTTTATGTTGCCACTGCTACCCGGCTAACCGGACCTCACTCAAAAACCAGACGAACCCTCGGGGTTTCCGCCAATAGGAGTGCCCCCTGCCGCCCCCTAGCCAGACCGTAGTCCATGGCTTGTTTGCTTCCCCGGCATAAGACCCGACGGAGTTCCGGGGTGCATCCCCCTAGCTCCGCCCGCCTTATCATGGCACTTCAGGAATTAACAGTGTGAGATACGCAACCCGTGCTCCCAACTCGTGAGAAGCCACTGTACGTATCCCTTTGACGGGAAGGTACAACCCAATAACACCACCTAAGGTCTGCCCCAAGGGACGAGTTAGTCGTAAGGGGCCCCCTACAACCGACTCCTCTCTTTCCGGCAAAAGGTTTAAGTAAATGATCTTTATAAGTCACTACCTTAATGATGTCCCTAACCCTGAACACTCCTAGGGATGACAATATTATAAACACAACTTGCTATCTCTTAAACTAGACTTCGCAAGATAACTCTACTAGGCTGCTCAACCTAGACTTTCCAGAATCCCTCAGGATCCGGTTCCTGGCCTATCGATCCAAGACCCCGGCCATGCGAACATACATGTATGCCACTACCCTGAACTTGGATTCCGTCTACACTTCGGTCCTCGATCAACCTACACCGGTTAAGATCCGATGGTACACAAGGAGTGACTCCTCCACAGTTCCTTAGGAGTAAGAAAACATATGTCTTGATGGTCGATAGCCCCTAGGGTAATAGTATCGTCCTAGACGAGCACAACAAACTGCGTACTAGCTAACAAGCTATATATGAGTAACTAACCACATACGAGCCAATAAGCTACGTATGAACCAACAACTACCTACGAGCCAGGCGGCTTCGTATGAGATAACAACGTATATACCAGCCAAATAAGCCGCGTATGAGACCAACAGCTACGCACGGGCCAGTCGAGCCACATACGAGCACAACCATATGCAAACAACCATACAGGTAATCAAACCTATAGCAACCAATTGTGCTTACTAGCAACTCGATCTTCTATAATTAGAAGCAACAGAAGAATCTATTAACAGCCTGAGATAGGCATTCTACCGATAAGAAGCCCGAAAGCGACATATCAACCTTTATCGAACTAACTATTGCTAGTGGTCTATCCAATCCTTATTACCCATACGGATGAGTAATGTCCCCATGATATGGTCCAATTTCGATTAGGACCTCACACAACTAGAATGCACGGTTTCCTTTCCAAACGAACTAGAACTACATGCAACGAGATTCTTGGTTTCTCTTTTGAGTTAGAAACACCTAGGAGCTAGATGCATGGGTTCTTTTGTCAATGGAGCTAGAACCATCGTGGTACTAGTCCCATGGGTTTCTTTTATTGAAGTTGTCTAGAACAACATAGAACATACGTTCGCTTCAATATTTAACTAGGATGCTACACTACACCCTTCAAGCATATATGGGCTCCTTACTAACATTAGCTACAACAAGGTAGTTATCACTACCATTACAACATGATTCTTTCCTATTACTTAACCTATAGCAATTTAAGCATGGTATACAATTGTAAGCATCAACCTACAACAATCTAATTATGGTACATAACATAACCATCAACTCACAACAAGCTAAAGTATGAATACGATTTAAGCATGCACTTATAACAATCTTTAGCATGAATAATTACTATAATCTAATCATGAAGACATTAGTAGAACATCTACTATTACAATCTAGCATGGGTAGAACATAAACATAGAATTGCTACAACTAAGCATGGATAATTTCTTTAACTTAAGCATAGAAATTGCTACTATTATGCATGGATAATTAGTACACCTACACATAGATGTTACAATTTCCTACAACAAGGTGAGCATGATCTACAACATGGCATGGGTTCCTACAACAATTTAAGCATGGTAATACTACTTAACATTAATCTAAGCATGGTATGTATTCCAAGTAGAGACCTACAACGTTCTAAATATGGTAATACTACTTGGTATTAATCTAAGCATGGTATACAATTTTCCTACTACAATCTAAGCAAGGATGCTTATGGAGAATTGCTACGACTAAGCATGAATGCTTACCTTAATTCCTACAACAAGTCAAACATAGTATAAGCATGGGTGTAACATAGCAACAACCTATAATAATTCTAGCATGAATATATGCTTAGCCTCAATCTACAACATTCCTAAGCGTGGTAGATTAATTCAACATTAATCCTACAACAATATAAGCATGTATATGTACTTAGCATCAATCTACAACATTCCTAAGCATGGTAGATTAATTCAACATTAATCCTACAACAATATAAGCATGGATATTTACTTAGCATTAACCTATAACATTCCTAAGCATGGTAGATTAATTCAAAATTAATCCTACAACAATATAAGCATGTATATGTACTTAGCATCAATCTACAACATTCCTAAGCATGGTAGATTAATTCAACATTAATCCTACAACAATATAAGCATGGATATTTACTTAGCATTAACCTATAACATTCCTAAGCATGGTAGATTAATTCAACATTAATCCTACAACAATATATGCATGTATATGTACTTAGCATCAATCTACAACATGCCTAAGCATGGTAGATTAATTCAACATTAACCCTACAACAGTATAAGCATGTATATGTACTTAGCATCAATCTACAACATTCCTAAGCATGGTAGATTAATTCAACATTAATCCTATAACAATATAACCATGTATATGTACTTAGCATCAATCTACAACATTCCTAAGCATGGTAGATTAATTCAACATTAATCCTACAACAATATAAGCATGTATATGTACTTAGCATCAATCTACAACATTCCTAAGCATGGTAGATTAATTCAACATTAATCCTACAACAATATAAGCATGAATATCTACTAGCTAAACATGAGTATCATTTAAGCATAATTATCCATTAACTAGGCATGAATATCATTAAGCATGAATATCTACTAACTCAAGTATGAACAATATTTAAGCATGAACATCTACTATTTTTATTGAAACATAACATCTACTACTACTACTTTATTTAAACATAACATCTACTACTACTACTTTATTTAAAACACAAACATCTACTACTACTACTTTATTTAAAACATAAACATCTACTACAACTTCATATAACATCTACTACTACTACTTTATTTAAAACATAACCTTTATTATTACTAGTTAAACATAAAAGAGATCTTTTTAACATTCTACAACTAATGACTTAGATTAGTTTCTTTTTCATACTAGGATTAGCATCCAAAAATGGGTTCTTTTTACTTAAGATTAATAAAAAGAACAAAGCAAAATGAAATAAAGTAAAGAATCCTCCATTTGGGTTCAACCAATCATATGCATATTCTTTAGTTCAAAAGTTCATGTGTATATTCTACAACCCAAAAATGGGTGTATTCACAAGGTCCATATGCTTATGTATGAGTCCACATTCAAGTCCTACAACCCAAAATGGGTGTATACACAAAGTTCATATGCTTATGTTATTTAGTCCAACAACAACAACAAGAATAACCATTTTTACTACAAAGATTCCATCTTTATGTGTTTAGTTGGCACTACCACAAATTACTTTCCTTTATCCATACAAAACTACAACATATACAAACAACACACAACACATCACAAGAACAACCCCCAAAACAAAAGAAAACAAAACAAGGAAGATAAGAAGAAGAAGGAACCAAAAAAAAAAAAACAACTCAAACAAACAAAAAGAAACAAGTAGAGAACCCCCACCTAAATTCCTTTGATGGAAGGACTTGCTAGCTATACTTCTCCTTCCCCTAAGCTCTTAGAACTTCTATGAAACCTACAAGAAAAACTCTCAAGTTAAAGGTGGGTTCTCTCTTTCTTTTCTTTTCCTTTCTTTTGTTTTGTAAAAAGTGAGACAAGTGGAGAATGAGGGAGTATTTATAGGAGGGGAGAGGAGGGGGAGAGTGCAAAATTGCACGCACATAATGCAAGAACCCCCTTCCTTGATTTGGGGCCGGCCTCACCTAGGAAAGGCATGGGTGAGGTGGAGGTATGGGTGTGAGGGTGAGGTGGAAGAGAGAAGGTTTCTAGAAGAGTTTCCTTAATCTCTTCATGCATACTTAATCTAGGTTAACCACTTAAAAACCTTAATAATCTAATTGGTTTAGTCATAACAAAGACAAGTATTTTGTCCAAAAATACACAACACACAATTTGTATAATGTACTAATCGACATACTACATACACGTGTGTATATGTATGCGTATACCGAAAATCTTCGCATAATCCGTATAAAATTAATTTAATTTCGGAAATAATAATAAAATAAATTTTATTATTAGTTCGGAAGATCACGGTACCAATTTGATACAATACAGAGGTATACAGACCGGTATATGGATACAGATATTGTTTATGAACAAACCGGGTGAAAATCACCAAAGTATTTCAATTTTGGAATTAAAACAAAATAATAATCAAATAATAATAAAATAGTAATTTATACAAGGTAATATCCCTCCGGGATATTACACCGGGCCTTAAGGAGTTTGTTCACTTCTTCCTTTATAGCTTGCTGGCGCTCAGGGGCAAATTTGCGCCTATTCTGCTGGACCGGTTTGAACCCCGAAGCAACACTGAGGTGGTGGACGAGGAGCTCCTCAGAGATTCCTGGCATGTCGGCAGCCAACCATGCAAAGAGGTCATGGTTCTTTCTAATGCATTGGACTATGTCGGAACATAGGGCCGATGGGAGGGTCTTGCTGATAAAGAACTTGCGGTTCGGATCCTGTTCGGAAAAGAGCACTTCCTCCAGCTCATCCACCGGTTCGGACATAGGTTGGGCATTCCCTTGGGGAATCTCAAGAGTCTTGAGGGAAAGAATGGGACCCCCGGTGGAGGTCATGTAACACTTGCGGGCCATCTCTTGACTACCTCTTACTTCCCCCACTCCTGCCCTGGTGGGGAACTTCATCTTGAGGTGATAAGCCGACTGGACAACCTCTAGAGCAGTTAGGCCAGGTCGGCCTAGAATCGCATTATAAGAAGCTGGGACATCGATGACCATGAAGTCCATCGGCTTCGTTCGGGTAGTAGGAGTTTTGCCAGTGGTTACATCGAGGGTGATTACCCCTTCGATAGTCACTGGCACTCTAGTGAACCCATGGAGCATGTAGCTGGCGGGCTTGAGCTTGTCGCGCGATAGCTTGAGTCCCCGAAAATCCGCAAGGAAGAGAATGTTAACGGAGCTACCATTGTCGACCAGAATCCTCTCCACTTTGAAATTTGCCATATGGAGGTTGATGAATAGTGCGTCACAATGGGGGGTTCGGACACCCTCGAGGTCTTCATCTAAAAAAGTGACCGGTACTCCGAGGCCTTTGGGAGGAGGCATGCCTTGTACAGAGTTGACCTCCCTGATGAAAGCCTTTCGAGAGGAGTTGGAGGTGCCTCCCATGGGGCCTCCATAAATGAGATGCAGAATGCACTCCTCTTCAAACTCGGGAGTCTCATCGCGCCTTTCAGGATGCATATTGGAACTCGGTCCTTTCTCAACTCGGTCCTTTCTCAAGAATTTAGTCAACTGCCCCCTCTGAATGAGGGCCTTAATTTCATTCTTCAGGGCCCGACAATCATTGGTGTCGTGGCCATGGTCCCGGTGATATCGGCACCACTTCTCTTTATCTCTCTTCTTGCCAGGGGTATTCATCTTCGGAGCAGGAGGCAGAACCCCTTCCTTCTCAACCTCCATGAGAATAGTAGAAATGTTGGCGTTAAGAGGGGTGAACTTCTCGAATATGGAAGGTGGGCCACGCTAGCCCCCATTGTCCTTCTGGATCTTCTTAGCTCCCTCTTCTTCAGTTGCCTTTCTCTTGTTTCCGGAGGAACACCACTCAAAGGTAGGGCGATGCTCAGCTTCCTAAGCCTGAATATACTTCTCGCTCCTAAGAAGGAGGTTGGAGAAGTTTTGTGGGGGCCTCTTGGCTAGGGAGGACCGGAAGGCTGGAATTAAGGACATTTGATTGGAAGGCTGCTGTAGCGACCGACTGGTCGAGGAAAGCAATGGACCTAGCTTCCACGGTGAATCGCTTTACATAATCTCTGAGCTTCTCACCCTTCTTCTGACTGAGGTAGAGTAGCGAGATGCTGGTCTTCTCTGTGCGGTGGCTACTCACTAAGTGGGTGACGAAGAGGGTTTCAAATTTTTCAAAGGAGAATATGGAGGATGGGGCGAGGCGAGAGTACCATTCCCGAGCCGGACCTTTGAGAGTAGCTGGGAAGATTTGGCATAGTAGGGCATCGGAAGCTTGGTGGATCAACATAAGGGTCTTGAAGCTCTCGATATGGTCCACGGGGTCTGACTCCCCGGGGTAAGTCTCGAACTGCAGGGGCTTGAAGCCTATTGGAACCGGTGCCCCCATGATTGTTCGAGAGAAGGGAGGTCGGCTGGGACGAAGGGTCCTTCCCCTCAGTTCTTCTTCCCTGTGTAGTTGGCTAAGGCGTCTCTCCATCTCGTGGAGATGACGATAGATAGCGTCATCCCTTCGATGGTAGCCAAACGAGTCTCTGGACTCGTCTTCGTAAGAAGGGGAGCACGGAGTTCGGCGATGGTAGCTAGGGGAATGGCGAAGTCTGCGATGGCAGTTACTCGGAGCTTGAGGAGGGGTTAAGGACCGATGGCGAGGACTTTGGACTGGAGGAGGAGTGGGGACCCTCCGGGCATTGTTGTTGTTCGGCCGGAGGTTGAGGGCTTGCAAGACGGTGGCTTGGAATTGCTGGAATTCGGCACGGGTGATGGGTGCAGTATCATACCTCAAGGGTTGCCGAACAGCGGGAGAGTAAGGCCTTCTTCCATGGTGCTCAGGGGACTCTCACCGTCTTCTATGAGGTGGGGACCTCCGATCGTCCCGGCGACGAGGGGATCGCTTATTTGGATGTTTTTGACGGGAGGCTCCCTCACGGGCCCTGCCTTTCATCCAAATAGTGGCGAAGGTCCTCTTCTTTCTGCCGATTGATAAGGATATTGCGGAGGTCTTCGGAAGCTCGGGGGTTGTGAGATGCCATCGAATAGTAGAGGGCTTGTGCCCGGAGACGTGGTCATGATGAAGGGGTTGTTTCTGAGGATTGGGATGGGAGGTTCCTGCACCAGCATTTTGGGGCCTGAGCGGAGCCTTGTGGGATTGAAGGTTCTGAAGAGGAGGTTGATCTTGCTGCGGGGGCTGATCAGGCTGTGGTGGGAGTTGCCCCCGCAACTGGACAGTTTGGAGGGGGATCTCTTGTTGCGGTTGAGGATGAGTGGGTCCACGATTGGACCCTTTGGATCTTAGCTTTCGGGGAGGCATGGCTGGAGATGATCTTAACCAAGGGAAGAGGAAGGTGTGTTATTCGTGGATTCCCACAGACGGCGCCAATCTGTTACCGTTAAATCTGGTGTGGGGGCAAATAGATAGTATTTGTAGATTCTTAGGAAAACTGAATAGCAAAACCTGAAACCTTTCCACCGGAGTTTGACCGTTGACTCCCGCTGTTCACCTGCAAAAAGTGCGAGACACCGGGCTTGATCCCGGCGACGCACCCTCTGACGCTCAAGTCAGTAATCAGGAAAGATTATGAATGAGCGTTAACTAGCCAAAGATTGATTACCTCTTAATGGTGGTGGATGGGGGGTATTTATAGCAGCCTTTGGGATCAGTTTAGGAATAAAATCCTTAATTCGCAGTGAAAGGATAGAGCGAATCAGGGCCGTTGATTGAGTATAACCAGAAATCCTAATTCTATCCTGCTAGATCGGGTTTGTTGCGGGTTGGAATCCGCACCTAGTTGAGCTGGATCCGTTCATGGGTTGCGGGGCCTTTTAGAAAGAGGACCATGAACCCATTTCAGACCCGTTTGTAGGTGAAATTACCATTTTGCCCCCAAGCGTTAAGATTCGTGCCCGATTTGGACGGTTCCGATTTAACTCTATTTTTAGCCATATCAATAGACTTCAATGATTTTCATCTCTATGTTTTGATTGTCAATTCAATGTATATTCTTCTTTCGTTTGACAAATTGAAGATGAAACATATATGTTTTTCTACAGGGAACGAGAAAAAGTGGAGAGAAGGCTGCCATGTTCCTTATCGTGATAGCAAACTCACTCGGCTTCTTCAGGTGTGTTCTATTTTTATTTTCAATAATAATTTCAAGTTAACTAGAAAACATAATTAGTTGATGTTGTATTTTTCAATAATAATTTCTATAATAATAATTTTCAATAATAATTTCAAGAAGTGTCATGCATATCTTCTCATTTTCATATTTTTCTCATTTTTTGTAATAATTAGTTGATGTTGTATTCTAATAATAGGCAACAAATTAGGAGAAATAGCTACCTTCAATCTAAGGATTTTTTTCACTTGGAAAGAGATTCACTTGAAATGAATGCTACAAGTCCTCCAACTTCTTGTCATTAATCTTTTAATATGTGACTGATCAGAGTTTTCTTTTGGAAGAAAATATAATTGTTTAGAATTGTTACCATTTTTTACAGATGATGGATAATTTTTTTAAATCAATAAATTAATTAGATCCGTTGTTTGATTCTTTTCTTGTGCAGGCGGTGGTGGTTGAAGAAGTGGATTCTTTTATTTTCAAGCCACACATTGGACTGCAAGAGAAATATCAAGCTGTATACTTCAGTCATCTGTAACATCAAATATTGTATCTTTTTTTAATTGTGAAATACATGAACTTATCATATTTCTTATAAAATTTATGTTCATTGATACTCGGCAGTAAATATGCCCATTTGTCACTTTTTGTTATTGTTATGCTTGTAATCAATGAAGTATCAAAGTTTTCTTCATCTCATAGTGGTTCTATTCTTTTGCAGGTTTAATTTTTGAATCATGTACAGTAATTTTTTATTAAAAATGTTTTAAAATTCAATTTTTTTTAAATACCTATTTATCCCGGCGCAACGCCGGGAAAGGGTGTTAAAAAAAAAAAAAACCTATTCCGGCATTTTTGATTTAAAACGCCGGGAAAGATTACCTTTTCCTTTTCCCTATGAAAAGCTTTATGTCGGCATTTTTTCAATTAAACGCCGGGATAGACCCTATATCTATCCCTGACGCTCGCTATAGCGGCGTTTTCAGAAACGCCGCAACGATCTATCCTGACGTGTTTAAACGTCGGAATTGCCCAAAAAAACTGCCGGGAAAGCTTGTACGGTTTGTAGTGGGAGTAGGCAATCTTAGTAAAGTACCCCTAAATCTTTGAACAGTAGTTCCGTTTTTGAACTGGTTAGTTCTTTCTTTGATATAGTAGTGCCTTCTTTTGCATCAGTAGATGCTTTAATGGAATTTTCGGTAGTGGTAGTAGTAATGTTTTTATTTCTAAGGACAGCAGTCTATTTCCCTGTATTTAATTCCAAAGCTTTTTCCAAACTATTAATTTATTTCAGAACTTCAGGATCCATAGGACTTTTCCTTTAGTATGTCTATGAATATGTTATGTATTCAATAAATGTTCCTTAAGCTCCTATAATGAAGAAGAGAATAATACATCATTTGTGTAGACAGTAACAAATGAAACATGTCCAATCATACTATCTATCTATTTCTAGAATATTTGTGGTGCATTTTTTAAGCCAAAAGGTATTACCATATACAATGGATCTAACATATTATGTATAATTTGTTGCCAGTGGTTTTTTTTTTTTTACCGAAGGATGTTCAATTTTATTCTCACCACGTTGTGTTGTGGTAGATCAAAAAAGTCAAGAATAATGACTTTGAGTGGAATCCTAGGGATTCGAATATTATTTAGAGAACGTACGTCACGCCCCGCTTCCCGTTATACGGAAACACAAACACGTAACTAAGGCCCAGCGAATGATATAAGTATACCAACTCATATCATCTATAAGATGTACAATACCATTAAGCTCAATAATACAATGATAATCACATGAACAAGAATATAAAGCAATAACCAATATCCGAGATACAAGAACTTATAGAATGCCTGAGAATACACAATGCAAAAACAGTACGTTAAGTTCTTTCAGTAATCCATCATATGTACCTGTAACAATATTAACTCAAAAAAAGAGGGAGCGTACCCGTTAGAGCAAGCTACGGGCGCAAGTAGGAGCAAGCAGTTAAACAATAAAATGGCGATATAACATAATCAGTAGTGCAAGAGTCGATAATGTAATGATCGATAAACATTAATCAATAATGCAATGATCGGTAACCAATATTTAGTAATCAATGATCGATAAACAATATTCAACAATCAATGATCGGTAAAAAATATTCAATAATCAATGATCGATAATCAATAAACAATGATCAAAATGCAAGTGTCGATACTCAGTGTCAATCTTAAGTCTATCAATCTTTTATTAACTTAGGTAATGCATGAAATCCTGCGTCCCATACCACAGGTTCGAGTGCATACAATCAAATGAACATTTCGACTATAGTGGTGAATCTTATAGGTTCATGTACTCGACAACAGTAATCAATATTCAATCAACAGTGATCGGAAACTGATACGGTACACGATAGTTGGGATACTGTAGTCAATAATCCACAATCAATCGATAAAATAGTAATCAATATCAGTATTCAGTATGGAAAACATGTGCCCCTCCTCTGAGTACAATCTCCTATATAACACATTACTAAGTTGTACCCCTTTTTACCCCGACTTGTTATCATTTTATTAAATCATGAATATGCAATCGATGGAATGGGTACTAAGAGACGATAGTAAGGAGTTATCAATGCCTATGCAATGAATGGTATATAGTGTAATTCATTATATGTAAAGTTTAAACATATTCATATTTTAAAACATGGACATACAATTCTGGACAGTGATACGAAATTGACTTTTCCACTGCTACGGGAAACCAAAACAGGTTCCGTCAGGAATTCTAACGCATATTCACATGATACATTTAGACTAAAGTAACTATATCTACCAGTTGGTCTTTATAGGTGTACTCTTCAGGCAGCTCAGTATAAAGTTTTACATGTATAATTCGACTAAAAACTTATTAAAATTCTTTAAAAATTAATAATCTAGTTCCTGGTACTGTTCGTTAACATTCTTGCAATTATCAGGACCTAATTCTTAAGTTAACATACTATTTTAATTAATTGAATATGATGACGTATTTATTAAACAATGAATATGAAATTAAGACAGTACAGTGGTAGAATTTGAATATCTTGTAATCTGTAAGTCAGATCGCGAAACCGTCAGATGTTTTGGATTATAGACACAGAGGGCTACAATTTTTACTTGATAAGTTTTGATTAATATTATCTGTAACTAGGTCAAAGTCTCAGTCCAAGTTGGAGCAAGTAGCAGGTCCAGAATGTATTATTTGCAATTGTAATAATTACGATTTACAACAGGCAGTTTATGTCTAGAATTGAACATACATTCTCATCTAGAAATCAGTACGGTTCTGTTATTAACATGAGGAACATTAGTACTTCAACGATATTAAACTACGAATAAAACTATATAATCATATGCAAGCACAATTCATTCAAATCACTCTTTCTTTCACAATTCGTGCCTCTTGTTTGTGTTCATATAATATATGCATATATAAGTGGGTTCTCATAATTTTATACGACTTTTAGATTGATTAGATTCGAATGAAACGGGGAACGATGTATTTTTTGAATTCAAACAATATTGACGGGAATGAATAAGATTAACAACATGGGTACAAAAGAAGGAAAATTACTTGCGGAGATCAAGAAAGTGCTTGCATAGGAATAACAAAGGTGTACAAGAGATGCTTGCCTTATCGCATGACGATTATGAATGTGAAATCCACAGAAGGAAGAGAATCCCGGCGACAAAGGGGTAATTAAAAGTGATTAATAAAATTGATGGTGTTATAATAAGGAGAAAGTTGGGGTCTGTTATAAGATGAAGAGTTGGGGGATTTGGCTGTTGTTTTGTTTGTTTGGTTTAAATAAGAGTATGGGCTTGGGGTTTGGGCTTCCTACTTTTAAGAAAAAAATAACCAGGAAATAAAAATATAAAATGGGCTAGGATAGAAGAAAAAATAATTGCAATTAAAATAGACTGGGCTCTAGGGTAAGACTTTATATATAAGTAGAAGGAATATAAGATTGAGCTTCAATCAATAATAAAATAATAAAATGCTTATAGTATGGATTAAAGTTTTGGGTTTACAAAATAAATAAGATTGAGTTGGGCTTACAAATTAAATAATTAAATAAAAAAATTGTAAAATTGATTAGGGGTTTGGGTTTCACACTATAAATGTATAATACCATAATAAAAGAGATAGGATTTGGGTTATAATATATAATCTTTTGAAATAGCTACAAATATAATTGATAATTATAAAAGACTTAAATAAGAGATCCAAAATGAATTTCAAACCAAATGAATTTAAATCGGAAAAGAATTTTAAAGAATGGAAATACATAAAATATGTATAGGGGTTACAACATAAGTGTTTCTCTATTTGCAGTGGAAAAAGTTTGCTTATATTGTCCATGCCAAGAATAAAATATGCTGCAAGGTCCATAAGCTATGCAAAAGTTATATCTTTGCAATTAGGTTTATGATTGTCTGAATTGTCTAGTGATATTTGAAGATATCTTATATTATGAGTAATTATAGAATATGAACTATTAAAGCTTCCTATTGAGGCTTTATGGGTTAACACTAGTCGATATTGCCTTGGTATAAAACAAGAGTGTATTAAACTGCTATTTTGCACTGATTATTCTGCCTCTTCGAATCTTCCAATAGGAAGTTATTCATATTTTAGTAATAGCAATTTTGCTATAATATCTCCTTGATTTATTTCTATAGCAAAATTATTCAAGCTTTTAAAGAATATAGAAATTCTATTTCAATTTTTTGAAGTAAGTATTCCATTAACAACAAAAATTTATTTTTTAGCGATAATAGTATTGTTTGCTATTTTTCCATAATATTTTTCCGGATTATTATGCATAAGTTCAGTGGGACATCTAAGACAGGGTATTTGTCTATTACTATATTCGAAGCTGCTTAAAGATTTAGAGCAGGGGAATTCGTATTATCTTTAGGTGGTAGAACAACACATGGGGATAGTGTTTCTATACAAATATCATTCGCTATATTATTTATAGTTCCATTTCCAATGAGGAATCAAAATATTGATTGGAATTGCTATTACATGTAGAAAATAATTCATATGTATACTATACTCATGTAGATCATTAATTATTACTTCATTTATTGTAACCCCCGTTCTCACCTATACATATTTTTTTTTTGTGTATTATCTGGGTTTGAATTCTTTATAAAATTTTCTATTTTCTTAAATTCATTTTTTTAAAATTTATTTTGCATCTCCTGTTAAAATTCATTTCTATTCATTAATTGTATTTATAGTTATTTACAAATAATTTCTATATTGTAATAGGAATCCTGTTTTGTATATGACGTTATTATTATTATTATTATTATTACTCCTTTGATTGTTTATTAATTTGTGAAAGCCCATAGATTTTAGTCCATCTTTCTTTATTATTATTTATTTATATGAAGCCCATTATGTTAACCCAAGGTTCAATATTAAACCACTTTACATATGATTCTGGATTTATTATTTTTAAACCGCAAACCCAAATTATACTTCATTTTATTAGTAATTAGTATTTTGATTTATTGCATAAAAGTCTTATTCAATTCTATGATTTTATTTGTTGTCTTACTAGATTATTTTATTATTGAGTGAAGCCCAAACATACTTCATTCAATATGTATTTCATTATTTGATTTAATATACATATTTTTATAAACCCTGAAATTTTGGTACACTGCTAATTTTATTTTGTTGTGTGTTGGGTTTAGTTAATCCTTTATTTTCATATCCTTATTATTTATTCTTTATTGGATCCTAAACCCATACCCTATAACCCGTTAACCCGCAACCCAAACCCACTACCTTAATTACTCTATAAATACCCATTATCCCACTAACCCTAATTAATTATCTTCTTAATCTAATCCCTCATCTTCTCCCCGCCGCCTAATCCTCTCCTTCCTCCTCTGTTTCTTTACGAAACCCAACCTCCGTTCGTCCGTCCCTGTCGCCTGCTATCCCACAGCCGACCCCACCATGGCTGCCCCTTGTCGCTGATCACCCGATCGACCCCCACTGATGCCCTCGCTGTTGTAATCCGTTCATATCCGCAGTCTCCGGACTTCCACGGCCTTCCACCTCTCATCCTCATCGTCGTCTTCAACACATCGACCTCCATTGTAGTGCCCCGAATTTCCAATATGATATCTTAAAATTACGTGGCACAATTTTCAGCATCAACTTCAATTATAATAGTAAACATAGCCAAAAATACAGATAATTTTTTTTTCAACTTTTATTACATTAGTTCATTACAAAATACAGCGGAAAAACAAACACCTTGAGTTACAATCTTTTCATTACAACACATTCTTTTACAATTTTACATAAGCCATAACATCATTCTATCTGAAGCATCCAAATCCAAAGCTATAGGTACCTACCTGTAAAACTTGAGGCTAGAGATAACCCTAACTCTCAAAACTACAGGGGTCAGCCATAACGGTGTGAGTGACATAAAAAAATAAATAAATGCAACATACATATAACATGAAACATAGTATCATTAACAACATGTATCAACGTCAATAATAAATGAAATAAGAAATAACAGTAGGTACAACTTGAAAACGTCAAGTGAAACTAGACTAAGTGTCAAGTGTAGAAAAATAGGAAATAATATGCACGAAACCAAGTTAAGAAAACACCAATGCTATTGCTGACTCTCTAATGCATACTTGTCGGATTCTATGCATCCCACTCTATATAGGACCGGTGCAAGCCCTTAACATTCTCCACTTGGTAGGGTTCAATCCCCCACCATGCAACTAATCCTACCACGATGACTACTACGAGATATAGATAAGCTGTGAAAATTAGCCCACGCCCTGATAATTTTGGAGGTCAATCTCTATCCACAGATAACTCCGGAGACTATTTCACTCACACCTGGGAATCTTCGAGAATATCCCACACCGCAAGCTATGACGCATCATCACACGAATACCCCATGAGTGTCGCCTCGACCCCGATAATTTCGGAGATCAATCCCACACCGCAGGTAATTCCAGAGATTATTTCACTCACACCTGGATAATTCTGGGGATTGTCTCACACCGCAAGCCATACTGAGGTCCATAACCCATGTTCTCATTTCATCATATCACCATCTAGTGTCTGTCTTTATCTTTTTAAGTTAATTAATTAATTACGAATCTCCTAGAGTTGGTGTACCCTACCGGACTTAACTCAACTGATCAACAACAAGCCTCAACAAGCCAAACCACAAACTCTCAACTACCGGTATACTAGGGTCCCACACACCCTCTAGAGACTCACAACTTAACCATCAAAACCAATCTTTCATTACAACTCATACTTCTTGTATATTAAGAAAATGTCTCGAAAATATTATAATATGTAGCAAAATGATATTTAGAACAGTAGGTCATTAATCCAAATATATTAAGGAATCAATCGTTTAAATGAACATCAGAAAAGCTCAAGAAAACATCGGTCAGAGCAGTGGCAGTCGACTTCATACTGTAGTCGGTTGACTGTCTCACGTAAAAATCCAAAACCTCGAGAAACACTAATCAGAGCAGTGACAGTCGACTGTATAAAGTGGTCAGTCGGCTGTCCCGCATGAAAATCGAAAACTTCAAAAAAAGACAAATCAGAGTAGTGGCAGTCGACTATATAAGGTGGTCAGTCGAATATCCCGCATGAAAAACCAAAACTTCAAGAAAACACTGCAGCCAGGATCGCGACAGTCGACTGTCGGAAATAACCGGTCGACTGTCCTACCTGCAGACTGCAGTTTGAGTTTGTGCATGTTTTAACCGATACAGGTGTTTTTCTTTATAAAAACGAAATCTGTAAGAAGTACATTCCTGAGATAATCCAACGTGACTTGTAGAGTATATAGGGGTACATAAAAACAAATGAAAACTACTTCGAATTAATAAAATACCAATTTGACAAATTCCTTCAAAATATGTGCATATATCAGAATAAGGTATTTGAGAATAAATTGTGTGTCAAAATAACTTTGTAAATAGGGGATATATTGTTCAAACTATCTCAGTACTAAATTATTCAAGATTAAATCAAATCTCTACAAAACTCACAAAAACCCAATTTCTTCAAAAACAATGAAATAAGATATTTATGTATAAATGTATGTGCATGTTTGTGCACCAAGAAAACTTCTAAACTCATCAATTAGGAATAGTGAAATATTTAGTTTTAGCCTCAGTATTAAGCAACTCAAACCCAATTGAAAACTTCACACATTCACAAAATTCCAAGAGTGGTCATAATGCATCAGTCCCAAGTCTAGTTATCCCAATCCAACCTCAAAACTTGATCTTTTAATTCATTAGCCTTCCTTATAATTTATTTAACACATATACCATCATTCACAACAGTTAATCCATGAATATGTGTGATTGTAACATGTTATAGTCAAATTCGCATTCATCCAAACTCGTCAATAGGGTATTCATATATCTTTGATCCATTTGTACATAACATTCATTATACTCAATCAAATCAGCAATAATCTGAAAGAAATAACCTACTCATTATTTCTATTTGGTTTTCTAACAATCTCAAATCATCCATGTGTAATCACAATTATAAATAACTAGGTTTTCATAAAAGATCCAATTTTTAACTCATCTACCCATCAAATCCATTATATCTTTACACCAATCCCTAACATGCTTTCTAATAGATAAATCATCACATACAACATTCAAGGAACAATACAAAACAAGCATATATCACTCACCTCTTTGAAGAATCAACCGAAGAAAATAAAGAATAGGAAAAGCCCTCCTTCGCAAGAAAACCAAGAATCCTTGCTTGAAAACTCTGAGAAATAAGAATAAAAAATCCCTTTGTGTTGTGAAGTGAGAAGATGGCTGCACCTCACCCTAATATAGGCCGGAACAAGGGTGTCTAGGGTTTTTGAGTAGATTTGTAAAATGCATCTTTTAAAATATACCTTTACATATATAAATCTCTATACTTGAAAATTGAATAAAATCAACTTAATTGAGTTTTAAAAACAAAAACAACTAGCCTACAACTAGCCGGCACTGTTTGAAAATCCAGAAAAATGAATTTGCACTTTTACCCCTCTAAATAGCAATTTTGCAAAAAGACCCTCCTTTATCAAAACTTGCAAAATAAACCAAATTTATTATAACCAAAAGTAAAATGTTTACCTCTAAGTTGACTAGGCATCATGCCCAGCCCAAAAATCCAAAATTCTGGTGTTTTCACTCCAAGTGATAACTTTGCACAAAAGTCCATCTTTTTATAATATTTGCAAATAGGCCAATAATTATCAGAAAAATACAAAAAATTCACAAATAATATTTAATAATAAATAATAAGTTTTCCCACAATAAATTTTTGATTTTGAACTTACCAAGAAAATATTTGCACATGTTTTGCACGTGTAAAACGATAAATATTCAGAAAATATTTATTAAATCACCAAAAATCATTTTAATTTATTTATTAATCTTTAAAATATTATTTAAAAATCTGGGGTATTACATCACTCCCTCCATAGAATAGTTCTGTCCTCAGAACTACTACTAATAGGGTAAAAAATTAGCAAAAAGAAATGAAATCTTATAAATGGAAAAAATAGTTTAAGAAATACAAGTACACAAGAGAATATAATCTGACAAGAGAAATACATCTCAACTCAAAGAGCACCATCATACAAAAGAATACAATCATACAGAAAGCTCAGGAAAATCCTTCTGCATGCGATCCTCCAGCTCCCAAGTAGTGTAATATTCCGGACGGATGTTATATTTATTTTATTATTATTTTATTTTTATTGAAATATTTTTGGTGGATATCACCCGGTTTTGTAAAATAACATTATCTATATATATATACCAGTCTGTATACATCTGTATTGTATCAAATTGGTACTGAAATCTTCTGAGCCGATAATAAAATTTATTTTATTATTATTTTCATAATTTATTTGTTTTTATATGGATTATGCGGTTTACCAAGCAGAAACTATCGGTATACATATATATGCATACGTATGTATATTGTATCGATTCGTGTGTTTGTACAAATTGTGTTGTGTGTACTTTGGGACAAAATATCTCTTTTGTCATGGCAAATCAATTTGCATGGCTAGGTTTTGTTTGAAAAATTAAACCTAGGATTAAAGATACATAAGAGTTAAGTGTCTTTCTAGAAGCTTCTCTCCTCCACCTCACCCGTCCTCATCCCTTCACCTCATCCCTTCACCTTACCTCCACCTCACCCTTCCCCATTCCTAAGCATGGCTGGCCATCCCTTATCAAGGGGGGTTTGCGCAAATGTGTGGGTGCATTTTACAATCTCCACATTCTCTTCCACCCTATAAATACCCCCCCCCCCCCCCCTTCATCTCTTTCTCATTTTTTTACAAAGACAAAAAAGAGAGGAAAAGAAAGAGAGAACAAAACCCCTAACTTGAGAGTTCTTCATTGTAGGTTGTTGTAGAAGCTAGGAGGAAGGAGAAGGTTACTAGGATAGTTCTTCCTACAAAGAAACTAAAAGGTAGGGGTTCTCTACTTCTCTTTGTTGTATTTCTTTTGTTCTCTTTTATGGTTTGTTTCTTTTTTATTTTGATTGTGTGTGAGAAAGAACCCATTTTTATGATGACTTGTTGTTGTACGTAAAAAGAACTCACCTTTACGATGGTGGTTGTTGTATGTATGATCTATAATAACTTGGACTATTTTTATTAAGCATAAGTGGTTGTAGGGATCAAAATGATCCCATGGATATATGGATGGTAGAACTTAAATAATTAAACATAAAGATTGAATCTTTAGCCTATTATTCTTATTATTGTTGTTTTTTTTGTTAACTCAATTCGGACTAATGGACATAAGAATATGGAGATTGTGTACATACCCATCCTTGGGTTGTAGAACTTAACTTGGACTCATGAGCATAAGCATATGAAGATTGTGTACATACCCATCTTTGGGTTGTAGAACTCAACTTGGACTATTTGACATAAGCATATGAAGATTTGTTTGCATACCCATTTTGGGTTGTGGAACTTAACAACTATAAAGATTAAGTCTTTGATTTTGCTTATTTCTCTCTACTTTGTTAAGTATCAATTCTTGCTAACTCTTAGTTCATAAAAGGGTAGACTTAATGTATGTAGGAACTAAGAGGTTAAAGAAAAAGAAAGGTAGATTTTTGTAATATGTAGAAAAATTCATGCTTAAAGGGTAGTAGATATCCATGCTTAAGCATAGTAATTATTCATGCTTAAGTGTAGTAAAATTCATGCTTAAAGGGTAGTAGATATCCATGCTTAAGCATAGTAATTATTCATGCTTAAGTGTAGTAAAATTCATGCTTAAAGGGTATTAGATATCCATGCTTAAGTATAGTAATTATTCATGCTTAAGTGTAGTAAAATTCATGCTTAAGTTGTAGTAGAATCCATGCTTGAATTGTAGAAAAGATCCATGCTTAAAATAGTAGTAGTTATTCATGCTTGAGTTGTAGTAACTATCCATGCATAAGTTGTACTAGCTATCCATGCTTAAGGTTGTAGTAGTTATCCATGCTTAAAATTGTAGTAAATACCATGCTTAGATTGTTGTAGGTTCATGCTTATGTTGTATCCATGCTTAAATAGTTGTAGGGTTAGATTTGTTTACATGTGTTAAAAGTAGAATTTTGACCCGAAATTTATATGAGACGTTCTTAGGGGTGTTATTACCATGCTAGAATTTTGGTAGATTTTTTGGGGCTGTTTTGAGGGGTGAAACGATCGTTTCCCCCAAAATAGCGAGCTTTAGGGCAAAACCGTGATGTCTGTATTTTCGGGTTAGCATCGCAGTAGGTTCAAGGGGATAAAAATTAGGGTTCCTCTCGAAATTAGAGGTTCAGACTAGCTAGGAAGTTGTAGTAGACATTCTCCGCTTTCCGAATTGGCCTTTCGGGTTAAAATTCGATAAGAGACGCAAAAGTTATGGCCGTTACAAAATCAGGACAACGAGCCGGCTGAGAAGCTCACTGTTATGTTTGGTTGTCATTTTTGAGCCTTTTACTGGCTGAATCTGAGGTTCGGACCAACTAGGGAGTTGTAGTAGAGTCTCTCCCATTTCCGAATTGACCTTTCGGGTTAAATTCCAATAAGCAGAATAGGAGTTATGGTCTTGGAAAAATACAACAACTAGCTGTTAGACAGGTTGCTTGCTATTTAAGTTTCTTGGTGTTTTAGAATGTCTTACCTGTAGAATCTGTGGTTCGAGCCAACTAGAGAGTTTTAGTATACACCTTCGCCTTTCCGAATTGGCCTCTCAGACTAGATTTCGATAAGCAGAGTAGGAGTTATGCCGTTTGCAAAGAACAACAACTGGCTGTCTTGAATGGATACTTGGTGTTTGCTTCTTAGAATGTTTATATATTCTTCTGTTGCTTCTAATTATAGAAGATCAAGTTTTACTAGAAGCACGTTTGGTTGCTTCTAGGTTGATTACCTGTATGGTTGTTTTTATGTGTGGTTTTGCTCATACGCGGCTCGCCTGGCCCGTATGTAGCTGTTGGTCTCATACGCAGCTTATTTGGCTCGTATGTATATTGCTGTCTCATACATGGCTCACCTGGCCCGTATGTACATGTTGGTCCCATACGCAACTTATTTGGCTTGTATGTATGTTGTTGTCTCATACGTGGCTCATCTGGCCCGTATGTAGTTGTTGGTCTCATACGTAGCTTATTTGGCTCATGTGTATGTTGTTGTCTCATACGTAGCCTGCCAGCTCGTATGTAGTTGTTGGTTTCATAAGTAGCTTGTTTATCTCGTATGTGTCTTGGTTACTCGTATGTAGCTTATTAGCTAGTACACAGCTTGTTGTGCTCGTCTAGGGTGATACCATTGTCCTAGGGGCTATCGACCATCAAGACGTGTGTTTACCTTACTCCTAAGGGACTGTGGACGAGTCACCTCGCATGTACCATCCGACCTGAACCGAGTTGGTTGATCGCAGACCGGAGTGTTGACAAAATCCAAGTTCAGGGTAGTAGCATGCGAATACGTTCGTATTTCCGGGGTCTTGGATCGATAGGCCATGAACCAGATCCTTAGGGATTCTGGTAAGTCTAGGTTGAGCAGCCTAGTAGAGTTATCTGGCGAAGTCTAACTTAAGACTCAGCATGTTGTGTAAGTTCTGTTGTCATACCTCAGGTTGTTTAGGGTTAGTGACATTGCTAGGGTAGTAACTTATGGCTATTACTACTTAACCATTACTTATTATCATTATTAGCCGAAGGGAAATAGTTGGTGTTAAGGGTGATTCCTTATGATCCAACCTATCCTATAGGCCGACACTAGGCGGTGTTATTGGGTTGTACCCTTCTTGTCAAAGGGATACGGTCTGTGCCTTCTCACGAGTTGGGAGCACGGGATCCGTATCTCGTCTGTTAATTTCTGAAGTGCCTTGATAAGCAGGAGCGATTCCTGTCGGAGCTAGGGGGGATGAACCCCTCGAAACTCCGTCTTGTCTTGTATCTAAGGGCGAGAAGCCATGGACTACGGTCTGGCTAGGGGGCGGCAGGGGATGCTTCGAGCTAACCTGCGTCAGCCGAAACTCCAAGGATTCGTCAGATATTTGAGTGAGGTCCGGTGCGCCTGGCAGAATTAGACCGTTTCAGGGCAACCTCATCAGTCATGTCTAATCTTCAGAAATGAGTCGAGTACAAGAATAGAATTCATGGCACGGGTTCAAATCCCTATATGTGGAGAAACGGCTTGATATGGGGCACATGTAGTATGGGCTGCATACTGTCTCAGAGTCTTGCTTGCATTAAAATAAAAACATCATTGCATTAGTAAATCGGGCATTAGAGTCTAAGGCATAGCATACACTGACACATCAAGTATATATACACGTTTCTTTTTTCATCGATCTGGTTGCTTTAAGTGGAGAATCGTTGCTAGTCATCAGCCTTAAAGCGTCAGTATTGATGGAACTGCGATGAGACCCAGGACCACGGATTGGTGTGCGTATCGATCATAAAAGCTTAACAGATTTAATACGTGATCTAACCCTTTATAGTGGAATCTAGGGTTCATGAATTATACCTGCGATGAGAAGAAGACGATAGTTTCTAGCAACCTCGAGCCGTCAGCGACCCCAAGATCTTCTACACGTATTCCTTCCTCGGGTTGGACGTCGTGTGGGCGACGGTCTACCAACCTTTCTTCTCCTTGGCTGACCTCTCTTTCTCTCCTTACATGAATCACGAATTTAGAGAAAACTTCTTATCTCTGATAATGATGTGACGGCCAGAGAATAGAGGATATATATATAAGGCTACGGCAGGGACCATGAGGAGAAATTAGGGTTAGGTCTCCTAACGAATCTGGGTATCCCGTGTTCAGCCCGAACACACAACCCAGGCCCATTAACAATAGCTCGGTCCACTAAAGAGCTGTTGTTGCACTACCTTCCTAATCCCAAATTATATTTATGGGCTCCTTTTATTATATACTCGTTCAGCTCCCCATGTTAAGATATCGAATGTCCGTCGATCAAATTAAGTTACTGACAACTATATTGATCAACATCTTTTATTCTTAAGTAGTACCACTCAACTTTATTTGTCATGTCGGATGTAATCCACCTGCAGGGTTTACATGACAATCCTTATGAGCTCCTTAAGGGGACATCATCACCCCGACGTATCGGGACATGGATTCCTTTTACAATCAACAGCCCATCATACATACAATGCTATTACCCAATTCATAGAGGTTGTTGATCCATAATGAATCTCACTCTTTTATGAGTCAAAGTAATGCACACTGCATATACATGTCTGTTATTATATCTGGATTAAGAGCATAAGCATCCATAATAACAGAGGTGTTTGTTCTCTTTTGTAGTCAGTACAAAGAGAACAACCTCAAGTGGTCCTGTTCAATACACACAAAGTGTACTAGTGTAAACCTATAGTCAAGATATACTAATACCAGATTACACTACAACCTTTTCAATGGATTGTCCAAGTTTGTCTAGGTTGTGAACTATTTATATATTCCATAGGAAACTATTTAATATGATCTTCTGTGTGTCTCCTCACACCATATTATCAACCTTATAGAATATCAGATACTTGCATTAATATTATAATAAACACAATATGCAAACATATGCCCATATGATTCTCATTCAAAAAAAATAAGGAAATAAAGTTAATACAAAAGTGATGCTTTCAGTATATAACCCTAACAAGTATATGTACTGACGTCCCATTTTCTATAGGTACTGGATTACAGAAGTACAAGTACAAGATTCAGGAGGACTCAAGGCAAGAGAAGCAAGAGTCGTTTTTATTTTCGCTGTAATTTATATTGTTACTATTGTTCCATTGTAACAATTGTTGTAATTCATTTATTTGTTGGGAAGCATCCAAGTGAAATACCTAGTGTTGTTCCTTATTCATTGTACTCAGATGTAAATTGTTGAAGGTTGTAACACTTGGGATTGTAAAGGTATTATTGTAACACGGTTGTAATATATTGCAATTTTGTAACATTCGGACTTGTAATACATTTTTGTTGAATAAAAAGTTCTAAAATTTCGTGTCTTTCTGTGTATTGTGGTTAATTGAAGTAATGATTCTGGCTTATGTCACGGTTCTCCAGTGTATGGAAATCGGGGCGTTACAAGTAGCCTCCTTGAACTGCTGGTTCCTCTGCAACACCTTGACCATAGGTATCACCTTGCACCTCAAAACTTTCTCCCTATGATCAACAATCTCCACAGGTTGTTCCTTGTAACTCAAGTTTACCTGTAAACCTTCAGGCACTTCCACCAGCTGATGACTCTGATCCGGCACATACTTCCTCAACAACGACACATGGAACACATCATGCACTTGTGCCCACTCCTCCGGAAGATCCAACCTATATGCCGTCTTACCAATCCGCCCCAAAATCCTGTATGGCCCAATATACCTTGGCGCCAACTTGCCTCCCTTACCAAACCTGATCACTCCCTTGGTCGGAGATACCTTAAGGAAAACTGCGTCCCCATCCTCAAACTCCAAGTCCCTTCTCCGAGTGTATGCATAATTCTTCTGCCGACTCTGAGCCTCGACCAACCTCTTGCGAACCAACTCAATCTTCTCCGATGTTTGATGCACAATCTCAGGCCCAAATATCTGCCTCTCGCCAACCTCATACCAACAAACAGGCATCCTGCACTTCGTCCTGTACCGAGCTTCATACGGAGCCATCCCGATACTCGCATGGTAACTGTTGTTATAAGCAAACTCAACCAACGCCAAGTACCTCTCCCAACTACCACTAAAATCCATAACACAAGCCCTCAACATATCTTCCAATACCTGATTCACCCTTTCAGTCTGACCATCAGTCTGCAGATGAAAAGCGGTACTGGAATCAATTCTGGTACCCAAAGCTTCTTACAGACTTTTCCGAAACCTCAAAGTGAACCTCGCATTCCTGTCCGACACAATCGACACAGGAACTCCATGAAGTCTCACAATCTCATTAATATACAGTTCTGCCAACTTCTCCAGTGACCAAGTAATCTTCATGGACAAAAAGTGGGCTGACTTGGTCAGACGGTCAATAATAACTCAAATCCAGTCATTGCCCTTCGTACTCCTTGGCAAGCCTGTAATGAAATCCATGCTGATATTCTCTCACTTCCAATCCGGAATGGGTAAAGGCTGCAACAAACCTCCAGCTCTCTGATTTTCTGCTTTGATCTACTGAAAAGTCAGACACCTTGCCACAAAATTTGCCACATCCTTCTTCATACCAGACCACCAAAAGTGTTGTTTGATGTCCTTGTACATCTTTGTGCCTCCAGGATGTATTGAAAACAAAGTACTATGTGCCTCCTGCAAGATACTCTCCCTCAAGTTTGCATTCTCCGGATCACACAACCTCTCACCCATCCATAGCACTCCATCTTGGACACGGAACTCTGACAACTTGCCATCGGAAACTTGCTGCAACATCTTCTGGATCTCTACATCTGATTTATGACCTTCCACAATCTGCTCTCTCAAAGAAGGCTGCAGCCTCAACTGAGCCAAAGACGCTCCTAAACCTTGTAGTACCACCTCAATACCTGCCCGATCAATCTCTGCTGCCAACTCACTCTGAGTAGTGATCAAGCTCGCCAAACTGCTCTTCCGACTAAGCCCATCGGCCACCACATTCGCCTTACCCAGATGATACCTGATCTCATGACGAATGTCTTCCAACACTTCTAACCACCTTCTTTGCCGAAGATTTAGATCCTTCTGTTGATAAATATACTTCAGGCTCTTGTGGTCAGTATACATGTTGACCATCTCACCATACACATAATGCATCCACTGCTTCAAGGCAAAGATAATAGCTGCTAATTTCAGATCATGCGTCGGATAATTCTTCTAATGCGGACGCAACTGCCTCGAACCATAGGCAATAACATTTCCTTCTTGCATTAGGACATACCCCTAAACCTCTGAGAGATGCATCACTGAAGATATCATAAACCTTCCCAGCTTGTGGCAAAGCTAAGATAGGTGCAGTCGTCAACCTCTCCTTCAGCTCAAGGAAACTCGCCTCACACTTACCAGTCCATGTGAATACTACATTCTTCCGAGTCAATCCTGTCAAAGGAACTGCAATCTGTGCATAGCCGTGAACGAATCTCCTATAGTACCCCTGCCAAACCCAAGAAACTCCTGACTTCCTTCACTGACGTTGGCCTGGGTCAATCCTTTACTGCTTCAACCTTCTAAGGATCAGTGACCACTCCCTCCTTAGAAAGAATATGATCAAGAAAAGCTACCTCAATTGTAACCCCTGTTTTTCATTTTTTTTGTATTTTTCAGTGTATTTTTTCGTTTTGGTGTATTTTTTCTCCCTTGTATTTTTCTGAACTGTATATTGGAGTTGTTTTCAATATATATTCGTTTTATTTCATTTTGAGCTTGTTGTGTTTGATTGGTTGTCTCTTTTGTCTCGTTCTTCATTGTTTTGGTTCTTTCTTTCATTTTGGTCTCGTTATCTTTATTTTATTTTTCTTGAGTGCTTGTGGTGGTGGTTGGGTGTTATCTTTTTCCCACGTCTATTATTTGATCCCTAATAAGATTTTTACCAAAGCCAATTTAAAATTCTCAAACCTATTTGTTATCCTATACAGTTGTATTCCTATTTAAAATTCCCAAACCCAAAACCTGTTGGTAAACTACTACTAACTCCTAATACCCACAACCCATTACCCATAAACCCACATCCTAAACCTTATATATAAACACTCTCCCTCACAAACCCTAACCCTAGACTCCTACACACAAACCCGGCCTCCCTCTCCCTCTCTCCTTCCTTGTTTGCGGCTGCACAGCCGACCAAAAGCCCCAGGCCGAAACCCCCCCAGACCGACCTCCTCCATTTCTCGGCCTGTGCTCAACCCAACAGCCACCAAGCCCGATCCCCTTCTTCCCTTGGCCATCCGATCATCTCCTACACCACCATCAACAATCCCCTTGCACCATATAATCCTTCTACTCTCTTGTGGGGTTCTCTTGTGGTCGCAAGCCACTTCGATCATCTCTCGCTTTTGGAAGTTTCGTTCGTGAGGAGATTCTTGCTCGAGTTGCTTGGATTCGTTGATTAGAGGATTTTCGTTCGTGGGTTTTGCTCGTCCTCTTGATTTGCATCTTTTTTCATCTTCGATTAAGGCAAGTAACTTGTACTCCAATTCATTTGTTTGATACAAGTCAAAAGTTCACCTATAGTGTAGTTGGGTCTAGAGACAACTCTTGTTTGTATTTTCCTTAATGGGTTTTGTCTCTATTGTGAAAATTTGACAATAGATGACTCACAACACAAATCTCGATATGAATTAACTTAGGGTTCACCCGTTCTTGATTTGGATCATGTATGTGATCCTTTTGTGAGAATTCTTATTTTGGTTGAGACCCATGTGATATATTTGGTGTGGACATGTTAGATACCCAAAATTATGATGTTTAGATACTTGGTAGACTCGATTTCATGTTTGGGTGTGTTTGGATCGATTTTCTTGCATCTATGTTGATTTTGTTTTTAAGGGAAAAATCTGTATTTTGTTGCTGTTCTATTTTATTTGCTATTTTGAACTGTGTTAAAGTCAGTATCTTGATTTCGATATAAAACATGAGTTTTAGAGAATTTTGTCTATTTTCAAACCCCTTTGACCTTTCTTGATTTTGGTTTCGTATGACTGAGTTATGACTGTTTTACTACAGAGGTGTCGACCTTTTCCAGATTCTATTTTTCGGTAATTTTGAGGACAAACCATTTTAAAGAACTATGCTACATATATTATTTTGATCCAAAACTTTGGTCAGTGTTTCTTTATCTAGTTAGGGATTACCCAGAATTTTGGTGAATTTTATTGATGAGTTTTATGTGTTGTTTCATACTCGTTTATGAAATCTATACTTGCTGTATTTTGCTCGCTGTTCTTTAAAGAATCTTATTTTCACTATGATTCCTTTTACTGTATGAAAAATGTTTGTAAAATATGAAAGTTAGTATAATTTATCTATTTTCATATCCTTTGGCAGAATTGGATTTCGTTTCACTGGCTACGAGATATCATAGTTTTTGTACATCAGTGTTGGGAATTCCAGATTTGCCAAACTATGGTTTCTTGATGTTTTCTTATTTTTGATGACTGGTCTAATTTCACTGGAAACTTATGAAATTTTATATTTAGATACTGGACATATAGGGGAATACCCCAGATTTTTCGTGGATTTATTTAATGTGTTTTCATGCTATTTTCCTGTTCTTGAATTCGTTTTCCTGATTTATGGCTGAACCTAATTTCTGTATTCAAATCAATTTTGAGCTGTATTTTTGTGAACTAGTATGTGACTTATTTATATTCTTTGGATTCGTGTGGAAGTCTATTTTCCAGATCCTTTGACGGATCCATATTTGCTTGTTTGTAACACTGGAAATTACTGTTTTACTACAGTATGGTCTTACTGTCCTGAACTTGAGATGTGTTTATCTTAGTCTTTTATGAGATATCTTGCACTCGTACATGTTTAGCTTGCAACTTGCACTTGTCACATGATCATGCCATATTATTCTTGATATATTTTGCACATACACATGCTTTTTTTACATTAATAATAAATAACCAAGTCGGGGTTTAAGGGACAGATCTAATAGTGGATAATTCAGAAATGTGTACTCGGAAGGGGATCCAATGATCCTACATGATTACTTGAGACATAATGCTTGAAACGTGATTACTTGATACTTGCACGCAAGACACGATACTTGCCACTTGCACAACTTGATATGTGATTACATGATACATGATACTTGGAGCTTGGAGCTCAATTACTTGACTTGTCCCTGCGTATACTGCCCTCTATGGTTCACTATGAAATCTAAAGCGAAACTGTTTGCTGTAGCAACCATGTAAGGTGGGCTGCATGAAGTGCTACCTAGATAGTAATTCACTATAAGATTTGATACATGCTACTTGAACATGATACTCGAACATGCTACTTGAACTTGATGCTTGAACACAATACATGCTTGCTTGATACTTGATTACATGATACATGAGACTTGATACATGATTACCTGACACTTGACACTTGACACTTGATGCATGTTCACATGATACTTGATTTCTTGACACTTGATCTATGCCATGTACACTTGATCACTTTTACCATGCTAGTTGTTATGTTGACATCACACTTATACCATGTTGTTAGTTAGTTTGCCCATGTGCTTGTATCCTACATTATAAGTGGCCTGTAACTTACAATTGATGGGTACTTGTGTTTTCTCTTTTTCTTTTTCCTGCATTCGTTGAATTGCACATTTTGGAGAACAGGTTCCAGATGATATCGGAGATATGAAGTATTAGTACTGCTATTTTTATTAATATTATTTCTTGTAGCTTGCTTGAACAATAATGTATTTTGAGATTTGGATTTATTCTTGTATTTGGGCGATGTAACCCAAGACATGTGTTTTATTCAGATCATGACTATTTGAGATTTATGTATTTGATTTCAAGTATTCTTGTTGGTATTTTGGCTCATTATGTGCATGTGGTTGATTAATTCGCTTCCGACTATGATGATTCCTTGAGAATGTTGTATGAATTTCTTGAACAGCTTAAGGATGATGAAAATCATTCGCTGGGCTTTTGTTGCGTATCATTATTCCGTATTCTTTTGGAAAGTGGGGTGTGACATCAAACTTCCAAAACTCACACTTCGACAGCTTGGCATACAAGTTATGCTCCAGTAACTTCTGTAACACATCTATCAAGTGCATAGAATTCTTTTCCTCCAACTTCGAATATACCAAAATATCATCAATGAAAACCACCACGAAGGAATCAATAAATGGCCGTAATATCTGATTCATCATATCCATAAATACTGCCGGCGCATTCGTCACTCTGAATGGCATTACCAAAAACTTATAGAGTCCATGACGAGTCATGAAAGTTGTTTTACTCACATCTTCCTCCTTGACTTGAACCTGATGATACCCTGATCTTAAATCAATCTTCGAAAACACAGCTTCTCTCCGAAGCCTATCGAACAGATCATCAATCTGTGAAAGCCGATACTTATTCTGAAAAGTCACCCAATTCAACTCGATAGTCAATGCACGTCCTCATTGACCCATCATTTTTCTTGACCAACAACACTAGCGCACCCCACGGTGTAGAGCTCGGCCTGACAAAACACTTACTCAGCAATTCCTCAATCTGCTTCTTGACTTCATCTTGCTCTACAGGTGCCATCCTGTACGGAGCCTTAGAAATCGGAGCACTCCCCGGCTGACCATTAATACAAAACTCCACATCCCGCTGCGGCAACAATCCTGGTAAATATTCCAAGAAAACTGTAGGAAAGTCTCTGACAACTGGAATGCCTTTGACTTCATCTAGAATCATTAACTTGGATACCACTTCAGCCACTTTCGGGTCTTTCATCTTCCCCTGAAAAGTCATTGCGGAACCACCTGGTGCTTTCACCAATACCTCTTTCTTCTTGCATTCAATTGTAGCATCATATATTGCCATCCAATAAATGCCCACAATCACATCCACACCTAGAACTTGCAGCTCAATGAGATCAATGCCGAATAATCTCTTACCAATCTCGGTATCACAACCCTCGTAATATCGATCAGTAACCAATTCTTCTCCTGACAGCGTTGCCCCTGACAAGACTCTGCCTGGAAACAACTGAGGTTCCATACCTAAGTCTTTTGCAAAATTGGGCGACACAAAAGTATGCGAAGAACTAGTATCAAATAAAACTTTTGCTTTTATTCCATTAATCAAAACAAATCCTGTTATGTGAAGAATGATACCCAAATCTCCAATTTAGTCTCAAACAAAGTTTTACTCAATACATTGAATAAAATAAAAATTCAAAAATCTTGCATACCCTGAATCACATCCTCTGAGTTACCCACATCCTCCTCAGTTAATGCGAACACTTGCCCTTGCCTCTGAAATTTGCCTCCGCCTGAACCCCCCTTCCTCAACTGTGGACAGTAAAGCTTAGAATGCCCCCACTTTTCCACACTGAAAACAAGTCCGCTTTGCCAACTTAGGACATGCTGACCTGTAGTGACCCGCCTCCTTGCAATAGTAACAAGTCACCTCCTGAGATACAGGTGCCCTTTGCTCTGGCCTACTGAACTTGCTCTGCTTCACTGGGAACTTCTTCCCACTCTGACTAGCTACTGGCCTCTTTTTCCTGTTCCAGGTCTCTTGCTTCTTCGGGAACAGATTCATATCCTCTCCCGTCATAGCTGCTCTCTAGACCAGCTTATTAAACCTCCTTATACCCAATGGAATCATCATTGACCTCAAATTCGGCCTCAAGCTCTGATCCAATTTCTTGGCCTTCTTTGCTTCATCAACAATCAGCTCCGTGCATACTTTGACAGCTGAGCGAACTTAGTCTCATATTCATGCACTGTCATGTTGCCTTGCTACAGATTCAAGAATTCTGTTGCCTTCTTCTCTTGAATATCCAGAGGAAAGAAACGATCCGTGAATTCATCCATAAAAGCTTTCCAAGTCACTTGCTGATCTCCAAAAGTCCTTTTCACTGACTGCCACCAGACGCCAGCATCCTTCTCTAATTTCATAGCAGCCAATTTCACTGTATTGACTTTTGGGATCTCTAAGACTTCGAAGACCATCTCCATCTGTCTAATCCAATCATCAGCCTCATTTGGATCAGACTGTCCCTCAAACACTTGTGGCTTCATCCGCTTGAAGGACTCAACCTGCTTTATAGGATCAGCATTAACAAACACTGGTCCAGCCCCCTGATTTTGATTCTGATTTTGTGCCATATTAGCTACCATGAATGCATTAAAGGTCTGATACACCCTGGCAATCTCAATCTCAAGATCAAGTCCAACCCCATGGGAACTACCAGCCCCATCACCATTAGCACCATTCCTAGGTCCTGGGTCCTGCCATTTTTCTAAATACTACAAAACGAGGGTAAAGTTAGAGCATCATAACCCAATTCATATTCACATCAATACCCCATGGCAAAACCAGAACCATACCCCAAACCAAAACATCATGTTCTAACTCTATGTGATACTCACACTCTAATGTCCACACCTAGGTACTCACGGTCTAGTGTCCACACCTAGATTTATTTTTATACCATGTTTATTATTACTATTGAAGCGTGCTCTGATACCAATATCTGTAGTGCCCCGAATTTTCAATATGATATCTCAGAAATACGTGACACAATTTCTAGCATCAACTTCAATTATAATAGTAACCATAGCCAAAAATACAGATACATTTTTTTTCCAACTTTTATTACATTAGTTCATTACAAAACACAGTGGAAAAATAAACACCTTGAATCACAATCTTTTCTGTACAACAAATTCTTTTACAATTTTACATAAGCCATAACATCATTCTATCTCAAGCATCCAAATCTAAAGCTATAGGCACCTGCCAGTAAAACATAAGGTTAGAGATAACCCTAACCCCCAAAACTACAGATGTCAGCCACAACTAGGGTTGGCAAACGGGTCTAACTAGCCGGGTTGGGTCGAACCCGCCCAGGTTGGAACCCAACTTGGGCGGGTTCGGGTTGGGTCGTTGGGTTAACCGGGCCAGGCCGGGCAGGGTCGATAGCTCTAATTCACGACCCGCCTAACCCGTGAACCCTTTCGGGTCCAACTCGGGTCGGGTCGGGTCGGGTCGCGGGTTGGCCCGTCTAAAGTTTTTTTTTTTTTACTTAAACAAAAAATGTAATGTAATTTTAATAATAAACAAAAATGTAATAATAATAATAAGATTGATTCATTGAAAGAGTGAAATTGCCACAAAAAAATTATATATTATTAATATGATTTTAACTTATATAAGTTTCACAATTTTTAATAAGAAATAAAAAGTTTCTACAAATTTGTTTTATACAATAACAAATTTCTTAGATACAGATTCAATTTTCTTTAATTTTCCTAATTTTCAATAACAAACAAAGATTTTATACAATTTTTTATACATTTACAATTGTCGTCAATTTGTTGGTCTTCAATTTGTTGTTGTTGTTGTTGGTCTTGAATTCTTCATTTTGGTTGCTATTGTTGTTGTTGTTGTTGTTGTTGTTGTTGTTGTTATTCCGGCGAGGTGCTCCCACTTGTGGACGTGTCAAACACTTTTCCTTGAGTCCTATCTTCTGCCTTCAGCCAGTCATGTGTGCAGACGAGCATCTCCAACGATTAGGGCTTCAAGTGATTCCTGTAATCAGTTAGAACCCTGCCACTTGTAGAAAATATACTTTCTGAAGCAACTGCAAAGACGGGAGGAGTTAGTAGATCTTTAGCCATATATTTAAGAATAATAAAAGTGTGTACATGGTCTTTCCACCATTGTAAATATGTAGTGAAGAAGTAAAAGACTCAGAATCTTGTTGATTATACCAATGTAATTTATTTGGTTGATTACTCCTAGGTTTTTTTGATTGAATTTGTACAAGTAAATTAAATGTTCTATCATCTAATTTACTCTTACCATTACCTTTAGAAGTAGCAGAAGAAGAACTAACTAAAGAAGGTGTACTACTAGATGCAGAACTTTTATCATAATAATCATACAAGTAATTTAATGTCGATTCAAATTTAACTAAAAATGTTTTATAATAAATTTTAAATTCATCTGGCCCAAGTAAAGTAAAAAACATTTCAATCAAACTCTTTGTACCTTCTAATTTGATACGAGGATCCATTACAGTAGCAACACAATACAACATAGGAGGAGGATTAAAATACTTCAAAAAATTTACATATGCAGGTTTCACAATATGACCAATAAAAGCATCATCGATCATTTTTTGAAAGTTTGCATCATAGTAACTATTGAAATAAAAATTCTACTAGAAGTAGATTCATAAGATTTTGAAAATTTGAAAGTTGCGGTTTTAAAATGTTCTAAAAATTTCAACAAAGATTCAGCATAAAACCAATGTTGGGGAGTCATTTCAAAATTCGGCATATTTTTTGCAATACAAAAATTATTTATACATTCTTTATATTCAGTAACAACGTGTAGCAAATCAAAAGTAGAGTTCCATCGGTGTTTAACATCCTTTGAAAATTTTCTAAAATGTACATTTTAAAGCCTACACCAAGCTTTCCATTCTTGAAATATGGTACCACTTAATGCAATAAACTGTATACAATTTCTAATGTTAACTATATATGGTTCAGCTATTTTTAATGCATCTTGAACACACAAATTTAAAATATGATATGTACATCTAACATAAAAAATATTGTCAGATGGATGGTTTAATGCGGTTTTTAAAATACTAATTGATGCATTGTTGTTAGATGCATTATCAAAACATATACAAATAATTTTATCACGAATATGAAAAACATCACAAATTTCTAAAATACGGGTTGCAATTTCATTACCACTATAGGGATAAGGCAACACGGCAAGTGATATGATCCTTTTTTGAAGAATCCAATCACTGATAATCCAATGACAGGTTATTCCCATCATTGGAATAATGTTGCAACCCGTCCAACAATCGGAAGTTAAAGAAACTCTGCAAGGTAAACTCCATAAAATTGCAATCAAAGCTTCCCTCATTTCATTGTACATTTTAAAACAATCCGATTTACAAGTATTCCTAGGGATTCTTTTTAAATGGGGATTTAAGGCGGTTTAATTAAAATTTTCTAAGTCCCTACTCTCGGGATAGGAAAAAGATAACTCTTCCTTGATTACTAATCAGGCCATTTCCCGACGAACAAGTTCGGGATCATAAGAATGACTATCAACTACACCGGTCCTAGGGTGGATTTTTTGTTGGCCGGGTAGGTCAACAAGAAATTCTTTATGCACATTTTGGATGTGTCGTCTAATTGTACCCGTGCCCTCACCCCTCTTCCATTTGTATTGCTTCGAACATGTTTTACAAACTTTTAAACCTACACCCGGTACATTTTCGTCTGCAATATAATCATAAAATTTGTGCCGATCACTACTTTCTCCTCTAGTTTTCCTACTACTAGCCGCGGGTGTTGTTTCGATTGCTTGTGTTTGTGGTTCTTCTTCTAATTCTATGTCTCCTACAAACTCATCGTGTGTACCAATGTGGTGGGTCATAGGATTAGGGTCATCTTCGGCGGGCTCATTTTGTGGGACAATTGGAGGCCTACGGGAAGTGTCAGTGGAGTCTTGTCCACTTTGGCTACGGCCGCTACTTCGTGATCTAAACATGTTGATATATAGTAGTGTATGTGAAAAAATTAAATGCAATGTAGGCGCGATAAGTTACAAAAAAGAATCTAGAAAACAAGAGGGTTGTGAGAGAGAAGATCAAAAAACCAAATAAACAAATATGATACAAAAACTTATAACTACAAAATAAATAAAAATAGAACAAGAGGGTTATGAAATTTTGATACCGTTCACCGCGGATAGTCATATATCAAATGAGAGTGAAAATAAAATTAGAAGTAGAAGTAAAAGTAGAAGTCCGGAATTGAAGAGTTGAAGAGAGCTTCTTTGTTTGATCACTTGGAGGAGTTGAAGACTTGAAGACGTAGTTGAATGTTGAATTCGTTACGATCGGAATTTTTCGTTTGATCGTTTATATGTTGCTACCTTCTTTGTTCAATTGTTCACAAAAATTGAAATGAATTGAGTAATAATAGTAGAGAGAGTAAGAGAGTAATGTGTGAATTTTTAGTTTGGGTTTTAGGGGTATTTATACGGAAAAAATAAAAAAAAAACAAAAACAACCGAAAAAAACAGAAAACAACGGCTAAAAGAGCCGTTAACGCTCTCGGTAAAGGGATTAGGCCCGTTTGACCCATACAGGTCGAACGTTGGACCCGTACGACGTTTGATCCGTACGGGTCAAATGGTCGACCCGTACGGGTCAAACGGTTCGCAACCCGCGTGTCGACCCGCGGGTTCGTAAGCGGGTTGCGCTACTATAGACCGGGTTTTCGGGCCGGGTTCAACGGGTTGAATTCACTATTTTGAGGACCCGGGTTGACCCGTTTACATTATCAGGTTCGACCCGAACCCGAACCGGTCACTCACGAGCTGGGTTAGGCGAGCAAGTCGCGGGCGGTTCGCGGGTCAACCTGGCCCATTGGCCATCCCTAGCCATAACGGTGTGAATGACATAAAAAAATAAATAAATGCAACATGCATATAACATGAAACATAGTATCATAAACAGCATGTATCAACAGCAACAATAAATGAAATAGGAAATAACAGTAGGTAAAACATGAAAACGTCAAGTGAAACTAGACTAAGTGTCAAGTATTGAAAAACAAGAAATAATATGCACGAAACTAAGTTAAGAAAACACCAATGCTATATGCTGACTCTCTAATGCATACTTGTCGGATTCTATGCATCCCATTCTACATAGGTCCGATGCAAGCCCTGAACGTTATCTACTTGATAGGGTTTAATCCCCCGCCATGCAACTAATCCTACCACGATGACTACTACGAGATATAGATAAACAGTGAATATTAGCCCATGCCCCGATAATTCCGGAGGTCAACTCTATCCACAGATAATTCCGGAGACTATTTCACTCACACCTGGGAATCTTCGAGAATATCCCACACCGCAAGCTATGGCGCCTCATCACACGAATACCCCAAGAGTGTCGCCTCGACCCAATAATTTCGGAGATCAATCCCACACCGCAGGTAATTCCGGAGACAATTTCACTCACACCTCGATAATTCCGATGATTATCTCACACCTCAAGCCATACTGAGGTCCATAACCCATGTTCTCATTTCATTATATCACCATCAAGTGCCTGTCCTTATCTTTTTAAGTTAATTAATTAATTACGAATATCCTAGAGTTGGTGTACCCTACCAGACGCAACTCAACTGATCAACAACAAGCCTTAACATGCCAAACCACAAACTCTCAACTGCCGGTATACTAGGGTCCCACACACCCTATAGAGACTCACAACTTAACCATCAAAGCCAATCTTTCATTACAACTCATACTTCTTTTATATTAAGAAAACGTCTCGAAAATACTATAATCTACAGCAAAATGACATTTAGTACAATAGGGCATTAATCCAAAAATATTAAGGAATCAATCATTTAAAAGAACATCAGAAAAGCTCAAGAAAACATCGGTCAGAGCAATAGCAGTCGACTTCATACTGTAGTCGGTCGACTGTGTAACGCCCCGAACTTCCTATATGGAGTATTCGAGACACGAGCCAGGACCTTTTCATTCAATTAGTCACAATACACAGAAAATAGGAAAATTTTTAGACTTTTCACTAATACAATATTACAGCCGAGTGTTTTCCATTGATTCAATAATTTACATCAGAGTATGAAAATGATAAAACATCGGGCTCTTCACTTGTAAACCATGCCTTGACTAGAGTTCTTCCGGTCAGGTGATCTTGTATCCACAACCTATTAGAGTAGGGACGTCAGTACATATACTGACGCTTAAAGGCTGATGACTAGCAGCGAATCTCCAATAACAAACATATACAAACAAGGTGAAATTTGTTAGTGTAGTTTAAGTGTTCGTGAGTGCTATGACTTAGAATATAATGCTATGTCAACTAAGGCTAAGATGCTCCTTATTCTAATGTAAGCGAGAATCTGGAATCGTATGCATCCCATAACTACATACGTCCATATCAAGCTATTATCCATATTTAGGAATTTGAACCCTGCGCCATGAATTCTACTTTTGTACCCATCCTGATCCTGACATAATACTACATGACTGGTGACTAGTGCCCGGCGTACCGGACCTCACTCAAAAGCCAACACGAACTACAAGGTACTTGTCAATCTTCTTCCGTGCTCTCAACTGGTCATGAGAAGGCATAGAACCTGCCGGGCATCGTAGGGTCTATTTCCCTAGGAAACCCTCTCGTTCTTATCATAGAACATTCGGGAATTAACAATCAAGATACGGAACCCGTGCTCCCAACTTGTCATGGAAAAGCACCGTCCGTATCCCTTTGATAGGGGAATATATCCCGATAACACCACCTAGTGTCAGCCTATAGGAGAGGTTGGATTATAGGGTATCACCCCTAACACCAACTCTCACCCTTTGGCAATTTATAGATAAAAATGGTTAAGTAACAAATTACTACCCTAACGATGTCACTAACCCTAACCAATCAAATGGGGCTGTACGGCTACAAGATACTCTCAACCTAGAGTCGTACTCTCAACTCATCATGAGAAGGCACCATATGGGTCCAACAAGCGAGATACGTAACTCATGCTTCCAACTTGTCATAAAAAAATACTGCACGTGTCCCTCTTCTATCCAAACAAGCAAGACATACACTGTTCTTCCAACTTGTCATGAAAGCACCGTACGTGTCTCTCTTGTAGAGAGTGTGACTATTTGTCCACACAATTAACCAAGTCTTAAACTAGACTTCACACGATCTCCTCGGATCCACTCATAGCCTACTTATTTAAGACCATACCTATATACGAGCCCAATGAGCTTCGTATGGGATCAATAGCTACATACGGGCCAGGCGGGCTGCGTATGAGATAACAACATAAAAACAACTACTCATCCTAAGCATGGGTTTCTACATACAGCACAAGCATGATTGTTCACTAGAATATCACACAGGCGTGGATGGGTTCGTTTCAACATAGGACAATAAAGCTCAAGCAACTTAACCATGATGTTCTACTGCAACTTAACATGGTAAATAAACTCAAGCATGGCTTCTTACTACCAACTCAAGCATGATAGGTTTACTAGAAGTCACATAAGCATGAATGGGTTCTTTACTACAACTCAAGCATGATAGGTTTTTATTAGGATGTCATACAAGCATGAATGGGTTCTTTAGTACAACTCAAGCATGATAGTTCTACTACAATCAAGCATGGTATTGTTCATGGGTTCACAAGCATGAATGGGTTCTCTTTTGACATAGAACAACAACTAACTCATGCATGATCTACTACAACTCAAGCATGGTGTTCTACGACTAACTCAAGCATGGTAGGTTTTCTAGAATGTCACATAGGCATGAATGGATTCTTTACTACAACTCAAGCATGGTAGGTTTTCTAGAATGTCACATAGACATGAATGGGTTCTTTACACAACTCAAGCATGGTAGGTTTGCTAGAATGTCACATAGGTATGAATGGGTTCTTTAATATGACTCAAGCATGATAGTTATACTACAATCAAGCATGGTATTGTTCATGGGTTCACAAGCATGAAAGGGTTCTCTTTTGACATAGAACAACAACTAACTCAAGCATGATGTACTACAACTCAAGCATGGTGTTCTACTACTAACTCAAGCATGGTAGGTTTTCTAGAATGTCACATAGGCATGAATGGGTTCTTTACTACAACTCAAGCATGGTAGTTCTACTACAATCACATAGACATGAATGGGTTTTTTACACAACTCAAGCATGGTAGGTTTGCTAGAATGTCACACAGGCATGAATGGGTTCTTTACTACGACTCAAGCATGATAGTTCTACTACAATCAAGCATGGTATTGTTCATGGTTCACAAGCATGAATGTGTTATCTTTTGACATAGAATAACAACTAACTCAAGCATGATCTACTACAACTCAAGCATGGTGTTCTACTACTAACTCAAGCATGGTGTTCTACTAGAATGTCACATAGGCATGAATGGGTTCTTTACACAACTCAAGCATGGTAGGTTTACTAGAATGTCACATAGGAATGAATGGGTTCTTTACACAACTCAAGCATGGTAGGTTTACTACAGTGTCACATAGGCATGAATGGGTTCTTTACACAACTCAAGCATGGTAGGTTTACTAGAATTTCACATAGGCATGAATGGGTTCTTTACACAACTCAAGCATGGTAGGTTTTCTAGAATGTAACATAGGCATGAATGGGTTCTTTACACAACTCAAGCATGGTAGGTTTACTAGAATGTCACATAGGCATGAATGAGTTCTTTACACAACTTAAGCATGGTAGGTTTTCTAGAATGTAACATAGGCATGAATGGGTTCTTTACACAACTCAAGCATAATGTTCTACTAAAACTTAAACATGGTACATAAACTGAAGCATGGTGTTCTACTACTAACTCAAGCATGGTGTTCTACTACTAACTCAAGCATGGTATATAAACTAAGCTACTATCTATGCTTACCTACATATTACAAGAGCTACTTCTTTTAGGGATTACAAGTCCCATTTATTACAAGGAACTAGTTTGACCAAATTACAAGTTCCTACAAAAAGCAAAAGTTAACCCTTGTTGAATCTACAATCTTCTATGTTGCAAAACTTATTCATCTACAACCTACAATTTCCTACATCAACAAAACTTGCTTTTTAAGAACTAAAAGTTAGTAAAGACATAATATTTATTAGGGTGGGAAACAACATACAACAAAAATACTATCTTTTAATAAGCATGTTAAGTCCTATAACTCCAAGAATGGGTAAGTAACCATTTTCACTTTACTAACTTTATATGCACATATTAAAAGTCCAAGTTGTTAACTTGTGTTTAACCAAGTAACCAAAACAACAACCATAAACATAACAAGTTCAAGGATCTCATCTTTATGTGTTTTTTTGTGAGTTCCATCCTTTCAACTTTCCTTATATGAAATACCTTTTATAAACAACCATTCTTATGCTTATTTATTTAGTCCAAGTAGTGAAATTAACCATAATAACAACAATAATATTAGCAAGGCTAAAGATCCAATCTTTATATGTTTTAATTGATTTCCACCATTCAAACTTTTCATGGGATCCTTTTGATCCAAACCACTACTTATATGCTCAACAATTAGTCCAAGTTGTTTTAATCAACGTACAACATACATACACACATATAACCAAAAGTAGAGAGCAAATTAAACAAAAATCAACATATAAAAATAGTAGAGAAACCCTTACCTTTGTTTTACTTTGTAGGAATGACTAGCTATGCTACTTCTCCTTCCTCCTAGCTTTGTTTGAAAGCTCCAAATCTACAAGAGAAACTCTAGGGTTTTTCTTCTCTTTCTTTTTCTCCCCAAAAATTTGGTAAATGAGGCAAGGGGGTGAGGGTGGTGGTATTTATAGGATGAAGGAGAAGGGTTAGAGTGCATAATGTGCTAGGGTTTTATTCAAAAACCCCCTTGGGGATGTTGGCCGGCCAAAACATGAGGAGGTGGAGGTGGTGAGGTGGCATGGTGAGGTGGAGGTGGAGACTTCTAGTAGAAGTTAACCCTAGATCTTTTATGTAACCCTAATTAATCCAAACCCTAGGTTTAATCCTACCACTTAATCCTAGCCATCCAATTTTAGATTAATCATGACAAAAAATATTTTTTTGTCCAAAACACATACTACATAATTTACACGGACACATAGAATCGATACAATATGCGCACGTATAGATTAATAAGTGTACCGATAATTTTTGTTTGTAAAACTGCACAATCCGTATAAAAATAAATCAATTCTGAAAATAATAATAAAAATAAATTTTATTGTCCGGTCGAAAGTTTCCAGTACCAAAACAGTATACCACACATACATATGGATTGATATATATACAGATGATGGTTACTAATTAAACTAAGTAATATCCATCAAAAATATTTCAATTTCAAAAAATAAAATAAAATAATAAAATAATAAAATAAATAATAATAATAAATAAATAAATAAAAATATTTATTATTTAACAGGTCGGGATATTACAGACTATCCCACGTAAAAATCTAAAACCTCTAGAAACACTAATCAGAGCAGTGACAGTCAACTGTATACAGTGGTCAGTCGGCTGTCCCGCATGAAAATCCAAAACATCAAGAAAAGACAAATCAGAGCAGTGGTAGTCGACTGTATAAGGTGGTCAGTCGACTGTCCCGCATGAAAATCCAAAACCTCAAGAAAACACTATAGCCGGGATCGCGACGGTCGACTGTCGAAAATAACCGGTCGCCGGTCATACCTGCAGACTGCAGTTTGAGTTTGTGCATGTTTTAACTGATACGGTGTTTTTCTTTATAAAAATAAAATCTGTAAAAAGTACATTCATGAGATGTTCCAACGTGACTTATAGAGTATATAGGGGTACATAAAAACGAATCAAAAACACTTCAAATTAATAGAATAGCAATTTGATGAATTCCTTCAAAATATGTGAATATATCAGAATAGGGTATTCGAAAATCATTTATGTGTCAAAATAACTTTGTAAATAGGGGATACATTGTTCAAACTATCTCAGTACTGAATTATTCAAGATTAAATCAAATCTCTACCAAACTCACAAAAATCCAATTTCTTCAAAAACAATGAAATAATATATTTATGTATAAATGTATGTGCATGTTTGTGCACCAAGAAAACTTCAAAACTCATCAATTAGGAATAGTGAAATAATTAGTTTTAGCCTCAGTATTAAGCAACTCAAACCTAATTGAAAACTTCACACATTCACAAAATCCCAAGAGTGGTCATAATGCATCAGTCCCAAGTCTAGTTATCCCAATCCAACCTCAAAACTTGATCTTTTAATTCATTAGGCTTCCTTATAATTTATTTAACTCATATACCATCATTCACAACAGTTAACCCATGAATATGTGTGATTGTAACTTGTTATAGTCAAATTCGCATTCATCCAAACTCATCAACAGGGTATTCATATATCTTTGATCCATTTGTGCATAACATTCATTATACTCAATCAAATCAGCAATAATCTAAAAGAAATAACCTAATCATTATTTCTATTAGGATTTCTAACAATCTCAAATCATCCATGTGTAATCACAATCATAAATAACTAGGTTTTCATAATAGATCCAATTTTTAACTCATCTACTCATCAAATCCAATATATCTTTACACCAATCCCTAACAAGCTTTCTAATAGATAAATCATCACATACAACATTCATGGAACAATACAAAACAAACATCTCACCTCTTTGAAGAATCAACCGAAGAAAATAAAGAATAGGAAAAGCCCTTCTTCGCAAGAAAACCAAGAATCCTTACTTGAAAACTCCAAGAAATAAGAATAAGAAATCCCTTTGTGTTGTGCAGCAAGAAGACGGCTGCACCTCACCCTAATATAGGCCGAAATAAGGGTGTCTAGGATTTTTGAGTAGATTTGTAAAATGCCTCTTTTAAAATATACCTTTACATATATAAATCCATATACTTAGAAATTGAATAAAACCAACTTATTTGAATTTTTAAAACAAAAACAACCAGCCTACAACCATTCGGCACTATTTGAAAACCCAGAAAAATGAATTTGCACTTTTACCCCTCTAAATAGCAATTTTGCAAAAAGACCCTCATTTATCAAAACTTGCAAAATGAACCAAATTTATTATAACCAAAAGTAAACTCTTTACATCTGAGTTTACTAGGCATCATGCCAGCCCAAGAATCAAAAAATCTGGAGCTTTCACTCCAAGAGGTAATTTTGCACAAAAATCCATCTTTTTGTAATATTTGCAAATAGGTATAATAATTATCATAAAATTCCAAAAAATTCACAAATAATATTTAATAATAAATAATGAGTTTTTCCAAAATAACTTTTTTACTTTAAACTTCCTAAGAAAATATTTGCACGTGTTTTGCTCGTGTAAAAAGATAAATTTTCAGAAAATATTTATTAAATCACCAAAAATCATTTTAATTCATTTATTAATCTTAAAAATATTATTTAAAAATCTGGGGTGTTACATCCATCACCCTCTTCGAACTCCACCATTGCTTCAGTTGCCATCCTCATCACCGTCGAGCCTCACACCTCGCCGCAATCCTCCTCGGGCGTCTCAGCATCACCGCCAGCCACCCCGTTGATCCCTCACCCCATTTCCCCTCACCTTCATCCATCGCCACCATCCTTGAGCATCGCAGTCGCACCCCCGTGGCCACTGCCACCACCTCGCAGCCCCCTGTCTCCATCCGCTGCTGCTACCTTGCGACTCCACCATCATCGCCAGCGACCATCGCCACCACTCGCCGTCGAAGTCAAAGTCGAAGTCCCTACATTGCTGTTCACCCGCTGTTTACTGATTGGGTGATCAAGCTGTTTGCTGTTGAGTGCCCCACTGTTGCTGTTGGAGCTCTTGCTGTTTGCTGTATTGGGGGTTTTTTGTTGTTTGTTGTTTCGTGCCTCGTGCGTGCATCGTATTGCCGTCGGGATCCTAATCCCGTTATTCTCTCATTTGGATTAATTATCAGTATAGGGCAAGTCCTCTTGAACTAATTTATTATTCGTGTTCGAGAATTCTTTTGATCTCCCGTAGGTAGTTCACATTCTACTTATCTTATATATTTGCTTAATATTTGTTCAAGAGATTATCACGGATTCATCGGCGAAACCAAGTGATAATTCTCTTTTCGTGCCGATATCTTTGACTCAAACCCATACCCTAATATACATTGCTTATGCACGAAATACATGAAAACAATTAGATCTATGCTATAGAACTGATTGATGATTGAGATGTTCCCGATTGAATATTATTTTCATGAATTAATTGCCATGATTATGAAATGCCTCGTTAATGTTGAAATTGCATGTTGTTTAATTTTCATGAAATTGCATTTTTTTTTAGGAAAAGGTGGAGTCTGGCCACCCTGTTTCATTAATAAGTGATTAATAAAACAAACTCTCAGTACTGAGCTTACAACAAAATCCTACAAACAGAACAGAATAACATAACTCCACCCCGAATATGGGGGGTGGGACAAAAGACAAAACATAGGCTAGCCACAAAAAAATACATCATACCCCCCAACAATTACCATCATATACCGTGCTGGCTATCTATCGATCGTCGGTCCGATCTCGATCTCCTCGTCATCAAACTCCTGAACCTGGAATACACTGGCGATTCTTCCCCTCGGACCTGTTGCTGCCACATTAGCCCAAAATTAAATAAGATGCATAATATGAGTCAAATTTCCAGAAATACTATTGCAAGTTCTACGAAAGTAAAGATTATTTCTGTCTAGCTAGAGAACCCAGGTCATTGCGGCGATAGCGATATACCATGCTTCTCTCATAGCACCCCTCTCCGTTAGGAGCTTAGATCCTACCCACAGGTCCTAAGGCGTTGAGTACCTCTACGATAACCGCTTTGCTCTTAGGACACTGAAGAAAAAGATGGTCTCTAGTCTCCAGTGTAGCGTGGTAGAACCCGCATTGAGAGTCCACATTCGGTTGGCTCTTAACAAGGTTTTCCCTAGTCAGGGTCGCATCATTTAGCACCAACTATAGGAAAACTTTGATTTTTAGCGGGGCTTTCATTCTCCAGATAATGGAAGACCACTTTGGTGAACATCCTCTAAAATGGATGCGATTATACATGGAGCGAACTGTGAACTTGTCGTTCTTCTCCAATCCCCATGTTTTCTTATCAGGCCTCTGGGAGCAGGCAATTCTAGTGTTGGTGATGTAGGCCTAAAGTTCCAATAATCTGAGCTGGGAGTCTAGGTCGAGCAGTTGTTTAAAAGATGGATTCCAACCTCCTCTTTTCCAGGCTGCTGCCACCGTATAGTGTGGTTGTGTCACCTGCTCATATAGGTCGGGGAATAGGGACCTGAGTGTGTGATCAGCACACCACTTATCCACCAAAATCTGGTAAGTCTACCGTTTCCGATAGCTGATTTGGCACAACACTGGAAGGGTTCGTATGCCTTAGTGATACCTTTCCAGAACGAGGATACCCGCAGGCCTATCCTGAAGCCCAGATTTCTCATGTCGTTCCCTTGAATGTAGCCCTGAACAAACTGTTGCCACCCTTCTCCATTAGGGTGGAATACTTTCCACCACCACTTACCCACTAGTGCCAGAATCATATCTCGAAGATCAATAATTCCTAGGCCTCCATGAATCTTTTTCATGAACGCCTTCTCCCATCTAATGAGGTGATATCCTCCTCGGTTTGGGTCTATCCCTTTCCATAGGAAACGTTTCCTAGTCCGGTGAATTCTTTGGATTACCCATTGCGGCATTTCAAAGAAAGAGAGATAATAGGTAGGAAGGTTTTTGAGGACTGCATTAATTAGCGTGCAATGATGAAATTGCATGTTACATGTTTAAATTATTGATGATTCATATCTATATATTTGCTGGCCTGTTGTTTGCTCTGTGTTGATTTGAGTTTTCGACCTAGTTTCTTTCGTAATTTAATAAAACTTTGTAAACATCATCTGTAGATTTTTGAATCTATTTTTCAAAACTTTTTACAGAACTAGATTCCGAGTTACGAACTGAAAGATATCATATTTTTAGTACTGCTGTGTTTTAAATTGCCAGATTTCTATCCCGAAATACATCAACTTGATTTCCTATTGAAATAAAATGCTCACAACATAATTAGAACTTAAAATTTTATATTTTGTTACTAGACATGACTGGGAATCACCCTAATTTTTTAAAGATTATTTGATAATATTCCAGACCTATTTTATGTATTAAAACTTGACTCCAGGTTGCTGTTAGAACACTAGTTCAGTAAAGAACATGATTTTTGACCTATATATATATAATATCAATTAGAACTCATTGAATAAGAATTATAGCCCTATGTGTTTGGAATCCAGATTAAATGACAGTTTTGCAATCCGACCTACTGATTGCGAGATATACATATTTTCGCACAATGACGTCTGAATTCCAGAATGTAGTTTGAATATGCATCACCCTGCTTAATTAATAAAAACAATAGGTCGAATTTAAGAAATAAAATATGAGATTAATTGTGATGTTACTGAATGTTGTTAGGAATTAAAATATGATATTTGTAAGTTTTTTAAATGATTTTACAATCAATTTTTGTATACAAGTATTTTGACTCTTACATGCTGCCAGAACCTGTAATCAGTAAAGAATAAACTTATAGGCCTAGTTTTCTGTATTTATTACATGTCGTATGAATATTCGCTGGAACCGACAGAGAGTCTACTTTCCAGAATATCTGATGGATCTAATTTTGCTTTTCTGTAGCAACGGGAAATTTGATTATTGTACAGCAATATCTTGCTGTCCAGAATGTGTGCTTTGTCTTTTGCTTATGTATCCATGTTTGATTTTGCATCTAGGGAGTAGAACTAGTTGTATCCATGCATTGCATAGTCTTGCCATCTCTTTGACATCGTTTCAAAACACTTTTACCATTGCATGTCCACATTTGTGTGTAATAAAATATTAACAAGCCAGAGTAAATAATAGTCGATTTGGTAGTGAACAATCGGAGACTGTACTTGGAAGAGCCCCTTATTCTTGTTTAATTATTGTCATGGACGGTGGAGTGTTGATCATGGAAATCATGCTTGTTTAAATTCTTGTCATCGTGCCGAGTACATGATCTGTTGAGTTCACCACTATAGTTTAAATGATCACTGTTTGCATATATCGAACCTGTGGTATGGGACGCAGTATACGTGCATTAGATAGGATAATAAAATATTAATTAACATATGATTGACCCTTGCATTCTTGATCATGATTATTGTTATTGATCTTGCATCGTTGATTACAATCACAGTTTGTTGCATCATGAATTCTAGACTTTGATTCTATTATCAATTCTTAATATTGCAATTTATCTTTGAATTTGTTCTAGCCTATTATTCATTCACGTACCATATTTTCTTTGTTTCTTTGCTTTCGATATTTGCTGTCCGTAACTTGCTCTAACAGATAATATTTTTTCTATTTTTAGATCACGAGTTTGCAGGTACTCTAGGAATAATACCCGAAGGACTTGATTAGCAACGATTCTAGAGAATGGAGCTCAAAAAAATTGACTGCATCGATTATCTCTTTTTGCTATTTCCCTTGAACATTGTTATTATCATTGTACGTTGTTTTTTTTTTTTGGCTTTATGACCTGAAGTTTGTTTCCCCAGATGTTGGATATTATGTTTTGGATTATTTAATTGATTATTGAAGTTATTCGTCGTTTATGTGATTATCTGCTCTTGCGTGGTTGTGATTATTATTTATATTGTTGAGTAAGACTAGTACGGTTTATGGATGGTGTTTACATCATTCCCTGAGCCTTTGTTACACCCTCGTATTTCGGTATTATGGAAAGTGGGGCGTGACATTTATTTTTTCAGTATATGCTTCTTTGTGACATTTTAAACATTCTTTCGGAAAAACATTTTGGGTTCAGTATAAGTTGTCATTTTTTTCTTAGTTTCTGATATCCACTTTTTTCGTGTTCTCCAATTTAAGAGCTTATATTTTTCTGATATTTTGTTATTTGTGGCAAATTTTTTGGATTGAACGGCTAAAAATCCAGATGAGGATTTTCTTTAGGTTCAGACGGTGGTTCAGTTCCTGATGTTGAGGCTTCACTACCTTCAAACATTTTTTTATGTGCTTTAGCACTTTGATAAAATGTTTTAATGTTTCCCATTTAGGCTCTTTTAAGATATCTTGTATTTTGTTCATTTAGAACATCTGTTATTTTATCTAATTCTTCTCAAGTTAGATTACTATAAAATGTTGATAGTAATCTACACAACATTACCTTAGAAGTAGTCTGAGATTCTATATTTTCTTTTTTAGTATGATTTATTTTTTCTAAACTGCTAAGCCATTCAGCAGTGTATTCTTCCCATAGGGAACATACAAATACATAAAATTCTTTTGTAGACATTACTTTTAAGAGTTGTCTTCATCCATGTATATATTGACCCCAATCTTTAAAATATTTTTTCAAGCTATTATGAGGTCTTTTTATCTATAAAGTAGGTACCAATATGAGATCTTTGTTTTCCATATTCTTCATGTATTAATCATGTATTTATTAGTTGATCTGTCACAATACTTTCTTGATGAGAAAATACTTTATAACAATGTTTTTGTTGTTTAATAGAGTTTGAATTTTTTGGGTTAGTTAACTCCATTTCCTTTAGTTCTATAGAAGTAGTCTTCAGAGTTTGTCAACTCAAGTAGAGCTATTTGAATTTGAGACTGTAGCCTCTTCTTTTGACTGAATAGTCCTATTACAATTTGTCTGTAGACTTGTATATTTGCATAGTATGAGAATTTTTCGACTTAATGCTTTTACAACACAAACTATCCCCTTATTTATCGGAGAGGGATTTAGGGCGGACTCTAAAACCCATTACAACTTAATTAATAAAATAGTACAGACATACAACTAATATGCTTAAGTGGGCTAGTGTGCCTCTTCCAGATAGCACGTTGCTACCTTCTTGTCTTCTCAACTATGTATGATTTATCATCAATGTCGCTTTTGCCTTTTCTTTTCTTCTCTTTTTTCACCACGTTGTCTCCTTTGTTCTTTATGTCATTTTCTTATTCCTCCATGATGCCATATCTTCTTTTCTCTTTGTTCCACATTGCTCCAATAATTCATCTATCATCATTATTTCTACAGTAAGAAACCCGTCATTATCACATCTATGTTGCCTCCATAATCAATTATCTCACAATCGTTACTCCCATCATTATTGTTATCATTATTATCAATTGTCATTATTTAGATCATTATCAATTATATACACACACTAGGTTTGTCCATTGATAGGTGTCTACGGTATGTATTCATAACGGTGCACCTAATTTGATTATGGAAGTGAAGGTTTAAGAAAATGCTTTTAGGAATTTGGAGTGAGCGGCTTACAAACCCTAGGGGGGAGAGAGAGAAATGGGAACTCTCTGGTTTGGAGAATAGAGGGAGCAAACTGAGTGGACCATTGATTTCCTTACTATTGAGGGAGAGCCACTAGATAGCTTTTCTTTGTGTTTTATTATATATACTAGGTTTGCCCGTTGACACGTGCCTACGGCACGTCTTCGAAACGGTACACCTTGTTTGATCATATAAAATAGTTTTGGAGGTCCAGCAAATTAATTGAAGTATCAAACATAGAGCAAAAAACATATTATATGATTTTTTTTAATTTTTTTTTTTGAATTATTTTAAAAGTTTCTAAAATTTAAAATTTTTTAGTTTTTTAATTTTTAAAATTTTAAAATTTTTCATTTTCTTAATTTTTTGAATAGAAGAGGGAGGAGAGAGAGAAAAAAATAATTAAATAAATATAGGAGTTGTTTTGAGTGGGGGATTTGAATTTGAGTTTTTGGGGGGAACTTTTGGGGGGAAAATATGTTTTGTGAGGTTAGATCTGGACCTTTGATTTTTCAGGGATTGAAGGAGAGTCACTTGATAGCTTTCTTTGTGTTTTATTATATAGATATATGTATATATATATATATATGTGTGTGTGTGTGTGTGTGTGTGTGTGTGTGCGTGTGCGTGCACGCGCACGCGTGTGTGTGACATATCCTTGTTTTCAGGTTGTTGCACTCCCAAATCCCAACCTCTTATTTTCCCCTTTTTGTAGGAATTGCCAGTATTTGCGGTTAGAAAAGTTCTCACTGCTACTTTCCATCAGATCAAACTCATTAGAATAACAAAGTGAATCATGTTTTGCACTTTTCTGAAGCTATGATACCATTGTAATTAGGGATGATTTTGGATACGAATATACCTGATTTGATCCGGATATAACACACACACACATATATACTAGGTTTGCCCGTTGACACATGCCTACGACGCGTCTTCGGAACGGTGCACCTGCTTTGATTATATAAAATAGTTTTTAGAGGTCCAGCAAATTAATTGAAGTAGAAAACATATTATATGAGGAAGCAGCATGAGGAAGCAGCATATCTACCTTTAAGATCACTATAGCCTTCTTGTTCATTAGCTTGAACTTACCTGAAATGTACATAGTTTGTTAGAAACACTGCATAGTATTTTTTTTAACTTCAACATTACTTTTAGATGCTTGTTTTATGCAAGGACATGATTATATAGGTTTTATAGAGCTTACTCTAATCCCATCACCACTATGAGCATGTCTAAATACAATGGTAACCCAAGTGTAGGTGTGAAGAAATCTACAATACCAATAATATAAATATTTGTTTGTCTGAGACTCAGTTTGCAATTGAAATACCTCTTATTATTATTTCAACCAAAATGTAATACATGAAGTTCTCAAAATTCTAATCCAAGCTAATCATTTCTTTTATCTTCACTTTGTCTCCCCATTGCACCTTTATAAAAAAAATCGAAATGGACCAACAACAAATTTACTTTAGCTGTCTTTCTTAAGTGGAGAGTTTGCACTCTTCACTGGTAAACTCCAGTCATCCCAATCCTATATATCCAAACATACACTAAAAGTTCCTATACTTTATGTTATCCATGGTTTCTAATAACTAGTGAAGGGAACACTTCACGATAGTATATTCTCTTGTAGTAAAGAAATTAATAGTGCATATTTGCTAAGTTATGTTTGGTTGTTGATCAGCTTACCTGTCCTGCTATGGTTTGGAAATCCAAATTGATGCCACCAAATAATCCATCTCTCATTGCGTACACCTTAAATCAAAATCAATAAAAAAACTCATCAAATAAATCACCAAATTAAAATTTTTAAACCCAAAAATAAAACAATCATACATTTCTGAACTTAGATCCCATGCACACACATAATTCGAGTCAGTAAAAAACTGAGTAATCCCCTGCATACACAAAATTAAAAATTAGAATGAGAATTCGGTTAATGTGATGAAATTAGAGTTGCCGCATCTCATGTAGAGACTCTCGATTTGTTGGAGGGAAGTCGCCGATACGGAGTCGCTTGATACTCGTGCTTGATTTGGTGGAGGAGAGTCACCGATACGGAACCAGCATCGGATCAGATATCGGTGACGACCACTTGATTGAGGTTCAACAATGGAATTTGATTTGGATTTACTTTGAGGTTCGCGCTTGAGAGGACGATGGAGGCTTTGCTAATGGAATGGAAGCGAAGGTTTATGAAAATGGTTTTAGGGATTTGGAATTAGCGGCTTAAAAACCCTAGGGAAGAGAGAGAAATTGGAGCTCTCTGGTTTGGGGAATAGAGAGAGCAAACTAATCTGAATATGACAGAGAGAGAGAGAGAGAGACAGAAATAATTAAATAAATAAAGGAGTTGTTTTTTTTGGGGGGGGGGATTTGAATTTGAGTTTTGGCGAAAAACTTTTGGGAGAAATATGTCTTTTGGGAGCTTGGATCTAGACCATTGATTTTCTTACTATTGAAGAAGAGCCACTTGATAGCTTTTCTTTGTATTTTATTATATAGATAACACACGCGCGCGCGCGCGCACGCACGCACGCACGCACGCACGCACGCACGCACGCACGCACGCATATATATATATATTGAATTAGCTGCTACGTTGGTTCCGATAATATTGTGGGCAATCAACATGAGTCTGGGATTTTGATATGCACTAAAGAAGGGGAGACCATGCTCAAAGTAAGAAACGACCACAAGAATAAACTGTGGGAACATCAAAAATTTGTTCGTTAAGTTTGTCATCACATGAAGACCATTTGTAACACCCCATAATTTTTAAATACAATATTTTGAATTAATAAGTAATTTTTAAATTAATTTATTTAATTATTTTGATTTTTTGTAAAAATCGACATTTTCACACGTGCAAAACATCAAATATTTTTTAGGTGAAAATTTCCACTTTTGAATTTCTGAATAAATTCTACTATTTATATTTGATTATATTTCAAATTTTGGGATTTTCTTGAATTAAGAAGCTATTTTTGTAAATACTTTGAAAGAAAAGGGCTTTTATGAAAAATATCGCTTGGAAGCAAAATTCGAATTCAAAATTGGGTTGGACTGTTTTCGTCGGCAGGTTTGTAGTGGAAAGATTGGGGGGGAAAGATTTTATCCCTCTAATTTGATTTGATAGGATTTTATTAAGTATATATATATATATATATATATATATATATATATATATATATATATATATATTTATGCAATTGTGGGATTGTTGGGGACTTAATTGCAAAACTGTGATTAAAACCCTAATTTCCCATAATCTGGATAAATACAGAGAGAATGAATAGAGGATTTATGGCTACCTATATATTTTCTACAAATTTTTTATGTATTAAGCATTTTTCTGAAATTTATCATTTTTGCACGTGCAAAACACGTGCAAATATTTTTCTTGGGAAATAAAAAGTTAGAAAATTTATTTGGAAAATCTAATATTTCTTATTAGATAATAATTCTAAATTTTCTTGATTTTTATGAATAAAATATGGCATGTTTGCAAAAAATTCAAAACGAAGGACTTTTGTGAAAAATTACTACTTGGAGGCAAAATTCCAAATTTGAAACCCCTTGGCTGCATGTGGGCTGACCAAATCAGGGTGATTAAGGGGAGATAAAATCTTACCTTATTTTATTTGATTAACCACTTAAATTTGGGGATCTACATATTTGTAAAAATGGATTTTTTTAGGGGGGGGGGGGGGGGGGTGGGCTGTAAAAATCTCCGTAAAACCCTAGATAATACAGTCCCGGTCTATAATAGCAACAACAGCCTTTTCCTTTCTTATTTTCACAAAATATAATTTTCTTTATCATTCTTGGAGTTTTGGAAGCTTGGATCTTTAGACGTTCGCAAGGAGGATGAGCTTTTCTTTCTTGTTATTATTGTTCTTCATTGATCTTCTTTGTGGGTGTCATCTCTAACTCTCTTGATGTGTTACATTTGTTCATGATGATGTAGTATCATGCTAGGAAATTCATTTGTGGATATATGGATGTATATAGCAAGTATTTATTATATTGCCATGAGATGAAATGTTGAGTTGATTAATATATGAAGTTTAGCTGTTGTTTTGAAGTAAAAATGAAATCTTTATATGAGTTGAGCAGGAATGAATGATTCTTGAATATTACTTGATGTGAGGGTATGAAAATATTGAGTTTTAACCCATAGAGTTGATTGAATGATCATGCATGTTGTGGTTGATTAGAACTTGCTTATGATCTTAATCCATGTTGATTAATTTACAGATGAGATTTTTAATGTCTTATTCAATGATTTTTATTGGGTTAAATTTAATGATCTAAATCTTAGAAGCTATAAATGAATTGAAGTGTATATAGTTGTATAAAAATTGGTTTTGGAGAAGAACTAGGGTTTCGGGTTGTACAGGGTGCAAGGATTGTATAGTGTACAAGTTCAGGAAATAAGGTTTTCTCTTCATCTAAATTGTCACAGAAAGCGACTGGACTTCCTAATCGTCGCGCGCACTAGCGCTGCTGAGTGTGGTTACGGATTCGAACCCGAGGCTTGGACTTTCAGGGGAAAGTTATTTAATATCCAAATTTTTTATAAATGGTTATAAATGAGTCTTGGATTCAAATCATAATATTTTTTTAAATATATTTTTGGATTGATTGGGATTTCAAATCACAATGTGTGTGTATATATATATATATATATATATATATATATATATATATATATATATATACATGTTTATATTTGACAATAATGTGAAGTTTTGAATGAGTTGTTGATCACGAATTAAAGTTGTAAGTTTCAAATTTTATTAAAGAACTAGTTTCAGTTTATTGATGATTTGAGACTTCTATTTTTGTGTAAATGGGTTATAAATTTGGTGACGTGGCCTACATTTATGAAGTAAATATAAAGTCAATTTTCCAGAATTAAATATTCAATTTTAATTTACTGTTCTTAAGATAAGAACACATAAATTTCATATTTAAAGAGAAAAGAGTTTTAAGTTTCGTCAATTTTGAGTTGTGATTTCGAATGTGTAAAACTATAATTTTGGGGATGAAATTGTCAGTTTTGAGAAAAGTTGTGTTTCAGTTTTGAAGGATAAATGTTTCGGATTTTAAAGTGCTATTTTCAGTTTCAAAGAGGTGTAGTTTTTCTGATCTTGAAACTATGAAATTAAAGATTTTAGGGATAAATCCCAGAATTAAAAGATAAGAACAATTTTCCAGAATTAAATATTCAATTTTAATTTACTGTTCTTAAAGATAAGAACACATAAATTTCAGATTTAAAGAGAAAAGAGTTTTAAATTTCGGCAAGTTTGAGTTGTGATTTCGAATGGCTATTTCAGTTTTAAAGTAGGTAAATCTTCCAGAAATTTGAGTGTGACTTTAAATATGGGAAGGAGTATTGTGACATGAATTTGAAGAGGTATAATTAATTTATTTTGTTTCTATAAATGAAGGGATCTTTATGGAAGTAAATTGCCCGTTAAATGATTAATGATATATGATAGAGTGATTGTAGATAAATGAATTCTTATAATTGATAAGAGATTATCTTAAATGAGAGGCTAAAATTATGTTTGAGTTCTTGTGGAAAAGTGGTGTTTCCAAGTATGAATAAAAGCTTTGATGATCGAACCAAGTGGTGGTTCATATTTGAATTTAGGGTTATTGTGAAAACCCAAGAAAGATTGTTGAGAATTTTGTGTTGTGAACACTAAAGGCTAAGCATGACCCAGGATTACCAGCAGTGAATTATTGATTTTAGGAATTAGCCAGGAGGGCTGGCATTCCTTGTTTTGTGGAGTTAGGTATGGTAAGGTGGAGCTGGATCTAGGTGGCTCAGGCTACTCCTATTTACACAAGTACAGACACTAGATGGTGATATGATGAAACAAGAGCAAATGTAACCCCCATTCCCGACATTAGGTATTTTCCATGTATGTTCAATAATTTAATTTCTATAAATTTTTTTTGTGCTAAATTTGTTTCGTATCTTTTATTAAAGTATTTTCTAATCGAAAATTTTATTTATTTCGAATAACGGTGTACTTTAATCTTACTTTCTATTTCTTATTGATCGATTAATTATATTTGAGCCCAAATCAAATATATTATTATTATTTGATTATTTTAGTAAATTGTTAGACCATAATATTAATTTGTTATATAATTTTATTTTATTATGATTAAAACTATTAATTGTTATTACTTGATTATTTATTAAAATTCATCTATCAAATTATTTTCATCTATTGTTCTTGGCGAACCTTAAATTATTTTCGGGCAAACTTATATTGTTGTCGTTGTACTATTTATTTATCTAATTGGATTTCAATTTTTGGTTCATGGGCTATTCTTTTCACCTTGATGGACTACCTATTTTTGTGGATTTTATTTTATTAGATTGTGAACCCTATTGCCTTCAAACACATATCTTATTGAACCCTAAAACCCAATTTCAATTGTTCTTTTCCCAAAATCGCTATTATTGGATCATAAACCCCTAACCCAATATCCTAATTGTACCCTATAAATAAAATCCTTGTGGAAACCCTAAAAATTGAACAATTGAACCCTAATTTGTCATCTATTCTCTCTCCTCTCTCATTTCACCTCTCTTTCTCTCTCCTCACATCTGAACCCAAACTCTGACCACCCAATCCCGGCCATCTCTGGCCTTCTTCTCCAATCGAAACCCCCCTCACTTCCGTCGAGCTCTACCCCTCATCCCGCCGCCCCTTCCCATCGAGCTCCGCCCTCGACCACACTGCAGACCCTCCCCCTTTCCCTCTCGACATCAGCCTGGCCCAACCCCGAGCCACCCTGCCTTCGATGATCTCCTTCGCCGACCTCCGTTCGAACCGCCTACCGTCACCAATGAGGCCGACGACCCCAGTTGAAGTTGAGCCAGTCGACGCTGCACCGCCGTCGAGCCAGTCGACGCCACGCCGCCGTCCTCCGTCAACGTCAGATCCGAAGCCCCTTACCCATGTTGCTGTTGTGTGCTTTTGCTCTTACTGTTATTGCTTGTCTCTTCTATTGCACGTAGTCCACACGTGTTAGATTGTGTGTTCGTGGGTCCAATGACTCGAATTGCATATTGTATTATTGAAATAATAAAATAATTAACAAGCCGGTGCTTAAGAGATTTACTTGAGTAGTGAATAATGCAGTGACTGTGTCGGCTAGTGATTATCGATTAATTGTGGAGCGCTGACTATGGCACCCCAATCTTTCGTGTCGTGAACCCGTTAACTCGTGAATCCGTGAATCTGTGAATTTGTGCATCAGTGTATCAGTTTATCATTATAATGTATCGTACAACAATATTGTTATCATATCAATGATTATCGTACCAATACATGATCTATAGAATTCACCACTTAGTCTAAACGAAATTGATTGTATGCATCGAACTTGTGGTATGGAACATATGTGACACAGCAGTACATGCATTAGTTATGATTTAAAATGATTAATAGACTTCAGAGTTGACACAACATTGATATTGCATTTTGTTCATCATTGTTCCCATTGATATCAAATATTGGATAAGTGTTTTTGATGTTGATCATTGAATATTGTTATTAAATATTGAACCATTGTTTATACCATTGTATCGTTTACCATGATATTGCTTATTGCTATTGTCCCGTGTTATTGATTCCTATTGATCCATTGAATTCATTATTATACCGTTACTCCATTGTTCTTTGTTTTCTCCACTTGCTATCCATGACTTGCTTCAAGGACAACTTTTCTCCACTTTTTAGATGAAGTGTTCACAGGTAATGAAGGAGAATTTCCTGCTTGGATTGGAGAACAAAAATTTTGAAGATTTATTATTTTATCAAACTTAATGTATTGAAACTTATTATCTATTTGTGATTGGATTATTATTGTATTGGGCTTATGACCCGGATTTTATTATTGTTTCCAGACATTGGTTAATTGTATTTGGATATTTCATATTGCTCCATCCCAAGTATTATTGTTCATGATATTATTATTATTATCTGCGAAATTGTTCTGTATTGATTATATTATTGAGTTGATCGGATAAACAGCTTATGGATGACGTTAGTCATTTGCTGGGCCAATGTCATGTACTCGTATTCCGTATTTTTGGGAAGCGAGGCTTGACAAGGTTTTTAGTGCTATCAGAGCCCTGGTTTGGATAATGTATCAGTCTAACATGACTAACGTATGGAAGTTTGGATTTGATTGATATATTAGTCAGATTTGGGTTTTAAACGGTTTGACTCAACAGTATGTACAATATAAGAATCACATGAACAATGGATAACCAACTTATGATCTGGAAAATAGTCTTATTTGATTCCTCTTTGATCCCTTCACATTCAGTTCCTTCATTTCTTGTTGTCTTTTGTCCCTTTTCCATTCATTGATTCTTTGTTGGGTATAATTTCATTCTTTGTACCCATATTCTTTTGATTCTGGTTCTATCCTTTCGCTTATTCCTGCTTGGTTCATCGATTTGCCTCATATGGTCTACAACGACAAGTTAGCAGCTTGGAGCATCACCATCAGAGTGGCACAGCGGAAGCATGGTGGGCCCATAACCCACAGGTCCCAGCATTCTCTTGTTGCTCCTCCTTCTTTGCATTGTTTAATTCATATTCATACATTTGCACTCTCATCATGTAACACCCCACAAAATTGACTAATGAAAATTTTGTCCTCGCGTGTTACGTACATGTATTTTATACCGTTACGAGTAATATTCGTAATGTATTTTTATATAAATATTATATTCTAATTATTTATATGTTTTCTATTTTCTCAAAACTCATTTCAATCTTATCTTTATCAAATATTTATTTTAATCTTTGTGTTTTACGTACATTGCACGTGCTTTCAATACACGTGTTGATTGCGTATATATTTCGTTATGTGAAATATCCGTAACATTATTAAATATATATGTTTTGTATTTTTGACTGCTTTTCGTTCTCTCAAATTAATTTTTAATATTTGGCATTTGCATTGCACGTAAATTTTTCTGTGCATTTTATTTCTAAAATTTTCTAAGATGTCATGCACATTTCTTTCTCATTTTATTTCAAATTTTGTTATTTTTATCTTATTAAAAATTCATAGGCCTAAAGTTTATTTTAAAGCCCACTATGTTAATTAAAAGAGAGCCACTAATTAAATGAAAGGCCTATTAGTTAATCTATCTTTTTTTAATAAACACTTTTTATCCTACACTTGTCATGTAACAATATGTACAATCAAATAAATAACAACTAACTAAATGAGAAGTGTGCACATGTGGAAAATCCAAGGGTTGGCCAATTCATGAAGGAATGAGAAGCGGTGGAGGTTTGTTTAGTAATGGTGGTGGGTGTTTAATTTTGATAATGGGCATTTATATTTTGGATAATGGGTGTCTCTTCATTCACCCATTTAACCCTATAAATACCACCCCCTTTCTTCAAGAAATCTTACACCAAAAATCAAAAGAAAAACAAAAGATAAGAAGATAAGAAAAGAAAGAGAGGAAAAGAAAGAGAAGAAAAGAAAAAGACAGTTATTTGAGTTCTTGCTTGGTGGAAGGAAGGCTTGCTAGTAGAAGAAGCCAGTTCCATTCTAGGAGATAGGAGCCATCTACTAGGAGTTCAATTTTTTTCTTCAAATAAAGTGGGTGTCTTCTAGAACTTTCTAAATTATAGTATCATGCATGTGTAGGTAAATTGATATATAAAATTGATATGAATATGAGTAGTGATTAAATTGTAATGATGATATTTCAAATGAAAATACATGCCAATTTTATCATGTTAATAAGTTAAAATGAGGTTGTTTGATTGCATGGTAGTACATCATGATTAGATTAAATGAATTGGATATAGATTTGTACGCAAAGTTGCTAAATCATGCAAAAAAAGTAACTATTTTGAATTTTGTTTGCACATCAGAAAATCGTATCTAATAAAATATTTGGAATCTAGATATAAATATTTTTGGGGAGTATCTTGTATATGTCAGGAACATTCCTTTAAAATTTCACAAGATTTGGAGGTCGTTTACTATTTTAATAAAATCAAAACTCAGAACTGGTTAGTAGTTGACTAGTTGCTTGAAATCTGTTGACATTTCGATTTTTGATCAATTCAGCATTGTAAACGAAATATTTTGAGAAAAGTCAGAACTAAGAAGTTGTAGTACATTTGTTAAACTTTTTGAAAGTTCAAGAAATAAAATTTTCATAAAGAATTGAATTTTATATTAATTTTACTAGACTGTACAGTGGCCGTATTTCAGTATTTCGCCCTATTGTACATTTTGAAAAATTAGGGTTATAGATACAGTATTTCGAGGAAACTTATAACTAAGAAATTGTGATAGACTTGTATACCTTTATTTTATTATAAATAATGCAAAGTTTCATAAAGTATATGAATTTCTATGATTTTTACAAATAGCATGAAATGTAGTTTCTGACTTTGAATTTACTGTTTTGCCAATGATACTTAAACGAGGTGATGGAAAATATATTCTCGTTGTTTTAAGTTATATTTTGAAAAAATAAAGATCATATTCATTCTTAGATGAGATTTGAACTCAAGAAAAAAAAATATGGTTAATGATGTTAGGAATTGGTTTAAAATAAATCAAAGGAAAATGATGAGATGAGTTTTCAATAATGAATTTTAATAGATTACGTTTTAATCTTAATTAACTTGTATTGAGAAGGTTTTGATGAATATGAAAAGTGTATTGTGAAAATGAATAGGTTGAGATTGTACTTATTGATGAATAAATAAGAATGAATGAAAGAATTTGAATGAAATATAAATACATGAACATATGAGTTATAAGAGTATGAGTACCCCAAGTTGTTGAACATGGAAAGATGTTGATTCTAGAGCCTTAGTGATACTCATGTACCAGAAAAAGTAATGGAAATGAATAATTGATTTTTGAGAAGTGGCCAATATGGGCTGTCGTTCTCGATATTTTTGTGTGAGACTGTTAGGAGGGTAAACTAGCTCTAGGTGGTATTATTTATTCATGTTGAAACTTAAGAATTATGGACTAAGTGAAGATATAGTAAACTTGAGCAAACGTGAGTGGAGGACCTCTATATAGTCGAGCGGTGGATTCCGGAACTATAGACCCAATCGGGCAGTGAATTCTGGGATTGTGGTTGCTTGCGATGGAGGTGAGCCTTAATTAAATCCGGAATTATGATTGATCGGGCGGTGGATTCCGGAATCATGATTAATCAGGGCGAATAATAGGCCGTATTCCAGTGTATATGCATATACTGGGGCTAGAGGGACACTTGCAGGATGTTCGCACGATGATAATTCTGTATAGTCAGGCAGTGGACCTCCGGGACTGAATCCGTACTCGTGGAATGTCTAAACTTTATTTTATTACTGGGTAGTTATCATGCCGAGGGATAAAACCCTTTAATATGGAGTACATAGGTGCATGCCCTCGGACCTATGTAGTATGGGATGCATAGAATTCGAACAAGTATGCATTAGTGTCATTATAGTATAACATCTGCATTAGGCATTAAGTCATATCATACATTGACATATTTAGGATAGTCACTCTTTACACTTTTATATGCATTCATGTTTGTGATTGTTAAAGTAAGAGATTTCATTATAATACAACATAGAGAGGATCACTGTTTATAACATTGCGTTGGTTGTAAGCAACTGACGTGCCCACGAATTTTCACTGCAGGGCTTGATTGGATTGGCAAGGACGTAAAGACGGATAATGATAAAGATTATATTTAAGCTGCTGATATTAGAGTTGTATTTCTTGTTGTATTTTATTCCACTGTGTAACTCTGTAATAAACATTATTGTGTAATAAAGGAAAAGTTCTAATTTCCTTGTAAAATTGTACGAATTGAAGTAAAAGATCTCGCTGTACTACGAATTACATGTAAATGGAATTCGGGGTGTTACACATCATTCCTTGAATCTTTATTCAACATCAGGTCACTCCATTCATATGCATGTTCCTTCTTATTCTGGTGTTGCCACTATTTTGTTTCTTTCCCTTCTAGTTTTGTTATTTCGTAAGTTTGCATTTGTTTTGTCCTATGTATTGCCTGAGCAAATTTCGAGGACGAAATTTTGTTGTAAGGTGTGTAGGATTGTAACCCCCATTCCCGAAAATTTGTATTTTCCATGTATTTTCTATAATTTAATTTTTATAAATTTGTTTTGTGCTAAATTTGTTTCGTATCTTTTATTAAAGTATTTTGTAATAACGATGTACTTTAATCTTACTTTCTATTTCTTATTGATCGGTTAATTATATTTGAGCCCAAATCAAATATATTATTATTAATATTGGATTATTTTAGTAAATTGTTAGACCCGAATATCAATTTGTTATATAATTTTATTTTATTATGATTAAAACTATTAATTGTTATTACTTGATTATTTATTAAAATTCATCTATCAAATTATTTTGATCAATTGTTCTTGGCAAACCCTAAATTATTTTCGGGCCAACTTATATTGTTTTCGTTGTACTATTTATTTATCTAATTGGATTTCAATTTTTTGTTCATGAGCTATTCTTTTCATCTTGATGGACTACCTATTTTTGTGGATTTTATTTTATTGGATTGTGAACCCTATTGGCTTCAAACTCATCTCTTATTGAACCCTAAAATCCAATTTCAATTGTTCTTGATCCAAAACCGCTATTATTGGATCCTAAACCCCTAACCTAATATCCTAATTGTACCATATAAATACAATTCTTGTGCAAACCCTAAAAATTGCACAATTGAACCCTAATTAGCCGTCTATTCTCTCTCCTCTCTCCTCTCACCTCTATTTCTCTCTCCTCAGATCTGAACCCAAACTTCGACCACCCAATCCAGGCCATCTCCGGCCTTCTTCTTCGATTAAAACCCCCTTCACTTCCGTCGAGCTCCGCCTGTCATCCCGCCACCCATTCCCGTCGAGCTCCGCCCTCGACCACACTGCAGACCCTCCCCCTTTACCTCTCGACGTCATCCTGGCCCAACCCCGAGCCACCCTGCCTTCGACGACCTCCGTTCGTGCTGTCCACCGTCGCCAGTGACGCCGACGACCCCAGTCGACGTCGAGCCAGTCAACACCGCATCGCCGTCCTCTGTCAGCGTCAGATCTGAAGCCTCTTACCCTTGTTGTTGTTAAGTGCTTTTGCTCTTGCTATTATTGCTTGTCTCTTCTATTGCACGTAGTTCGCACTTGTTAAATTGTGTGTTCGTGGGTTGGTTGCTTCAGGATCCTTATCCCGTTATTTTTGGTATTCAATTTGATCGTTTATAAGCAAGTCACTTTCCTCTTGAATTGTACATCGTATCAAATTCAGGTTTTTATTGAAACTCCGCAAGTAAATCTTGATCGTTATCGTATCGTTGTATTGATTATCATTCGTTAGGGTCTATTGAGGGTTTACACAAGCTAACCCCAATATTCTTGACTTCGTGCCACGTTTGACTCCAAAGATTGAATCTTTCATGCATTCATATAGTATCATTAATAGGGTTATGCGTATGGTCATGACACAATTAAATTATTGTAGAAGTAATTGCTAGGCTGTATATTTGATTGATCGATTGATGTTTGACTGATGATAAATTAATCTATGTATGTATTATTAATTTTATTTACCATGTTTTATACCCATCATACTGATTATGAAGTTTATCTACTAATAGAATTGATACCCACCATGTCTAATTAATTTGTTTCATGAAAATACCCCCAAAATCCTGTATGTTGCTTGCTGGCTGTATCTTGATTGTTATTTTTGACCCAGTAAATTATCTTAAAATAAATTACTTTCTGAATATGAATTGTAGCCTTATCTTTCTAGTTTCCAGAACATCTTGAATTTTTAAATTTCAAGTTGTGCAAAAAAAATTATGCCCGTTTTACTACAGCTGTGTTTTTAATTCCACATTCTCAGATTCTTGTACGTTTCATGTTTAAACAGTAAAAAGGCTGATCAAATGATAAAATTTTGCTAAGAATTTTCAGATTGTTATTAATCATGTTTAGGAGTCAATAAATATTTTTAATGAATTTAATATTGAGTTTTTGCTGACTCTAAAATTTTAACAACATGATTCTGCCTGAACATGGAATCTATACAGAATGGTCTGGTTGACCCAGCTACTGTTGTCAGATTTTGAACTTTAAATTTGCAATGTAACCGTGTGGAAGTCTAGTTTCTAGAATTTCTGGCGGATTCAGTTTTCGAGTTCTGAAACAGCAGGAAACTGCATTTTTGTACATACTACTCTTGCTATCCAGAATTTTATATTCCAATTTTTAATAGATTAATTATTCCTATATCTTAATATTGCATGAATTAATGTATGTATGTTGCATTGCATGATCCTAATGTCTTATTGTCATCATTATCCAATTCCATGTTACCATCCTATTGTTCCTCTATTGTTACTATTGTTCATCCAATGTCTCGAATTGCATATTGTATTATTGCATTAATAAAATAATTAATAAGCCGGGGTTTAAGAAATTGACTTGAGTAGTGAATAATATGGTGATTGTGTTGGCCAGTATTTATCGATTGATTGTGGAGCGCTGACTACGGTACTCCAATCTTTTGTGTCGTGAACCCGTGAACCTGCGAACCGGTGAACAAGTGAATCCGTGAATCTGTGAATCCGTGTATAATTGTATCAGTGTATCATTATAATGTATCGTGCAACAATATTTTTATCATATCAGTGATTATCGTACCAACACACGATCTATAGAATTCACCACGTATTCTAAATGAAATTGATTGTATGCATCGAACCTGTGGTATGGAACATATGAGACACAGTAGTAAGTGTATTAGTTAGGATTTAAAATAATTAATAGACTTAAGAATTGACACAACATTGATATTGCATATTGTTCATCATTGTTCCTATTGATATTAAATATTGGATAAGTGGGGCATGACAGCAAACGTGAGTATGTGTCACGCCCCGCTTCCAAAAAGAGAATGTAGAATACGGATACGTGACTAAGCCCAACGAATCATTTTCATCATTCATAAGCTGTTCGGAATCTTTACAACATTTCACAAGAATAATCAGAGTCAGAAGTAAGAAAAATCAACCAAGCATGCACATATGAATCAAAATACCAACATGAATACTTGAAACAAAATATATTAATCTCAAATAAACCAGATCTGAACAAGTGAAATATCCTGTGTCACATTGCCCAAATACAAAATAACCCAAGTACAGGACACAATTGTTCAAAACAAGCAACAAGAATAATAATAGCAAAATCCAGCACTAATATCTCATATCACCAACACCATCTGGTATCTGTTCTCCAAAATCTGCAATTTAATAATTGCAGAAATAGGAAAAAGAAAACAAACTCCCGTCAATGCAAGTTACGGGCCGCTTGTAGTGCGGATACAAGTACATGGAAAAAAATAACAAATAGCATGGAATAGGCATGAAAACAAAATATAATAACTATCATGGCAAGATGAACAAATGTAAGTGGCATGAAACAAGTGTCAAGTAAATAAGTATCATGTAAACAAGCAACAAGTAGCAAGTGTCAAGTATCAAGTACAAGTAGCAAGTATCAAGTATCAAGTGAACAAGTATCATGCATCATGTATCATGTACAAATAATCAAGTATCAAGTGTCAAGTGATCATGTTCAAGTCTTGTATTATTATTATCTAGGTAGCACTTCATGCATCCATACTTTTACTACATGGTTGCTACATTCAAACTAGTTGCGTTTAGATTCCGTAGGGGATTCTATAGGTCATTTACTTGGGTATCACAGAATCACAGAACTTGGTCGGTAAACTGGATGGGTAACTTGATCGGTAACAGAAATTAACTTGATCGGTATCTTAATCGATAAACTTGATCGGTAAACTTGATCGGTAACTTGGTCGGTAAACTTGATCGGTAATAGAAATTAACTTGATCGGTAACTTGATCAGTAAACTTTTCATATGGGAAACGCGAGTCCCCTTCTGAGTACAGGCTCCTATATTGTCCACTACTAGATCTTTTCCTTAAATCCCGGCTTGGTTATTTATTATTATTAGCAAACAGACATGTACGTGTCACAAAACAGGGCATGAATAGCATGGCATGAACAAGTAACAGGTTCAGGTTGCAAGATAAATATGTTCAGGTGAAAGATAACTCATAACAGGATAATACAACGAAAACTCTAGTTCAGGACAGCAAAATAGTACTGCACTAAAACTGAGATTCCCGTTGCTACAAACATGCAAACCGAGATCCGTCAAAGAATCTGGAAAATAGACTCCCTTCCGAATCCAGCAAACATATATAAGTCATATGGTATTTCACAAAATCACAACTCAAAATAGGTTTGAACCCAGAAAATACGTTCAGTTAGAAATCAGAAGATTTTTTTCAAGAACAGGAAAATAGTATGAAAAATTATTAATTAAATCCACGAAAAATCTGGGGTATTCTCCTATATGTTTAGTAACATAAAATCAAGTTTCATAATTATTCAATAAAAATAGAGGGGTCAAAACAGCAAGACACGACAGTTTTTATAAATCTGAAATCACAAACACTGCAGTACGAAAACAGCAATATCTTGCAAACCATAAATCTAAATCCAAATCCGCCAAAAAGGTGATAAAATAGATACAGTAGGCTAACTTTCATATTCACAAATATTTTACAAACAAAAAGTAGAATTAGGTCGAAAATTAGGCTCTTTACTGAACAGTAGTAAAATTCTGCATGTAAAATCATTATTTGCGAGCATGAAAAAGGTTTGTAAAACTCCTCAAATAAATCCACCAAAATTCTGCGTACATCCAAATCGAATTTAGAAATACTGAGCAAAATTTCAGATCAAAATAATAATTTTAACACTAGAATAAAAATATATTACTCTTCAGAATTCATAGAAAACAAAATTTGAAAAATCTTTATACACCTCAGTAGTAAAATAGACATAACTCACAACTCGTAAATCGAAACTGATATCCGTCAAAAGGGTTAGAAAATAGACAGAATTCTCTACAGTTCATGGTCACAAAATATTTTCAAATCTTGACCTTAATAGGGTATAAATACTGATCAAAACTGAAAAGGCAGCAAAACTGAAAATATCGCATATGCACAAAATCCACTAGTTCACCTAAAACTCATCCAAATCATAACCGAACATGAAATATATTGTACTAGTTGTCCAAACAACAAGGTATAGGTTATTTTGCAAGTATTCGACAAGTATATCATGAATAACACATCAAACACAGGTATCACAAAATAGCATGTATATATACGTCAAAAGTGGTCAACCCTAGGTTGTTTCATGTCATGTATGTCGTGAGACAACTATGGTCAAATCAACACAATAGAGACAATATCAATAAGAGAATTTCCCACACGAATTGTCTCTAGAACCCAACTACACTACAGGCGGTATTTAGTACTTGTATTACACAAAAAAAAATACAAGTTACTTGCCTGAGAGACGACGACGGGAACGGATCAAGAACAAGAATAATAAGAACGGATCCTGGGCACGAACACAATACCACGAACAAGCGAACACGAACAAGAACATGACAAAACCAAACACGTAGACAACCCACAAACACAAAAACGAACTCTGAACACAAACCACGAATCAACGAACAAAGACCACACAACAATCGAACACAACGAGACCAACCCACGAACACACTCACACACAAGAAAGGGAGAGCGTCGGGGCTGCGGCTGGTTGAGTGTGGGGCTAAACTGACCGGAGGTGGAAGGAAGGAGGCTCGGGATAACAGGAGGGATGAGAGTAGGGTGTAACAGGGTAAATGGGTTAGGGGTTATATGGGTTATTATTGGGTTAATGGGTTTAATAGATTATAGGGTATTAGAAAAAAATAATAACCAATAAAAATATACAATTAGGATTTAAAAAAAAATAAAATATATCAGTAATAATAATAATACTGAAAACAATAACAATAATAGGAAAAATGATAAAAATAGTAATAGTACTAATAATAACAGTAGTAGTAATAATAAAAGTAATAATAACAATAATAAGAATTGTCTTACAATACAAAAATCAACGAAAAATAGTTGCAGCTAAAATTATTGATCAAAAGTAGATGTTAGTAGAAGATCCAATAATATATTTTAACAAAAATAGTTCGAAAGCGGAAAACTAATTTACAAAAATTTGAAGTACTGAAAATACACAGAAAATATATTTTTTGGGAAAACAGGGATTACAATATGAGCTCCAGGATGATCCGCAAAGCGAGATATATCCCCAGTATTCCGAGACGAGGGTATGAGAGGCCCCAGGATGATCTGCCGAGTGGGATTATCTCCAGTATTCCAGGACGAGAGCGTTGCTCATGGGACATTTGTTCAATGAGGGTTTCAGGATGACCTGCGGAGTGAGTTATTCTCTAAAAGAGTTCTTGGACTAGAGGGGAAGACCTCCAGGATGTTCCGTGGATAGAGTCTGACCTATAGTATTCCGTGGCGAGAACCAATACTTGTACCTTATCTAAATCTCATAGTAGTCATGGGTGTAGGTTGCATAGCATGGGATCGAACCCCAAATGTGTAGTACGCTAAGGGCTTGCCTGCGGACCTATGTTGTTTGGGCGGCATAGAATCCGAACAAGCATGCTTTAGTAAGCATCGTAGGCACTTGTGTTTTCCTTAAACTTTGTCTTGTGCATTTTGATGTTTTCTTGCATATTATATTCTTGCAACTTCAGTATTTATTGTTATTTTATGATTCTTTTATTATCTTTTTATTTGTGAAACCATTGTGTGGTTGTGAGACTTTGGAGAATTGCTCCTTTTATCAGCATTGAGTCAGTTGCCTTCAACTGACGTGCCCACTCTTTAGTTTATTTTGCAGGATTGCATATGAGTAGCTTAGCAGGAGTTGAAGCTTGGATTAAGTGAAGACTGAATTCCAGTTGTTGATTCGAGTTGTATTAAAAGTGTTGTAATTTATCTGTTGTGCATTGTAATGAGTATTGATGTAGTGAAAGTTTTAATTTTTCCTGTATTTTTGTGCGGTGTTTGGTTTACATTGAAGTAAAGATTCTGAATTAGTGTCTCTTATTTCCTATTATGAAATTCGGGGTGCTACATCATTATGTATGACGAATTGCACCAGTTAAAGTTAGGTGAGCCCGACACAGGAAGGTGGAGGAGAATGTAGACGTAGACTTTGAATCAAGGGAACGATGATGTGAGAAAGTACAAGCAAGTGGAATGAATAATGATAAAAGATTAGTGGAAGTGATAATGATGGAGAAGATAGTGGTAGCAATAATGATGATGGAGGCAGTGTGGAAGAATATAGAAAAGGAATAGATGAGAAGAAAGGGGAAAATAATGCTATGGGTATCCTAGACAAATAATGAAAGCATATTAGCTTTAAGTCCTTTCTTTGTAACTATATTATTAATTGTATTGCATTTTTTTTGGAGTCTGCTCTCTATATATTGAAGGGTAATGTAAGTTGAAAGTGGATTGAGTCAAGTATTGTATCGAGTTTGTAAAATATCAATTTATCAATAGAGAGTGTTTGTGTGTTATTCTTCGTTTTTCTTTTGAATTGGTATCATAGCCGGTTAGACAAGAAGGCTTTGGTTCTTAGTTGGTGAGCTTTGGTTCTTGTTACTGCTTCTTAATAAGGTACAATTCTAACTATCTTATTATTAGCTTACAGTAGAATGGAGGAGTAAAGTCCTTCGTGGTGGATTAGCTAACCATGTAGTAGACTAATGTTCTCAGGTTTTAACTATTTCTGTTACACTCCTGTTAGAAAACGTAACAGAGTTCTGCTTTTCATCTGTGAAGCAGTTATATACTCTTGTGGTCAGGAGTTCGAGGCCTAACCGCACTATAAATCCACGGTTACTAAGAAAGAGATGGTTAGGAGGGGGTATAACATTAAGCCGGAGATGACAGGGTCAAAACCAGAAATAGTTAAAAAAAATTATGTCTATTACAATAATGGTTTATCTATCCAACATAAAACTTTGAATTCTGGAAAACAATCTAAATCACCAAGTCCTATATGTACTACTTATGAAAACAATGTATTTTCTTCAAAAACAACTAACAACAGTCACTATGCTAATCTTCCAAATAATCTAAAAATAATTAATAAAACTTATATAATTGAAAAGATGAATAACTTATTAGATAAAGTAACTAGTATTGTCACGCCCCGCTTTCCAGAATATGGAAATACGGGCTCGCAACTAAGGCCCAGCGAATGATATATTCACATCATCCTTAAGCTGTTATAATCAACTCAACAATATAAAAATAAATACAACCACGCAGGCAAATTTATAATCACATAAACATGGATAACATAAAATAAATCATGTAGTAATCCATATATAACCAACATCCAGAAATAATTAACCACTGGACAACATGCCCGGAATACAGAGTTTTGCAACAAAAAATATAACTGAAAGTAAAAACATAAAGCAGTAGAGCAGAGTGGGATCCATCTGCATCTTCAGAACATCTGGTTGCTAATTCCTTCTGGCAGTTCCTCTTCCACACTTGTATATTCATCAACTCAAGTTTGAGAAAGAGAACACTTGTTAGAGCAAGTAACAAGCCGCAAGTAGTACAAGCAAGGGACAAGGATAGGAATATAACGTGAGAATCAAGTATATAGAAACGAGTCATGCAACAGGAAGATACAACATGTAAATGAGGATCATGCAATTTCAATTTATAAACAGGAATCATGAAAAATGGTACTAAGCATATAACATGTGAACAGGTTTCATGAACTGGTTAACAGGAATCATAAACTTGTAACGGGACATGTAACATGTAACAGGAATATGTAGTGCTCAGTGTCAACTTAAGTCTATTCATTTAATCCACCCTAGCTAAAGCACTCGATCCTGCATCCCATACCACAGGTCGGGTGCATATAAGCATGTTAATGATTAGACTCTTGTGGTGTATTATACAGGGTCAAGTACTCGGTCTTGCAGGAACATGAACATGTAGTCAATCAATGGGCACTAGAGCTAACCACCGCAGGCACTAAGGCAACCTCTGTCAACCCCTGACGTGGCACTTTGTTCTACAAGGTACTTAGTTTCATATAACTGCAACACATATCATGTAGACGGAAAATCAAGTAATCATGTGATGGGCACTAAAGGTAACCCTTGTCAACCCCTGACGTGACACTTAGTTTCATATAACTTGTAATCTTGTATCATCATCACGGAAAACATGAGCCCCTTCCGAGTACAATGTCCTATATACCCCACTACTAGGTCTTTCCCTCAATACCCCGGCTTGTGATTGTTTTATAGTAATTGAACATGGTGCAACTACGAGAACAGTATCGGGACATAATCAGGGAGATATCAAGGGGTATACAATATTTTTCAAGTCATAATTGCATGAAATAAGGTATTCATGTGTAAACAAATACAAGTCACAAGCCTGGGCAGTCGGACATTACTGCACAAAGAACAACTTTTCCACAGCCACAAGAAAGAAAATCTGGTTCCGTCAATGGTTCTAGAAACTAGAATCCTTGGCGGTTCTAGCGCATATACACACGATGTATTAAAAATACAGAAACTTGGCAAATACTCTCGTTCTTTACTGATTACATGTTCAGGCAACATGTAAAAGTTAAATACTTATAAACAAAAGTAACTTGTCAAATCATTTAAAAATTTTATAAAAATCATATTTAAACTCTAACAGTGTTAAATATCAATATAATTAATCTCAGGTTTTAATACTTAAATAATTTACTGTTTCAGTTAATTAAGCAGGGTGATGTATATTTCAGACTGCATTCTCGAATTCAGACGTCACTGTACGAAAATGTGAATATCTTGCAATCGGTAGGTCGGATTGCAAGACTGTTAGATGATCTGGATTCTAGACACATAAAGCTACAATTCTCATTCAATAAGTTCTAATCAATGATAAATAGAATTAGGTCAAAAAATATGGTTCTTTACTGAACTAGCATGCGGGCAGCAATCGAGAATCTTGTTTGCATAAATATATTAAGTCCGAAAAATTATCAAATAATTCTACAAAAATTTAGGGTGACTCTTAATCATGTCTAGTCATATCCAGATTAATATAAAGTCTAAATTTTACTGTTAGCATCTATTTTAATCAATAACTCATGCCAATAATCTTGTAATCAGAAATCTGGAAATTTACGACCCAACAGTATTAAAAGTGTGATATCTTACAATTTACAGGTTGGATTCCAGATCCATCAAAAATCTTGGAAAGTAGACTCATGGGGCTACAAAAGATATTCACAAGATTTTATCAAAATCACAGAACAAGTGGTTCAAAACGTCAATACAATATCGAATAGGCAGCAGGCCAGCTAGCAAATTCATGTTAATTGTCGACTATTTAAATATACGAGTGTATAATTCCATGGCAAGTAATTTACAGAAATTCTACTTGATAATTGGGATGAGATTTCTACAATTATGAGGCATTTCATGGTAGTTAGTTCCCGAAAATCATATGCAGTTGAAGCATTCAATTCATTAAATTATTTGCTCACCTATTTATAAACCTTCGAATATATGTTTTCAATTCTTGTGTTCGTGTAATGAATATGATGTCAAGGAGTATTCATGATCGAACAGTCGGTGCTGCCCTCGTCGCTGCTGTCGCCAGACACCGTCGCAGCCGTTACTCACTCTCTCTCTCTTTCTGTCGAAGTGAGGAAGGAGACGAAGCAGGATTATCGATTGGCGTGTTTGCTATTGTGTGTGGCGGGATCTGAGGTCGCTGTTTGCTGTTCATTTGGATCTGGTGTGGGGTTGATCCGCTGTCTGTTTTGCGGTTTTCGGATTTTTCACGTGACTCGCACATGTTATTGCTTCGTGTTCGTGATTTGTCGCCCAGGATCCTAATTCCGTTATTTCCTGTATCGAATCTAACGTCGTTCTAAAGGCAAGTCATCTCACTCTCGAATTGTATTGTATCGTATTTGAGAGTGTTTATTGAATCCCGCAAGTAGATATATATTGATTATCGTATATCTGTTATTGTTATCTATCGTTGGGATGCTACGAATTTACATGAGCGAATCCAAGTAGTAGTCTTGACTTCGTGCCGTCTTTTGCCTCCAATGTATAGAGATCTTGCATGCATTCATGTACTTGATTATTGAATATATGAATAGTGATTGTTATTGGAATTCATGTCATGACATTACACAACAATTGTAGATTGTATACTAGTATTGATTATTTATATGATTGATCTTGATGTATTAGTTGATTGTGATTAGTAGGATTTTGGACATTATACATCTTAGTACTATGTTCACATAGATGTAATTTGTTGTGATTTATAATTGTTAACCCCTCACTCATCGTTCATAACATTTTAATCTTTTTGTCCATGAAGAATATGTTGAAACCCTGAAATTTATTGCCAACCTGAACATTACCATGCTGTTTCGACCTAGATAATGTCATCAAAATCAATAACTTTCTGAATATGAAATGTAGCTCCATGTTTCTAGTTTCCAGAACATCTAGAAATTTTGAATTTCGACTTATATTGCATGAGTTATGACTATTTTACTACTGCTGCGCTGTATTTTCAGATTTATGCACATACCATGTTAAGCTGATGAATTAGGTGAACTAATGATCAAATATTACCATGATAGTTTCCATATTGATAACCAACATGCTTAGGGTAATGAAAATTAGTTTTACTAATTTTTACAATGAATATTTATTGCGGTTACAACTGAAACTAGTTCACACTGATAACCTGTAACCCGTGTTTTTCATTTTATATATTTTGGAGTGTATTTTTCATTTTTGTGTATTTTTTATCTCTCTTGTATTTTTCTGGACCGTATATTGGAATTATTTTCAATATATATTCATTTTATTCCATTTTGAGCTCCTTGTGTTGTTTGTTCGTCGTTTTGGTTCGTTTTCGCCATTTTGGTTTCTTTTCTTCATTTTTGGCCTCATTAGCTTCATTATATTTTTCCATGGTGATGTGATGGTATTTTGGTGGTGATTTTCCAAACCTATGATTTTTGACCCCTAATTCGATTTTTCAGGAGCCATAGATTTCACTCTAAATTGTATCCCCATTTGAAATTGACCCAATACCCATTACCCATTTGTATACCTATTACTACATACTAATACCCACAACCCATTAGCCCACTTTAATCCTATATTTAAACCCCTAATTTCACAAACCCTAACCCAAAACCTAATTAACTTCCTCTCTCCCTCTCCTAAGTAATCCTGGCCTCCCTCTCTCCTAATCCCTCCAATCCTGGCAGCACCTCCTCCTCCCAAACCGACCCTCACACCCTCCATCCCCTACATCCTGGCCACCACTAATCCACCATACACCCACCATACATCAAAAACCCCACCTCCCTTGCATAGCCGGCACCCAACAAGCACCAAAACACCATCAACCATCATCCATCTCTTCTTTTGGTGTTTCTTCAAGTTGGTATTCTCTACTTTGTTCGTTGCATCGAGGGTTTTGTTCGTAAGGAGTTTTTATTCGTGGGTTTGCTTGGATTCGTGTTTGGAAAGGATTCGTTCGTGGGTTTTGCTCCTAGGGAAATTTGCATCGCGTTCATCTCCATAACAAGGCAAGTAACTTGTACTACAATTCATTAGGTTGATACAAGTCAAAAAATTCACATCTAGTGTAGTTGGGTCTAGAGACAATCAAAATTTGTATTTTTCTTAATGGATTTTGTCTCTATTGTGATAATTTGGCCATAGATGACTTATGACACCAATTTTGATAGGAGATAACCTAGGATTTACTCAAAACTTGTTTTTTAGTCGTGTATGTGAATACTTGCATGAATTGTGTTTGATTGAATGCCCATGTGAAAATAATAGATGTGGATATGTTAGTAACCCTAAAACATGATGTTTAGATATTTGGTAGGTTGTATTTCAAGTTTTGTTGTGTTTGGATCAATATTCATAAAGTTATGATGTTCTTGATTAGAGGTGTGAAATCTGTATTTGCTGCTTGTTCTGTTTCATTTGCTATTTTCGTCCATGCTACAGTCCGAATCTTGATCCCAAAATAAAAGATAGATTTTAGATAATTTTGTCTATTTTCAAACCCCACTGGTTTTACTTGATTTGGATTTTGCATGACTGAGTTATGTGTGTTTTGGTACAGACGTGTCGATCTATTCAAGATTCAGTTTTTGGTTAATTTTGTTAACAAACTATTTTCAAGAACTATACTATACCTAATATCTTGATCTAATATTTTTTTCAGTGTTTCTATATGATGTTAGGGACTACTCAGATTTTTGATGAATTTTAAAGATAAGTTTTATGTGGTGTTTCATGCTCTTTTCTAAAATCTTCTCATGCTGTAATTTGTGCGTTGTTCAGTAAAGAACTCTGTTTTCACTACAATTCCTTATACTGTATAAAAATTATTTGTGAAATATGAGAGTTAGTAAAATTTATCTATTTTGATATCTTTTTGGTGGAATTGAATTTCGATTCACTGATTGCGAGATATCCTAGTTTTCGTACAGCAGTATTGAGAATTCTAGATTCGTCAAACTATGTTTTCGTATTGCTTCTTATTTTTGATGGCTGATCTATACTTACTGGAATATTATGAAACTTGTTATTTTAACTCTAGACATATAGAGGCATTACCCCAGATTTTTTGTGGATTTATTCAATGTGTTTTTATGCTGTTTTCATGCTCTTGAATTCGTTTTCCTGATTTCTGACTGAACATGTTATCTGTCTTCGAACTTGTTTTGAGCTGAGTTGTTGTAAACTAGTATGTGACTTAATTATACTCGTTGGATTCGTGTGGATGTCTAGTTTCCAGATCCTTTGACAGATCTAGGTTTGCATTTCTGTAGAGTCCAGAATCACTGATTTGGTACTGATCTGTCATGCTGTCCTGATTATGAACATACACCATTTTGCTCGATTATGTGACTCTTTATTACCTATACGTGCTGATTTGATTCCCTGAACCTAAATCTGATTATATTATGTTAGTTTGAAACTATTTCGCACACATTCATGTCTGTTTGATAACCATAATAAAAGTAACCAAGCCGGGGTTTATGGAAAAGATCTAGTAGTGGGAAAGCATAGAAATGTGTACTTAGAAGGGGGCCCGTGTTTCCCAACTGTTGGGATCATTTTATATGATCGTCTGTTGAGATCACTTACGTGATCGTCTGTTGAGATCACTTACGTGATCATCTGTTATCTGTCTGAACCCTGAGTACACGGCCCTATATGATCCCCTACGAAATCTAAAGCGAAACTGTTGTGTTGTAGCAACCATGTGATAAAAGTATGGCGCATGAAGTGCTACCTAGATAGTAATCACACAGGACTTATATAAATCTGAATATGTATCTGTATCTGAATCTGAAATCTGAAATCTGAAATCTGAATATGAATCTGTTATCTGAATATCTGTTATCTGATTATCTGATTATCTGACTATCTGTTATCTGTCTGACACTACCATGTGACACATTACTTGACACTATCTGTATATCTATTTGTATATTACTCGACACTTTACACTTGAGACATGTTAGTTACCATGCTAGTTGATTTTTGCCATACCATGCTAGGTCTGTTTCTGCTAGTAATTAGATCTGTTTAGTTTTCCCATGTGCTTGTATCATACATTACTTGTGACCCGCGACTTGCAATTGACGGGTACTTATTTTCTTCTTTTCCCCTTTTCCTGCAAATTTACTAATTGCAGATCAGGTTGGTCAGCTGCTAGATGGTAATGGCGAAAGGATGTTTTAAGTTGGAATTTCTTCTTTATATTTATTATTAGTTGTTGCTTGAACAATGAATAAGTTGTATTTGGTTTATTTAGATATTATTTGTATTTGGGCGATGTGACCAAGAATATTGTTTTTTTCCAGACTCTGATTTATTTGAGAATATTGTATTTGGTTTCAAGTAAATTTCTGATGGTGTTTAGTTTCAAGATTGCATGTTGGTTCCACCTTTTGCTTCTGACTCTGATAAATTCTGTGATGTTTTGCTAAGATTCTAAAACAGCTTAAGGATGATAATAATCATTCGCTGGGCTTTTGTTACGTATCCGTATTTCGTATTCCTTTTTGGAAAGCGGGGCGTGACATAACCAGCTAGAAACAGTTTCCTGTAAAGAACACTGAAATTCACTTAGCTACTGTTGTCGGAATTTGGGCTTTAAATATGCATTGGAACCGGACGGGAGTTTAGTTTCTAGACCTTCTGACGGGTCCATATTTGTTATCCTTTAGCAATGGGAATTCTGATTTTGGTACAGCAACCTATTGCTGTCCAGAATTGGGTTTCTATGTTTAATAATATATATTTGAATTTATAATATTGATTTAGGTGTATTTGATTGTATAGAGTACATTGCATGATCTTAGGGTTGTGTCGTCATCATTCTAGTGTTCCTTATTAATCACATTATCGTTTCCCACTGATATTTATGTCCCTATTGTTCTCTATTAGTATTGCATGTTAATTGAATAAAAAATGTTAATCAAGCTGGGCTTAAGGGTTGACTAAGGTAGTTGATAATATAGTGACTGTACTCGGGAATGTGGGCCTCGTTCCCAAAATATCATTATCGTCATTATGCAAGAAATTGCAAATGGCCAGTGTTATCGTCATTGTGCAAGAAATTGCAAATGGCCAGTGTTACCGTCATTGTGCAAGAAATTGTAAATGGCCAGTATTATCGTTATTGTACAAGAAATTACTCAATAGCCAGTGTTATTATTGAAATGTTATATTGTACCGAGTATATGACCTATAGAGTCTACCACCTTAGTCTAAACGAAATTAATTGTATGCATCGAACCTGTAGTATGTGATGCAGTAGTACGTTCATTAGTTAGGATTAAAATGAATAATAGACTTAAGATTTTCATCGCATCGTCATTGCATATTGTCATCATTATTAAACACTGTTATCATTATTGTTGTCGTTTGTTGTCATCATTATCAATCATCGTTATTGCGCATTGCATTGTTACCATTTTACCATTGTTCATTGCCATCGACTCTAATGTTTATTGACTTCATTGTTATACCGTAAATTTCATTGTTTCTCTGTTTCTCTACTTGCTATCCACAACTTGCTCTAAGGACATATTATTCTATCTTTTAGATGAACAACTTACAGGAAATCAAGGAGATTTGCCCGACGGACTATGAGAGAGCAACAATGGTGAAAGAATTGTTTTGCTGCGCCGCTTAAATAATTATTGTTTCATTTTGAGAACTTTGATAATTGAACAATGTTGTTAATTCTTGTATTTGTGGGCTTTTGACCCGAATGATGTTAGTGTTGATTCTAGATGTTGAATTTTTATTATGTTGGTTATTTTATGCTTAAATTCAAAGTATTGTTATTCATGTGATTACTTCTTTTATTGCATGCGTGGTTGTATTACTTTCTGTTTATATTATTGAGTTAAATCGATAACAGCTCATGGATGATGCAAGTCATTCGCTGGGCCATGTCATGTGCTTGCATTCCATAGTTTTGGAAAGCAGGGGTGTGACAAGGTTTTTAGATCAACAATAATCCAGTGGGATAATAGATATTAATGGTAATCAACATGTGAAGGGTGAAAAACGAGATTATCCCACAACAGATCAATAAAAGGTCTACATACGAGATTCAAAATAATGCTTGTATGGGAAAAAAAGATGTACAAGAGAATACTTGCCTTAATACAATGACGAGATTACGATAATATTGAGAATAATGGGACGAGCATCCGACAACAACACGTGCAAAGTACGTGCACCGAAACACGTGCAAGATACGTGTACCGCAACCATAGTGAAAATAGTAACACAGTAACAACAGCCCGGGTGAGAGCAACAGTAGGGGCTTGGTGGTCGGGACTACGACTACGGAGGCGAGGGAATGAGGAGCAGCGACTGGTGGATGGCGGTTGGTGATGGTCATTGAGCGGAGAATGGCGACGCTCAGGATGCAGCAACAGAGTTTGCTGTGATGTGGGGCTCGACACTGGCGGCAGGCAAGGGGGTGATGGAAAGGATGACAGAGGAGTTGCGGAGTCGACGGCAGTGGCAGGGCAGAGTTGCTGTTGGCGGCGAAGGCTCTGTTTCGGAAGAAAACAGAGTAAGAAGGAGGGTAAGGTGATGGGTGCTGTGTTGGTGATGGTGGAGGACGACTAAAGCGGTGATGAGGTGGTTGTTGCTAGTCGAAGCAGGGGATGAGGATGATGGTGCAGGTGGTGGAGCGGTGCTGGAGGTCACGGGGATGAGGGTGGATGGGTTCGAAGGTCGCAGTGGGGATGTACGACGAGGGTGGAGTCAATGAGGGAGAGGGATGAGGTGCGTCGGGACTTCAGGGGAGATGAGGGCGCGGGGAGATGGTTGGGTCAAGTGGTGGTCGGGGTGAGGTCAGAGGAGGAAGATGAGGGTCGGGGGTTTGGAGGTTTGAACAGTAAGGGGGGTGTTCACACAGTAAAGAAGATGATGGGCTTTGGGGTTTGTATAGGGAAGAAGATGAAGAGGTTTGAGTTTTACTGTTGGGATAAGAATAGGGAGAGAAAGAATCAGCAGATTAATGGGGGTGGTTAGGATTATTGGGGGAGTGTGATAGAGATTTGATAGAGAACGTGAGGGATTTGTTGATCTATTCAATAGGCAGGTAGGAAGGAAAATTTGGGTTTGGGTTAATGGGTTTAATTCGGTATCCAAAGGGGATCCAATAGCAGTATGGGCTTCAATGGGTAGGCTCAAGATTTAAATAAAATAATACTAATATTGGGCTGGGTTGGGCTTTGGACTTGGGTTCAAAAGGAAATAAAATAAGAGAAATACAACTCAGATTCAAGAAAAGGAACAAAATTGCATTTAAAAATAGAATTTACAAGAATACAATGACAGGGAAGAATACAATTCTGTACAATAAAAAATGGGAGTTACAAGTATCCAGTCTAGTCTAATAGATCTGGAGAATAATGTTAAAGGAAAAATGGATAATATAAAAATACCTAAAGTGGATAGTATAGATCCTAATAAATAATCAAAAACAACTTCTAAAATCCACATAAAAATAAGAAGAAAACTCACCTTCTACTAAAAAGACAAAATAAATCTTACTAGATGAATTGTCTGTAACACCTGTTTTCATTATTGTAATTTTTTTTTTTTTTGGTATTATTATTCATTGTACTCTTCATTGTTCTATTTCTGAACCCTTGTAATTGATTTTCTCTTAATGAAATTCATTATTGCCTTCGACTCAATTTTTGTCTCGCAATCTACTTAATTTGTAATTTCTGTTGAGCCTAAAATGTTGCTGTTCATCTCATTCAAATTCTTGCATATTGACATTCTCAATTAATCTAATTATAAATCCCATTTATTATTCTCTTTTATCCTATAGGACCCTATACCCAATTACCCATTAACCCAAAGCCCCTTACCCATTTTCTTGTTGGATCCAATACCACTAACCCGAAACCCACCTTAACCCTAATCTAAACGCTATATATAACCCCCATCATTAACCCTAATCCTTCTAAACTCACAGCTGTCACCCATCCTCATCCTCAGCCTGCTCCTTCCTCACCTGCGATAGCCTCCAGCCTTGACCTCATCCCCATCCTCGACTACACCCTACTCCACCACCTTCATCCCCTTCTGCAGACACCCATAAAGTTGCCACCCTCCACCTCGTCCCCTACTCCCGTACCCATCCTCCATCCACCACAGTGCCATCTCCACCCTTGTACCGCCAGTCGATCCTGCCTCCATCCTTCGACAGCCAACCGACCACTCCTTAGTCGACCCCATAGTCTTCAACCCGCAACCCACCTCTTAGTTCCAGTCCCGATCAATGCCAACTTCACCGTCGACCAACTTTAAGCCCCACCTTGCTATCCCATCGACTGCCTCGCAGTCGATCACCCACAGTCGCGTCTACCTTGCCGCTGCCATCGACCTTGCCGCTGCCATTGTCCCCCGCTGTGCGCTGGTCGCTTGTGCCATTGCTGCTTGCACTCTTGCTATTGGTTGTTTGGTGTGCACGCATGTTTCCCAGGATTCTAGTCCCGTTATTCTAATAGTTTTATCGGAATCACCATCTCGTAAGGCAAGTATCTTTGTACGAATTTTTTTGTTCTCCGTACATGCATTTTTTTGATATACCGCAAGTAGATTCTTCGTTGTGACTCATTCTTCATGTTTATCCATTGATAATCTTGGCCCTACTTGTTTGATCTGTTTCTATCAATTTCATAATTGTAGAGGATCACAAACAATTCATTATTTCACCCATCACACAAACATGAAGTAGATCTAGAGATTTATCCATATGAATGCATGTTGTAGATGTTTTGTTGTATGTTGAGCATGTGAATGATGTTTCCCTCTTAATGAGTTTGAAAATAGACATGGCTCGCTAATTTGAATGCCTGTTACATTCTGATTTGCATTATACATCAACATGAATCCATCGTAGTTACTAGTTATGTTATAATTCATGCAAAAAGAAATTTCATTTACTGCTTTCCTTATTTGGCATGATGAATTAGACCATGTTAATGTCAGAATAATAATGAAGTTTGTGAATATGAAATGTTGGCCTCTGTTTCTAGGTTCCAGAACTTTTGACGGATCTGAAATCCGTTTTGTAACTTATGAAATATCATACTTTTAATACAGTTGTGTCGTAATTTCCCGATTTCTGATTACAAGATTACTAGCATGAATTATTGATTAAAATAGATGGTAACAGTAAAAATCAGACTTGATATTAATCTGGACATAACTAGACATGATTCGGAGTCACCCCAAATTTTTTGTAGAATTATTGATAATTTTTCTAACTTAATATTTTTATGCAAACATGATTGTATAATTGTTGCCTGCATGCCCGTTCAGTAAAGAACCTCAGTTTTGACCTGATTCTATTTGTCATTGATTAAAACTTATTAAATGAGAATCGTAGCTCTATGTGTCTGGAATCTAGAACATATGAGGATTTTGCAGTTCGGTTTACAAATTGCAAAATATTCAGATTTTCGTACAGCAGCGTCTGAATTCTAGATTGCAGTCCAAAATGTACATCACCCTGCATAATTAGCTGAAACAGTAGGTTAATTTAAGTATTAAAATCTAAGATTAATTATATTGATATTTAAAACTGTTAGCAGTTTAAATATAATTTTTATGAAATGTTTAAATGATTTTGCAAGTTACTTTTGTTTATAAGTATTTAACTCTTACCTGCTGCCTGAACATGAAATCTGTAAAGAATAAGAATTTGAACCTAGTTTCTGTGATTTTTATATATCATGTGTATATGCGCTGGAACCGTCAGAGAGTCTGGTTTCTAGAACTTCTGACGGATCTAGATTTTCTTTTCTGTAGCAACAGAAATTCCAATTTTGGTGCAGCAATGTCCTGCTGTCCAGAATTGAAGTCCTTGTTGTTTCAACATTATATATTTTATTTATGACACCTGAACATGTTTTTCGCCCTGTCTGAACCTATTTTTTGTCCTTGTCATGTTTACCTGTCCCTGTTTGTGCACATTCATGTCTGTGTTGGTAAAATGAATATGTAATCAAGCCAGGGTTTAAGGGAAAGTTTCAGTAGTGGACAATATTGGTAAGTATACTCGGTGGGGGGCTCGTATTTCCTGTCTGTTATCTGTTTATTTATTTATACGATCCTTGACTGCATTATTCCCTACAGGAAGGTGTACTCGGAAGGGGGTCCATATGTCTCATTAGTTTGCATGAATACATGATTACATGGTTCGTGTGTCTATTTATCTGTTTATATGATTCTTGGTTGCATTCTTCCATATAGGAAGGGGTGTTCGGAAGAGGGGGGGGGTGTAAGTCCCATATGTTTCCATGAATCCATGATTACATGATTCATGTGTCTGTTTATCTATTTATATGACGCCTGAGTACATGGCCCTATAGAATTCACCACTAAGTCTAAACGTAACTTGTTTGTATGTATCAACCATGTGGAATGGAACACATGGGTAGTGCATTAGTTAGGATTAAATAAAAGACTTAAGAATAATATTCTTCACATGCACGTTCCTGTTACAAGTTTCATGTTTACTTGACATCTGTTACAAGTTTACCTGTTATCTGTTACTTGACATCTGTTACAAGTTTACAAGTTATCTGTTACTTGACATCTGTTACAAGTTTACCTGTTATCTGTTATCCGATTCTGTCATCTGATTCTGTTTACTTGCTTGTTAGTTATTTGACTCTATTTATTTGTTACATTCCTTTCATGCTATTTCCTATACTCTTGATTCTTGTTTCCTGTTCTGCTTACTGTTTACCTTGTTTCTGTACCTCTTTTTTCTTGTACTACTTGCAGCCCGTAGCTTGCACTAACGGACAGATTATTTCCTGTTTCTCCGTTTCTTTCAAATGATAAATGTATAGGTTTTGGAGATGAGCTACCTACAGGAGTGAGTAACCAAGTGTTCTAAGCTTGACTGGAATCTTTCATGCTTTAGTTATTGATCAGTTTTATTGTTGCTACTTAATACTCTATATTGGGCATGTTGTCTCAGAGTTTTATTGTTTTTTTTTAGAACTTGTTTTATTTGAGGATTATGTATTTGTTTCAAATAATTCTTTTGATTATGAGATTTGATTCATGCATGCATGGATGTATAATTCTTGTATATTTTTGTTTAGTGTTGAGTTGATCCTTACAGCTTATGAATGATGAAAATCATTCGGTGGGCTTTATCACGTACTCATATTTCGTATTCTTTTAGGAAGCGGGGCATCACAGGTTTGACTCTGGCCGGGTTTAACTCAACAATAAAAGGCCACGCAAATCACATGAACAATTGATAATCAACTAGATCTAGATAGTTATTGTCTTGGTTTTGTACAGACCATGGCTCCCAGGAGTGCTTCTACTTCCTTCCCCCGCGATGAACAGCCAGAAATTGCGGTTGTCACACGGTGCTGCTGCAGTTGGTCCAGATGCAGCAGGATCATAGTGAGCTAATGAGGGCCGCGTTGGAAGCCACCAACCGGAACCCTGCTGTGCCCGCTCAAGGAGCTCTTTCTCCTCGCCCTGGTACTGTTGTAGACATTATGAGGCTGCATCCCGACAAGTTATCGGGCACAGAGATGCCACTAGAAGCTGAATAGTGGTTAATCCAGAAGGAGCAGCTGCTGCAGGCAACTTGAGTTGCCGATGTTGACAGTGTGGATGTCGTGAGCATCCAACTGATGGATCTTGCCCACATTTGGTGGAAAGCCAAGTCTGAGTGGCTTGAGCGGCCTATTGCTTGGGTCACTTTGAACCGGAGTTTCTTGGAGAAGTTTTTTCCCAGTATCACCAAGGTGGAAATGGAACAACAGTTTCTCTCCTTGAAGTAGATTGGTTGGTTAGTGCTGGTGTTTTGAATTTTGTTAGGTATTATATATGTGGAATCGTAACATGAAAACTTTCTTAACACAGTGTGCTAAATCCGTGGAAGAGTATGCTGCGGAGTTTACCAGGCTTAGTCGCTTTGCAACCGCTTTGGTGGCAAATGAGGAAGACCGAGCCCGGAGGTTTCTGTTGGGGCTTGACCATGATATCCAGGTGCATTTGGCTGCTCTCCGCCTTCGCACGTATGCTGATGCTCTTGAGGCGGCTCGAGCTCAGGAGCAGGCTTGCAATAGGAGGGCCTATTTAGAGGCCAGTCACGGCCCCTGCCGTCAGGGCAGCTTCCTACCCACCTACTGCTCCACGGAGAGAGGTGATCTGTGACTTCTGCCGGGTAGCTGGGTATGTGCGTAAGGACTGCAGGTAGGCCAACCGCCGATGCTTCAGAGGTGGTGCTAGTGACCACTCAGTTTGGGATTGCCCTCGGGGGAGGCATGGCCAGCCCACGAACTCCTGGTCAAATCAGGCCACTGTTTCCCCCTCAGCAGCAGATTGTTGGTCAGAGGAACGCAGTTCCGAGGAGAGGCCAGGCCTATAATTTGACTGGGGAGGAGGCTGAGACTACAGAGGATGTTGTTGCAGGTATATTGTGTTTTCTCTTATTGTTGTTCTGTTATTTCTTTGTTGTATGTCCTTTCTTGCATTATTCATTCATGTGTTCTTCCTTACTTCATTATTCATCATTCATTATTCATATCCCTTGTTTTTGACTCAATCATAGGTATCACCTTAGTTCATTCTCTCCATGCCCATGTTTTGTTCGATTCTGGTGCGACTCATTCTTTCATCTCTTCCCGCTTCGTGGATCTGCATCAGTTGGCATGTAGTATTATGCCAGCAACTTGGAATACTACTACAGGTGGTGGTGTTGTCATCTGTTCCTGGGAATGCAAGCAGAGCCCTATGGTAATCGGTGGTGCAGATTTTAAGGCTGATTTGATTGTGATCGGGATGTTTGGATTTGATGTAATCCTCAGGATGGATTGGTTGGGCGATTCCTATGCTGTTATTGATTGCAGAGCTAAGAAGGTTGTGTTCAGAATTTCGGATCATCAGGAGTTTGAGTTTCATGCCTGTGAGACACCCCTTGGGTGTGTCAAGAACGTGATTGATCAGGAAGCTTGTGCAATGGAGTTGCACGCGATCTGTGAGGCTGCGCCTCTAGTTGTGCAGGAATTCCTAGATGTGTTTCCAGAGGAATCGCCCAGGTTACCCCCAGACAGAGAAGTGGAGTTTGGTATTGAATTTCAGTCGGCTACGGCGTCAATTTCGAAGAGCCCCTACAGAATGGCACCCGTCGAGCTACCAGAGCTGAAAGTGCAAGACCAGGAGTTGTTGGATTTGGGTTTATCAGGCCCAGTATTTCGCCATGGGGAGCTCCAGTTTTGTACGTCAACAAGAAGGATTGAAGTTGTAGGCTTTGCATTGATTATCGGGAGCTGAATAATGTTACAGTGAAGAATTGGTACCCACTGCCACGCTTTGATGACTTGTTTGACCAACCGGGGGGTGCTTCGGTCTTCTCGAAGCTGGATCTTCGTTGTGGGTACCATCAGGTCTAGGTGAAGGCTAAGGATATCCGGAAGACAGCTTTCCGGAAGAAGTATGGGCACTATGAGTTCTTGGTGATGCCGTTCGAAGTCACTAATGCACCGGCAAACTTCATAAGCTTGATGAACAGGGTATTCTCTCCTTTTCTGGATAGGTTTGTGGTTGTGTTCATTGATGACTGATATGGCTAAAATCATGACTAAATCGGGAATGTTCAAATCGGGCACGGTTCTTAAGGCTCTCAGGGGTAAAACGGTAACTTCCACCACAAAACGGGCCTGAAATGGGTACTAGGCCTTTCTTCAAAGTCCAGTAATCCATGAACTGGTCTGTTTTATTGGGTAAGGGTTGCAACCCATTAGCACCCGTCCCAGATGGATAGAGGGCAATTCAAATTCGGGCTTACGCATAAGGGGCAGTTAAAACAGCCCCGGATATCACGAAACGATTCTTTTGATCCATCCACACCGGGAAGTAGAGATTACTTCTTATCTGGAAACAGATCCGTAAGGCGGTTATAAATACCCCCGTCCTCCCACCATTACCAGGTAATGAATCTTTCCCAACCAAAATGTTTTTCATAATCTTTTCTGATTACTGACAAGAGCGTCGGAGGGTTCGTCGCCGGGATCAACCCCGGTATTTTAAACATTGTGCAGGTCAATGGCAGCAGTGAGAAACCAGTCAAACGCTGGTGGAAGTGTTCAGATTTGACCCATTCGATCCCCTACGAACCCATAAATTCTTCTGGTTGCTCCCACACCAAAATCAGCGAAAATAGTTTGGCGCCGTCCTTGGGAATCACATAGCAATCCGACCCTACTCCATCAGCAAAAGCGGTCCCTAGATATGCCTCCAAAGAAAGGGAAGTCCACGGTATCCAACCGTAGAACCACTCCCATTCCTCCTCCGCCTTCAAAGGCTCTCCCTTTGCCCGTCCAGCTGGTCCAGTCACCAGCCCAGCAGCTCGGGCAACCTATCCTCAACCTGTTCAGCAGCCTGGACAGCCTCTTCCTCAGCAGCCAGGTGTGAGTGAAATAGTCTCTGGAATTATCTGTGGATAGAGATTGACCTCCGAAATTATCGAGGCATGGGCTAATACTCACAGTTTATCTACATCTCATAGTAGTCATCGTAGTTGGATTAGTTGCATAACGAGGGATTTAACCCTATTAAGTGGAGAACGATAAGGGCTTGCACCGAATCTATGTAGAGTGGGATGCATAGAATTTGACAAGTGTGCATTAGAGAGTCAGCATATAGCATTGTGTTTTCTTGACTTGGTTTTATGCATGTTGTTTTCTGTTTTCTTACAAATGACACTTAGTCTAGTTTCACTTGACGTTTTCATGTTCTATTTATTGTTATTTTATCTTATTTTCATTACTGCTGTCGATACATGTTGTTTACGACTCTATCTTTATGTTTTATTTATGTTGCTTTTCTTTTATGTCACTCACACCGTTATGGCTGACCCCTGTAGTTTTGGGGGTTAGGGTTATCTCTAGCCTCATGTTTTACAGGTAGGTACCTATAGCATTGGGATTTGGATGCATGGGATAGAATGATGTTGTGGCTTATGTAAATTGTAAAAGAATGTATTGTAAAAGAAAGAATTTGTTATTCAAGGTGTTTAATTTTCTGCTGTGCTTTGTAAAGAATTAATGTAATAAAAATTGAAAATTTTATCCGTGTTTTGTCAATGTTTACTAGTACAATTGAGATTGATGTTGGGAATTGTGCCACGTATTTCTGAGTTATTATAATGGAAATTCGGGGCGCTACATCACCTTTCTCAAACTCTAGGTCTCTACGGCAAGTCTCGGTGTAGCTCTTTTGTCTGCTCTATGCTATTTGTAACCTTTTTCTGATCAGCTCTATTTTCTCTGAGGTTTGCTGTACTATCTCTGGTCCAAACATCTGCCTCTTGCCCACTTCGTACCAACATACTGGTGTCTTGCATCTTCGGCCATAAAAGCGCGTCGAATGGAGCCATCCCAATACTAGCCTGGTAGCTGTTGATATAGGCGAACTCAACCAGCGCTAGATACTTCTCCCAGCTCCCTCCGAAGTCTAGGATGCATGCCCGAAGCATGTCGTCCGAAATCCGATTTACTCTCTCGGTTTGACCATCTATTTGGGGGTGGTATGTTGTACTGAAATCTGTCCTCGTCCCCAAAGCTGCCTGCTGTTTCTTCCAGAACCTCAAAGTAAACTTTGCATCTTTGTCAGCTACAATGGATACCAGAACACCATGTAGCTTCACAATCTGCTGAATATATATCTCGACCAGCTTCTCTAATGACCATGTCGTCTTAACCGGTAAAAAATGTGCTGATTTCGTAAGTCGATCCACAATCACCCAAATTGAATCGTTACCCTTGAGACTCCTTGGCAACCCTACGACGAAATCCATACAGATGTTCTCCCAGTTCGATTCGGGAATCGGCAATGGCCACAATAGTCCTCCTAGCTTCTGGTTCTCCGCTTTCACCCTGTGACATGTGAGACATCTAGTAACGAACTCTGCTATGTCCTGCTTCATTCCTGCCCACCAATAGACTTGCTTTACATCTCTATACATTATAATGCTGCCTGGGTGAACTGCATGTAGGGTTGTGTATGCTTCCTTCATGATTTCTTCTCTTAGGTTGTCCTTCCCTGGTGCACACAACCGGTCTCCGAACCTTAGCACTCCCTCCTTTAGATTGAACTCTGGAAGCTTTCCATCGTTCACTCGCTCCTTGAGTGCTCAAATCTCCTCGTCCCCTTCCTGACTCTTCATCACTTGGTCCTTCAGACTTGGTTGAAGTTCTCACCGAGCAAGAAGGCTGCCAATCCTTCAGTGAAAATCTCGATGCCAGCTCCTCTGATCTCTTCTTCTAACTCTTTCCTTGCAACTACTAGCATGGAAATGCTCCTTTTCCTGCTGAGTGCATCTGCCACTACATTAGCTTTCCCTGGATGGTACCGGATTTCTGGCCTGATGTCTTCCAACACTTCCAACCACCTAATCTACCTCAGGTTCAGGTCCTTCTGTTGGTATATATACTTCAAACTCTTGTGATCCGTATACAAATCCACCTTAGTCCCGTAGATATAGTGCAGCCATATCTTCAAGGTAGAGATGATAGCAGCTAACTCTAAGTCATGAATTGGATAGTTCTTCTCATGAGGTCGAAGTTGTCTTGAACCATAGGCAATCACCCTCCCTTCCTAGGAATAGGAAAAAGAAAACAAACTCCCGTCAATGCAAGTTATGAGCCGCTTGTAGTGCAGGATACAAGTACATGGGAAAAGATAACTAATAATATGGAATAGGCATGATAATAAAATAGAACAACTAGCATGGCAGATGAACAAGTGTATGTAGCATGTATCAAGTGTTAAGTAAACAAGTATCATATAAACAAGCAACAGGTATCAATTATCATGTAAACATGTAGCAAGTGTCATGTATCAAGTATCAAGTATCATGTAGTCAAGTTCAAGTATCATGTTCAAGTGTCATGGTCAAGTCTTGTAGTTATTACTATCTAGGTAGCACTTCATGTATCCCTCTTTTTACTACATGGTTGCTACATCAACAGTTTCGCTTTAAATTTCATAGTGGCCATAAAGGGTAGTGTACTCAGGGACAAGTATCAAGTAATCGAGCTCCAACCTCCAAGTATCATGTATCATGTATCACGTGTCAAGTTGTGCAAGTGGTAAGTAATCACGTGTCTTGCGTGCAAGTGTCAAGTGATCACCTGTCAAGTATCATGTATCAAGTAATCACGTAGGATTTGTGGATCCCCTTCCGAGTACACATTTCTGAATTATCCACTATTAGATCACGTTTCTGAATTATCCACTATTAGATCTTTCCCTTAATACCCGCTTGGTTATTTTATTATTATTATCAAATAATCATGTGCAAGTACAAAACATGGTAAGAATAACATGTCATGATCAAGTAACAAGTTCAGGATAAAGAATAAACATGTACAGGCGAAAGACAACACATAAAAGACTAGAACAACGAGAATTCCAGTTCAGGACAGTAAGATAGTACTGCGCTAAAACAAGGATTCCCGTTTCTACAAACATGTGAATCTGAATCCGTCAAAGAATCTAGAAAATAGACTCCCGGCCGAATCTAGAAAATATATATAAGTCATATAGTATTTTACAAAAACATAACTCAAAACTAAATTGTAACCAGAAAATATGTTTAGCCAGAAATCAGAAGATCGTATTCAAGAACAGGAAAACAGCATGAAAACTCGATAAATAAATCCACAAAAAATCTGGGGTATTTCCCTATATGTTTAGTAATAGAAAATCAAGTTTCATAATTTTCCAACAAAAACAGAGTAGTCAAGTAAAATCAGAAAACAACAAGATACAATAGTTTTGCAAATCTGGAATAGCAAACACTGCAGTACGAAAACAACAATATCTCACAAACCATAAATCGAAATCCAAATCCGCCAAAAGGGTGATAAAATAGATATAGTAAGATAACTTTCATATTCAGAAATATTTTAGAGACAGTAAGTAGAAATAGGTCGAAAATCAAGTTTTCTACAGAACAGCAAGAAAAATCTGCTGGTATAGTAGTAGTTTGAAAACAAAGAACGGTTTGTAAAACTCATCAAATAAATTCACAAAAATTCTGGGTAAACCCCAATCAAGTCTAGAAGTAATAAGCAAAATTTCAGATCAAAATAATAATTTTAACACCAGAATAAAAATAAATTACTCTTCAGAATTCGTAGAAAACACAATCTAGAAATCTTTCGACACTACTGTAGTAAAATCGACATAACTCACAAACCATAAATTGGAACTGAGATCTGTCAAAAGGTTTGGAAAATAGAAAGAATTCTCTACAGTTCATATTCACAAAATATTTTCAAATACTGATCTTCATAGGGTCTAAAATACTGATCAAATGAGAAAACCAGTAAAACTGAAAATATCGCATATGCACAAAATCCACTAGTTCACATAGAACTCATCCAAACACAACCAAACATAATATAGAGTATACTAGATGTCCAAGCAACATGTTATAAGGTTTCACAAGTCCACAACAAGTCTACCACGAATAACACGAACGAGCACAAGATAACATATGAATAACACGCATATATGCAAAAGGATGAGGTCAATCCTAAGTTATATCATGTCATGTATATCGTGAGACAACTATGGTTAAATCATCATTATAGAGACAAGATCAACAAGGGATTTCACACACAATTGTCTCTAGAACCCAATTACACTACATACGGTATTTAGTACTTGTATTACACAAAGAAAAGAATACAAGTTACTTGCCTTAACCGATGACGAAAACAACTCCAAGCAAGAATAATAGGAACGGATTCCCAAGCAACGAACTCAACGAACACACGAACCAAAAACGAGCAAAACCCACGAACAACCAACGAACCCACGAGCGAATCATGAACGAACGAAACTCAACGAACCAAACTTGAAAACCACACAACTAAAATGACTCGTGCAACCACTCACACGAGCAACCAAAGGGAGAGTCGGGACCACACGAGGTGGGGGGGGAAGAACTCAGACTGCGGGGAGCACGACTGACGCAGTCGCCGTTACCGCGGTGGTCGAGAGAGGCAACACACTTGCGTCTGCTGCAGTCGATCAGGGAGACGGGGGGCGCTGTGGCGGCTCAGTCGAAGAACGACATCAACGAGCTGTTATTATAACAAAAGGAGAGAACGAGGGAGTGCTGGGACCGAGTCGAAGGCTAGCTGGGTCGGGGGGTGCTGTAGGTGGAGGGAAAGCGGAAGAAGATGACGGGGTGCTAGGGCTTGAAATGGAGGTGGCAGCTAGAAGGGGATGAAGATGAATAGCGGCACACAATGGGTTTTTATATGCAGGGAGGATGAATATTATGGTTAGGAGAGTAGGGAGAGGTGGCACGGGTAGGTCTTGGCAACCGGGTTTGGGTTTAAAAACAAAAAAGGGAAAAGGCTTAAGTATACAGTGGGTTGGGTATATAGTTTAAATGGGTTATAGGGTGCAACGGGTATGGGTTTAATTATATATGGTATGGGGATATAAATGAATGGCTTGGTGAATAATAACAGAGTGTAATTAGGTTATGGATATAAATTAGGGTTCAAACAAAAATATAGATAGGGCAAAATGAACAAAATAATAGAAAAAAAAATATAGGGTATGAACAAATAAATAAAGAGGATCAAAATAACAGCTCGACCAAAAGGAACGAAACAAGAGACGGACAAAGAATCAAGAATTCAATTAATAGAAGAGAAGAATGATAGAATAAAAATATATTGAAAATAAAATTCAATATATGGTCCAAAAGAGATACAACTGAATCAAATACAAGGAAAAAAGAAAATACACTCTAAAATACACAAAAATAGAAAACAGGGGTTACACTCAAACAACGAGTTAAGTGTCTTGCTCACCGCTTGAGCTCCATCAACAACTCATTGACTCAAAACAACGAGTTCAATACCCTACTAATCGCTTGAGCTCCATCAACAACTCTTTGGATCGACACAACGAGTTTAGCACCTCGCTTTTTGCTCGATTCCTTCCATCAACCCCTTATTGTCAGGCAATAGGGTCTGCATCCAACACCGGCTTAGAATTGTCTCTCCAAACTTGTCGGGATTAAACGACAAGCTCTACAACCAACTCCGTTTCCGAGTTGTCTCTCCGAACTTGCCGAGATCAAATGACAAGCTCTACGACCAACTTCATCTCCGAGTTGCCTCTCCAAACTTACTGAGATCAAATTACAAAATCTACGTTCAACTCTGTCTTAGAGTTATCTCTCCAAACTTGCCAGAGTAAAACGACAAGCTGTAGGTTCAACTCCGTCTCAGAGTTTTTTTTATAAAAAACTTGCTGCTCGCAAATGACAAGTTCAACGTTCAACTCCGTCTCAGAGTTGCCTCTACAAAACTTGCTGGATGCAAACAGTTACATACTCTTTAGAATCCGCAGTCCAACCGCCATCCGAAGTTTGCTCCTAAAATAGCTCTTCTAGGTAAGTTACATACACAGGATCCAACGATCAATGTTCTCAGCTCCCAGACCAACAGAACACTCATCTAACAATGAAACGCTTGATCAACAAAACAACCGAACAATAAAATGCTTGATCTATGAAAGAGCGGTTCAACGAAATAAGCAACGAGACGTTTGATTGATAATATAAACAAACAACACAACACTTAGCTGACAAAAGAGTGGTTCAAACGAAACAAGCGACATATGTTTGAGCGACAAGTACAAGAAGCAATGACTCATCAAAAGAGATTCAAAACTCAATCTTACTCCTTGACAAAATGAGAGTAACATCAACTAATGTGAACTAGATCATTTTCATCGAAGAATGAAAGACAACAACTTCAAGGATGATCAAGCCCTAGCTCTAACTAAGCTCCGACATCAAAGCTTCAAAAGCATGGATAGCAACACAAGTCCAACTCGATGAAGCTACTCAAAATCACGAAAAGCCTCGAAGACAACAACTGAGTTCACCCCGAGATCAGCCAGCAAACGAACCCGAAGCTCCAAAAATAAAGCTTCAGAACCAAAGCTCCAAACACTACCTTCGACTCAGGCTAGGAAAGAGAAGAACAAAACCCTCCTCCCTTCTTCATCTCCAAAAATCTCCAATCATGTAGCTTCAACCACGGTGTCTTCTCCACTACCTAATATGGAGCTGATATAAAGCTAATATGAAGAGGATTTTTCACAGCAAAGGGGATTGTTCCCAACTTCAAACATTGTTAAAACCTTAGCTCTAAAAAACTCGAAGCTGGCTTCAAACCCATCACCCAAAACATTGAGCTACGGAGATGATTCAAACTTCAACTCAGCAAAGCTCGAAGACTGGCTCAAACCCGACCTAGAACTTCAAACCCTCCAAGATGCCGAGCTCCTTCTTCGCCATTTACGAAGTCGCCGAGTTCCCCTCCTCCTTCGCCAAACTCGTCGAGCTCCTCTTCCCTCGCCGAACTCGCAACACTTCTCGGCGAGCTCCTCCATAGCCTCACCGAGCTCCTCCCTAGTGTCGTCGAGCTCCAACCTCGCCAAACTTGTTGAGCTCCTCCTTCGCCGAACTCATCGATCTCCTCTTCCTTCGCCGAACTCGCTGAGCTTCTTCTTCTTCACTGAACTCGATGAACTCCTTGCTAAACTTGATCTCGCCGAGCTCCTCCCAAGACAATATAGCTTCACTGAAATCCTCCATCACCTCGCCGAGCTCCTAGCTCACCGCAAATGGCTTTGCTGAGCTCCCCTGATCCCCGAGATCCAGGTCCACATTGTCGAGCTCCTATCCAGCCATAACATGTAACACCCCGATTTTCATACTCTGGGAAACCGTGACATAAGCCAGAATCTTTTCTTCAATTAGCCACAATAAACAGAAAAACAGAAAAATTTAAAAAATTTTATTCAGCACAAATGTATTACAAGTTCGAATGTTCAAAAATTGCAATACATTATAACAGTATTACAATAATACCTTTACAATCCCAAGTGTTACAAGTTTCAACAATTTACATTAGAGTACAATGAATAAAGAACAACACTTGGTATTTTACTTGGATGCTTCCCCAACAATAAACAAATTACAACAATGAATAAATTACAATAATTGTTACAAATGAAATTATAATATATATTACAGCAGGAAACTTAAATAAAGTTAACTCCTTGCTTCTCTAGCCTCGAGTCTTCCTGAATCATGTACCTGTACTTCTGCAATCCAATACCTATTGAAGTAGGGGACGTTAGTACATATATTGACGCTTTAAAGCTGATAACTAGCAGCAAATCTCAACAGTAGCAGACAAATTGATGAAAAGAGAAACGTGTATAAATATATGATGTGTCAGTGTATTATATGACTTATACTCTAATGCAAGATTTATTAATGCAAGGATGCTCTTATTCTAATGCAAGCAAGACTCTAGGACCGTATGCAGCCCATACTACATACGTCCCATATCAAGCTGTTTCTTCATATATAGGGATTTGAACCTGCGTTATGAATTTCTAGCTTCGTACACAACTTGTTCCTGATAGATACAACGTGACTGATGAGGTTGCTGATGTGGTCAAGTCCTACCAATTCAGTATGCTCATGGTGTCTATATTTGCTACTACTACCCGGCGTACCAGACCTCACTTAAAAACTAGACGAACCTTCAGAGGTAACTACAACACAGGTTAGCTCGAAGCATCCCCTGTGGCCCCCTAGCTCATAGACTGTAGTATATGGCCTGTTTGCTTTCCCGGCATAGAACCTGATGGAGTTCTGGGGGTCCATCCCCTATCTCTGCCCGCCCTTATCATGGCACTTCAAGAATTAACAGTGTGAGATACGCAACCCGTGCTCCCAACTGGTGAGAAGGCACCGCATGCATCCCTTTGACGGGAAGGTACTACCCAATAACACCACCTAGTGTCGGCCTATAGGACTAGTTGGGTCATAATGTATCACCCTTAACACCAACACTTTCCCTTTGGCGAGAAAATGATAATAAATATAGGTTAAGTAGTAATAGCCATAAGTTACTATCCTAACAATGTCACTAACCCTAAACAACCATAGGGATGACAACAGTACTAACACAACATGCTAGGTCTTAAGTTAGACTTCGCAAGGAAACTCTACTAGGCTGCTTAATCTAGACTTTCCAGAATCTCCAAGGATCTGGTTCACGGCCTATCGTTCCAAGACCCGGCAATACGAATGTATTTGCATGCTACTACCTTGAACTTGGATTTTTTCAACCCTCTGGTCCGCGATCAACCAACTCGGTTAAGATCTGACGGTACACACGAAGTGACTCATCCACAGTCCCTTAGGAGTAAGGTAAACACACGTCTTGATGGTCGATAGCCCCTAGGGCAGTAATATCACCCTAAACGAGCACAATAAACTGCATACTAGCTAATATGCTACATACGAGTAAACAAAACAAATACAAGATAAACAACTATGTATGGAACCAACAACTATATACGAGCCTAATAAGCTGCGTATGAGACCAATAGCTACATACGGGATGGGCGAGCTGCGTATGAGAGAACAACATATATACGAGCCAAATAAGCTACGTATGAGACCACAACTACATACGGGCTAGGCGAGCCGCGTATGTGCAACCCACATATAAAAATAACCATACAGGTATTCTAACAACCTAGAAGCAACCAGATTTGCTTAATGGCAAAACTTGATCTTCTATAATTAGAAGCAACAGAAGAATCTACTAACAATCTAAAATAGGCATACTACCAACGAGAAGTCCAAAAGCGACATAAAACCTTCCGACAGCCTAGAAGCAACTAGTGCTACGCTTATCGAAATTCGACAAAATTAGACTTTTTTTAGAAAGGTGAGAACATCTCCTAAAACATCCTAGTTGATCACTTTTTCAGCATCTGTATGGAATCCAAAATCTGGTCCATCGAACACACGCAAACAGTTTAACCAAACTGCGGATTTTCAACGAAAAGTTGAAACTTCTACAGCTTTTAACTTTTGCTCTACTTATCGGATTCGAACCAAATCATACTTTCTAGAAAGGTGGGAACATATACTACAACTCTCTAGTTGACCACTTTCTCAGATTCCGTAAGGAATTCCAAATTTTTGACCTCGAACACACGCCAACAGTTAACCAAAGACGAGCCAAGCTATAACAAAGCTGAAACTTTGAGAGCTTGTAACTTTTGATCTACTTGTCGGAATCTAACGAAACTGGACAATTTGAAAAGGTGGGAACATCTACTAAAACTTCTCAGTTGACCAATTTTTTAGATTTCGTAAGGAACTAAAAGTTGCCTACCCATCGAATACACGCAAATGGTAATAAAACAGCAGATTTGACAAAGGAAAACTTAAACTTTGAAAGACTATGACTTTTGTTCCACTTATCGGAATTGAACCCAAGAGGGCAATTCGAAAAGGTGAGAACGACTACTACAAATTCCTAGTTGGTCGGCTCCTCAGATTCAGCGAGTAAGACACTCAAAAACTACAGGAATCAAGACAGATACAATTCCAACCCGGCAAATACACAGCCAAGCTGAAAACTTTCAAAGCCCATAACTTCTAGTCTGCTTATCGAAATTTAGCACGAGAGGCCAATTCGGAAAGGGAAGAATGTCTACTACAACTTCCTAGTTGGTCTCCACCTAAGATTCAACCATTAAGTCACTCCAAAACATCAAAGAGTCAAAACAGCAAGCACACTCAGCTCAAAGCTGGTTGCTGCATCTTTCAAATACCATAACTCCTACCCTGATTATCAAAATCTAGCCCGAGAGGCCAATTCGGAAAGGGGAGAATGTCTACTACAACTTCCTAGTTGGTATCCACTTCAGATTCAACAGGTAAGATACTCTAAAACCTCAAAGAAGCAAAATAGCAAGAACCCAGTCAAGACAGCCAGTTGTTGTACTTTGCAAACGGCATAACTCCTACTCCACTTATCGAAATTTAACCCAAGAGGTCAATTCGGAAAGTGGAGAGTCTCTACTACAACTCCCTAGTTGGCCCGAACCTTAGATTCATCAAGTAAAACCCTCAAAATGACAAAGAACCAAAACAGCAAGCATCCTGTCAAACAGCTTGTTGCTGTATTTTTCCAAGACCATAACTCTTATTCTGCTTACCGGAATTTAACCCGAGTGGTCAATTCGGAAAGGGGAGAGTCTCTAATACAACTCCCTAGTTGGTCCAAACCTCAGATTCAACCAGTAAGACACTCAAAAGTATCAAGCAACCAAAACAGCAACGTTCAGCCAAACAGCTAGTTGCTATTTTTGTAACGGTCATAACTTTTGCGTCTCTTATCGGAATTTAACCCGAGAGGTCAATTCGGAAAGGGGAGAACGTCTACTACAACTTCCTAGTTTTTCTCCTCCTCAACTTTCGAGAGGAACCCCAAGTTTTATCCCCTTGAACCTACTGTGACGCTAACCCCAAAATAGTGAGCTCACTGTTTTGACTTGAGACTCGCTGTTTTGGGGGAAACGCTCGTTTCACCCATCAAAATGGCTCCGAAAAATCCCCAAAATTTTCGGGTCAAGATTTTACATTTAACACATGTAAACAAAATCAAGCTTACAACCATAAAAATTGTTTCTTTAAGCTTGATTTTAGTGTTCTACCACTTCTAACTTTGCATGCTCTTTACTCTAGTTTATATGCACATAAAACCACTTCAATACAATAACATACAACCAAAATAAACCTAATAATACATAAAACAAATATGAGATGAGAAACCCCCACCTTGAAGACTTGTAGGAAGAACTTGCTCTTCTCCTTGCTCCTTGTTCTTGCTCCCTTCAATAACTCCACCATGATATCAAACACATGAAACCCTAACTCTCTTTCTTTTGATTTTGATCTCTCTTTTCTTCTGTTTCTTTCTCAATCTTTATCTAACTTTTTTTTCTTCTAAAATAAAACTAAGCAATGAAGGAGAGAAGGAGAAGGAGAAGAGATGGAGAGACAAAGAATGGATTGCCTTCTTTGTTTGAGGCCGGCCAAGGGGAAGAAGGGGGGATGTGGGGGAGGAGAGAGAGAGCTTGTGGATGAGAGAGAGCTACTTGTCTCTCTCTCTTGTGACTCACAAAATTTGTAATCTTTTTGCAAATTTAAATTGCAATTGAACCCAATTAAATTGGAAATTAACACCCAAATCAGTTCTAACCATTCATCTCATCAAGATTGATCAAGAATAAGAGATATTTTTTCCAAATCACATACTACATGATTTCGTACAAACGTACGAAATCGATATTGTACATATATGTACATATATCTTTCTATACAGAAAATTTTTATTAGTTAAAACGAATAATCTGTACAAAAATTATTTAATTTCGAGAAAATAATTTTATTACCAGTTCGGAAGATTTCCAGTATCAATTGATACAAACAGTCATATATCGACTAGTTTATAGGTATAGATACTGTTTATTAACAAACCGGGTGATATCCACCAAAAATATTTCGTTTCTGAAAATAATAATAAAATAATAATTTTTTATATCTGCCCGGAATTTTCCAGACATTTTTTTCAAAAATGCATTTTTCAAGATTTTGCACAAGTGTACAAAACTGATACAATACCTATATATACATACTAGTATATATGTCTAGGTAACTTTTTAAATGAGGAAACCAAGTAATTTCTATTAAAAATATTTTAATTTAAAAGTAATAATTTATGCAATATAATATCCGTCCGGGATATTACATAACAACATCGTAGCTCACCCACAGTAACTTTGCCAAGCACATGGATGATCAGAGCCATGCTCACTGATCTCGAACTTTCCTTAAGAGGTTTCGCCAAGCTTGCAACTAACCAAAGCGATGTTCGCCAAGCTCGTAGCTCGCCCAAGGTGACTTCACCGAGCTCCATCTGTAGCACCCCGAATTTCTAATATAATATCTTGGAAAATCTGTGGCACAATTCCCAGCATCAACTTCAATGTAATAGTACACATAGCCCAAAAATACAGATAATTTTTATTTCAAACTTTTATTACAACAATCTTTACAAACACGGTGGAAATACAAAACACCTTGAATTACAAACTTTCTTTTTACAGCAGTTCTTTTACAAATTTTACACAAAAGCTCTATTACATCAATTTATCTCAAGCATTCAAACCCCCAAGCTCTATGCAACAGCAACCTGTAAAACATGAGGCTAGAGATGATCCCTAACCCCCAAAACTAAAGGGGTCAGCCATAAAGGTGTGAATGACATGAAAACAAACAACATAACTAAATCATAAAACACTGAGTCTTCAACAACATTTATTAACAACAATAATAAATGAATGAGAAATAACAAGTAAGTAAAGCATAAAAATATCATGGAATGAATACAACAAGTGCAGCTAGACTAAGTGTCAAGTGTAGGAAAAACAGGAAAAACACAAGCATAAAACCAAGTCAAGAAAACATAATCTATATGCTGACTCTCTAATGCATACTTGTCAGATTCTATGCATTCCATAGTATATAGGTCTGGTGCAAGTCCTTAACGATCTCCACTTTATAGGGATAACCCCTCGTGTTATGCAACTAATCCTACTACGGTGATGGGAAACAAGATCCAGAATACTCCGCGAATAGGCACCATAGCCCTCGACGCGCAAGCATCATGTAAGATAGCTCAAAAACAACCGGAGAATCATCTCCCAAACCCGTGTACCCCACGAATAGGCTTGCAAGGCCCTCGACGTGCAGATACACCAAGTACATTCCGTGAATAGGCCTGCTGACCCTCAACACGCGAATGCACCCTGCATGCTCCGTGAATAGGCCTACAGACTCTCGACACGCGAACACACAAATGTCCTCTCGAGATAGAACAACAAACAGTCCTGGAACGCATCCGTTGGACTAACAAAACCATGAGCCTATACTTACTTTTTCCAAGTTTCATCACATACCCACTAGTGCCTGTCCTTAAGTTGATTATTATTAAACCACCAAAAATCCTCATCTCTAGAGTTAGTGTATCCTACCGGACTTAAATACTCAACAACAACTAAACCAAGACCCCCCAGGACTAACTCAACAAATCTCAACTGCTGGTTTACAGGACTCCCACTCAACTTCTAGAGATCTCAACAAGACCAAACTTCCCAATCCATCGTCAAAACGATCATAGGGAGAAACCTCTCCAATCAACAAAACCCAAATCTTTATAAAATTCTAAAATCCAAATCCATCAATAAAATATCTTGAAAACATATGTTCTGTAGAAAGAATAATATTTAGAATAGTAAGTTATAGATCCAAAAATATTTAAAGAATCAATCGTTTAAGGAACATCTGGAAAACTCAAGAAAAAGCATCAGAATTAGTCGACTGCAAAAGATCATCAGTCGACTGTCCAGAGCGAAAAACTAACATCTTTAAGAAAATAAAATCTAAGTATTTACAATCGACTGCTAATTGTCACCAGTCGACTATCCAGAGCGAAAATTCAATATTTTTAAAAAAATAATACTAAGTGTTGACAGTCGACTTGTAAAAGACACCAGTCGACTGTCCAGAGTGAAAAATACAATAACTTCGAGAAAATAATTCTAAGTGGTACCAGTCGACTGTTAAGGTCCTCAGTCGACTGTCCAGATAAAATTTCAAGAAAAACTAAGGAACATAGCAGCCGGGTCGTATTGGTCGACTGAGAAGTCATACCAGTACTGTCGACCTACAGATTGTATACTTTTGGTTGTGCACATTCAACCGTCACGAAGATTTACTTTACAAAAACGAAATCTATAAAAGTATATTTCTGATATGATCAAATACAACTTATAGGATACACAAAGATCCATAGAAACCAATCAAAACCACTTGAATAGATAAAATAACTTTTTGATGAACTTCTTCAAATAAACCATGAATATGTGCATATATCAAAATTAGAGTTCTTAAGAAATCAATCATACATCAAAATAACTTAATTTTTTTTATATTCCAAACCATATCAATACCAAAATATTCAGATTTAAACTTAGCATTTGAGAAATCCAAATTCGAACAACATCTTTCATAAAATCACAAATCCCCATTTTAGTCATCATAACTCCATCCTCATAACATGGTCTTTTATTCCATTATTCATTCCTAAAATTCCTCAAACTTAAACTTAATCTCAACCATTCTCAATAGTTGACTCAAAAACAAAATTTATCATCAACATGGCCAAGTTGCATTCATCCAACTCGCTAATAGTTCCAAAAATCTCATCTTTAATTAATTAATGCATAATATCCATCATACGCAATCAAATCAATAATCCAAAAGAAAAAGTCTACTCACAATTTATATTAGATTGTCCAACAAATCTAAAATCATTCACATGCAAATATCTAGGGTTCTTCTCAAAGATTCAATTTTTCATTCATCCAACATACATATTCATACCAAACTCTAGCATGCTTTCTAATAGATGAAATTCAACATCCAAAATCAATCAAAACATTCATATCACTCTCATACAACATACACAAATTAAAAAGAAAAATAAACAAGTCACTCACATACATAAAACAAAACAACAAAATAATTATATCACTCACCTCAAATGAAGAAATCCAATCGAATAAGCAAAACCCTTCTTTGCAAAATCCAAGATCTTCTCTTTCAATCTCCAAGAAAAATAAAAAATAATAAACCTTGTATTGTGCAACGAAAGACGGCTGCACTTCCACCTTTTATATAGGCCGGAATTGAAGAATTAGGGTTTGAAACATATTTGCAAAATAATCCTTTCAAAATATAACTTTACATATATAAACCTTTCTTTATAAAATAGTTAAAATAAGTTAAATAAATAAAAACCAAATCAAATTCTTTTACTACTGAGTTTTCCAGCAATCCGGCACAGCCCAAAAATAAAGAAAATTCGGATTTGCACTCAGGATGACAATTTTGCACAAAAGTCTCTCTTTTTGTAATAATTGCAAATACATCAAAAAATATCCGTAAAAATCCAGAAATTTCAGAAATAAAATCTAATAATACATATTATATTTTCCAATAAAAATATCTGACTTTTACTTTCCAGGAAAACATTTGCACAAGATCCAACATAAATTCTATATTTTCAAAAACACCATATTTGTTTAAATCTTTACCAAATCAACTCTAAATAAAATTTAAATATATTTTAATTTCAATGATGACCATGGAAAGCCCAAAAATCAGTAAAAACAAATTTTCATAATTTATTTGAGATCCAAACGGCTTTTTACATAAAAGCCCATCTCTTTCGAGGTATTTATAAAAATAGTTTGTTTACTCAGAAAAACCCCAAAATTTAGAATATACTCTATTATAAGTAGGAGAATTTATTAAAAATATAGAATTAGATATTTACACCAAAAATATTTGCACGTGTTTCGCACGTGTAAAAGATAAATCTTTAGAAAAATATTTATTAAATCTCCCGAAAATCATTTTAATTCATTTTCTAATCTCAAAAATAGTATTTAAAAATACGGGGTACTACACCATCGCCTAAAAGGAGGTCAGCGAGAAGATCAGAGTAGAGAAGAAGAAGAGGAGCACTACAAAATGGTCGGCCGCCTAAGGGGTGCTCGCTGTCCACGACAGCCGTCAGATCACTCAGAGCTCACATGCAAGCGTTACTAGCCCACCAGATGCAGCCACATCACGCACTTCTCCCCTACTGCCCACTTCAATTCTTGGCCACTGGATCACCTATAAAATCACGTTCAATCATGATATGCAAATGATTGTGCCATATCCCCCATCGTTACTCCTACTGCCCACTTCAATTCTTGGCCATTGGATCACCTAGAAAATCACGTTCAATCATGATATACAAACGATTGTGCCACATCCCCCATCATCACTACAGCACAATCAAGCCCGTATGATCTCATCAGCGGGCGAGCTACGCCTGATCAACGCCTCTATTTACTCCAAAATACGCAGAGGTCAAATAAATTAATAAAAAATCCTCAAAAACAATTTTATTTCAAAATTTTAATTAAAAATTCCAAAAATATTTATTAGATTCAAAAAATAAATTAAAATTTATGAAAAATAATTTAAATTGGAATTATTAATTAAAAAATTCAAAAAAAGTCAATTATTGATTGGGGGAATTTTGTTTAAAATCCGAAAAATTATGAAAAATTCCAGAAAAGTTCAAAAAAATCAAGGAAAATATTCGCCACCTCTAGAATCCTCTGATTAGTTCTTGGTATCGCCAATCAACCCTGAAAGTTAAGATTGTACCCCAAAATTTCGAAATAAGGCAAATTACATTCCGAAAACCAAGAAAATTGTCTTCCGGGAGTGAGGGGCTTATGGTAATGGTAAAGGTAACAAATCCGGGTTATACAATTCCAGCACAGATCTTAAATCTTCTACAGACAGATTAATCATAACGAGCCTATTTAACAGGTCTGAGCCTTCTTAGGCTCATCTACAAGTCATGAGCCACATTCAATCCCATTAAAAGCAACTGGGCCCACTAGGAGAGACACCCAGCCTATGAGAGCTGTAAATCAAATCTCTTATCATCAGACAAGAGAGTTTTATCTCTTAAGGGGAAGAATCAATAGGAGATAAAGAATTCATGTAGATCTAATGGGTCAATATCAATCTCTTAAACTATTTTTCTGGCCTTCCTCTGTCACAAGATAATCAGAAAATTTGTAATTCCTCTTTCAAACTTTATTTCTCTCTCGGGTTTTGACTTGAGCATTGGAGGGTCTGTCGTCGGGGCCACTCCCAGTGTTTCAAGCTTTTTGCAGGTCCGTTGGCCACGTCAGCAATCGTCGGATTCAGATCATGGTGTTCAATCAATGATCCTGGTCGACTCTCGGGAGCTCTAACAACCTTTTTTCGGCGACGATCAAATTTTAGATCTTTAATAGTTTTCTTCAAATATAAACTCACTATCTGTTTGCTCCATCCCTTAGGTAGTGTTCTTTTTCTCCTCTTATAATTGATTTACCTCTTGTAAGAGGTGGTCCCCCTCTTACAAGAGTTTTTTGAGTGTTCTTTTTTTACCTCTTATAAGAGATTTCTCCCAAAATTGCTTCTAAACCTAAATGGCTTCTACTAGCCTCTTTCAAAATCTTAAAAGTCTTCTATAACTTAAAATGACTACACTACCCCTAAATTAATGACACCCGGTTTGACAAATTCTAGTGAGCTGTACATATCGATAATGCATAAAATTTTATCAAACCACCTATGTGTTCATTCTAATAATGTACAGCTCTGTCTTCACCACCTATGTGTTCATTCTAATAATGTTAAAAGACCGCACAATAGACCAAATTCTCATATTTCAAATACAGACTCTGGTTTATTCGAACAAAAACTGGTGTTAATTTTCTATTGCATAAACTTAGTTACATGCATTGACATTATGTAAGCTTATGAATGGTTTTCATATTAGCTGCCTCATGAAGAGTGCCCTTTTCAACATGGTCCCACCATTTGAGCAAGAAGTTATCGACAACCAGCCTGAACCAAGGTGACAACGTTATGCCACCCTCTCCAGCATCTGCTTTCCTCAATAGCTCCTTCAGTTGTTCTCTATCCACGTACTTAATGTCAGCAACCTCATCGGGGTTTGGATTCACATTCACATCTCGCACGATGAACAATAAGTAATCGACTGCAATGAAGATAACAAAGAAAGAACGAAAGAAGGTGGATTATTAAAAAGATAACATTTCATCGGATTATATAAATAGAGAAATTATATAGTAAGGACAAAAATGTCTAAAAGTAGAAAAAAGGCTCTTGTAAGAGGTGAAAAAAAAACATAAATCTCTTATAAGAGGTACTTATAAGAGGTTATTTTTATATAAAAGAACACCTCAAAAAGAGGCTCTTATAAGAGGCTCTTATTGTAAAGGCAAAAAAAAGAACAGTCTCTAAAATAAGCAGCAACACATATACAATTCTTGCTTGCATTGCACTTTTCAAGCGAGGTATCTGCTCGAACCATACCATGATTCAATATCTATTATATTTGTTTTTGGTTAATTGACTACTGTTTTTGAATAAATCTTCGAGATCAATTTCTCTTGTCATTCAGAGAAATTCAGTGAACTTTTCTATAAGGGAAAAGCACTTCCTGAGAATGTTCTAGGCGTTCTATGAGTCGAAGATTTCCTTCTATTCTTCCAATTCTTCCATCATTGAATTTAAAGAATTTTGCAAATTCTATAAATTCGTTAGTCCGAATGTTTTTGAGATCACAAATGCCAATTTGTGAAATTATTGATTAGAGCTGTTTTTCAGAGGGTGTGTTTCCTCTGACTATATAATATTTCTTCAGAGTTAGAGATGAAGAAGCTTAAGCGTTGCTATATTTAATCATGTTATATGCATTTCCACTTTCTTTTTCAAAGCCTTCATTTTATTATTCTATCTTTTTATCATGTTGTAGAGTTGTTTTTTCTAATTATGAAAAGCGAAATGATCCGGCCTTGTTCCTTAGGTACAGTGTCTTCCACACATTATTTACTTTGGTGTACAGATCAGAGTTAATGGCCTTCAATTCTTCATTATACCATTTTGGAGGATAGGATTTTGTATCCATACTAATGGTGTAGATGGTCTCGGTAGAGTGCCACTAAATCTGGGAAAAATAAGTAGTAACTTCTTTCTTTGATATAGTAGTATCTTTATTTTTTGCATCGGCAGATGCTTCCATGGAATTTTATGCAATGTCAATAGCCATCCTTTTGCTTCTTAAGACAGTTGTCCATACTACTGTTTTTAATTTCAAAGCTTCTTCTAAACTTTTAACTTCTTTAAGAACTTTAGGATCCATAGGTTATTTTCATTTATGTTTTTTCCGCTCTATAGTACCTGGTTAAGAAGCAACAAAAATATTTTTATGTTTATGAATATATTCAATAAAAGTTTCTTATCGCTCTTCTAATGAAGAAGAGAATACATCATTTATGTAGAGAGTAATACATGGCAAATGTCTAAAGATACTATCCTTTTTTAAAAAAATTTAAGCCAAAAGGTATTACCATGTATAATTTGTTGCCAATGGTTTTTATTTACTTTTATTTACCCGAGGATTTTCAATTTTTATTTGATTTTCATTTTTAATCTCACGAAGCTATGCTGCATGTGGATCAAAGAAGTTATTGTTAGGTTTTGTGAGAAATTAACAATTGGGAATTAGGGTTTTATCTCTAGATCTAAGTTGCTTGAGATATTCACCCTAGGTATCAAGATTGGAATACCTAGACTGCTATCACAAGCCAGTATTTATTCCTAAATACTGGTTTGGGTATCGGGTTATAAGCCCACAAACCCGCGTTCCAATATCCAATCAATTGTACGTTCATTACACGTGTTACACATATGCACGTGCTATATTTATATAGAGAGAATATACCAATATATCCAACAATCTCCTCCTATATTCTCAATATATAAAGTACAGGATTATCTCATCAGATCAGTATACAACTGACTGGCTGATAGCAGTCCATAAAGGAAAAGCATCATAAAGGTATAGTTTCATGAGAACCAATAAAATTATAAACTGAATAGTTCAATTAAGACTAAACCAATATAATTAAATAGTTTCAAACCATATCCAATTCAGAATAGTTCACAAAGACTAAACCAACTGGAATAATCTGTCATAGTTTCAAAATCAAACAAAGCAAATAAACTTCAAGAACAGAATATGAGTTTTAAGCTCATGAACATAAGAGTCTTAAATTCAACAGAAGTTTTACCAAGCAAGTGACTAATTTATTCTCAAAAGAAATAAATTGAAATTCTATCCTTGCACACTGCTTTATGTTTACTCCTCCATTTTGAGTAAATCATTATTTTTGAAATCTATGTTGACAGATTCAACTCCTCCATCTTTGCTAGCTTATTGAAAACAAGAATATCAAGAGATACATCTCTAAGAATTCCAACATATTTCATAAAGTATCTAGTTCCACAAAAGAACTTAGTACAATTCATAATTAGCTTAGCAAAAATGTATCGCAAGCATCACAATCAAGTATCTTTAATAAGTAAAGTACATGAACTTTATAGTTTCTACACAAGAACCATACTATGTTTCATATTGGAATGAAAAGACTGCCGTTTCAATCATGGTTTAACATTGAATCATCAAAATTGGAATGAAACATGTAACCATAAAAGACATATCATCAAAATTGGAATGATATTTAGGACAATATAATCATCGGAAACACATCGACAAGTTTTCATGTTTCGTATTGGAATAATATGATTATTCTAAGTAGATTCCTAGATATATAATACCATCAAAATTGGAATGACATTATATATTTGTGGAATTTATGTCGAATCATCAAAATTATCTAAAACATGTCAACTGCCTAAAATTGATGCTTAAGTTTGAACTTCTCTATGGCTCCAATTGGATTCTAAATTTCAAAACAACTTGGATGTTAAAGCTTTTTACTCAATAGCTTTTAACTCCACTTTCCCCCACAGTTTTGATAATTAGATCACTTTCAAGTCTCTTAGCAAGAACATTAGCCATACTTGTCGCAATTGCACTTTATCTATGAGAAAGTTCAACTAGGCTTCTTTCAGCCTTAATATACTCCTCTTACTATTATAGAGTGAGTTATGAGCTACAGTGCATTGTAGCTTGATAGTCGCATAACAGAATTAGAGAGTTACTTAAACTTCTAAATGGATAACTAGCAACAATTTCTTCAATCCACTCAGCCTTTTTCCCTGCAGAGGATTACACGTAGAGGTCTGATTTCATGGATGATTGCACAGTGCATGTTTGCCTTTTGTTTCCATAACATTTCTGTTTTCTCCTAGTGTAAACACATATCTACTAGTTATCGACTTTCACTAAATTCTGAGCATCATAATGCATCAGATCAGCCATTCATTCGAAGAATGACTAGAGTATCATAAAGCAAACTCTTGAATACCACTCAGGTATCTCATTAGCCTCTTAAGGGCACTCAAATGTGTATGGGATTATTAGGGAATCTGCAGATCATACCTACCTCAAAGGCTATGTCTATTCTAGTGCAGATCTTTGTATACATGAGACTGTCAATTCCTTTAGAATGATCTACCTGTCTCATAGTTGTACCATCATTAGGTGTCAACCTTTTATCATAATCATAAGGTGTTTCAAAACACACTTTCAATCACTATATCCCCACTTTTGAAACACATTTTGATTTGATGAGTTTGGCTAAGAGTTATCCCTTGTCAACTGAAAACTCACCCTTATACCTATGGTGTCCACAGTACCTAGGTTTTCGTGTTGAATTCTTTGGATAGCATAATTTTAACTTCATTTATAATAGAGAGGTCACTTCCAAGAACTTGCATGTCAACAGAACAAGCAAATAATAGCCACTATATTTGACACACCACAAAGTTGAAGGCACTGATCTGAATTACTTGATTCTTATACTAGGCTCTTTTAAAAATTTGTCAAATTATTTATCTGTTGGCTATACATGTTTTAAGAACATACAATGATTTTACTATATTGTAAATCTTGTTCACTAAACATATTAGTTCAAAACTTTCCAGTACAAAACTGTTCAGTACAAAACATCAAGTACAAAGCCTTTTAATTATCCTTTATGAATGACAAAATTTTCAATAGATGTAAGGGTAAGAAGAATACTTATTGTAGCAAAATGACAAACATGTGAGTAGACATCAAATAAATCTACCCCATTTTTCTCAGTCAATCTGTTAGCTACTAAAACGCATTAAAATTGCTACTGAACAATCAAAATTAAGTTTCTTCTACAAAACCCCACTTACTTACTATAGTTTTAGCCCCTTTCGGCAGATCAACTAAATTAAAGTATTATTGTATGACACAGAATCATCTCATTGTCTACTAAAGACTCTTCTTAGCTCATTTGTCATTCAAGTTTTCAAGTGTCAGTAAGGCTAGTTCTTGATTCCAACTGTGAATCATTGAACATGTCTGTAGGACTAGATTATTTCATACATTTATCTTTGATGAACATATCTTCAAAGAATTTTGCAAATCTAGATTCTTCTAACACAAATTAGATAGATCCAACATCTGTCCACAGAGCTACATTTTGCACTTTCTAAGCACACAAATATTTGTTGTAGGTCCTACTTTAGACCTTCTAGGATCATGTACTCTAACAAATGTATCACAACACAAATTTTCACTTTAACAAAATTATTTGTGTTTTCATACCATGATTTACAAGGTGTATTCAATTTAGAGTGTAGTAACACATTAGAGATATGATTAACAATACAACATCACTCATAATTACACAAGGCAAACAACAGTCAATAATATAGAATTCAACATTTCACTAAGTGTTTGATTCTAACTTTTATCAATACCGTTTGACTATTGTAAGTAGAGTGCTCTAGAGATTATGCCCAATGCAAACTTCTCTAAAGTTGTTAAAACATATTCACCACCTCTATTAAATCTGAACCCTTGATTTTTAGCATTTAACTATGATTTTTAATTCATTAAGAATAACAAGTGCTTCATTCTTCACATATATAACAGACTTATATTAATCATCTACAAAAGCGATTAAATACTTCTGACCAACAATCGTCTCATCTAGTCACAAAGCTACTGAGATCACAAATATCAGAATGTATTGACTCAAGAAGTTGTGTGCTCCTAGAGACCATACTAAATGATTTTCTAGTGATTATAATCTGAGCACAACTTTCATATTTGTCATATTTTAATGGAGTGTCATTTAGTAGGGTTATGAGTTTTAACAAGAACAAACAATTTAATATATAGTTCATAGTGATTCTAAATTTCAAAACAACTTGGATGTTAAAGCTTTGACTCAATAGCTTTTAACTCCATTTCCCCACAGTTTTGATAATTAGATCACATATTCTCACAAACAATTGAGTATATAGTTCTCAAATCTTAGCCAATTATGCTATGTTCAAGAACACAATTAGAACTATTATTATTAATTGTCTCATTTGTTAAACTCAACATATACATATGATTGACAATATATGCACTTTATAAGAGTTAATACAAAATTACTCTATCACATTTTTCAAAAATTATTTGCTTTCTCTAATGGTTCTAACAATGTCCACTCGCTCAAACACATTGAGCAAAGAGTTCTTTCCTTTACTCGTTCTTCATCATCTTCATAACGCTAAATGAGATAATGACTCATATTATAATTCAACTTTGCACACACAGTACAATGAACGAGAGGGAACACAACGTAACTAGTAGAGTCATATTCTACATTAAGAGATGCTCTCTCCTAAGTTACAGACATTTGTTATACATCTTATACAATTTTATTTTATTTTAAATTTTAGAGAAGCAAATATGTAATTTCACACAAACTGCAAACAATGGATTTGTCAAAATATCTATACACATAGTATGATAAAACACTTAACAACCCTAAACATGCTAGTTTTCTAGAGCGAGAATAACTATGATTTAAAGCTCTCAATCATATGATCAAACGCACAAAACGTTAACACATTCATCACATGAAAAATATTGAGAAAATTAAAGTAGATCATACCGACACTTCAAGTTAGAAGTGTTTTTCCAAATTCGATGGAGAAGCCTGCGTAGTGCAGACTTATCATACCATGATGCAAATCCATCGACTCCAACATACACAATTTGTAGGTAACATTAAAGTTCCTACATTCATCAAATTGTTAAAGATTAGCCAATTAAACAAATTATTAGCACAATCTAATTCTATAATTCAAAACATAATTTTAGAACGAGTGTTTTGAACTTCCAGCACATAGCAAAATATTTAACAGGAATTTAATACGAGAAAAGTAAAGAACTTATCTTTCACTGTCTCTTCCCCTTCAATTGATTAGACTCATGTCTGTTGGGAACAAATCAAACGACAAACCATTCTGCACCAAAGAGACCCTGCATCAAACATATTGTGTGCGTCTAAACAGATTTGATAATGAGATACTAAAATCTCTGCCTTTGACCCCGAACACCAAACACCATGATGAACCAATCAGCAAATCAAATCAGAACAGATCTGATCTCTCCTTCTTCCCTTCACTGTCTTCTTCAAAGTAGGGTTCCACACACACACAAACCCAATCTGCCAAGATGAAGAAGAGAGAAGATGAACGGAGTCGGCGCCTGAGGAGGAGGCCGCCGTCGACTGCAATCGGAGAAGAGAGGGGGTGAGAGCGGCCCCGGTGAGTCGAGGCCCGTTGGGTTCGCGCGACCCCGGCGTCAGGAGCGGCGAAGGAACCCAGCGACTCCTCCACTGGCATCACCAGATCCGATCGCAGTGGACGATGTGGAGTTTGCCAGCGGCGCAAGTGGTGGGAGTCACCGGCGCAGCAGACATCAGGGGCGGCGGCTCCCAGCGGCGCAAGTGGAGTTTGCCACGGAGCTCGCGATCGGAGCGGAGCTTGACGTAGATGCGCTCGTCGAGGCTGAGACGAATGAGATCGAGGGGCTCCTTGACTGTGCTCTCTTCCTCGTTCGCCGCCGTCGGCATTGTGGGGAACTCGACTGGTTTTGGTTTCCCTCTTAATTAATCTCAATTAATCTCACAAAATTGATTACAAAATTATCTCAAGATTGTTAGGTTTTGTGAGAAATTAACAATTGGGAATTAGGGTTTTATCTCTAGATCTAAGTTGCTTGAGATATTCACCCTAGGTATCAAGATTGGAATACCTAGACTGCTATCACAAGCCAGTATTTATTCCTAAATACTGGTTTGGGTATCGGGTTATAAGCCCACAAACCCGCGTTCCAATATCCAATCAATTGTACGTTCATTACACGTGTTACACATATGCACGTGCTATATTTATATAGAGAGAATATACCAATATATCCAACAGTTATGAATAACGACTTTGAATGGAATCCCAGATATGCAAATATTATTTACAGAACAAAAGTGTTTCTCTATTTGTAGTGGCAAAAGCTTGTTTATATGGTTCATTCCAAGACTACAATATTCTGCAAGGTCACTAAGCAATGCAAAAGTTATATCTTTGCAATTATGTTCATGATTCTCTGAATCATCGAGTGATATTTGAAGATTTTTTACATTATGAGTAATCAGAGTTGGATTCATTTAATGCATCTTATAGAGGCTTTATGGTTAACTCTAATCGATATTGTTTTGGTATTGAACATGAGTGCACTAAACTATTAATATGTACTGATTCTTCAACCTTTTCAAACCTTCCAATAGGAAGTTCTTCATATTTTAGTACTAGTAATTGTGATATAATATCTCCTTGGTTTATTTCTATAACAAAATTATTCAAGCTTTCAAAGAATATAGAAATTTTGTTTCTATTTTAGGAAGTAATTATTCTGTTAACAACAAAAGGTTGTTTTTTAGCAATAGTTGTAGTGTTTGCTATTTGTCCATAATATCCTCTAGTGATTATTATGCATATATTTAGTGGGACATCTAAGACAGAGTATCTGTGTATTATTATGTTCTTAGCTGCGTAATGATTTAGAACATGATAGTTTATATTATACTTTGATTGTAACCCACAATTTCCCATTTTGGATTTTTTATTGTATTTTTATTTTCTTTTCTTGATTATTGTATCTGTTTCCTTTTAATAATTTTTTTTTGCTTTTATTGGGTTCTTTTATTCTCTTTTGATCGTTCCGTATTCTTTTGGCTTGAGTTCTGCTATTTTTAGCTCATTGCAAATTTTACTTTTCGTGTTTTGACTTTAAATTGTTCCGCTATATGTTCATCCCATTGATTTCTATGTATTTTTCTCTTTTTGGAGCCTAAACCTGTACCCTAAACCCATTAACCCGCAACCCAAAACTCCAACTTCTTAATCCCCTATAAATACCCCTATTATTAAACCCTAATTTAATTAATCTCTCTCTTCCACCGCTCTTCTCTCTTTCCTCGCATCCCGCTCTCTCCTTCTCTATTTTCATCATCAAACCCAAACAGCCCAAGCCCCCGTCCACCTCTCATCGCCTCTCGACCATCGCCATCACCTCATCATCACCTCATCATCACCCCGTCATCACCTTGTATCCCTGTCACCTTCCCAACACCCTTGATTGAACCCATCGCCTGCACCCATTCATCCACCGCCACCACCTCGTCGGCCACATCGATCCCTCTCCGCTGTCCCCCACAACCACCGAAGGTCCCTCACCCCACGTAGTCGTCGCCCAGCGCTCGAGTCCCCTTCCCATCGTCTCCTCCTCTGTTTCATTGCGAAACAAAGTGCCGCTGTGCCGCCCCTGTTTTCGTCGCTGCGTCTATTCCCGACCGCGATCGTCACTGCCCTTGCTCCTATCATTGCATCGCTCCTCGACCGGAGTGCCCTCGTCAGTCGCCATTCCTCCACCGTCGAGTTGCCCCCCCTCTCTCTGTCGCTGTGGAGAAGAAGGGGGAAGTGGTTGCTATTTGCTGTTTTGGAAGAGTAGGGATTGTGATAGTTGTTTGGTGTGTGGTAGGATCCCAGTGTTTGGTGTTTTCAATAGAGGATCCGTTGTTTGCACGTGCTTGCGTGCGTGAGTTCGTGATTCGTCGCCCGGGATTCTCATCCCGTCGACCTTGCCGCTACCGCTGTCCCCCGCTGTGCTCTGGTCACTCGTGCCGTTGTTGCTTGCACTCTTGCTATTGGTTGTTTGGTGTGCACGCGTGTTTCCCGGGATTCTAGTCCCGTTATTCTAATATTTTTATCGGAATCACCATCTCGTAAGGCAAGTATCTTTGTACGAATTTTTTTGTTCCCCATATAAGTATTTTTTTGAAATACCGTAAGTGGATTCTTCATTGTGACTCGTTCTTCATGTTTATCCATTGATAATCTTGGCCGTACTTGTTTTATCTGTTTCTATCAATTTCATAATTGTAAAGGATCACAAACAATTCATTATTTCACCCATAACACAAACATGAAGTAGATCTAGAGATTTATCCATATGAATGCATGTTGTAGATGTTTTGCTGTATGTTAAGCATGTGAATGATGTTTCCCTCTTAATGAGTTTGAAAATAGACATGGCTCGCTGATTTGAATGCCTGTTACATTCTGATTTGCATTATACATCAACATGAATCCATCATAGTTACTAGTTATGTTATAATTCATGCAAAAAGAAATTTCATTTACTGCTTTCCTTATTTGGCATGATGAATTAGACCCTGTTAATGTCAGAATAATAATAAAGTTTGTGAATATGAAATGTAGGCCTCTGTTTCTAGGTTCCAGAACTTTTGACGGATCTGAAATCCATTCTGTAACTTATGAGATATCATACTTTTAATACAGTTGTGTCGCAATTACCCAATTTCTGATTACAAGATTACTAGCATGAATTATTGATTAAAATAGATGGTAACAGTAAAAATCAGACTTGCTATTAATCTGGACATAACTAGACATGATTCGGAGTCACCACAATTTTTTTATAGAATTATTTGATAATTTTTCTGACTTAATATTTTTATGCAAATATGATTGTATAATTGTTGCCTGCATGCCCGTTCAGTAAAGAACCTCAGTTTTGACCTGATTCTATTTGTCATTGATTAAAACTTATTAAATGAGAATCGTAGCTCTATGTGTCTGGAGTCTAGAACATATGATGATTTTGCAGTTCGGTTTACAAATTGCAAGATATTCAGATTTTCGTACAGCAGCGTCTGAATTCTAGATTGCAGTCCAAAATGTACATCACCCTGCATAATTAGCTGAAACAGTAGGTTAATTTAAGTATTAAAATCTAAGATTAATTATATTGATATTTAACACTGTTAGTAATTTAAATATAATTTTTATGAAATGTTTAAATGATTTTGCAAGTTACTTTTGTTTATAAGTATTTAACTCTTACCTACTGCCTGAACATGAAATCTGTAAAGAATAAGAATTTGAACCTAGTTTCTTTGATTTTTATATATCGTGTGTATATGCGCTGGAATCGTCAGAGAGTCTAGTTTCTAGAAATTCTGACGGATCTAGATTTTCTTTTCTGTAGCAACAGGAATTCCAAATTTGGTGCAGTAATGTCCTGCTGTCTAGAATTGAAGTTCTTGTTGTTTCAACATTATATATTTTGTTTATGACACCCGAACATGTTTTCCGCCCAGTCTGAACCTATTTTTTGTCCGTGTTATGTTTACCTGTCCCTGTTTGTGCACATTCATGTCTGTGTTGATAAAATGAATATGTAATCAAGCCGGGGTTTAATGGAAAGTTTCGGTAGTGGACAATATTGGTAAGTATACTCGGTGGGGGGCTCGTGTTTCCTGTCTGTTATCTGTTTATTAATTTATATGATCCTTGACTGCATTCTTCCCTACAGGAAGGTGTACTCGGAAGGGGGGCCCATATGTCTCATCAGTTTGCATGAATACATGATTACATGGTTCGTGTGTCTATTTATCTGTTTATATGATTCCTGGATGCATTCTTCCATATAGGAAGGTGTGTTCGGGAGAGGGGGGGGACGTAAGTTCCTTATGTTTGCATGAATTCATGATTACATGATTCATATGTCTGTTTATCTGTTTATATGACGCCTGAGTACATGGCCCTATATAATTCACCACTAAGTCTAAACGTAACTTATTTGTATTTATCAACCATGTGGAATGGAACACATGGGTGGTGCATTAGTTAGGATTAAATAAAAGACTTAAGAATAATATGCTTCACCAGCACGTTCCTGTTACAAGTTTCATGTTTACTTGACATATGTTACAAGTTTACCTGTAATCTATTACTTGACATCTGTTACAAGTTTACTTGTTATCTGTTATCCGATTCTGTCATCTGATTCTGTTTACTCGCTTGTTAGTTATTTGACTACATTTATCTGTTACATTCCTTTCATGCTATTTCCTGTACTCTTGATTCTTGTTTCCTGTTCTGCTTACTGTTTACCTTGTTTCTGTACCTCTTTTTTCTTATACTACTTGCGGCCCGTAGCTTGCACTAACGGGCAGATTATTTTCTGTTTCTACGTTTCTTTCAAATGATAAATGTACAGGTTTTGGAGATGAGCTACCTGCAACAGTGAGTAACCAAGTGTTCTAAGCTTGACTGGAATCTTTCATGCTTTAGTTATTGATCAGTTGTATTGTTGCTACTTGATACTCTATATTGGGCATGTTGTCTCGGAGTTTTATTGTTTTTTTCCAGAACTTCTTTTATTGAAGGATTATGTATTTGTTTCAAATAATTCTTTTGATTATGAGATTTGATTCATGCATGCGTGGTTGTATAATTCTTCTATATTTTTGTTTAGTGTTGAGTTGATCCTTACAGCTTATGAATGATGAAAATCATTCGCTGGGCTTTATTACGTACTCGTATTCTGTATTCTTTTAGGAAGCGGGGCATCACAGGTTTTTAGTGGTATCAGAGCCAGGTTATCTTTTAGCGGAGTTTGACTCTGGCCAGTTTTAACTCAACAATAAAAGGCCATGCAAATCACATGAACAATTGATAATCAACTTGATTTGGATAGTTATTGTTTTGGTTTTGTGCAGACCATGGCTCCCAGGAGTGCTTCTACTTCCTGCCCCCGCGATGAACAGCTAGAAATTGCGGCTGTCACACGGTGCTGCAGCAGTTGGTCCAGATGCAGCAGGATCATAGTGAGCTAATGAGGGCCGCGTTGGAAGCCACCAACCGGAACCCTGCTGTGCCCGCTCAAGTAGCTCTTTCTCCTTGCCCTGGTACTATTGCAGACTTTATGAGGCTGCATCCCGACAAGTTCTTAGGCACAGTGATGCCACTGGAAGCTGAACAGTGGTTAATCCAGAAGGAGCAGCTGCTGCAGGCAACATGAGTTGCCGATGTTGACAATGTGGATGTCGTGAGCATCCAACTGATGGATCTTGCCCACATTTGGTGGAAAGCCGAGTCTGAGTGACTTGAGCGGCCTATTGCTTGGGTCACTTTCAACCAGAGTTTATTGGAGAAGTTTTTTCCCAGTATCACCAAGGTGGAAATGGAACAACAGTTTCTCTCCATGAAGCAGATTGGTCGGTTAGTGCTGGTGTTTTGAATTTTGTTAGGTATTATATGTTGTATTGTAACATGAAAATTTTCTTAACACAGGGTGCTAAATCCGTGGAAGAGTATGCTGCGGAGTTTACCAGGCCCAGTCGCTTTGTAACCGCTTTGGTGGCGAATGAGGAAGACCGAGCCCGGAGGCATCTGTTGAGGCTTGACCATGATATCCAGGTGCATTTGGCAACTCTCCGCCTTCGCACGTATGCTGATGCCCTTGAGGCAGCTCGAGCTCAGGAGCAGGCTTGCAATAGGAGGGATCCTCCTCAGTGGGTTGCGTAGTACCCTGCTACTGGCCCACTAGAGAGCCGATTCAGAGGCCAGTCCCGGCCCCTGCCGTCATGGCAGCTTCCTACCCACCTACTGCTCCACAGAGAGAGGTGATCTGTGACTTCTGTCGGGTAGCTGGGTATGTGCGTAAGGACTGTAGGAAGGCCAACCGCCGATGCTTCGGAGGTGGTGCTAGTGACCATTCAGTTCGGTATTGCCCTCGGGGAAGGCATGGCCAGCTCACTGGTGCACGAACTCCTGGTCAAATCAGGCCACTGCTTCCCCCTCAGCAGTAGATTATTGGTCAGAGGACCGCAGTCCGAGGAGAGGCCAGGCCTATAATCTGACTGGGGAGGAGGCTGAGACTACAGAGGATGTTGTTGCAGGTATATTGTGTTTTCTCTTATTGTTGTTCTGTTATTTCTTTGTTGTATGTCCTTTCTTGCATTATTCATTCATGTGTTCTTCCTTACTTCATTATTCATCATTCATTATTCATATCCCTTGTTTTTGACTCAATCATAGGTATCACCTTAGTTCATTCTCTCCCTGCCCATGTTTTGTTCGATTCTGGTGCGACTCATTCTTTCATCTCTTCCCGCTTCGTGGATCTGCATCAGTTGGCATGTAGTATTATGCCAGCAACTTGGAATATTACTACAGGTGGTGGTGTTGTCATCTGTTCCTGGGAATGCAAGCAGAGCCCTATGGTAATCGGTGGTGCAGATTTTAAGGCTGATTTGATTGTGATCGGGATGTTTGGATTTGATGTAATCCTCAGGATGGATTGGTTGGGCGATTCCTATGCTGTTATTGATTGCAGAGCTAAGAAGGTTGTGTTCAGAATTTCGGATCATCAGGAGTTTGAGTTTCATGCCTGTGAGACACCCCTTGGGTGTGTCAAGAACGTGATTGATCAGGAAGCTTGTGCAATGGAGTTGCACGCGATCTGTGAGGCTGCGCCTCTAGTTTGCAGGAATTCTGATGGAGGTCAGGAAGGAAGAAATCCTTTCCCCTCCTCCAAAAATGAACACCCCAGGAAAGAAGAGAAACAGGGAGAAGTGGTGCCGCTATCCCCGGGATCACGGCCACGACACGGATGACTGTCGGGCCCTCAAGGATGAGATAGAAGCCCTCATCCAGCGGGGGCAACTCGCCAGGTTCGTGAGGAAAGACAGGGCAGATCCACCTCCGCCCCCAAGGGGGGCTAACAAGCAAACCGAACACTGTGCGGGGACCTTGGACTTCGAGGCCGAAGCCATCCTGCACCTCATACACGGAGGCTCAATGGGGGGAGATTCCAACTCGTCCCAAAAAACCTTTGTTCGAGCAGTGAATGCCGTACAGAACCATCCTCCCCCCAGGGGCCTTGGGGTTCCTGTTATGTTTTCTTATAGGGACTTGGAGGGCGTCTGGATGTCCCATTGTGATGCCCTTGTTATAAACCTCTGCATGGCCAATTTGGACGTACGCCGAGTCCAAGTTGACAACAGCAGTTCGGTCAATATTCTCTTCTTAGAGGCATTCCAGGGCCTTCAGCAGTCAAGAGATCGACTCAAGCCAGCTGGTTACACTTTTCACGAATTCATCGAGGTACCGGTGACGATCGAGGGAGTTATAACCCTCGACGTGACCGTTGGAAAAACCCCGGTCACCCGGAACAAGCCGATGGACTTCATGGTGGTAGATGTAAAAGCCGCCTACAACGTCATCCTGGGTCGACCAGGTTTGGCCGCTCTCCAGGCCATACCATCGGCCTATCATATGAAAATGAAGTTCCCCACCACGGCAGGAGTGGGAAAAGTAAGAGGGAGCTAGGAGGCGGCTCGTAAATGTTACATGACCTCGGTGGGAGGGCCGGTACTCTCCCTTGAAGCCCTCGAACTCCCACAGGGAAGTAGCCAAACCATCTTCGAGCCGGTCAACGAGCTGGAGGAAGTTGCCTTCTTGGAAGGAGATGCGACCAAGACATTTCAGATCAGCAAGGCCCTTCCTCCCACCATCAAAGAGGACATCTCCCAATGTATAAGGGAGAACCGCAATCTTTTCACCTGGACCGCAGTTGATATGCCCGGAATCTCAGAAGAACTCCTGATGCATCACCTCAGCATTGCTCCTGGGGTTAAACCTATCTAGTAAAAGAGATGTAAATTCACTCCCGAGTGCCAGCAAGCTATCAAAGAAGAGGTCAAGAAGCTCTTGAACGCTTGGTTCATCGAGGAGGTAAATTACCCCGAATGGCTATCCAATGTGGTAATGGTTAAAAAGGCCAATGGGAGCTGGAGAATATGTATCGACTTCACTAACCTTAACAAAGCATGTCCGAAGGACCCATTCCCCCACCCAAGCATTGATGCCCTAATCGATGCGACCTCCAGCCACGAACTCCTGAGCTTCATGGATGCATTCTCTGGGTATAACCAGATCCGGATGTTCCCTCCTGACATTCTAAAGATCTCGTTCGTAACTGACCAAGGCATATACTGCTACCGGGTCATGCCCTTCAGGCTAAAGAATGCCGGAGCTATGTACCAACGCCTTGTTAACAAGGTCTTCAGAGAGCAGATAGGATGTAACATGGAAGTTTATGTGGACGATATGTTGGTCAAAAGCGTTAGCGGGCAAGATCATGTCATTGACCTCGAGGAAGCTTTCGGGGTATTAAGAAGGCACAACATGAGATTGAATCCGAGCAAGTGCGCCTTCGGCGTCTCATCCAGTAAATTTCTCCGGTTCATGGTTAGCCAGAGGGGCATAGATGCCAACCCTGAGAAGATCCAAGCCATACTCAATATGGCTCCCCCCTCTAATGTTAAAGAAGTGCAGAGGCTCATGGGACGCCTCACGGCTATAGGGCATTTCCTCTCCAAATCAGGAGAGAAATGCCTCCCGTTCTTCAAAGCCCCGAGAGAAGCGAAGAGCTTTGAGTGGGGGCAACAACAGCAAGAGTCTTTCGATCAAATGAAGGCCTACCTGGTAAACCCCCCCACTCTTGAGCAAGCCAAAGCTTGGTGAAGACCTCTACATATACTTAGCAACTTTGGAGCAGGCCCTCAGTGTCGTCCTGGTAAGAGAGAAGGATAAGATGCAACGGCCAATTTACTACGTGAGTAAGGTCCTTAGGGACGCAGAACTCTGCTACCTATTGGTCCTGGCGGCACAGAAACTTCGGCCGTATTTCCAGTCCAACTCGGTGGTCGTTCTAACCGATCAGTCGCTAAAACAAGTACTCCATAAGCCCGAGACATCGGGACGTCTAATGAAATAGTCCATAGAGCTGAGCCAGCACGACATCAGCTACCATCTCCGAACTGCTATCAAGGCACAAGCCCTAGCCGAGTTCATAGTGGAGAGCACCATTCCCGACCCCAGTGAGTCGGTTGAGGAGCCCCCGGTCTGGACAGTGTATGTTGAAGGGTCATCGTGTGCCGATGGAAGTGAGGATGGGGTCATCTTGACCGGCCCTAACAATTTCATTATGCAATACTCCCCCCAAATACGCTTCCGCGCGTCGAACAACGAGGCTGAATATGAGACCCTTATAGCTGGACTCTGTATGGCTCACAAAGTTGGGGCCAAACATATAAAGATTTTCAGTGATTCACAGCTAGTTGTGAACCAAGTATCTGGGGAGTACGAAGCGAGAGACAATCGCATGGCCAAGTACTTGGTGAAGGTCAAAGGGTTGCTGGCTTTATTTGAAGATGCTCAACTCCAGCGAGTCCCCCGAGAGGAAAACGCACAGGCGGATGCCTTCTCAAAGCTCGCCTCCTCCTCCCTCCAGAGTTTGGAGCAGACCATCTTGATAAAGGTCTTCCAGAGACCTAGTATCGAGGAAGACAGCCCCGAACCTATGGAGACTCTGCCCCTAACACTTGGGGAAAATTGGATGAAACATCTGCTCGAATACCTCAGAGACAGAGTTCTTCCAACGGACCCAAAAAAAGCTAGAAGAGTCAGGACCAGAGCCGAGCGGTACACACTCATTGAAGGAGTCATGTACAAACGCTCCTATACTCAGATAGACGGCAGACCATACCTAAGATGTCTCTCCCCGGAAGAGGCACACTATGCCCTGAAGGAGGATCATGAAGGAATGTGTGTCGTGCACTTGGGAGCAAGATCTCTAGCCCGTAAAATGTTAAATTACGGCCACCACTGGCCTACTCTTCTTAGCGACTCTAAACAGTACGTCCACCAATGCGGCTCCTGCCAAAAATTTTCTCCAATCCGTCACTTACCACTAGCCCAGCTCTCCTCCTTAGCCAGCCTGATCCCTTCCGCAATGTGGGGATGGACTTGTTTGGACAGTTTCCCCCAGTGCTAGGCCAACTAAAGTTCCTCGTTGTGGCAATAGATTATTTCTCCAAGTAGATCAAGGCCGAGCCCCTCGCAACGATTACAGAGAATAAGGTCCAGAAGTTCTTCTTGAAGAACATTGTCTGTAGGTTCGGCGTACCCCGTATCCTAGTAACCGACAACGAAACTCAGTTCGCGGGGGCAACCTTTCACAATTTCTATACCGACCTCGACATCCAGCAGCGGTTATGCTCCATATCCCACCCTCACTCCAACGGCCAAGCAGAGAAGCTACTCGACAAATACTCTCTGGCCTAAAGAAGACTAGATAAATCCACCAAGGGGTTGTGGGTCGAACAGCTTCCCAACGTGCTATGTAGCAATCACACAACGAAGAGAGCCCCGATAGGAGAATCCCCCTTCAATCTCACTTATGGCTCCGAAGCCATCATCCCCCTAGAAGTTGGCCTGGCTTCGTCCGGCTTGATCGCTTACAACGAAGAGCAGAATGCGAACCAGCTTCGCAGCAACTTGGACCTCATCAACGAGATCCGTAAAAGATCTGCCATTCGACAAGATACTTACCGACGTAGGATCACACAGTCATACAATTAGAAAGTCCGCCCCGCTAATCTGAAAGAAGAAGATCTAGTGCTCCGGAAGTTGTCAATCTCTTTTCCAAGCAAGAAGGGCAAACTGGCACCCAACTGGAAAGGTCCATATAGGGTCTCCAAAGTTATCCACCCTGGCGCGTATCAACTCGAAGACCCGGGGGGCAAGAGAGTATCGAGGACTTGGAATGCTGACCACATATTGAAGTACCAAGAGGGTGTTTGAACACCGCTCCAAGCAACTTCAAGCAACTTCAAACCCCGTTCTAAGTCGAGCAACTTCTATTTGAATTTTTTTTATCTACCCTGTTAATTTTTTCCAAAATGTAAGAGTGGTTTTCAACTCAAAAGCAGCCACTTTGTCATCTTTAATAAAGTCATGTTACTTCCTGTGAATTTCTTGTCTAAAATAATCTAGTTGCTTCGCTTTGAGGTGTATGAAACTCTCAAAAAACGATAAGTTCGGAGTCCAACTCTTGGTACGAGGCGGTTCACCATCCGAAATTGCTCCCACAAATGTTAAAACTCTCTAAAAACGACAAGTTCGGAGTCCAACACTTGGTTCTATTATGCTTCAACCACTTGCTTATAAGCGAGTATGAAGCGGTTCACCACTCGGAAATTGCTCCCTCAACTGTTGAAACTCTCTAAAAATGACAAGTTCGGAGTCCAACACTTGGTTCAATTCCGCTTCAGCTACTTGCTTATAAGCGAGTACAAAGAGGTTCACCATTCGGAATTTCTCTTACAACTGTTGAAACTCTTTAAAAACGACAAGTTCAGAGTCCAACACTTGGTTCGATTCCGCTTTAACTACTTGCTTATAAGCGAGTACGAGGCGGTTCACCATTTGGAATTGCTCCTACAACTATTGATACACTTCCAAACAATAACAAAACACAAATTCTCACAGGATGCTCGAGAAATGGTTATATTATTTCATCAAAATTTGAGGTACATGTCTAATTCTAGACGAAAAACTCATTATTTAAGATACAAAATTTGTTCAAGGCAAAAATTATAAGATTACAATGGGCCGCCCTAACCTTCCGTAGAGTGGGATGGTTCTATTTAGCGAAACGCAAGAGTGACGAGCGCTGTGTTGCTGCCGCCCCGTGTCCGCACACGTCTCTAGGCCAACAAGTCGAGTCGCATCGTCGATACCCAACCTAACACTGACCCCAACTGATGCTCTGCTTGACGAACCGGCCATGCCACTTTGCGCATCTCTGGGGTTTCACGGTATAGTGGGCAAACGAAGTGCTAGTTCATAGAATGACCTCCGCTGAGCGTACTCACCCCGAGGGTAGGAGGTGCTCCTAACGTTGCTTCCTTCGGACAACCGTCGCAAATGAGCATTCTCGGTCTCCAGCTCGATTACCCGCTATTTGAGCGCATCATCGGTGACCCTTCTCTTCAAGCGAGGCAGTCGCCCTGAACTAGCTCCACGCGAGACATCAGAAATTTTCCTTCGAAGATGATCCGCCTCGATGCCTTTTCTTGAGAACCACGTTCCTAAGTTCATCCTTCGCAGATCTTGCCTCTAATAGAGAGTGGCGAAGCAATTTAAGCCTCAAACCTTGGCTGATAGCCATCGATGGACACACCTCCTCACCTTCGGGCACCGCTTCATGGTTTCTTTCTTCTAATCGCCTCATTTCTCTGTCACGGCGAGCTATGGTCAGCTTCAGATGGTTCAACTCCCACTCAGCTTTATAAAGCCTTTCCCGATTTGGAGCAAATCCCAACTTGAAGACACCTAGCTCGGAGTGGAGACGGGACACTTCACTATCCTGGGGAGGGGAACAAATGAGACGCAAATCTCTTAGAACGAGGTAAAGCTGAAAAGATGACTATACCCGACCAAGACAGCAAGATAGTTCTGTGCTGAGTAAAAAATCACGTTGAAACATCAAAACAATTATTCATTACTTAGTAGAGATACAAAAGTGGTGTCCAGTCTGCTATTAGGCATCGCTACAGTCAAACCCAAAAGAGACACCTATAACTAAAAATTGAAGAAAAGCTACTAAGGAGAGCAAGTGTGCACCTTGGGGGGTGTTAGTTCGTGGCCGCTCCCCTCAGCCGCCTCCGGCATGGTCACTTTGGCCATTTGGGGGTCCGCCTCGACGTGTTCCTCTTCGTCGCCCTTCTCCTCATCTACCACTTCTCCCCCCTTGAACTCCGCATCTTCCCTCCCCTCGTCAGGGAATAGATAATAACATGTACGATCGAACCCTGGGATGCGTTCGCCAACATTTTTCAAGGCCTTTCCATAAGCTTTCCGCATGTTGTTCTCCAAGTAGTCGATCGCCTTCTTCTTTGCCGCAGCCTCGGCGTCTCGCACAGCTGCATCTCGTTCGAAAGTCGCCTTCTCCCTATCGGCTGCCCTCTCCAGGGTAATCTCTTCCTTCTCCAGTTTGGCGCTTTCCTTCGCCTTCGCCAATGCCGCCTCTAACAGAGTAATCTTGACGGCTTGAGATTCGACCAACAGAGCAACTGCTTCGGACTCCTTCTGCGCCCGCGACCGCTCTACCTTCTCCCGGTCTAGCACTGCTTTCAGCTCCTTCTCTTGCTCCACCACTTGCCTTAGCAGGTTGCTAAAGTGACAGATCGCCTGGGAGAAATAACTTAGGAATAAGAACAAGAACGAAAGTTGCCAACTAGAGGGAGTTTGCTAAGAAGACCTACAACCAAGCAAAAAAACTAAACTTACGGTCATTTGCGCCTTCGCGGTCTCAAAGGTCAAGTCGCCCACGGTCCCATGCTCCATGGAGGCCTTGTCTTTAGGAGTGGCCAAATGACGAACGACATCCATGCAACTCATCGAATCTCCTAGGAAGCCGTTGTATCTCCAGATCTGCCAGTCAGGGATGAAGATTCTCTTCAACTTGTTGGTCAAGATCATCTCGGCCGCCGCTGTGAGGGGAGGAGCTTCAAGTGCAAGCATCGCCGAGAGGGGAAGCTCACTGGCTGATGGAGCAGCTGGTGCTGCAAGTGTGGACTCTAAGTCCACAACAGGAGTGGCACCACTATGGCTCCTGGTCGCCTTTGATGGCAACGGCCAAACAACCATACACTTCCTCTTCCTTTCATCGACCTGCCTACCACTCAGCGACGAACGCTTGCGCATGATGTCGTCAAAGTCCATGCTCGGGTCTCCTGCAAGAAAGAAGATGAATTTTGAAAATCTTTGACTCTTATAAGTTAAGAAATAGAGATGAACACAAGCAATTGCATACAAGGGTTCATCAAGCTTAGACCCCCCTCCCCCCCCAAAGAGACTCTCTTCGAAGATATCTCTCCAACTCATCGTAGGCCGATCCAGAAGAATCCCAACCATCCTATCTTCCTCCGGGCTAAGAAATAGTTCCGCCTTTGCCTTCCTCGGCACATTGTCCCTCCAAACGAGCGAGATATCCCATGGCACTCTATTCCGAATCAAAAAATACTTGTGCCTCCAAAATTTCACAGAGTCGGGGTTGTCGACCAATGACACCTTTCTGAGCATTGAGATAGAACCGATAATCCATCCGCACCTTCTGATGGGTCTTGTACAACCTGCAGAGGACATTGAGGCGAGGCTCGATCCTAGTGGCCTGTCAGTGAAGCATGAACCCTGTTACATGTCTCCACATGTTCGGCATAAGTTGGATCGGGCCCAGACTGTACCATCGCAACACCTCCCTCACGAACAGGTGAAAGGGGAGCCGGAGACCTGCATTCAAAGCCTCGTAGGGAAACACAGAAAGGTCGGGAGGGAGAAAAGAACAAGACCCGGAAGAAGGATTTCAAATTCCTGAGGAATCATGAAGCACCTCCGGATAGTGCGAAGATCCACCTCTGTAAGCACAGAGATAATGTCGTTCACCTCAGTTCTCTCTCGCGGCTCGTTCTCCTCATAGTACCGCTCCATACCATGCTCAATGCGCATCAGCTCCTCGGGACTGTATTGGCGTGTCCCTCCCAAGCGAGACACGGCGATTGAGTGCCTCTTGAACTCACCAATCCTCCTCTCTTTCTCCACGACTGTCTTTACCACAGTCGAAGGCTCGACCACCAAAGCTTTCCCCTTGTCAAACCTAGATGAAGCTCTTGGGGGGTCACTTCGACCCGACCTGAGGGGGAGGTCTCTTCACCAGACGATACCCTGGACATCTTTTTAAAACAAAAATAAATTACCGTCCGATTTGACGTGCTCTGTCGGAAATCTTACTTGAGATCTGAAAAGAACACTGGAGTATTGCTCTAGAGCCAAAGTGAAAGAAGTTTTCAGGTGGTAAAAATGAGAAGGGGGGGAAAGGACTTATAGCCAACCATCATGGACTTGGGCCGAGAGAGTACTGGGCCGTTACGGAGCCCAAAAGGGCACGGAATCCTAAGCAGATAGAATACTAAGCGGTGAAAGTCAGATCAACTCTGAGAAGTCAAATTGTCTCTGAGAAGTCGAACCATCCTTGGGAAGTCAAATCGTTCCTGGGAAGTCGAGTCGTAAGACGGTCGGAGGCATATCAAATGCACTAAGTGCCACGTGCCATTAGCCTGACGCTCACCCATCATTCTCCACGTTCGCTTTGTTTGCCATGTGTCGTTCGCCAGGTTCGCCATGAGGCGTCGAACAGATGTGTTTCCGAACGAAAAAGGGGCAAAATGTGTTGACCAGTCAATGACGCTGGTGCCACGTGTCACTCGCCCATCGTTCACCACGGTCGCCACGTGTTGCTCACTCATCGTTCGCCACGTTTGCCATAATCCGTCGAACAGACGTGTTTCCGAATGAAAAAGGGGCAAAATGCATTGACTAGTCAACGACGTTGGTGCCACGTGTCGCTCGCCCATCGTTCGCCACGTGTTGCTCGCCCATCATTTGCCACGTTTGCCAAAATGCGTCAAAAAGACGTGTTTCCGAACGAAAAGGCGCAAAATGCGTTGACTAGTCAACGATGCTGGTGCCACGTGTCGCTCACCCATCGTTTGCCATGTTCGCCTCGTTCGCCATGTATTGTTCGCCATGTTCGCCACGAGCCATCGAACAGACATGTTTCCGAACGAAAAAGGGTCAAAATGCGTTCACTAGTCAACGATGATGGTGCCACGTGTCGCTTGCCCATCGTTCGCCACGTTCGCCTCGTTCACCAAGTGTTGTTCGCCACGTTAGCCACGAGGCGTCGAACAGACATGTTTCCGAACAAAAAGGGGCAAAATGTGTTGACCAGTCAACGACGCTGGTGCTACATGTTGCTCGTCCATCGTTCGCCACGTTCGCCACGTGATGTTCACCACGTTCGCCATGAGGCGTCGAATAGACGTGTTTCCGAACGAAAAAGGGGCAAAATGCATTGACCAGTCAATGATGCTAGTGCCACGTGTCGCCCGCCCGTTGTTTGCCACGTTCGCAACGTATCGTTCGCCACGTCCGCCACGTGTCGTTCGCCACGTCTGATGCATCGTTCAACGTGTTCGCCACTGGCGTCGAACATACGCGTTCCCGAACGAAAAACAGAGGAACTGAAGGCTGACCTCTACCGTCAGGTCACTTTAAAATTTGCGCCGAAACATGATGAATGCCCCAGATTCGGCCACGTCGATATTCTCCTGATTAATTCCTTTTTCTTATTTTTTAATTCAAATTAATTATTTAAAATTTGCGAAAAATAATTAAAAATTCAAGAAAATAAAAAAAAAATCTCAAAAATAAATATGAATTTGGGAAAAATATTTCGGAGCTCCTGGATAAATAATTATTAATTAGAATAATTGATTAATGCTTTTGAAAATAGATTGTTGATTCGCAAAATTAAGTAAATAAATTCGAAAAATAATTTTAAAATTAGGAAAAAAACGGGAGCACTGCAAAATAATTTTTGGCACTCCTTTTAGCTCAGACTGGCACCGTTACACCTCGAGCATGATCCGAAACACCTTTTAAGAACTCCGATAAAGTCTTGTACGCCATTAAAACAGTAAAACTACTCCCCAAAGGCTGCAAAACACAACCTTTAGGAGTGGGGGGCTCGTGATATGGCTAAAAACATGACTAAATTGGGAACGTTCAAATCGTGCATGGTTCTTAAAGCTTTCAGGGATAAAACGGTAACTTTCACCACAAAACGGGCCTGAAATGCGTACTGGGCCTTTGTTCAAAGTCCAGTAACCCATGAACGGGTCTGTTCTATTGGGTAAGGGTAGAAACCCATTACCACCCGACCTATTACCATCTAACTACATAGTAGCAAATTTCACCTTATTGACTACTGAGGTTTCCAAGACTTCGAAAACCATCTTCATCTGTCTAATCCAATCATCAGCCTCATTTGGATCAGACCGCCCCTCAAACATAGGCGGCTTCATCCGCTTGAAGGACTCATCCTGCTTGATAGGATGAGCATTAACAAACAATGGTCCAGCCCCTGAATTCTGAATCTGATTATTATTCTGTGCCATATTAGCTGCCATGAATGCATTCAAGGTCTGATACACCCTGGCAATCTCAGTCTCAAGATCAAGTTCTACCCTATAGGAACTTCCATCCCCATCACCACTACCACCATTCCTGGTCCTGGGTTCTGCCATTATTGAATACTGCAAAATGAAGGTAAAGTTAGAGAATCACAACACAATTCACATTCACATCAATACCTCATGGCAAAACCTCAACCGTACCCCAAACCAAAACATCATATTCTAACTCTATGTAATACTCACACTCTAATGACCGCACCTGTATACTCACGCTCTAATGTCCACAGCTAGATTTATTTTTCTACCATGTTTATTATTACTATTGAAGCATGCTCTGATACCAATCTCTGTCGCGCCCTGAATTTCTAATATAATATATCAGAAATACGTGGCACAATTCCCAGCATCAACCTCATTTGTAATAGTAAATATAGCCAAAACACAGATAAAATTTTTCAACTTTTATTACATTAATTCTTTACAAAGCACAGCGAAAAAAAAACACCTTGAATTACAAATTCTTTATTTTAAAACACATTCTTTACAAAGCCATAACATCATTCTATCTCATGCATCAAAATCCCAAGCTATAGGTACCTACCTATAAAATATGAGGCTAGAGATAACTTTAACCCCCAAAACTACAAGGGTCAGCCAAAACTGTGTGAGTGACATAAAAATAAATGCAACATGAGTAAAGCATAAAGGATAAAGTCATAAACAACATGTATCAATATCAGGAATAAATTGAATAAGAAATAACAATAATTAAAACATGAAAACATCAAGTGAAACTAGACTAAGTGTCAAGTGTAGAAAAATAGGAAACAACATGCATAAAACCAAGTTAAGAAAACACCAATGCTATATGCTACTCTCTAATGCAAACTTGTCGGATTCTATGCATCCCACTCTACATAGGTCCGGTGCAAGCCATTATCGTTCTCCACTTGATAGGTTTAATCCCTCGCTATGCAACTAATCCTATTACGATGAGTACTACGAGATTTAGATATTTTACAAGTATGGATTCTCGCCTTTGGAATACTGGAGGCCAATCCCACTCCGCAGATCATTCTGTGGCCCATACGTCCATTGTCCCGAAAAATTGGAGATTGCCTCACTACGCAAGTCATCCTGGAATCCTCATTCCACAAACATCCCATGAGCGTCACTCTCGTCCTCGGAATATCGGAGATCAATCCCACTCTGCGGATCACACCGTGGCCCTTACGTCCATCGTCCCAAATACTGGGGAATATCTCACTCCTTGGATCATCCTACCGTCCATAACTCACGTTTGCTCTCATTTCATCATATCACCATCTAGAGCCTTTCCTTATCTTGTTAAGTTAATTAGTTGTTTATTAGATTGCGATCTCTTAGAGTTGGTGTACTCTACCGAACTTAACTCAACTGAACAATAACCAAAATCTCAACCGCAGGTAGTTAGGGCCCCACTCAATCTCTGAAGACTCATAACTCAAACACCAATACAAAAACTTTCAATAAAACTCACAAATCCATCATCAAAACGATTATATGAAGAAAACTTCTTAAATCAACAAAATCCAAATCTATATAAACTACTCATAGAACTCCAAAATTCGAATAAAATATTAAATCCATCAAGAAGGGAAAATCATACGTTTAAGTCGTAGAATATCACCAAAACATCAATTCGTTTGAAAACACATATAACTCACTTAATAAGGCCATAAGAATACAATTAAAATTCTATTGTAACAAAAATATAACTTTCTGTAAAATACTATAATCTTTAGCAAAACGTCCATTAAAAATAGCAGATTAATAACCCACAATATCAAAGAACCAATCGTTTAAAGAAAACATCAGAAAACTCGAGAAACCCATCAGTCAGGATAGTGACAGTCGACTGTCGAAAATGGTCAGTTGGCTATCCAGCGAAAATTCGAAACTCAAGAAAAATAATCAGCCAGGACAGTGACAGTCGACTGTCGAAAATGGCCAGTCAACTGTCCTGCAAAAATCCAAAACTCAAGAAAACGACAGTCGAATGTCGACTTCAGTTCAAAGACAAAGCAGTCGACCATTATTGCAATGAAAATCCGAAATTCAATAACTGACAGTCGACGGTCGACTTCAGTTCGGCCGACTATCAATTATAACAGGTTGTAGTTTTGAAATTCTGTGCATGTTTTAAACTGATACGTCGATAAATCTCTGTAAAATCAAAATTAAACTTCCTAAGATGATCAAATATAACTTGTATGACATATAGGAGTTTATAAAACACATCAAAATATATCAAGATCTCAAAAGAGTAAAAAAATTCTTCAAAATCAGTAAAAGTGTATATATGTGTATTTGTGCATCAGTTAAGCATCAAGATCTCTTCAATAAGAGGTGGTATAATATTTAAAACTATCCCAGTACCAAAAAACTCAAATCCAACTCGAAAACATCACAAATTCACAAAAAAACAGTTTCGGCTATAAACATCCAGACCTAAAAAACCAAAAACCCCTCTTTCACTCCAAAACTGATCTTTTTAAACTCGAAAGCCCTTCTTGTAATTCATTTAACTCATATGCAATCACTCACAATAGTTTACTCATGAATATATGTGAATACGACATGTATTAGTCAAGTTCTACTTCTTAAAAAAATTTCAAAACAGTACATAGACATACACAACAGTAAAGGGGTTCATCTTAAGTCAATTTTGTGCATCTCAACATACAAAAGGAACATAATCACACAAAAGCTCAGGAAAATCCTTCTGCATGCGGTCCTCCGACTGCCAAGTAGCTTCCGCCGCGCAACTCTCATAACTTGCCTTCGGAGACCTGCTACAACATCCTCTGAATCTCTGCATCTAATTTTTGGCCTTCCACAATCTGCTTCCTCAAGGAAGGCTGTAGCCTCGACTGAGCAAAAGATGCACTCGAAACTCTGGAGTACAACCTCGATACCTACCTAATCAAACTCTGCTGCCAACTCCAAATCATGCATCGGATAATTCTTCTTATGCGGACGCAATTGCCTCAAACCATATGCAATAACCTTGCCTTCCTGCATCAAGACACACCCAAACCTCTGAGAGATGCATCGTTGAAGATATCATAATCCTTCTCAGCTTGTGGCAAAGCTAAGATAGGCGCAATCGTCAACCTCTCCTTTAGCTCAAGCAAACTCGCCTCACACTTATCAGTCCATGTGAATGCCACATTCTTCCGAGTTAACCCTGTCAAGGAACTACAATCTATGCATAGCCCTGAATGAATCTCCTGTAGTACCCAGCAAAACCCAAGAAACTCCTGACTTCTCCCACTGACGCTGTCCTGGGCCAATCCTGCACTACTTCAACCTTCTGAGGATCTGTGGCCCCTCCCTCCTTAGAAAGGTTATGACCAAGAAAAGCTACCTCGAACTTCCAAAAACTCACACTTCGACAGCTTGGCATACAAGTTGCACTCCTGTAACTTCTTCAATACCTTTGCAAAGTGCATAAAATGCTCATCCTCCAACTTCGAGTACACCAAAATATCATCAATGAAAACCACCACGAAGGAATCAATAAATGGCCGCAAAATCTGATTCATCATATCCATGAATACTGCCGGCGCATTCGTCACTCCGAATGGCATTACCAAAAACTCATAGAGTCCATGACGAGTCCTGAAAGCTGTTTTACTCACATCATCATCCTTGACTCAAACTTGATGATACCCTTATCTTAAATCAATCTTCAAAAACACAGCAGCTCCCCGAAGCCTAACGAACAGATCATCAATCCGTGGAAGCGGATACTTGTTCTTGATGAACACAATATTATCCACATTTAGGAGCAATAATCTTAATGCAATTAGACATTTAAAAGCTCTATATGTGGTATTTAACTCTTATTTTCTCTTTTCCATAGGGAACAGCCTAAAACGGAGAAATGAAGGAGATTCAGGATTTTAAGGATGATACACAGAAAACTGCAGATCATCGGTCGACTGGTTTCCCACAGCAGTCGACTGGACAGAGAAGTTGATTTTCCACAGCCGCTCGTTGCAGTCGACTTATTCCAAAGCACAGTCGACTTGTATGATCAATTATGAAATCTTCAGAAGTCTCGGCACAGTCGACTGGTTCGCTGACAAGTCGACTGGTAGGCGACAGAGTTGAAAGATAAGATATTTGAAGATTTGTCCAAATCTAATCCAAATTAGAATAGAAAAGGAAGAATAGAAGAAAAGAGAAAGAAATAACACGCAGAGCAACAAGGGAGGAAATAAATAAAAGAAAAGGACTTTTCTATAAAAAGAAGAGTGCAAATCCTAATTCTCCAGCCGTGTTCTATAAATACCAACCAAGAAGCATTATTCTGGATATACGCGGAGGCTCCCGAATCACAAAATCACACAACTTTCTGAATCATCAAGTGAAGAGCAGTACGGTATCAGCATTGAAGAAGGAGAGAGGAGATTAAGCATAAGGAAAGGAACGGCCGATCGACTGTGTGACAGCCAGCCGAGTCATCTAGCCGAACTACATCAGTTTATTCCTTCTCTTTCTAATTCTTTTATGTTAACCATGTATTCGAACTTGTTGATCAATAAAAGTATTATTATGTGGAACTAATTTCATAGTTGGGTAGATTGAAGCCGTAGTTATGTAGTGCTATATTCTTCTGAATCCTTCTATTTTACTTATTGATTGAATCTGATTGAATTGGTATAGATTGATGATAATCAAACTTGTTCTCAAGGTTCTGAGAGCAGTTGACTGAGGTGACAGCCAGTCGACTGACATACAGAACTTGAGAATATCAAGTTTGCATTACCATCTATCTGAATTGTTATATGAGCATATTGAGATGACCCGTATCTCGTGTTCATAACTTGTAACAAGGGAATCCTTAGGGGTTCTTGGTTTAATCAACTTAAGGGATCTAGATCTGATACCAATTTCTAGAACCTTGAGTGTTTGTTCGTTTCCACTGTTCCTATGTTTTCTTTAAGTGCAAATTAGTAGATACCATGCTAAATACTTAATGAAAGTAACGAATTAGAGTAGATACCATGCCTAATTCTTGGCTTAGGGAAACATTACTTTAAGGAGTAGATACCATGCCCTTGAAGAGAACAAACATGAGTAATAAGAAGAAGTTCAGAAGGTAACTTAGCATTATTGACTATCGGTGGAGATCTAAACCCAACTACTTAATAAATATTTGTGATTCAGTATATCTTAATCTTTTCATTTCTTTTAGACCTTTAGAACAACTCTTTATCATTCACACATTTTCTATTGATTAGTAAGTTAATTTCTACAATCTCTGTGGGATCGACCCTTGCTATTGCTACGCTTCTATAAACGATTCGTACACTTGCGGGGTTTTTTATTTTGTGTCTGGTTTATCTATTTATTTAGGTAACTAAATTGCACAACAGTTCTGAATAGTCACCATATTCAACTCCCGATAGTCAATGCACATCCTCATTGACCCATCCTTCTTCTTGACCAACAACACAGGCGCACCCCACGGTGAAGAACTCTGCCTGATAAGACCCTTGCTAAGTAATTCCTCAATCTGATTCTGACGTTATCTGGAATCATCAACTTAGATACCGTAGCAATCACTTTCGGGTCCTTCTTCTTCTCTCGAAAGGTCACTGCAGAACCACCTGGTGCTTTCACCAATACCTCTTTCTTCATGCATTCAATTAAGGCATCATACATTGCCATCGAATCAATGCCCACAATTACATCCCCACCAAGAACTTGCAGCTCAATGATATCAATGCCAAATAATCTCCCACCAAACTCGATATCACAGCCTTCGTAATATCGATCGGCAGTCAATTCTTCTCCTGACGGTGTTTCCATGGACAAGACTCTGCCAAGAAACAACTTAGGTTCCACACCTAAGACTTTTGCAAAAATTGGGAGACACAAATGTATGCGAAGAACCATTATCAAATAAAACTTTTGCTTTTATTTCATTGACCAAAACAAATTCTGTTACATGGAGAATGATACTTAAATCTCCAATTTATTCTTAAACAAAGTTTTACTTAATACATAAATGAAAGAATTCAAAATTCTTGCACACACTGGATCACATCCCTTGAGTTACTTGCATCCTCATCAGTTAATGCGAACACTCACCCCTGCCTCTGAAATTTGCCTCCGCCTGCACCATCCTTCTTCTACTGCGGACAGTTTGGTGTGAGATGCCCTTCACGACCACACTGATAAAAAACCTACGCCTTCCGAGGCTTGGTGCATGCTGCCTGATAATGACCTGCCTCTCCATTGTTGAAAGAAGTCACGTCTTGAATTGCGGGTGCCTTTTGCACTGGCCTACTGAACTTGCCCTGCTTCCCTGGGAACTTCTTCCTACTCTGACTAACTGCTGGCCTCTTGTTCCCGTTCCAGGTCTCCTGCTTCTTCTGGAACTGATCCATATCTTCTTCTATCATAGCTGCTCTCCTAACCAGCTTATCAAACCTCCTGATGCCTAATGGAATCATCCTCGACCTCAGATTCGGCCTCAAGTCCTGCTCGAATTTCTTGGTCTTCTTCATTTCATCCATAATCAGCTCCGGTGCATACCTTGACAGCTGAGCGAACTTAGTCTCATATTCCCGCACTATCATGCTGCCTTGCTGCAGATTCAAGAATTCCGTTGCCTTCATAAACTGAATATCCAGAGGAAAGAAATGATCCCTGAACTCATTCAGAAAAGCCTCCCAAGTCACTTGTTGATCTCCAAAAGTCCTCTTCACTGACTGCCACCAGATGCCAGCATCCTTCTCTAACTACATCGTAGCCAATTTCACTTTATTGACTGCTAGGATTTCCAGAACTTCGAAGATTATCTCTATCTGTCTAATCCAATCATCAGCCTCATCTGGATTAGACTGCCCCTCAAACATAGGCGGCTTCATCTGCTTGAAGGACTCAACCCACTTAATCGGATCAACGTTAACAAACACTGGTCCAGCCCCCTGATCCTGATTCTATGCCATATTAGCTGCCATGAATGTGTTAAAGGACTGATATACCCTGGCAATCTCAGTCTCAAGATCAAGTCTTGCCCTATGGAAACCTTCCGCCCCATCACCATTACAACCATTCCTGGTCCTGGGTCCTAGCATTATACTGAATACTGCAAAATGAGGGTAAAGTCAGAGCTTCACAACATAATTCATATTCATATCTATACCCCATGGCAAAACCTCTACCATACCCTAAGCCAAAACAACATGTTTTAACTCTATGTGATACTCAAACTTTAATGTCCACGCCTAGTTACCCATGCTTTAATGTCCACACCTAGGTTTATTTTTACACCATCTTTATTATGACAATTGAAGCATGCTCTGATACCGATTTATGTAGCGCCCCGAATTTCCAATATGATATCTCAGAAATACGTGGCACAATTCCCTGCATCTACCTCACTTGTTATAGTAAACATAGCCAAAACACAGAGAAATTTTTTAACTTTTATTACATTAATTCTTTACAAAACAAAGCGGAAAAACAAATACCTTGAATTACAATATTTTCTTTTACAACACTTCTTTTACAATTTACATAAGCCACATTATCATTCTACCACATGCATCCAGATCCCAATGTTATAAGCACCTACCTGTAAAATATGAGGCTAGAGATAACCCTAATCCCCAAAACTACAAGGGTCAGGCATAACGGTGTAAGTGACATCAAAAGAAATGCAACATAAATAAAAGCATAAAGGATAAAGTCATAAACAACATATATCAACAATAATAACAATGGAATATGAAATAAGAATAAATAAAATATGAAAATATCAAGTGAAACTAGACTAATTGTTAATTGTAGGAAAAACATAAAACAACATGCATAACACCAAGTCGAGAAAACATCAATGCTATATGCTGACTCTATAATGCATACTTGTCGGATTCTATGCATTCCATACTACATATGTCCGGTGCCAGCCCTTAACGTTCTCCACTTTATAGGGTTTAATCCCACATTATTCAACTAATCCTACTACGGTGATGGAAACAAGATTCAGAATACTCCGCGAATAGGCATCACAACTCTCGGCGGGCAAGCATCATGTAAGAATAGCTCGAAGACCAGAGAATCACCTCCCTGCCATGTACCCTACGAATAGGCTTGCGAGGCCCTCGACTTGCAGATACACCAGGTACATTCGGTGAATAGGCCCACCGACCCTCAACACGCGAATGCACCCTTCATGCTTCGTGAATAGGCCTGCAGACCCTAGACACGCGAACATACAAATGTACTCTCGAGACAGAACAACACACATGTCATGGGACGTATCTGTTGGAGCTGAACCCAAGAACATATACTTACGTTTCCCAAGTTCCATCACATCTCCACTAGTGCCTGTCCTTAACTTGATTATTATTTTAAAAAAAAAATATACAAATCTCTCTTCTCTAGTGTTAGTATATCCTGCTGGACTTAATTTCACAAAATAACCCCAATGACCCCAACTGTCTGTCGGTTCATAGGACTCTCACATAACTCCTAGAGATTCACAAATCAACCATTAATACAAAAACTTTCAATAAAACTCACAAATCAATTATTAAAATATTTATATCAATAAATCTTCTTTAATCAATCAAAAATCCAAATTGAAATATTTATTGTACTCCTAAAATTCCATAATTGAAATAAAATATTACATCCATTAAATAACAGAAAACCATATTTTGAATTCGTAGAATATCACCAAAATATCAATTCGTTTGAAAACACATATAACTCACTTAATAAGACCATAAGAATACAACAAATATATAACTTCCTGTAAAATAGTGTAATCTGTAGCAAAACATCCTTTAAAAATGGTAGATTAATAAACCACAATATCGAAGAACCAATCGTTTAAAGAAAACATCAGAAAACTCGAGAAACCAATCAGTCAGGACAGTGACAATCGACTGTCGAAAATGGCCAGTCGACTGTCCTGCGAAAATCCAAAACTTAAGAAAATGACAGTCGACTGTCGACTGTCGTTCAGAGACAATGCATTCGACTGTTATTGCAAACAAAATCTGAATTTCAATAACAGATAGTCGACTGTCAATTATAACAGGTTGCGGTTTTGAAATTCAGTGCATGTTTTAAACTGATATGTCGATAAATATTTGTAAAATCAAATTTTAATTTCCTGAGATGATTAAACATATCTTGTATAACATATAGGAGTTTAGAAAACAATAAAAAAACACATCAAGATCTCAAAAGAGTGATTTTTCACAAAAAATTTTCAAAACAGTCAATATATATATATATATATATATATATATATATATATATATATATATAGAGAGAGAGAGAGAGAGAGAGAGAGAGAAAGAGAGAGAGAGAGAGAGAAAAGTGAGCCTCATATAGAGTATGAGGAAATTTTCCTCATACAAAGTGATTAAACTCACTTGGTGAGGCCCTTATGGAAGATCCACTCCGTCCATCATGTTTATCATACTAATGGATGTATGTGTAGAAAAAATCAAGTGGTTTGGAGGTTATTCACCCATACATCATGTCGTTGAAAAATGAACGATTTCAACAGTAATACAAATCGAACCACAAATTGGACCCACATGATGCATGGGTGAATGACCTCCAAACCACTTGATTTTTTCTACACATACATCTATTAGCATGATAAAAATGATCGACGGACTGGATCTTCCATAAGGACCCCACCAAGTGAGTATAATCACTTTGTATGAGGAAAATTTCCTCATACAAATATGAGGCTCACATTACTCATATATATATATATATATATATGTGTGTGTGTGTGTGTGTGTGTGTGTGTGTGTGTGTGTGTGTGTGTGTGTGTGTGTGTGTGTTCAAAAAAGGATTTAAGCATCAATTTTAGCATTAGAATTCACCTAATAGGAGTAGTCTAATGTTCAAAACCATCTCAATACTAAAACAATTGAAATCCAATCAAAATCCCATCAAAATTCACAAAGTCTTCAAAATAACAGTATACCTGAATGTGAATGTGTATATGTGTGTTTAGGTAATTGTGGGTGTGTATACGATAGTTAAAATCATCAAGAAAACATATTATATAAGAGGCATATTGTTTAATCCTATCTCGGTACTGAAACAAATCAAATTCAATTCGAAAACTTAACAAAAATTCACAAAAACCCAATTTTGGCATGCACACAAACAGACCCGAACTCAACTCCATCTTTTTTTCCCAAAGATTGATTTTTTTAGTTCAATAACTCTTCCACAACTTGTTATATACATACCCCACTAATTACAATAGTGTACTTGTGAATATATGTGAATACTACATACATATAATCAAGTTCCACTCATCCAAACTTCATAACAGATCATATATATATGTACATACAGTAAAGATCAAGTCTTGCTCACTTTTGAGATACAACATCATACAAACGTAATATGAACAATCAAAACAGCAAGAGTATGAAAGAAAACAACCTACTCATGATTTCTATTAGGTTCTTTAACAATCTCATGTCATCAAATTAGGGTTTTAACCATCAATAGTGTAGTTTCATGAAAAGATTCAATTTATTATTCCTCCACTCATCAAAATTTCATATTATCATCATACAATCCTTAATCATGCTTTCTAATACACAATCATCACATACAACATGCTTAGAGCAATAAGGAAACAAACATATGTCACTCACCTCATTGAAGAATTAACCGAAGAAAAATAAAGAGAATAAGAAAATCCTTTTTTTTCGCAAGAAAACCAAGATCCTCGCTTTGAAACTTCAAGAAAATACTACTAAAGAAATCCTTTTGTGTTGTGCAGTAAAGAGACGGCTGCACCTCACCTTATATAGGCCGGAAATATGATATTTATGGTTTGTGAATAGATTTGCAAAATATCTCTTTTAAATATATTTTTACATATATAGATTCTTATACTTGGAAATTAAATAAAATAAACTTAATTGAGATTTAAAAATAAAAACAACAACCCTAATATTGGTCGGCACATTTTTAACAAACCCACAAAATGAAATTGTACTTTTTGTTCTCTAAGTGGCAGTTTTGCAAAAAGACCCTTCTTTATCAAAACTTGCAAAATAAACCAAATTTATTAAAACAAAAAGTAAACTCTTTACCTCTGAGTAGACTAGGCATCATGTCCAGCCCAAAAATCTGAAAATCAAGAGTTTTCACTCAAAGTAGTAATTTTGCACAAAAGTCCCTCTTTTTGTAATATTTGCAAATAGGTCAAATAATTATCAGAAAAATCAAGAAAATTTACAAATAATATCTAATAATAAATAAATGGGTTTTCCCAAAATAATTTTTCACTTTGAACTTCCCAAGAAAATATTTGCATGTGCTTTGCACGTGTAAAAAGGTGCTTTGCACGTGTAAATTTCAGAAAAATATTTATTAAATCACAAAAATCATTTTAATTCATTTATTAATCTTAATAGCATTATTTTAAAAACTGGGGTATTACATCACTCCCTCCTTAGAATAGTTCTGTCCTTAGAACTAATACTAATAGGGTCCAAATAATATAAGCAAAAGAAAATGAAATCTCATAGATTAAAACATAGTTTAAGAAATACCATTATACAAGAGAATAGAATCTAACAAAAGAAATACAAACATACAAAAGGAACATAATCACACAAAAGCTCACGAAAATCCTTCTGCATGCGATCCTCTGACTCTTAAGTAGCTTCTGCTACGCAACTCTGATAACTTGCCTTCAGACACCTGCTGCAACATCCTCTGAATCTCTGCATCTAATTTCTGGCCTTCCACAATCTGCTTCCTCAAGAAAGGTTGCAGCCTCGACTGAGCCAAAGACGCGATCCAAACTCTACAGTACAACCTCGATACCTGCCTAATCAAACTCTGCTGCCAACTCCAAATCATGTGTCGGATAATTATTCTCATGCGGATGTAACTGCCTCGAACCATATGCAATAACCTTATCTTCATGCGTCAAGACACACCCCAAGCCTCTGAGAGATGCATCGCTGAAGATATCATGATCCTTCCTAGCTTGTGGCTAAGCTAAGATAGGCACAATCGTCAACCTCTCTTTTAGCTCAAGGAAACTCGCCTTACACTTATCAGTCCATGTGAATGACACATTTTTCTGAGTTAACCCTGTCAAGGAACTGCAATCTGTGCATAGCCCTGAATGAATCTCCTGTGGAACCCAGCCAAACCCAAGAAACTCCTGACTTTCCCCATTGACGCTGGCCTGGGCCAATCCTTCACTGCTTCAACCTTCTGAGGATCCGTGGCCACTCCCTCCTTATAAAGGATATGACCAAGAAAAGCTACCTCGAACTTCCAAAACTCACACTTCGACAGCTTGGCATACAAGTTACGCTCCTGTAACTTCTTCAGTACTCTCTGCCAAGTGCATAGAATGCTCATCCTTCGACTTTGAGTACACCAAAATATCATCAATGAAAACCACCACGAAGGAATCAATAAATGGCCACAATATCCGATTCATCATATCCATGAATATTGCCGATGCATTGGTCACTCCGCGAATGGCATTACCAAAAACTTATAGAGTCCATGACGAGTCCTGAAATCTATTTTACTCACATATTCCTCCTTGACTCGAACTTGATGATACCCTGATCCCAAATCAATCTTCAAAAACACAGTTGCTCCTCGAAGCCTAACGAACATATCATCAATCCATGGAAGTGGATACTTGTTCTGAATAGTCACCTGATTCAACTCCCGATAGTCAATGCACATCCTCATTGACCCATCATTCTTCTTGACCAACAAAACTCGCCCACCCCACGGCGAATAACTCGGCCTGATGAAACACTTGCCTAACAATTCCTAAATCTGCTTCTGACTTCATCTGGAATCAACTTAGATACCGTAGTAGTCACTTTCGGGTCCTTCTTCTCCCGAAAAGTCACTGCGGAATCACCTGGTGCTTTCACCAACACCTCTTTCTTCTTGCATTCAATTGGGGCATCATACATTACCATCCAATCAATGCCCACAATCACATCCCCACCAAGAATTTGCAGCTCAATGAGATCAATGCCAAATAATCTCCCACCAATCATACAACACCCCGATATCCAAATAAGCCTGAATTCGAAGTTCCACAGGATCTTTACACTTCACTTCTTAAAATTTTACAACAAATTAAAAACTTTTATTACAACAATGATTATATTTTACACATCGGAAGCAAATTACAACATAATACATGAATTGAATATCAACTTGAACATTTCTTTATAAGCAGTAATCACTCTTTAGTCCTTTCAATCATTTTATCCTGCATAGAAACTGTGGGTACGTCAGTTGCATACAACTAATGCTAGGATATAATATATCAATTTCTCTTACTTGGATAGCACACACTTGTCACAAAACAAAGCTAAGGGGGACTATCTTATTGATGTCGCGTGTGAATATGCACTTAGTCCTTAATGTAGTTATTTATATTATATGACACTAATGCGCAGTTGTTCGGATTCTATGCATCCCATACTACATAGGTCCGAGGGCAAGCCCTTAATCGTCCTTCATCTTGTAGGGTTGATTCCCTTGCCATGACTTAAACTACTATGGTAACTACGGTAAGTATCCTAGATGTTCTATGAGTTACGAGCCCATGTCCAGACAACCTGGAGGGGAATCCCACGTTGTGACATGACGCATCATGCAGAGCCTATGAACAATTCAGCCTCTGTCATGGAACGATGGCACCACCCGTAGTCACCAAACACCCCACAATCATCGCCACGGTCCCGATAATTTTGAAGTAGTATCCACGCCATGAAATGACTCATCATGCAGGCAACCTATGAATACTCTCACACCGTAGATCCGAGGCCCTCATACTTATGTTTTTCTCTTACTTTCATCACATCTTCACTAGTGTATTGTCCTTAGTTGTTTGAATCATGAATAAAAATCAACACCCTAGAGCTAGTACTTCCTCTATACCGGTCTTAACCATCAATCAACAATAACGATCCAAACTTGGTCTTTCATTTCAATATTTCATCCGAAAGAATTTATTCAAAGCCGGTATAAGGACTTAGCTATACTCTAGTCTTTAATCTCATTTCATATTCATAAAATTGAGTATTCACACTCACAATTTTTCTCATAGCTCATCATGATCTTTTATTTCATTTTTCATGCACAAATCTCATGTATAATACCACAAATCATTTTTCAAACTTACCACATTCATAAATAAATTTCACAAATTTTCTTTACTTTCATAATATCATTCTTCCACTTTATTAAGCCAAAATCATATTTATCTTACTTAAATTTTCCATGTCACAATTTTCATTTTAAAAATAACTCTACTCAAAATTTCTTTTAAAGAAAATATTTATTTTCTTTAATTAATCAAGATTATGTTCTAAGAAATTGTATCAAGTTCTTTTTCTCAAATAACCTCTAATTCACATTATAATAGGTCAAAAATGATAGAAATAATTTTCATGAAGTCTTGGAATCTTTAGAATAATTTTTTTCAAATTTTAGAACACTGAAAAAACTATTTTTTTTAAAAATAAGATTGAAATATTTTATCGGCCGAGACAGTGATAGTCGGCTGTTGAGATAGGCCAATCGACTGTGCTGCGAGGATTTAAAACTCGAGAACCAACTGCGAGGATTTGAAACTCGAGAACCAACAGTTAAGACAGTGACAGTCGATTGTTGAAAAATAGCCAGTCGATTGTTGAAAAATAGCCAGTCGACTATTCTGCGAGAATTTGAAACTCGAGAACCAACAGTCAAGACAGTGACAGTCGACTGTTGAAAAATAGCTAGTCGACTGTTCTGTAAGGATTTGAAACTCGAGAACCAACAGTCAAGACAGTGACAGTCGACTATTGGAACATAGCCAGTCGACTATCCTGCAAACTAAATTCGAAATTCAGTACCTAAGAGTCGACTGTCGACTCCAGTTCGGTCGAGTGTCAATTGTACCAGGTTGCAGTTAAGGTGGATCATGAATATGTTTTCGATATTGAAATGCAACGATAACTTATTTACAATTTGGCACTACAATTATCACAAAAGATTCTTTTCTTTCTTTTATTTCTACAAGCATTTTTAGAACAGAATTCTCTTTTATAACCCTAGTGCCACAATAATTAATATAGCATATAACCCATATTTCAATTGACCAACTAGCAATTTACCAACATATATTCTACAACTAGCATGGTTCAAAATTCACATTTTCATAGCAACATGATAATTCTAGTGTAGCAAATCACAATTTATAGCAATTATCAAACAATTCATCAAGCATTCACTTCATTTCTAACTAGTCTCTTTTAAACAAACACATGGCCAAAATTAACTAGTTTCTTCTTAGCAATTTCATCAATTTAATCCCTAGCATGATATCTACATTAGAAGCTTGAGAAATCACCCACCTATTTTGAAGAATAATTGAAAAACTCCTAGAAATCTCCTTGAACACGAACGGATTCCTTCTCCTCCTAGATTGTGCCACCAAGAATGCGCCTTCTCCTCCTAGCTTGATGGAAAACCTGAGCTCCCCTTGGTCCTCTAGGTGTAGGCCGGCCTCCAATGGAGGCAAGAACACACAACAAAATGCAACTCAATCTTTTCTCATTATTGCTCTCAATCTTTTCTCACACTTGTTTCTTTTCTTTCTTTTTATTTTACAAATTTTTCTAGTGTATTTCATGAAGAGAATGAGAGGTTATTTATACATTTTTCAAAGAAAAATGGAGGGTGTAGATTGAACTAGATGGATGTTGATTAGGGGCTAGGATTAATTAGGGAGCTAGAGCAACCACCCATGAACTCAAAACCACCTCTCCACTACTCCATCTTTCCCACTCTCCATAAATGCCATCCGGCCACCCCTCTCTCCATGTGCTTGGCATGTGCAAGTCCAATTCACGTGTCACACAAAGCACCCCTAGTTACTAGTTGTACTTGTATTTGCTAATTGATTGGTTACAAAACTAGTCTACCTTAAGAGTTGTCATAATTAAAAGAGAATTAAATTGGGGCTTAATCTAGTGGGCCTAAAGTCTATGGGCATCTAATTAAAATAATCAATTTAATTAGGGTGGACTAGATTTAGACAATTTGGCCTAGAGTTTAAATAGGCTTTTTAAATTAAGAAGAGAAGAATTAAAAATACTTGTTCATGGTATAAAAATAAATAATTTTTAGGGTAAAATGTACGTAAATTTGCACGTGCAAAACACGTGAAATCCAACAAACTCTTATTTAATTATAGTTGAAAATTCAGGATGTTACAAATCTCAATATCACAACCTTCATAATATTGATCAGCAATCAATTCTTCTCCTGCCGGTATTGTCACTGACAAGACTCTGTTTGGAAATAACTTAGGTTCCATACCTAAGACTTTTGCAAAAACTGGGTGACACAAATGTATACGAAGAACCAGTATCAAATAAAACTTTTACTTATATTCCATTAACCAAAACAAATTCTGTTACATGGAGAATGATACTCAAATCTCCAATTTATTCTTAAACAAAGTTTTACTTAATACAAAAATGAATGAATTCAAAATTCTTGTATACACTGGATCACATCCTCTGAGTTACCGCATCCTCCTCAGTCAATGCAAACACTCGCCCCTGCCTTTGAAATTTGCCTCCACCTTCACCATCCTTCTTCAATTGCTGGCAGTTTGGTCTGAGATGCCCTTCACGACCGCACTGATAACAAACCTACGCCTTCCGAGGCTTGGTGCATGCTGCCTGATAATGACCTGCCTCTGGACAATTGAAACAAGTCACGCCTTGAATTGTGGGTGCCTTCAGCACTGGCCTATTGAACTTTCCCTGCTTCTCTGGGAACTTCTTCCCACTCTGACTAACTGCTGGCCTCTTGTTCCATTCCAGGTCTTCTGCTTCTTCAGGAACAGATCCATATCTTCTTCTGTCATAGCTGCTCTCTTGACCAGCTTATCAAACTTCTTGATGCCCAATGGAATCATCCTCGACCTTAGATTCGGCCTCAAGCACTGCTCGAATTTCTTGGTCTTCTTCGCTTCATCCACAATCAGCTCCGGTGCATACCTTGACAGCTGAGCGAACTTAGTCTCATATTCGTGCACTATCATGTTGCCTTGTTGTAGATTCAAGAATTCTGTTGCCTTCTTCTCCTAAATATATAGAGGAAAGAAATGATTCCTAAACTCAACCAGAAAAGCCTTCCAAGTCACTTGCTGATCCCCAAAAGTCTTCTTCACTGACTGCCACCAGATGCCAGCATCCTTCTCTAACTACATCGTAGCCAATTTTACCTTATTAACTGTTGGGCTTTCCAGAACTTCGAAGATCATCTCTATCTGTTTAATCCAATCATCAGCCTCATCTGGATTAGACTGTCCCTCAAACACAGGCAGCTTCATCCGCTCGAAGGACTCAACCTGCTTGATCGGATCAGGCATTAACAAACACTGGTCCAGCCACCTAATTCTGATTCTTTGCCATCTTAGTTGCCATGAATGTGTTCAAGGTCTGATACACCCTGGTAATTTTAGTCTCAAGATCAAGTCCTGCCCCATGGGAACCTTCTGCCCCATCACCATTACCACCATTCTTGGTCCTGGGTCCTGCCATTATACTGAATACTGCTAAAAGAGGGTAAAGTTAGAGCATCACAATACAATTCATATTCATATCTATACCCCATGGCAAAACCTCAGCTATACCCCAAGCCAAAACATCATATTTTAACTCTATGTAATACTCATACTCTAATGTCCACGCCTAGTTACTCAAGCTCTAATGTCCACACCTAGGTTTATCTTTACAACATGTTTATTATTACTATTGAAGCATACTCTGATACTAATTTCTGTAGCGCCATGAATTTCCAATATGATATCTCAGAAATACGTTGCATAATTCTTAGCATCAACCTCAACAGTAATAGTAAATATATTTAAAACACAGAGAAATTTTTTCGACTTTTAATATATTAATTCTTTACAAAACACAGCGGTAAAACAAATACCTTGAATTACAATCTTTTCTTTTACAACACTTCTTTTACAATTTACATAAGTCACATTATCATTCTACCACATGCATCCAGATCCCAATGCTATAAGTACCTACCTGTAAAACATGAGGCTAGAGATAACTCTAACCCCCAAAACTACAGGGGTCAGCCATAACGGTGTGAGTGACATCAAAAGAAATGCAACATAAATAAAGCATAAAGGATAAAGTCATAAACAACATATATCAATAATAATAACAATGGAATATGAAATAACAACAAATAAAACAGGAAAACATAAAGTGAAACTAGACTAAGTGTTAAGTGCTCTATGCTGACTCTCTAATGCATACTTGTCGGATACTTTGCATTCCATACTACATAGGTCCGGTGCAAGCCGTTAACGTTCTCCACTTTATAGGGTTTAATCCCTCATTATGCAACTAATCTTACTACGGTGATGGAAACAAGATCCAGAATACTCCACGAATAGGCATCACAACTCTCGATGCGCAAGCATCATATAAGAATAGCTCAAAAATTGGAGAATCACCTTCCTGCCGTTTACCCCACGAATAGGCTTGTGAGGCCCTCGACTTGCAGATACACCAGGTACATCTCGTGAATAGGCCTGCCGACCCTCAACACGCGAATGCACCCTACATGCTCCGTGAATAGGCCTGCAGACCCTCGACACGTGAACATACAAATATCCTCTCGAGACAGAACTACACACAAGTCCTGGATCGTATCCGTTGGACCTAAACCCAAGAGCATATACTTACGTTACCCAAGTTCCATCACATCTCCACCAATGCTTGTCCTTAAGTTGATTATTATTTAAAAAAAAATACATAAATCTCCCTTCTCCTAAAGTTAGTGTATCCAGCCGGACTTAATTTCACAAAACAACCCCAATGACCCCAACAGATCAAAATCCACAAAATCTTATCTACCAGTTCACAGGACTCCCACTCAACTCCTAGAGATTCACAACTTAACCATCAATACAAAAACTTAAAAGAAACTCACAAATCCATTATTAAAACATTTATATCATTAAAACTTCTTTAATCAATCAAAACTCCAAATTTATTTATTATACTCGTAAAATTCCAGAATTGTCATAAAATATCAAATCCATTAAATAACAAAAAACAAAAAATTTGAAGTCGTAGAATATCACCAAAACATCAATTCGTTTGAAAACACATATAACTCAATTAATAAGGCCATACGAATACAACAAAAATATAACTTTCATTAAAATACTGTAATCTGTAGCAAAACTTCCTTTAAAAATGGTAGAAAAATAAACCATAATATCGAAGAACCAATCATTTAAAGAAAACATCAGAAAACTCGAGAATCCAATCAGTCAGGACAGTGACATTCGACTGTCGAAAATGGCCAATCGACTGTCCTGTGAATATCCGAAACTCAAGAAAAACCATCAGTCAGGACAGTGACAGTCGACTGTCGAAAATGGCCAGTTGACTATCCTGCTAAAATTCGAAACTCAAGAAAATGACAGTAGACTGTCAATTTCAGTTCAAAGACAAAGCAGTCTATTGTTATTGCCAACAAAATCCGAATTTCAATAACTGATAGTCGACTGTCAGTTATAACAGGTTGCAGTTTTGAAATTCTGTACGTGTTTTAAACTGATACATCGATAAATCTTTGTAAAATCCAAATTTAACTTTCTGAGATGATCAAACATATCTTGTATAACATATAGGAGTTTATAAAACAATCAAAAACACATCAAGATCTCAAAAGACAAAAGAGTGATTTTTCGAAAATCTTTCAAAACAGTCAATATATATATATATATATATATATATATATATATATGTTCAAATAAGGATCTAAGCATCAATTTTAGCATTAGAATTCACCAAATAGGAGTAGCCTAATGTTCAAAACCATCTCAGTACCAAATCAATTGAAATCCAATCCAAATCCCATCAAAATTCACAAAGTCTTCAAAGAAACAGTATACCTGAATGTGAATGTGTATATTTGTGTTTAGGTGATTGTGAGTATGTATACGACAGTTAAAAACATCAAGAAAACATCTTATATAAGAGGCATACTGTTTAATCCAATCTCGATATTGAAACAAATCAAATTCAATTCGAAAACTTCAGAAAAATTCACAAAACCCAATTTTGGCCTGCACACAAACAGACCCGAACTCAACTCCATCTCTTTAACCCATAGCTTGATTCTTTTAGTTCAATAACTCTTCTACAACTTGTTATATGCATACCCCACTAATTACAATAGTTTACTTGTGAATATATGTGAATACTACATACATATAATCAAGTTCCACTCATCCAAACTTCATAACAGATCATATATATATGTACATACAGCAAAGATCAAGTCTTGTTCACTTTTGAGATACAACATCATACAAAATTAATATGAACAATCAAAACAGCAAGAGTATGAAATAAAACAACCAACTCATGATTTCTGTTAGGTTCTTTAACAATCTCAAGTCATCAAATTAGGGTTTTAACCATCAATAGTATAGTTTCATGAAAAGATTCAATTTTTTATTCCTCTACTCATCAAAATTTCATATTATCATCATACAATCCTTAATCATGCTTTCTAATACACAATCATCACATACAACATGCTTAGAACAATAAGAAAATAAATATATGTCACTTACCTAATTGAAGAATCAACCGAAGAAAAATAAAGAGAATAAGAAAATCCTTCCTTTCGCAAGAAAACCAAGATCCTCACTTTGAAACTGCAAGAAAATAATAATAAGGAAATCCTTGTATTTCGCAGCAAAGAGACGACTGCACCCCACCTTAAATAGGCCGGAAATCCAAGTAATTATGGTTTTTGAATAGATTTTTAAAATACCTCTTTTAAATATATATTTACATATATAGATCCTTATACTTGAAAATTAAATAAAACCAATTTAATTGAGATTTAAAAACAAAAACAACCACCCTAATATTGGTCGGCACTGTTTTAAATACTCAGAAAAGAAATTGTACTTTTTGCCCTCTATGTGGCAATTTTGCAAAAAGACCCTTCTTTATCAAAACTTGCAAAATAAACCAAAATTTGTTATAAAAAAAAGTAAACCCTTTACCAATGAGTTGGCTAGGTATCATGCCCAGCCCAAAAATCTGAAAATCTGGAGTTTTCACTCCATGTGGTAATTTTGCACAAAAGTCCCCTTTTTGTAATATTTGCAAATTATCAGAAAAATCCAGAAAATTCTCAAATAATATCTAATAATAAATAATGGGTTTCCCCAAAATAATTTTTTACTTTGACCTTCCCAAGAAAATATTTGTACGTGTTTTGTACGTGTAAAAAGGTAAATTTCAGAAAAATATTTATTAAATCACCAAAAATCATTTTAATTTGTTTATTAATCTTGAAAGCATTATTTTAAAACTGGGGTATTACAGGTACATAGGACAAGGTAAAAGCAAACTTGGGGAGGGTAACAAAACAAAGAATTAAGGGAAAGGAACACACCAGTGGAAACACTAGAATAAGAAAGAAAATAGATAACATTGATGTCAAATGGAATGCATGAAAGAAAATAAATAGTATCAAAAGGAAAGAAACAACACAAGATATCAAAGCAAGATAGGGAGTAGATAGAACTGAAATCAAATAGAGAATGGACAGGGAAGAATTGAATCAAATAATGAATTGGTGCATGATGAAAAATTAGAATGCAAGAAGGAAGTAACCGGTATCAAAAATAAAGAAGAAACAATACAAGACTTACAAAATAACAAAGCGAAGAGATGAAGAAATAGATAGAGCTGGAATCGAAGAAAGGATGGGCAAGGAAGAGTTAGACCAGCCAATGAGTCAACGGATGAAGACGAGTACAAGTGATGGAAAGAAGCAAACAATGCATGGAAGGAGAAACGACAAGAGAATCCTAGGACCTGTGGGTTATGGGCCCACCACGCTTCCGCTGCGCCACTCTGATTGGGGAAGACTCTGCCAATAGCATTGATTAGCTCCAGCGAGATTCTGAACACTTCCTGAGATCTTGGGACTATGCATGCACGTCATGGAGTAAAAGACGACACTTCCTCTCCTGGTGATGATCCAAGCTGCTGACAAGTCGAAGTAGAACCAGCGATGCTGACTGAAGAACCAAGCAGGAAGAAAAGAATGGATAACACCATAATCAAAGGGATACGGGTACGAAAAGAAATGAATTCATACCCAAGAAGAAATCAATCAAAGATGACGAATCAAGGAAAGAAGGGATCAAAATGAACAGAACAAGACTTGTAACCAGATCAGTGTTGATTATAATTCATTCATGTATGCATGGTCAGTGTACTGTTGATCCAATCTTTGATCGAGCCTAAACTTGTCCAATATATTAGCTGAACTAATACATTAGCCAAACCTAGTGCTCTGATATCACTAAAACCTTGTCATGCCCCACTTCCCAAAAAGAGAATACGGAATCCGGATACATGACTAAGCCCAGCAAATGATTTTCATCATCCTTCAGGATATTTACAACAAGCACACGAATAATCAGAGTAGGAAGCAAGAGAAGTCAACCACGCATGCATAAACAAATCAATATACCAACAGAATTTACTTGAAACAAAATTTAATAATCTGAAATAAACCAGATCTGAACAATTTAATAATTCTGGGTCACATTGCCGAAAACAAAAATCCAAGAAAAATCTGGGGTATTCCTTAGTATGTTAAGTATCAGAATATAAAGTTTCATAATATTCCAACATAAATAGAATAGTCAAGTAAAATCAGAAAGCAGCAAGATACGACAGTTTTGTAAATCTGGAATCATAAACATAGCAGTACTAAAACAGCAATATCTCACAAAATATAAATCGAAATCTAGATCTGTAAAAGGGTGATAAAATAGATAGAGTAAGCTACAATTTATATTCACAAAATTTTTACAAACAGCAAATAGAATCAGGTTGAAATTATGTTTCTTTACTAAACAGTATGAAAATTCTGCATGTATAGTAGTTGTTTGCAAGCATAGAATAGTTTATAAAAGTTATCAATTAAATCCACAAAAATTAGGGGTTAATCCCAATCAGGTCTAGTTGTACTCAACAAAATATTGGATCAAAATATTATCTTTAACATCAGTAGAAAAATAAATAACCATATAGAATTCATCGAAAACAGAATCTGGAATTTTTTAAACACATCTGTAGTAAAATAGTCATAACTTGCAACTCATAAATCGAAACTGAGATCTGTCAGAAAATCTGTAAATTAAATAATTCTCTAAAATTCTTATTCACAAATAATTTTCATATACTTACCTTAATAGGATCTAAAATACTGATAAAAAATGGGGAACCGGCAAAACAGAAAATATCCTTCATGCACAAAATCAACTAGTTCATATGAAACTCATCCAAAACATAACCAAACGTGAAATAGGGTATACTAAATGTCCAAGCAACATAGTATATGGTATATAACACATCTACAACAAGTTATACTACTACTAACACATCAAGCATACGAGATCATACAACACATCATAATTCACGAACACATGCATGTATACAAGAATTGATTATCTCCAAGTCTAAATTCGTGTCGTGAGTGTAATGAGACAACTTTGGGCGGATCAACACATACAGACACGATATAACAGGGGTTTTGCCCAATAATTGTCTCTAGAACACAACTACACTACAGGCGGTATTTAGCACTTGTATTACACAAAGAACAGAATACAAGTTACTTGCCTTAGAGACGATGACGAGAACGGTGCAAGAATGAGAATAACGGGAATGGATTCTCGGGCATGAACAAAATAACATGAGCAAGCGGACACGAACATGATCACGAACATAATTGGACGGCTAGATCCAAGGGATCAAGATCAGATGATGGTGGATATGATGATCATGATGATCAGGATGATCACGGCGATCGACGGTCAGGATCCAACATGATCAAGAACCACTTGATCAACAACAACCCATGGCAATAAGGCCTCGTCTTGGCTCGACCGGTGACGACAGGGTGCTGCTATCGACTGTTGTCGGAAGGAAGGAATGACGATGGCGAAGCAACACGACGGCGCGAGGCAGAGGAGGGGAGGGTGCTGCGACTGATGGTGCGACGGGAAGCTGCGCTGCAGAGGCTTCGCTAGCTGTGCCGCTGTCGACTTCGGGCAGAGAAGAAGGGGAGAGGCTGGGGGCTGGTTTGCATTGTAGGGTAGGCAGTGCGATAGAGGGTGGCAGATGGGGGGCTGCTGGCGCTGCCGTCGGGAGGAGCACAGGGACGTCGGCTGTCACTACCGTCGTTGAGTGGCAAGGCGACAGGGGCTGGCGTTGGAGCAGGGTGACGCGACTGGTGGTCGCGAGGGCGGCACGAGTACGCAGAGGTCGGGACACAGGGCGGGTCGCGCTGATGGGGTGCCGGGTTTGGTGGTCGAGGGCACCGCTGGAGACAGGGAGGGGACCAGGGGTGCGTCGGGATGCTAGGGATGGGAGGAAGCACAGGGATGATGGCGGAAGAGGTGATGGGTTTAGAAGGGATGTCGGGTATAGGAGGAGGATGGGAGAGAGGTAGGGGATGAAGTTAGGGTTAATAGCGGCTAGGGGTTTTGGTGAATAGGGTTAACAGAAGGTAGGATTTATATAGGGTTGGTATTAGGTTTTGGGGGTAACAGGTTAGGGTATTAAAGGGTATTGGGTTAATGGGTTAGATCCAATAAGAAATAGTGTTTTTGGATTATTGGGTTTAGGGGTATGAATGCAACAAGAAAATGGGTTTGGGTTTTGGATTTTAAAACAAATAAGAGGTAGAAAAAATATGTAAATAAAAATAGGATTTATAATATAAAATCAAAATGTAATAACAATAAAAATAATATTACTAATATTTGTAAAAATAACAATAACAATAATAATAGCAGAAACAATAATAATAACAAGAATAATAGGGTTAGCATTACAATATAAAAATTCATTGGAAAAAAATAGCTACAATCAAAATTATTGATTACAAATAGACTTTAATAGGAGATCCAACAGTACATTTTAACAAAAGAATTTGAAAGCGAAAAAAAATAATTTACAAAAATTTTAAATATAGAAAATACACGGAAAATACATATTTACGAAAACAAGGGTTACATCTTCAAAACAGCAACTTGGTCGATTTTGTAAAAATATCAAACAACCTCCAAAACTCAAAAATAGGGGTGAACGTTAGGGACATAGTCAAGATACTACCCTAAAAATTTCAACCTCAATTTATGTCATAGCACGAAATTATGATTTTCCTAACCAACCGTGTTTAAAATCCAACAACAGCAACTTTTTCCCTAAAATAGCAACTTTGACGATTTTATTAAAATATCAAATCACCTTCAAAATTCACGAAATTTTGGACAAATGTTGGGGATACAATCAAGATGCTACCATAAAAAATTGAGTCTAATTTCCAACATAGAAAAGAGTTATGAATTTTCTATTCAATCATGCCTGATTCTTCACATGATGCAATCTTTTTCCATCAATTGATATTTATAGCTCTAGTATTGAACTACAAACATTCAAAAATCTTCATGCACCCACTCTTGCATTCCAAATTAGAAACTTTCTACCCATACGCTGAAACCTCTGTTTTCCATTTTCTGTATTTTTGAATGTTTTTTTTGTGTGTGTTTATTCACATTGTATCTCTTTTTGAACCGTATATTGGATCTTTATTTTCAATATATTCATCTATTTGATTTATCGTCTTTTATTTGATCTTCTTGATTCAATTGTCTCCTATTATTTCATCTCTGTTTGATCGAGCTTGTATTTTTTATCCTCATTATTCGCATTGTTCGTGTCTTATTTTGTTTATTCATCTTGTTACCATCTCATTATTTTGGATCGCCCTATTTTTTTATTTGGATCTATTCATACCTAAAACCCTATTAAATCTCTTTGATTAAACCCGATAACATCAACCCATTTTTATTCTATTTGGATCCTTATTTCTTGTACCCAATATTTTATCAACCCATCTTAATTACCTTACTGTTTTATCCCAATACCCTATTGGATCCACTACCCTTTAGCCGAAACCCAATGTCCCATTACCCATCCCGTTAGCCAAGTAAACCCTAATAAAAACCCCCTTCCACATATATATACCCCTACTGTACACCCTAACCCCTCATCTCCCAATATCCTAGCCGCCTCCTACCCTGTGCAGTCCCGAGCCCATCCCGATCCTCTTCCTCCCCCCTCCGACACCCCTTCCCTATGTCGCGTCGCCCTAGCAGACCACGACGCACCTTGGTCCCTTGCTCCTCTTCCGCAACAACAGCAGCAGCGCCAGCCCCATTCACCTCCCGGTGCTCCCTCCTTCCTGTTGCGACACCACGGCGATGATAGCCTCTCCTACATCTTTCCGTCCACTCTTCCTGTACTGTGCTGCCATCCCGAGCGCCGCACACCACAGCAGTCTGTCCTCCACCTTCGACTATAGCGCCTCCACAGCGACAGCCCAGAGCTCTCCTCCTCCTCTTGCTCTTCCCCGAAGCCAGCATGTCCCGAAGTCAGTCAGGCCAGCCCCTGTCCTGGCCTCACCCTGTGTACACCCGGCCCTCTCCCTCTCTCTTGTGTGCGTGTGTTGATGGTGGGTTTCGTTCGCTCATAGTCATTCATTGAGTTCGTTACCCAAGAATCCGTTCCCTGTTATTCTTACTCTTTACACTGTTTTCGTTGTCGACTATAAGGCAAGTAACTTGTATTAATTTCTGTTGAAAATACAAGTACTAAATACCACCTATAGTGTAGTTGTGTTCTAGAGACAATTCTTGTGCACAACCCTGGTTATATCTTGTCTCTATGTGTTGAACCATCCGTGGTTGTCTCATTACACACACGACATGAATTTAGACTTAGAGATAATAAATTCTTGTGTACATGCATGTGTTCGTGAATTATGAGGTGTTGTATGATTTTGTATGTTTGATGGGTTCGTTGTAGTATAACTAGTGGTAGACTTGTCAAATAACTTATACCATATTGCTTGGACATCTAGTATACTATATTTCATATTTTATTATGATTTGAATGTGTTACATATGAACTAGTTGATTTTATGAATAAAGAATATTTCTGTTTTTGCTGTTACCCCGTATTGGTTCAGTATTTTAGGCCCTATTAAGTTCAGTATATGAAAATTACGTGTGAATAGAAATTATAGAGAATTCTGTCAACATTCCAGATTTTTTGACAGATCTCAGTTTCGATTTATGAGTTGCAAGTTATTGCTGTTTTACTACTGATGTGTAGAAAATTCCAAATCAAGTTTTGTACGAATTCTGTATGGTAATTTATTTTTATAGTGAGGTTAAAGATAATATTTTGATCCAATATTTTGCTGAGTACAACTATACCTGATTGGGATTAACCCTTAATTTTTTTGGATTTAATTGATCAATTTTATAAACTATTCTATGCTTGCAAACAACTACTATACATGTAGAATTTTCATACTGTTCTGTAAAATAACATAACTTCGACCTGATTCTATTTGTTGTCTATAAAAACTTTGTGAATATGATTCGTAGCCTACTGTATCTATTTTATCACCCTTTTGACAGATCTGGATTTCGATTTGTATTCTGTAAGATAGTACTGTTTTAGTACTACTGTGTTTATGATTCCAGATTTACAAAACTGCTTTCTGATTGTACTTGACTATTGTATCTATGTTGGAAAATTATGAAACTTTATATTCTGATACTAAACATACTAGGGAATACCCCAGATTTTTCTTGGATTTATTCAGCAAGTTTTTATGCTGTTTTCCTATTTATGAATACAAACTTCTGATTTATGGCTGAACATGTTTTCTGGATACAAATATGTTTTGAGTCTTATTTTTGTGAAGTACCATATGACATATATATTTGCTGGATTCGGTCAAGAGTCTATTTTCCAGATTTTCTGACGGATTCAGATTTGCACATTTGTGGCAATGGAAAATTTAGATTTAGTCCAGTAATGTCTTGCTGTCCTAAACTAGAATTTTCGTTATTCTATCCTTTTATGTGTTGTCAATCACCTGTACTTGTTTATCTTTCAACCTGACCCTGTTACTCGTTCGTGTCATGTTATTCTTGTCCTGTTTGTGACACATATATGCCTGTTTGATAATAATAAATAATCAAGCCGGGGTTAAGGAAAAGATCTAGTAGTGGAAAATATAAAAATGTGTACTTAGAAGGGAGCCCGTATTTCCCACTTGTTACGTGTTCATGATTAAATGATACACGATCCTGTTTACCTGATTACCCGACTGCACGCTTCCCTATAGGAAGGTGTGCTCGGAAGAGGACCAGTAGGTTCTATCGGTACCTGTTTGCCTGATTACCTGATTGCACACTTCCCTATAGGAAGGTGTACTTGGAAGATGACTAGTAGGTTCTACCTGGACCTGTACCTGAACCTGTTCCTATTCCTGTTTACCTGATCTCTGAGTACACGGCCCTATAGCCTCCACTACTAAATCTAAACGTAACTTATTTGAATGTAGCAACCATGTGGTAGAAGTTTGGGACGCATGAAGTGCTACCTAGATAGTGATAGTAATAATACAAGACTTGACATAACATGACACCTGTTACATGCTTACCTGCACATGCTATCTGTATACCTATTTTTTGTATACATGATCACCTATTACATGCTTGCATGACACTTGATACATGTTACCTGTACCCTATTAGTATATCATGTTACATGATTTTGTTTCCTGATTCAAGATAATTATCCTGCTTTGTTGACATACTTATTCCATGCTATATTGTTCCCGCTGATACTCTATATCTGCTTATTTTATTCCTATACTTGTGCCTACATTACAAGCGGCCCGTAACTTGCATTGACGGATATTTTATTTCCTTTTTCCTCTTCATGCAATTTATTAAATTGCAGATCTTGGTGACCAGTTGCCCGATAAAGTAGGTGACCTAAGATTCTAGTCCTGGAGTTCTTGCTACTATTATTATTATTTCCTGTTGCTTATTTTGAATAAATACATCTGTTAATTGGATTATTTGTATTGGGCAATGTGACCGTGGAATTATTGACTTGTTTCCAGATCTGATTTATTTGAGATTATTATATTTTGTTTCAAGTAAATTCTATTGGTATATTGATTTATTTATGCAGGTGTGGTTGACTTCTCTTGCTTCCTACTCTGATTATTCCTGTGAAATATTGTAAAGATCCTGACAGCTTATGGATGATGAAAATCATTCGTTGGACTAAGTCACGTATTTGTATTCCGTATTTCCTTTTTGGGAAGGGGGCGAGACATGGTTTTTAGTGGTACCAGAGCCCAGGTTTGGCTAATGTAGTAGTTTGACTGATATATTAGACAAGCTTCACTCGATCTGGGATTGGCTCAACAGTACACAGACCACGCATACTTGAATGAATTATAATAAACTTTGACCTGGATGCTGATTGTTTTTTATCTTGTGCAGGCTATGGCTCGCAGAGGTTCCACTTCTCGTCCTCAAGAAGATTAGCTCGAGCTTAAGGCCGTTACCAATGTGTTGGAACAGTTGATCAATATGCAGCAAAACCACAGTGACCTTGTGATGGCTGCCATGGAAGTTGTCCGGGTTTTGCCTCCCGCTGTGCCTATGCAGGCAGCTCTCCCTCCTCGGCCGGGTACAATCACAGCGTTCATGAGGCTGCATCCTCATAGATTCTCTAGCACTAAGATGCCTTTGGAGGCTGAACAGTGGCTGATCCGAACTGAGCAATTGCTTTTGGCTGCAAGAGTTGCCGATGCTGATAGAGTGGATGTAGTGACCATCCAGTTGGTGGATCTGGCCCACATATGGCGGAGGTCCGAGTCCGAAAGGCTCGAGCGACCGATTACTTGGGCCACTTTCTCTAGGAGCTTCTTGGAGAAGTTATTCCCTAGTTGCACTCGAGTTGAAATGGAGCAACAGTTCCTGGCCCTGAAAGAGGTTGGTCGTTATTTCTATTTTGGAATTTTGTTACATATTGTTCATGCAATGTTGTAACATGAGACTTTCTAGAAACAGGGCTCCAAGTCTGTGGATGAGTATGCAGTGGAATTTACCAGACTTAGCTGCCGCTTTGCAGCCGTTCTTGTGGCGAACGAAGAGGACAGGGCTCGTAGATTCACATTGGGACTTGAGCAAGATATTCAGGTGCAGCTCGTCTCCCTTTGCTTGCGTACTTATGCTGAGGCTTTTGAGGCAGCTCGAGCTCAGGAGCAGGCTTGTGGCATGTTGTCTCCTCCCGGACGGACTGTTCTGCACTTTGTTGTTGCTAAGCCTTATGGTGGGCCAATTCAGAGGCCTGTTCCTACCCATCCTACCAGGGTGACTCCCTACTCTTCTGTTATTTCCTGGGGAGCTGGTTTCTATGACTTCTGCCAGTTGGTTGGGCATGATCGCATGGAATGTAGGTGCGCCAACCGCCGATGCTTTAGGTGTGGCACTGCTGACCATTCAGTGCGGGATTGTCCACAGCAGCAGCGGATGGCTTTTCCAGTCAGGGGTACAGCTCAGCAGGTAGCCTCAGCTCGTGGTCCAGTCAGGCTATTGCTTCCCCCACACTGCCAAATTGTCGATCATAGGACTGCTACCCCTAGGAGAGGTTAGGCTTTCAACCTGACTGCTGCAGATGCTGAGTCAACAGAGGGTGTTATTGCAGGTATATCTTGCATTTTGTTGTTTTTGTTGATTATCTTTTGCTTCTTTTCATTTTTCTTGCATTATTCTTTCATATTATCTTGCCGCATTGTGCTTTCCTCACGCTTGATCATCAATTCCTTTCCTCTTGCTTTTGATTCTATCTTAGATGTTGTCCTTGATTGCTCTTTCCCTGCTCATGTTCCTTTTGATTCCGGGGCAACCCATTCTTATGTCTCTTCCCGGTTCGTGGCTTGCCATCAGTTGGAGTGTAGCATCATGTCTGAGGCTTGGAACATTGTGACAGGTGGTTGTATTATCATTTATTTCCGAAAGTGCAGGCAGAGTCCCGTAGTTATTGGCGGCGCATATTTCAAGGCCGACCAGATTGTAATTGAGAATTTAGGATTCGACGTCATTATCGGTATGGATTGGTTGGTTGAGTCCCACACCATTATTGATTGTTGTGCCAAGAAAGTTGTATTCCGAATTCCAGGTAGCGCAGAGTTTGAGTTCCATGCCACGGAGATGACCCTTGGCCGAGCTGAGACTACAGTTGATCAGGAGGTTTGTGCGATGGAATTGCACTCAGGCTGTGAGGCTACGCCTCTAGTAGTGCGGGATTTTTTGGATGTTTTTCCAGAGGAGTTGCCTGGCTTACCCCTTGATAGGGATGTGGAGTTCGATATTGAAGTTCAGCCTAGTACGGCGCCAATATCGAAGAGTCCCTACAGGATGGCACCGGCTGAGTTAGCAGAGCTTAAGGTGCAGATTCAGCAGTTGCTTGATTTGGGGTTCATTAGACCCAATGTTTCGTCGTGGGTTTCTCCAATCATTTTTCTCAACAAGAATGATGGTAGTCGTCGACTGTGTGTTGATTATCGGGAACTGAACAGTGTTACTGTGAAGAACCGGTATTCGTTGCCCAGGATCGATGACTTATTTGATCAGTTGAGCAGAGCAGCTGTTTTCTCGAAGTTTGATCTTCGTTTCAGGTATCATCAGGTCAAGGTGAAGGCGATTGATGTACAGAAGACTGCATTCAAGACCAGATATTGGCACTATAAGTATCTTGTGATGCTGTTCGGGGTCACGAATGCACCGGCTGTATTTATGAGTCTTATGAACATGGTCTTTTCCCACTTCCTGGATAGATTTGTGGTGGTCTTCATTGATGACATTCTGGTGTATTCTCAGAATCGGGAGGATCATGCTGAGCATCTTAGGTTGGTTCTGCAGACTCTGAGAGAGAATCAGCTCTATGGGAAACTCAGCAAGTGCGAGTTTTGGCTTGACAGGGTTACCTTCTTGGGGCACATTATCTCGGCGAAGGCATTTCTGTTGAAGCTGTGAAGGATTAGTCAGTTCCCAAGTCTGTTTCAGAGGTGAGGAGTTTCCTTGGTTTAGCTAGTTCGTCCAAGAATTTTTGAAGATAGAAGGACCATTGACTAAGCTGAAAGGGAAGGATCAGAAGTTTTGTTGGTCAGAGGCTTGCGGTGTGGCTTTTGCTGAGTTGAAGAGAAGGTTGACGTCAGCACCTGTGTTGACTATTCCAGATGGTTCAGACAGATTTGTAGTTCACTGTGACGCTTCTGGTAAGGATCTTGGAGCAGTTCTAATGCAGGAGGGCCGAGTCGTTGCTTATGCATCGAGGTAGTTGAGGCCGCATGAGGAGAACTATATGTCTCATGACTTGGAGTTAGCGGCAGTAATCTTTGCTTTGAAGTTGTGGAGACATTATTTACTTGGTGATCGAGTGGAGATCTTCACAGACATCGAGGTAGTTGAGGCTGCATGAGAAGAACTATATGTCTCATGACTTGCAGTTAGCGGCAGTGATCTTTGCTTTGAAGTTGTGGAGACATTATTTACTTGGTGACCGAGTGGAGATCTTCATAGACCACAAAAGTCTCAAGTACGTCTTCACCCAGAAGGAGTTGAACATGAAGCAAAGGCGTTGGTTGGAACTTATGGCCATTATGATATTAGTTTGCAATACCATCCTGGCAGAGTGAACTTGGTGCAAGATGCTTTGAGCAGGAGACCGGCAGCTATGTTCCTAACTCAACAGAGTGACTTGGTTGAGCATTTTCGGAGGTTGGAGTTGGATGTGTTGTTACTGAGTTCTGATCGGAGTTGTTTCGTGCTTCAGCTTCAGTTGTCTTTTGTTGATCAGATCAAAGGGGCGTAGGCTGGTGATGTGCAACTGTAGGGTTTTAGATCTGAAGTTGAGTCTGGTTCCAGAATAGATATGGTTATTCATGCTGATGGATCGCTTTGTTTTGGGTCCAGATTGTGTGTCCCGAAGGGTGAAGTTCGTCAGAGGTTGCTTGAGGAAGCCCACCATTCATCGTATTCTACTCATCCTGGAGGTACTAAGATGTATCGGGATTTGAAGTTTCATTTCTGGTGGCATGGTATGAAGAGGGTTGTGGCTCGGTTTGTATCTCAGTGTTTAGTCTGCCAGCAGGTTAAGGCAGAGCATCAGAGAACTGTCAGACTTCTTCAACCACTTCCCATTCTAGAGTGAAAGTGGGAACACATCACTATAGTTTTTGTGACCGCTTTGCACAGTAGTCCTAAGGGTCACAATGCCATTTGGGTGATTGTTGACCGACTGACGAAGAGTGCTCACTTCATTCCTTTCTGTGTCGGACAGTCAACTGAGAGCCTAGCTGAGAAGTACATGTAAGAGATCGTCAGACTTGGGTTCCAGTCAGTATTGTATCCGATAGGGATACGAGATTCAAATCTCAGTTTTGGGAGAGTCTTCAGAGTACTTTGGGGAGTAAATTAAAGTACAGTACAGCTTTTCATCCCTAGACAGATGGACAGTTAGAGAGGACCATCCAGGACCTAGAGGACATGTTGAGGTCCTGTATGCTGTAGTTCGGTGGATCATGGGAGGACCATTTGCATCTCGTAGAGTTCTCATACAATAACAGCTTTCAAGCCATTCATAAAGCTGCACCGTTCGAGGCACTTTATGGATGGAAGTGCAGATCATCAGTGTGCTAGGATGACATTGGTGAGAAGAAGTTGTTGGGTCCGGAGTTGATCACCAGGATAGTTGATGTGGCAACTTGAATCAGGAAGCATGTGCAGGCAGCTCAGGATAGGCAGAGGCGATGGGCCGATGTCCATTGGAGAGCTTTGGAGTTTGAGGTTGGTGACCATGTTTTCCTAAAGGTGTCTTCTTGGAGTGTTTTCATTCAGTTTAGTGGGGGGGGCAAGCCCAACCTTAGGTTTATTGGACCGTTTGATGTTGTGGAGCGAGTAGGTAAGGTGGCCTATTGTCTTTTTCACTCCCCATTTCCAAAAGAGAATACACCAAAATATCATCAATGAAGACCACCACAAATCTATCCAAGAACTGAGAAAAGACCCAGTTCATAAGACTCATGAATACAGCCGGCACATTCGTAACCTCGAACGGCATCACAAGATAATCATAGTGGCCATATCTGGTCCTGAATGCAGTCTTCTGCACATCTGTCACCTCCACTTTGACTTGATGATACCCAGAATGAAGATCCAACTTTGTGAAAACAGCAACTCCACTCAACTGATCAAACAAATCATCGATCCTGGACAACGGATACCGGTTCTTCACAATAACACTGTTTAGTTCCTGATAATCCACACACAGTCAACAACTACCATCATTCTTGTTGACAAAATGGACTGGAGCACCCCAAGGAGAAACACTTGGTCTGATGAACCCCAAATCAAGCAACTCCTGAATTTGCACCTTAAGCTTTGCTAACTCAACCGGTGCCATCCTGTAGGGACTTTTCGATATAGCCGCCGTACCCGGCTGAACTTCAATACCGAAACTCCACATCCCTATCAAGGGGTAAGCCAGGAAACTCCTCTGGAAAAACATACAAGAAATCCCTCACTACTAGAGGCGCAGCCTAATAGCTTGAATGCAATTCCATCGCACAAACCTCCAGCTCAGCAGTAGTTCGGCCAAGGCACATCTCCCCGGCATGGAACTCAAATTCTGCGCGATCTGGAATCTGGAATACAACTTTCTGGGCACGGCAATCAATAATGACATGGGTTTCACCCAACCAATCCATACCCAGAATGACGTCGAATCCTGAATTCCCAATTACAATCAGATGGCCTTGAAATCTGCACTACCAATAATCACGGGACACTGCCTACACTCCCGAGAACAAATGACAACTCCACCACCTGTCACAATGTTCCAAGCCTCTGACATGTTGCGGCACTCCAATTGATGGCGAGCCGTAAAATGAGAGGAGACAAAAGAATGGGTTGCCCCGGAATAAAAAAGAACATGAGTAGGAAAAGAGCAAACAAGAAAAACACCTAAGACAGAATTAAAAGAGAAAAGAAAAAGAATGGTTGAACAGGGGTGAGGGAAAAACAAAATACAGAAAGATAAATATGAAAGAAATAAAGCAAAAGGAAATGAAGAAACAAAAGAGAAACAACAAACCAACAATAAAAGCAAAAGATACCTACAACCACACCCTCAACTG